>OX376713.1:15006515-16206515 GCA_947389935.1 Agrilus cyanescens | reverse complement strand
CAAGTCAAACTTCCTTGCAAGTATCACCACCAAGTGCTGCATTTATCCCAGAGATACCGTTAGTGTTACTCTGTTACTAAAAAAGTTATTGAGGTGAATTTTATACAAATGGGGATGTTGCTTTCTAACACCTTAAAAGGAAATTTTGGGTGGTTGTTTGTTGAGGTGGTTGACGCGTTATCGTCTCCTAAATGCTGATAACCAATTCAGAACGTTGGAACGAAAAAAGCTTCAGATAGGAGCTTTTAGCAATAAACTTCGGCTTGGTGCCGTTTTGGTTTGTTTCCGAGATTTATCCTCGTATATATTAGTGTATGTT
This sequence comes from Agrilus cyanescens, assembly GCA_947389935.1. Taxonomy (NCBI): domain Eukaryota; kingdom Metazoa; phylum Arthropoda; class Insecta; order Coleoptera; family Buprestidae; genus Agrilus; species Agrilus cyanescens. The sequence goes on along the minus strand of OX376713.1, from coordinate 16,206,196 downwards.
ATTCGATCTTTAACGCCCTACGGTCACCCCCGTTCTATTCTGTTCGCTACACCGTTCTCAATCTCGAACAGTATCAAAAACTGCAATTTCCTCTTTAATTATCGAACGAACGAATAAATAGAAGATTTCTCTTTGATAAAATGCCCGCCGGTCGCACTTTATTTTATTTTAATCTCGTGTAAGGACGACATTTTCGAAAATTGAACTTCTGATCGGTTCCTACCTACAGCGGGTTAGTTAGGTAAGTGGGTAGCGATTCCATTCAAAATGGAAAACTGAACAGTACTTACTAAAATTAATCGCATATGAAAGGGATCTAATTTTGGCCATCATCGTCGAAATGGGAACCTGGTGAATAAACAGAATGGAACGTTTATGGATAGTTCTATTTAACATTCTCATAGCTTTTAGGTGTAAATATTATGAAAGAGTTCATGTTCCGGAAGGGAAACAGGAAAATTACATGGTTTCATCCCTTGTCTGAAGTTATAACGTGAAATACGTGTATATTTGTAACATCTGCGCTATCGTTCAGTCCATGGACGAAAGTATTGCTTCTTCAAGCGTACGGAAACAACACAGCGCATGCGCATTAACACAAATCTGTTGATGTCAGGTGTAACATAACCTCACATAATCTCCTTTTGGTCAATTAAATGATTAAAATTCTACGCGATTGTAACAAAAAGTACTGTACGCACCTTGGGAACATATTAAGCTAACACAGTGTCCTCTTATTTTTCGATATCCATCGCTGTAGAACATGCGAACGATACCGTGAACCTTGCGAGTGGATAGTACCATATTTTAACGACTTTTCTAGTTTAACTTATTTATTTAACGGATATTTATTTACAACTATTTATTTAACACTTAAACACTAATAGAATACTTAAACACTAATAACAATTTAACAACTTATTTATATGACAAGAAAAATGCGTATTTATATCACTCGGTATATCGTAGTTCGGTATTTATATTACTCGTTCGGAGGCTAACCGTAAACTGCTGTCACTGACCACGTCAACAAGTATTTATATAGACATCGAACAGTTCCAGAAAGATCGGGAATGACTTTCTAAAATTTACTCGAGCTCCTATTGTGTTCGTTTTATTTATGGCCTTATTTATTGTCATCAAAGCCCCGACCGACGCCGGTATTCATTGAACTCCGCTCATCTGCTCCCGGAACTCGTCGCCGCTCTCGCACTCATACACGCTCGTTACAATATTTTTTGATTTGAAATCTGGCGCGAATTGCGGCTAAGGGTCGCAACCACTATTCGAGGGTGAGTCTAGAATTGGCTTTAAATCAACAATAGACCAAAAGTGTAGGTATGTTCGCACTTCGGGCGGAAAAAGATAAAATATTGCATAAATGTTCTTCTCATCGATCCCTGCAAGAAAAATCCGCGTTTAATAGAATTTTTTGGAAGATGAATCCTTTGGATGGTTCTAGAGCATGGCCGGCAACAAATGACGTCACGCTTAAGCTGCCAGGCCCTTAGTCTCGGTGGTAGCGTTAATACCTTTTCGTATCTATGCATATTGAACAATTAGAATAAAATAAACCGTGTTTTAACGTTATTTAGTGACATTTAGGTATATTTAAAAACTGATGTCCAAATACGTAGCAGATTCTTTATCTTTAACATACTTTTAATGTTATTATAATCGTGTACATAATGATTTTTGGGTTATTTTACCAGCCAGTAGAACATCTAGCTCGTCGCAACGGTTATTAGAAACTTTCCCCTTTAATTCGGACTACTTAATGGTCCGGCCAAGCCTAATAGCACATAAAGGGAGCTTAACGGGTTTATTGAAACATCCAGGGGATAATTACCTTTAAAGCGATTTGCTGCTGGATTTATGTATGTAAGTCGTAGATTTACAGTGTACAAGAAAAAAGAATTTGAATTATTGAGTATCTAGTTCAGTATATACCTACCACTGAGATATGCCGATGTCGAATAATCTTCATAATATGAAAATGCAAAGCAAATTTGAGTATACAAAATTAATAACCATGTTATAACCTGCTCTAAAGAACGGTAATTATACCATCAAAATTTATTCAGCTATATAAATTATTTAAGTTTAGAGATAGTATATTATATACAACAAACATTTTACAACATCCAGTATAGTTGGAATAAAATTTTCATTAGTTAATTAAATTGTAGGTAATTAACTCTAAAATTAATAGTTAATTGTCAAGTTAACGAAATTAGTTAAGCTGGCAACGTGAAAGTTTCCTATTGCTTGACAACAAGGAATTTATTATTCATTGATAAAATAACGCCTCCAATACCACATACTTAAATAAAGTTTGGATCATGAAAAATGCATACGTCTTTGTGAAGGCAAAAATCGTAAGGGGAATTTAAAATGGCTGAATAAACAATTTATTACGGCGATAAAAATCAGACATGAAAAAGAAAAAAAATCAGGAAACTGCTGGTGTAAATGATGTGCAAGAAAGCTAAAATTAATAGAAAACAATTTTTTCAAATTCAGTTCATCTTAAGATGATGGAATCGATAATAATAAGTGCAAGTGTTTAAAGTGTTTTCATTCAAAAATAAATATTTGGTTGTCAAGCAAAGTCAATAACCATCTTTAGGCCTTCCTTTAGGGGTAATTTTTTTTTGTAAAATTAGGTGAATGGAAAGGCAGGAATTAATTTCCGGGTTAACTAAGTTTTACTAATACTATGTTGTACTTGATCCATGTCGTTGTTATTTACGTAGAAGATTTCGTTACTTTATTTTGATAAAAGATGTCACTCTTTCGATCGCTCCAGCGCCCTCTAGTTAATAAACTTAGATACCGTTCGCGTTTTGTGATCGCAAAGCTGATTATTACACGAGAAGTAATTAAAGTAATTCGAGACTTTAGCAGGCGGAGTGGAGTGGTGCTAGTGTGGTGATTGTGGCGGTGTGGCTGAGCTCCATTATCATTCAAGATGCTCCTGAGCATTCTGCCTGATAACAGTACAGAACGCTTACAAATTTCTCAGAAACTTTCCTTGATATGCATAATAATACAATGAACTTGTTAAGAGTTTAAATTATGGGAGGTTAATTTTCCTTATCTCTTGGAAAGCTTTGAATAAAACTTCCATTATGAGAGGAGATTTTCACTGGGAAACGCACGTGAAGTGGAAATTCTCTTTTAATAGGCCATTCCGAATGACGCTGTAATTCTGATAATTGAAGTGATTAGGTTAAGTTCGTCTTTTTTGAATATGTTTTTGACTAATTAAGATCTGGATCACCAAAAACATTCATTGTCATTTTATCTAAATGTTTTATTGTAAAATGACGACATTAAAAAATTGAAAAGTTTGTAAACAGTTAAAAAAACCTTCATTTAGTTATGGAGTCCTGATACTGGTTAAAAAGATTTTAGAAAAACAAATAACGGACTGAATCCGCCCTGAAAGTTTGCAGCTTGTGCTTGTGTTTAGCAATAGTTATGTGAGGGTGTTGAGAAGAAAAGGGGGTAGTTTCGACCACTGTAGAATCAGTGTGAATATGAATATGTGAGATGCAAGTATTGGGGGTTAAAGTAGAAATATCTGTGTCTTGAGATTCGAACGTAAGCATATTAGGGTTGTAGGGAAGCGAGGGGAAGCACACGAGATGCAGAAACGTGTGTTAGTGAGGGTAAAATTTTGGGATAAAACACCGTGACTTTAAGTAGGATAGACAGTTAAAGTTTGTGTTTCTTTTTTTGATTTTTGACGAATGAGGGGTTTACCTCCCCCGTCCTATGCAGATCACATTACATAGTGACTCTTAACCCCTACTACTATCACTTTGTTCAGTTCCGTTCGCGAGTTGATCCCTTTCGCGTTGGGTTAGGCAAGTTGTTTAGCATATTCAAGTTCTACCTCTAGTTTATATTTAACGTCATTAAAAAAATGATTAATAGTTAATGGACAAATAACGGTTCTTCTGGTTGGATGGCGTAGACCTTCGAGTGGTGGAAGCCTCGGATCCACGGCTGCATTGGGCCCTTGATAAAGCCGGCTCTGTGTATAATCGGTTGCATTCTCATTTTTTACCCTTTAACTAAATAGGCACTACATCAACCTGTTGGTTGAAGACATTTTGTGGTTTTTTAATTAATTATCTTTGCCATAATGAAGACCCAAATTTGAATGAAATTTACATTACATATCCTCATATATGTATGTTAAACGGGTCAGTTATTTCACTCATTATTTTACGCAGGGCATCATGATGTGCAATTAAACGAATTAAGATGCGTTAGGATTGGATCATCAGATTTAATTTAGGCATTAGGCGAAATGGGAAAATTCGCCGCAACAAATGCGGTTAATTTGTTAAAATTAACGTTAAATGACAGGTCACGAACAGCTGTTTACAGCAGTGGCGGTGCGGGCGTGCATGTCCGCGGCCGCCATTGAATGACACGTTGAAATAGTGAAAATAATTACCATCCACGTTGATGAACATGCCGTGTAATGAGTGGTGCTTATACGAAGCGTACGAATTATAATGAAATATCAACAAATTAATGACATCTGTTTAGAAAACGAGCCAAACTGTGTACCGACTGCGGCTCTGGTTAAACTGGCTGTTTGCGAGGCTGTAACGTTTAATATTAGCGACAATGAACGCATCCAAATGATGTTTTTATTTTAGTTATCTGCTGGTTAACATCGTGTTCGCTGTTAGCAGTCTTGTCGTTGTGATAATTTTATTGCGAACGAGCCAAAACAAATCGGCGCGTAATAAAATCTGTTCTCAAACTGTAAAGAATAGTATTAAATTTACATTAACACACCTCCACACCTCTACCACAACCTTTCTATTCGTAAAAGAATCTGTAGTCTTTTACGAATAAAGGTGTTGATAGGGGATGTGGGGATGTGTTTATATATACACACCCCTACCATAACCTAATTCAACATCTCTATTCGTACCCACCTCTATCTATATTGCATTCTCTTTCGCACTGCCTGTGAAAACATGAAACGGTTGGAACGTTTTGTATCTTTTTGAGGTAGTTTGTATGGAATAAGAATTTAGAAAACATTAATTTCCGTTCAACAGCTTCACACGCTAAGGTTGGTTTTGGTTTCGGATTTTGAGACGTTTTTAATTTTAAGTTTCTAATTTGCCCTCCAAAAGTTAATTCAAAATTCTTTGTATAAATACGTTATGCCAACATGGAAATTGTAGTTTTTAAATACCTGATGGACGTGTCATAAATTGATGTCTTCAAGTGTTCTTTTGAATTAGAAAATTAATAAATAATTAGTGATAAATAGTAATTACTAATCAAAGAACGGATTAATTTGCCAAAAATATATTCTAGTGTGGTGGCTGAATTTTGAGTTCTGTTCTGTTGAATTTGGAAATATTAAAATATCTGGGGGAAGTGCACAGTAATCTTGAACATTTTTCTATTTCTAACAGTTCTTGTGGAATAATACATCGATATAAAAATTTCATACCGATTTAAAAGCATCCAGAGACAGAAATACCATATTTGGGTATATTTTTCTCTTCTATTGTCATCTGTATGTACCCTACTATTTTACCACTTTATACTGATATTTAATACTGGTTTTGCTAATCTAAAAATTCTTTATGATGAGTTGCATCACCCTTTAATGCATTTCGAATTTCGTACATGAAAAAATCAATTTGAAAATGCCAGAGACTTTTGAAAAGGTCATAAGTAATTTCGGTAATCATTTAAATCATTGTTAAATCATAGACTGAAGGTCAGGTTAGTTAAAAAATTCCATTTAAAAATGAGCGCATTAAAATGGCATCATAATTTTATTTCTCCTTTGTTAAGTAGTTGCGGTTGATTTGAATTCTTTTAAAGAACGTAATAGGGATTATATTATGGCCTGGGTTCAGTTATTATTATGTTTATTTTGAGACTCAAAAGTTTTCATTTTTTTGAAAATAATTTTTTCCACCTAAAATTAAGTACAAATATAAATCTTCTAAAAACATCAGTGACGATTTTGAAAAGAATTTCATCTCAATCAAATTGAATTCTCAAAATAAGATATAAATAATATGATTATTTTAACCCAAAGAGCAAATCTTGCATAGTAGATCCCATTAAATATCAACAATTCATATCCCAGATCCGTAATTGTGAGACCTTTGAGATATAAAATATGGAATCAAAAAGATTCTGATTTTTTTTTTGTAGAATTTGGTATTATTTTTAATTAATTTTCATGATTTTCGATATTGCTGTCATCATGTCGCCGTAGCTTAGTGGTTAGAGCAATGGCGCATAAAGCCAGAGACCCGGGTTCGAATCCCGGCGGGGGCATGATGACAGCAATAGCTTTTTCCTCATTAATTTGAGGTATTACGAGTTACTTCAAGAACAGACTGTAATAAAAAGATCGTGCGATGATTTAATAGTTTATTTTAATAGTTAGACTACAACGGGAACCAAAAAGAGATGTAAACAAACTTAAGCAACTACTTATTTATACACTTCACAATACCGATCGGCGAGCGCGAGCGCGAAAGTGGACCCATTAGGGTGCAGTAGGCGTTGGACTCTATTAACTTTTCCAAGTGGACTAGACCCCGGAGGATGCTCAGTCTGGAGGAGCTATGTAGAAGAGTGGCCAACTACTGACGTTTCTCGGGGTTGCGGCTTCCTAAATAGGTCCTGCGCAGAGATGGGGTAATTGTAGAGGGTGGTGCGCGCTCTACGTCCTTACTTGGCTGGAAGGGGTGCGGTCGACGATGTCCGAAGTCGACGGTGGCGCTATCGACGAGGGTAGTCGGGTGGCGCGTCGAACTAGCCGACCCGATAGGCGCGAATTTTAAAATGGTGTTGGTTACAACTCTCCCCCTACGGAAGCGCTAGACGGCTCGGCAGTGCTTCTGGTGTTCTTCCTGGGACGGCCTCTGCGGCGCAATGGGGAGATGGGCTGAGGATCGGCTGTTCCATTTGACACGAATGGTCGGAGGGCGGATTCGTGATAGACTCCTAGAACTCGAGTGGGTTCCTCGGTGGGGGCGACTTCATAGCTGCAGGGGCCCTTGGTAGTCAAGATCACGTAAGGACCGTCTCTTCGGGGAGCGAACTTGGCGGTTCGTCCAGCAGTGGCCTTGCTTACTGGGTGAGTCGTGACGAGAACTTTGTCACCGGGTTCGAAAGTAGGTCCGGGTCGACGACGTCGATCGTGGATTTTCTTCTGGCGGTCCTGTTCTTTCTCTTGGTGGTCCCGGGCTTTCTGGAAGGTGGCAACCATTTGCAGCAGTCGGGGTGTGACCTCAGGAATGAAATTTTCATTTTTAGTTATGGTCCGGATATCATGAGCGATCTCGGATGGAGTGCGTAGCTCACGATCAAACGTGAGGAATGCGGCTGAATAACCGGTTGACTGGCATCGGGCAGTATTAAGGGCAAACCGGAATTTAGGGAGCTTGTCTGGCCAGTTTTGGTGATTCTGACCCACCAAGATGGATAGTTGGGTTTTTAAGTCCCGGTTCTTCCTCTCGACCATGTTGGCGGATGGGTGGTAGACGGGGGTGAATTTCTGTTGAATATCCAGACAGTAACAAATCTTCTGCATTACTGCACTGATGAACTGGATTCCATTATCAGAGATTATACTTCTAGGGATCCCGTAGCCAAGGAATACTTCGTTAACCAGAGTCCAAGCGCAGAGGTCGGCGGTAGCTTGAATTAATGGAAACAGTTCTACCCATCGGGAGGAGGTGTCCTCGACAATGAATATCCACGTCTCTCCATTTGGGCTGGGCGGCAGCGGTCCAAAGAGATCAATGGCGATGACCTCAAAACGTTGCCTTAGGACTGGTGTTTGTAATAAGCCGGGCGGCTTCTGATTGTCTGCCTTGTAACGTTGGCAGGCCCCACATTTTCGTACGTACTCACGGATGTCCTTCAAGAGTCCTGGCCAATAGAAGTGTTGACGGATCCTGTGAAAAGTACGGCCTATTCCATAATGACCTGCAGTCGGTGAGGCATGGAATTCCATTAGGAGTTTGTCACGGGCGGCTCGGGGAACGATGTACTGGGGTTCCTCGTTGTCGTCCTCGGATGCGTACCGGTGAAGGATGCCCTGCGATAGGAGGTAACCGCGAGACAACCATCGGCGAGACTCCTCTAGGTTTCCAGACTCAAAAGATTCTATAATCGGTTGTAGCTCGGGATCAGCAAGTTGTTCTTCTCGGAGCTGCTTGGAGTCCTTCCGAGGGAGGTCTACAGTGATGAGATTCACTGGAAGGGGATCTTCGGTGATGTTGTCCCTCGGAGGGCGGGAAAGTGTGTCTGCCAAAACGTTTGCTTTTCCAGGAGCGTACTCTATCTGTAGATTATAGGGTTGTAGTTGTAGCGCCCATCGGGCTAATCGTCCACTGGGAGATCGTAACTTCGTAAGCCAGCGAACCGGTTGGTGGTCTGTTATAATGATGGCGGGGGATGCCTCTAGGTAACCTCGGAACTTCTGCACAGCCCATACGACGGCAAGGGCCTCCCTTTCGGTGGTGGAGTAGTTTTGTTCGGGCTTGGTTAGCAACCGACTGGCGTATTCCACTGGTCTTTCATCCGGTCCGTCCCCCTGGAGTAAGGCGGCTCCCATAGCGTAGCTGCTGGCATCGGTCCTGAGGGTGTAGGGCTTTTCCGGATCTGCCTGTTTGAGAATTGGGGCGGAGGTTAGGGCTTGTTTAAGTTTCTGGAAGGCGTCCTTCTGAAGATCCTCCCACTCCCAGGCAGCGTCCTTTTTTGTTAATCGGGATAGGGGACGGGCGACCTCTGCGTATCCAGGGATGAAGCGGCGAAACCAATTACACGTTTGTAGGAACGTTGTCAGATGTCGGAGATTTCCAGGTTCCGGCATTTCTAGGATAGCCGTGAGCTTCCTAGGGCTAGGTAGGATTCCCTGAGATGTGATTATGTGGCCTAGGTACTTCACCTCAGTGCAGACAAAATGACACTTCTCTCGATGCATCCGTAGGTGGTATTCCTCCATGCGCTTGAAACAGCGACGTAGCTCGGTGACGTGATCTTGGAAGGTGCGAGACAGGATAATGATATCATCCAGGTAGACCAATATCTGTATTCCCTCTAGCCCTGTCTTGAACTTGTCCATAAGACGCTGGAAGGTTGAGGGAGCGTTACGTAGACCAAACGGGAGTCGGGAATATTGATACATCCCAAAGGGAGTGATAAAAGCGGTCTTCTCTTGATCATCCGGATGGACCAGGATCTGATGATAACCAGCCCGTAGGTCCATGGTAGACATGTAGGCAGCCCCTCCCGTCGCGTGCAACAAGTCTTCCAATCGGGGCAGTGGGTATACATCCGGCTTAGTGGCGGCGTTTAGGCGCCGGTAGTCGATGCACAGGCGGTGGCTTCCGTCGGGTTTAGGTACTAAAACAACCGGTGAGGCCCAATCGCTTTCGCTCTCTTCGATGATATCCGCGTCGAGTAGGGCGTGTATTTCGTCGCGTAGTATAGCTTGCCTGGGGCTACTCATACGATAGGGTGGACAGGCGATGGGAGGATTATCCCCTGTGGTAATACGGTGCATAGCATGGGGTGTCGGAGGTCCGTGCACAGAAAACCGTTGTTCGTACTGCTTCAACAACGTGTTTAATTCGCTCCGTTGGTCTGCCGTCAGGAGTTGACCTTCTTCGGTACGTAGGTCCAGGGGCGTGACCTGGACAGATGCTATAGGCAAAAAGGGTGAGTCCATCGGATGTTCTGTCCAATAGGAATCTATGGCCTTTCGGGCGTCATCCATCATGTAAGCGGTCCTGGAAAACGGGTTACGTGGGAGATGTTGTGGGGGGTCTGGGCCGTAGCAGGACGGAAACTCCTTAATCACTTCGTCTGTGTGTTGTGGCGATGGCGCTAGAGGGCTTACCAAGGGGGGGACAGCGCAATTCTTCCCAGGGGATTTCCATGTCCTCTGGGCTACCGAGACGCTCCTGAAGGTTGGTAGCGGCTATCTGAGCAGGTTTTCCCCGTTTCCCGAATGGGGTAAGTTCGTCCTTCGGTACAAACCCGTACGTGCGATGGCGATTTCCTTTGAAGTACCAACGATTGCTGCCAAAGTCGATGATAATGTCTGCTTTTCGTAGGAAGTCGATGCCCAGGAGCGTTTGGGTTTTGGGCGCTGTCGGGACGATGATGATGCCGTGCCGTTCTTTCCATAGATAGTGATCGGTACCGCGGGACGTCCAACCACCGTGGTGGATAATAGGCAGAAATCAAGGTTTAAGGTGGCTGCTTCAGTTGGTTTGGCGCAACGCGTGCAGTTTCTGCGGAAGACTCCGGGTTGACCGCATCCATAGCACCGGATTCCTGGTTCGGGATCCCTTGGAATGGTAGGCTTGGTGGGAGTTTCTTTGGCCTTCTTCCGACAGACAGTTTCCGAGTGACCATAGCTGCGGCAGAAGGTACAGCGGATACGTTCCCGGGTCTTCTTATCCTGTTGGTGGTTTACCTTAGGGACTCCTTCGCCGGATTGTCGCTTTTCTTGGAGTGTGGCCTCCGCTGCCCTAGCAAGAGTAGCTAGGTCCAAAAATGTTGCTATGGCGGCCCGTGGGACACGTTCCCGGATGGACAGGGATAGTAGCCCATAGACAAGGTCGAGTTGGCGAGCCTCGTTATCAGGAGGATTTACTTGAGCTAACAGGGCTCTTTTCTGTGTCAGGAATAGGCCTGTAGGTTGTCCCTCGAGTTGGGGGTTCCTGAACACCTCCTGGTATAGCTGGTAGTTCGACCTGGCGGGCGCAAACTCATCCCAGATTGCCTGTTTCGCGGTTTCCCATGTCGCCGTCCCTCCATGTATGCGCTGCACCGCGTAGCAATAAGGGAAGGCCCAGGATGGCGTTTGCATCGGTTATACCCTCGGTTTGCTTGAAGAATTCTACTTTGGCAAGGAAGTCTTCTACCGACTCTCTGGTTCTGGTCCCATCAAAGCGATCGGGACAGTGGGTGAAATGCCGGGCTGGTTGATTTGCGTTCAGCCGTGCGAGTAGCTGTCCGATAAGTTCTTCCGCGTGGGCCATAGCTCGACGTTGCGCGCGTGTGAGCGACGTTGTAGCTTTTCTTTGTACACGCGTTTTTCGTATTTGTTCGGCTTCGAGCTCCGTAGTTGGGCGCCAATTATTACGAGTTCCTTCAAGAACAGACTGTAATAAAAAGATCGTGCGATGATTTAATAGTTTATTTTAATTGTTAGACTACAACGGGAACCAAAAAGAGATGTAAACAAACTTAAGCAACTACTTATTTATACACTTTACAATACCGATCGGCGAGCGCGAGCGCGAAAGTGGACCCAATAGGGTGCAGTAGGCGTTGGACTCTATTAACTTTTCCAAGTGGACTAGACCCCGGAGGATGCTCAGTCTGGAGGAGCTATGTAGAAGAGTGGCCAACTACTGACGTTTCTTTTTTTTTTTTTTTTTGTTTTTAGTTTATACTCGAGGAGGGGAAATCTTCAAAAGACACCTCCCCCGGGAGGGAGGTAGTGTCGGATTCGCCGAGGCGCCTACCGACTAAAACCCCTCCTCGAGAGGGGATTTTCAACCGTGAGGTTTTAACATCCCCGGATAGATGTGGAGAGGTTGGGGTTGGGAGTTGGTTTCGGGAGCGGGCAGAGTTGGGAGAGGGGGGAGGGAGCGTGCGGGCGAAGACGGTGGCCCACCTCAGATGGGTAGGGTGGGCACTCGCGCTAAAGAGCGAAACTCGGGATGAGCGAAGAAGGGCAGCTCAGGGTAGAAGGTGACAAGGCCTTCTGAAACGGTCGTTAGGTTTGGGGGCGTAGTTGGATAGTGTCGAGATGGTGGGGTTTGGGTGGCCTGACACTGAGGCCCGGAGGTTTGCCGCGAATGTTATTGCGGCGTCGGGGAGAGAAGGTAAACCGGTTTCTTTCAGAATTTGGATATTTCTGACGAACCAGGGATAGTTTAATGCGGAACGGAGGATCCGCATGTAGGTGCCTTGAAGAAGATTAAGGCGGTTGGGGAGGGCGCTGCCCCAGACGGGAATGGCGTAGGAGCAAATGCTCCTGATGATTGCGTTAAACGCTCGGATTTTCGTTTGATGGGAGATGGAGTTATTACGGAAGAAAGGCTTGAGCGCGATGTGTGCGCCGACAGCCTTGTTTCGGGTGGATATGATGTGACGCCTCCAGTTCAGGGTTCTGTCGAAGGTGACGCCTAGGTAGGTGACGGAGTTTGTCCATTTGACGGGGCGGTTGTTGACCATAATGGAAGGGGGTTTCCGGGTTTTGTGAGAGAAGAAAATTGCTTCCGATTTGGTATCATTGATGGAGAGTTTCCATGTCCGATACCAGTTTAGGAGCTGGGGCAGAAAATTGTTAATTCTCGCAGTACTATGGAGAATGGCTTGACTGGAGTCTATTAGGGCGATGTTGTCTGCATATAGGGCAGTCAGAATTGTAGGGTGGGAGGGCATGTCTGCGCAAAACAGATTGAAGAGGATGGGAGATAGTTTGGAACCTTGCGGGACACCGGCCTTGATGGGTTTGCTATCTGACAGAGCTGTGCCGACGCGGACGCGAAGGCTTCTGTCGGTAAGGAAGGATCTGATAACCCCGATTAGAAAGTGAGGGGTGTTGAGGGTGATGAGTTTGGAGATCAGGCCTTCGTGCCAGACTCGGTCGAAAGCCTGTTGGACGTCAAGAAGCAGCATGGAGGTGTGACGACGCTTGTTGAGGTTATCAGATATGTATTCGCTTACGCGAAGAAGTTGGTGACCGGTGCCGTGTTTCCTCCGGAAACCGTATTGAAAGTCGGGGAGAAGGTTGTTTTGCTCCACGTGGTCTAAGAGCCGGTCTAGGAGAATAGATTCGACCACTTTGCTCATCGAACTGAGCAGGCTGATGGGTCTGTAGCTCGAGGGAGAACTGAGGGGCTTCCCCTTTTTGGGGAGACATATGACGGTGGCTTCTTTCCAGACCAGGGGGAAGTGGTGGAGCCGCATGATGGCGTTTGTGATGTTGCACAGTGCTGTTATGTGCTTTGGTGGCAGGACTTTCAGGACTCCGTTGGGGATTCCGTCAGCGCCGGGGGCTTTTCTATTTTTCAAGGATCGGATGGTAAGGGAGATTTCACGGGGGGTGGTGTGTTTATAGTCCGGTATAGAGGGGTTGAAGTTTTGTGCGTCGGATTTGGTGCGCACGTGAAAGTTGACTAGATCCGCGGGGCTGGGCAACGGGGAGCACTGGAGGCAGAGAGAGCCTGCGAAGATTGCAGCCTTTTCCTCATCTGTCGTGTAGGTGGAGCCGCTCTGTTTTAGTGGCGGGAGATGGGGAGCTCTGTTTCGGAGAGAGCGAATGACTTTCCAAGTGCTTTGGGGGTGTTTTTCAGCCTGCGCGATGTAATCGTCGAAGGCTGCGCTGCGGAATTCGCTAAGGTGAGTTTTTAGTTCTCGCTGAAGGGCGTTTAGTTCTGCGCGATGCGCTGGATTGCGGTGTTTTTGCCGCTGATGACGGGTCTTGTTTTTCCTCTTAAGGAGGTCAAGAATGTCTGAGGGGAGATTTTTGGCGGGATTTGGGGAGGGGCGAGAGATCGTGGAGAGCTCGATTGCTCTGCTGATCTCGTTTGATAGGAGATCCGCAGCTTCATCGAGTTCCGCTGTTGTACGAATTTGAGTGCACTAGAATGAAGATGTTTCGAGGATATAGCGAAGATGTAGCCAGTCCAGCGAGGTTGTTGTCTTTGGGGGGTTGTAGATTGGGCTGCCGATTTCTAGTTGGACGGGAAGATGGTCCGAACTGAGTCCGTTAAGGACGGTGGGATCAGTGGGAAGATTGATGTTTCTAGTGACGAAAATATCGAGGATGTCGGGAATGTGGCTCTGTACTTCAGAGAAATACGTGGGCTCTGGGGGGGCTTCGATTGTAAGGTCAAAGTCAAGAGATTTGGCAAGAAGAGAGATGCCTTTCCTATTGTTGTATCGGCAGCCCCAAGCGGTGTGTTTGGCATTGAAGTCGCCTGCGATGATGGTCGAGACGTTTGGGGGGAGGAGAAGGGGGAGATCTGAAAGGTTATTATCGTTCGGGGGCGAGTAGAACGAGATGATCCTAACGGGGCCGGTGGTTGTTGAGATTTCAATGCCAACCGCTTCGAATGAATCAGTGGCCAAAGAGACGGGCCTGTGTTTGATTGTGTTCTTGACCAGGATGGCTACGCCACCTCCTTTGGAGTTTTCACGATCTTTTCTGAAAGATGTGAAGTTTGGGACAAAAAGTTTGTGGTTGAGTGAAAGATGTGTTTCGGTGATGCAAGCAACACCGATTGACTTTTCTTCGAGGAAGTTCTCGAGTTCCGTCAATTTACCTCTAATGCCATTGGCATTCCAGGTAACTAATCGAAGATTGTTGGGGTGGGCGGTGTCAGACATTATTGGAGGTTTCAAGGACTGCGACTAGGCTGGCAACCATTGTTTGAACAATGGCCTGTATTTTGTCTTGAAGGGACGGGGTTGTTCTTGGGGCTGAAGTGGCCCTTAGGGTTGTGGTGTTTTTTGGGGTGGGTGGTGGCGGTGGGGGGGCTGACCTTACTGCCTTTGCGTAGGACTTGGTGAGTGGGGGCGCCAGCACTGGGGTGGCTGAGGGGTTGGCGATTGCTACCTTTGGGGCAGTCGGAGTGATAGATTTGGAGTTGGGGGTGGTCCTCTTTGGAACCTTGGGGCAGCCGCGGTAGGTGGCGCGGTGACTGCCTTTGCAGTTTGCGCAGGAGGGGGTGGCGTCCTTTTTGTCTTTCGACTTGCATTCTGCAGTCACGTGGTTACGACCGCAGAAAGAGCAGACCCAGGCGGCGTGGCAGTAATTCGCTGTATGGAAGAACTTCATACAGCGGCGGCATTGGGGGACGTCTTTAGATGCCCTTTTTGGCTCAACTTTGACATTGAGCCCGCAGAGCTTACCAAGTTCGAAGATTGACTTGGAGTTTCGAGCGGTGCGGTCTAGCCGGACGGAGATAAGTGGCCAGATTTTACCACCGTTGGACATACGGTGGACGCCACGGATTGTGTAACCTTTGTTGGTTAATTCAGACTCGACGTCTTCGATCGGGATGGATTCGCAGACTCCGCGGATGACGACATGAAGGTCCCTGTCTTGGCGGAGCTGGTTGGTGGAGAATTCGACCTTGGATTGGTCGAGGAAGGCGGAGAGGCGACGAAAATCGTCAACGGACTTGGGATAGACTCTGATTGAGTCGGAGGTATTGATAGTCCGGCGGTCGGTAATGCCATTGCTGTCCATGGCACGCCGGATTTTAGGCCAAAGAGATTTTTGGCGGATGACGATGGGGGGCGGAGCTTGAGTGCTCTGTAAGGGTTGGTCCGAGTCGGAGTCCGATTCGGAGGATAAAGAAGAAGACAGGAAAGGAGCTACCTTCCTGCGCTTTTTGCCGACTTTAGAAAAACTTTCGGCGGTGGCTGGGGGTGGCACAAAGCTGGGTCGCGCCTTAGTTGGGGTGGGAGTGGCCGAAGTACTGGGCGGTGTGTCTTCGGCCATCGGGACTGGGGAAGCGTCTTTAGGGAGACGATTCACGTACTTGGTTAAGGCCATTAGTTTGGCCTGGAGATCTCTTATTGTGGCCATTGCGGCCTCACGGGAGAGGCCCTCCAAGAGCGCGGGGCTCTCGGAGGCAGACATCTTGAAAGATTTCTTCACGTATGTGGGTATGCTTGAGAAAGCGTTATTGATTGGAACAAGGTTGTTAGTAATAGGGGGGTGGTGGGGGTAGGGAGCGGCGAAGTACAAGGGGACGTTGCGTACTCGGTCCCCAAGACTGTTGGTTAGTGATTATTATTGATTAAAAGATTGACTTACCTAGAATCGGCTGGGCAAAGGCGAAGACCTTGGAGAACTCGATCCAACTAAACCTCCTGGTTTAGTGCTGCTGGGTTGCTTGCCCGAGATTACGCGCTGAAAAGCACGTAAATCGGTACAAGAAAACGGCTAGTCTGTTCGGTGCTTGGAACGGCTGTGAGCGGCTTGGCTGCGTGCTTGTCAGCGGTAGAAGTCTCCCGAAAGAGTGTGGTGACGTTTCTCGGGGTTGCGGCTTCCTAAATAGGTCCTGCGCAGAGATGGGGTAATTGTAGAGGGTGGTGCGCGCTCTACGTCCTTACTTGGCTGGAAGGGGTGCGGTCGACGATGTCCGAAGTCGACGGTGGCGCTATCGACGAGGGTAGTCGGGTGGCGCGTCGAACTAGCCGACCCGATAGGCGCGAATTTTAAAATGGTGTTGGTTACAACTCTCCCCCTACGGAAGCGCTAGACGGCTCGGCAGTGCTTCTGGTGTTCTTCCTGGGACGGCCTCTGCGGCGCAATGGGGAGATGGGCTGAGGATCGGCTGTTCCATTTGACACGAATGGTCGGAGGGCGGATTCGTGATAGACTCCTAGAACTCGAGTGGGTTCCTCGGTGGGGGCGACTTCATAGCTGCAGGGGCCCTTGGTAGCCAAGATCACGTAAGGACCGTCTCTTCGGGGAGCGAACTTGGCGGTTCGTCCAGCAGTGGCCTTGCTTACTGGGTGAGTCGTGACGAGAACTTTGTCACCGGGTTCGAAAGTAGGTCCGGGTCGACGACGTCGATCGTGGATTTTCTTCTGGCGGTCCTGTTCTTTCTCTTGGTGGTCCCGGGCTTTCTGGAAGGTGGCAACCATTTGCAGCAGTCGGGGTGCGGGGCGCGAATTCTAAAATGGGGTTGGTTACAGAGGTAATTTTTCGATGGTTCTTGAATTTAATTCATATTAATGTATTTATGATTTTCCCTGATGTTGGTATGTAACAAAAGTTATGCAATGTGGTTTTTAAAAAGCCAGACGTTTCGCTCATGGGTTATGGACATTATCAATGGAATTCTTGGAGATCAACTCTGTGAAAATGTTTATTGAAATTTTAGCTAGAATTTAATTGTTCCAAAAAGTATTTTCTTTCGGGCTTAAAGGCCGTTGTACATGGAAATAATATCCCGACGTTTCGCCTGCGGCTGCGGCAGGCGTGTTCAGGAGTTCGGTATTGGTCGTCTTGATCGAAGTACTCTGCTGTGCTGGCTTGTAGTAAGTGACGGTGCGAGAGTCGCGTCAATATTTATATTCTCCTACAGGTGGGGGGGGGGCATTACCCTGGAATCCAGATGTTGTTTAATTTTATTCCTTCATCTTTTCTGTTGAAATTATCTTTGTGCTATGGCCTTCAAGCCCGAAAGAAGATACTTTTTGGAACAAACAAGCCGGCCGTGAAAGCCTACATTCACTGATTAGAATTTAATTGTTCCTTATCCAACACAATCAACTGTAAAATTGATAAAACAACAAAACAAAAATTAAAAACTTTATTGATAAAATATTAACGTGTCACATGGTAAAATTCGTTCAAGATTTTACAAAATTGACATTTTCCTCGCAAGATCTGCTACGACTTGCTTCACCAAGATGTTTCATATTTATATAGGACACCATCTTGTCAAAATGAAATTGTAGATCCTTGTGAGATTCGGTTTACGATTATCTTCAACAATTCAGCACTTTTCCCCCTTACAACACCATCCTCACCCTGACATGACGTAGTCATGCTACTGTCGCGAATCTATCAATCTTAGGACCCGAAACTTCCTCCTCTCTCGGAATAAATTAAATTTTGGTACTGTGTGGGGAACGACATTTTTCTGACCCGTTTTATCAACCGCACCGATTTTTTGCAAACAAAGGAACGTTTGAAAATTCGTTGACTGGGGAAATTGAAAATAAATAATTTAATTTTCTGCTTTCTTCTGTAACACGGTCGTAAAAAGGCACACTTCTTTCAGGATTTATATTTCATTAGTAGTTTTAATTAAGGGTATATGTAAAAATGTTTTCTTTTAATCGTTTCTCGGTTTGTTCTTTTTTTTTTTCTTTTCAATCTCGGTTGCGCCCATTCAAGACAAATTCATTAAGTATGAACGAATTATAGTCGAAACCGTGTAGATTTCGACGGTTCGGCATTTAGAGAAAGCTTTCGGATAATGTAATCAAGCCGAAGTTTCTGAAAAGCAAACTACTCTCGGATCTTTACTAATTACATGATTTCTACGCGGCAGCGCCAGCGTGCTGGGGGTTTTCAAGCCGGGACCAAAACAATTTTCCCTCCAGTTAGTTCAAATTAAAATTGCCCTTCATTATG
Organism: Agrilus cyanescens; assembly: GCA_947389935.1. Lineage (NCBI taxonomy): Eukaryota > Metazoa > Arthropoda > Insecta > Coleoptera > Buprestidae > Agrilus > Agrilus cyanescens. The sequence continues at coordinate 16,187,988 of OX376713.1, read as the reverse complement.
TCGTAAATTAAAAACTCTACAGAATGGCGGGCCTTTTCCGAATATTCTTCAGCTTCTTTTAAAAAAGATTCTGTTCTTGCTTCATAAATATCCAACGATACTTAGTACACTGTTTTGAGCGTTCCATTTCATCCGTTCTGGGGGATTTAATTTTCCTCACATTTATCAATACATGTGAAGCTTAATCTTGCACGAGCCGCTTTTCTGTTTGCCCTAACTTTTCTCCATCACCACCATCGCTTGTGATGGTAGGTGGCCCTAAGGCTCACCTCTATAATAAGGGATTTTTGTCAGGATAGGTGAAAAGGGGTAGGCATAGATGGCAAAAATTTTTAGATGAGGTTGTCTAATACATTGCTTTTTCCATAAACCTGTCTTTCTCAAACACATTTTATTCTTGTTAAAGGTAATTCTATCTTTAATTAACGCATTTTGTTTCCTATAAATTGAGTCGAAAACGTTTTGAGTGTCGTTGGGTGAGGCAGAAAGTAACGCCAATGTAAAGTGTTCTAGAGAGTTCCAAAATTTGAAATAATGTTCTAAAATGTTTTAGAATGATTTAGAAAGTTCAAAAACGATATAAGATGTTCGAAAAGATTACACAATGTTTTATAACATTCCATGCTGATCTAGAATGTTTGAGAAAGAGGAGGAATGGTTTCTATTATTTAAAACACGTTTTACCATGAAAATCTTTTGAGCTTAAAAGCTGATTACCATGATTCCAAAGAGATATAATGTATCCACGGGAACTTAACTTTACTAATAAACGACAAAATTACTATACAAGGCATTAATTTATTAGATAGCCATAATTATTACGTTGAGCTCATTATTTTAGTGCCTAGTAATTAGTATTTACTGACGTTTGTTAGTAAATAGGTACTCAGATTTTTTCTTGTCATTGTCTAGTATTTGGACACACAAGCACATCTGCGGTACCTAGTGAAGAAAAATCTTATTTCTCATCATTTTTAACGTTAGATTACATAAAGTCAATAGATGTTGTGAATGTGGGACATAAGGTGAAGTGTCTAAAGGTCACGACCCCAAAGCATGGAATAGGTTTCATACTATCGCTTATAATATCTGACATTGTTCGAGAAAATAGAAACGTGTTTAGAAATTTATTATTTATTTAGATAATTTAAGCTTATAATATATTTGGTGAACTTAATGTTCAAGACTATTTATTGCTAGAGAATTTCTGTGTATCTTTCTAAGTGTGTATTTAATTATTTAGTACGCGAGAATCCGAGACATAATGAAACTTGGTTGCTATTATTTTGTTTGTCTTTATCCCTGGTGCTCCTTTGACAGGTTATTTGTTCTTACTAGTCAAATATTAGTCTTTATGGGTGATTTTAAGCATGAATAGAAAGCGAATCTACTTTCCTTTCGCATTCTATCTGATAAAAGCGACGGAGAATTCATCTTCGAAATAGTCAAAGGGAAGAATTTTTTTATTGTCTACCCATTGAAGTATTGTTAGGACTTTTTCTCAATTACATTAACAATACAATTATCTACTCAAAATCACTAACTCGCTCTTCTCTCTCTGGTTCGCGCACTCCCAGTCTCTCTCGCAAGACAAACACTACCTAACTAATTTAAATTCATTGGTCGCCTTCCTTTTATAGTCGCCTAGTAACCACCAGAAGTTTCTCGAACAGTCTAGACCGTTGCCAGAGATTTCTAGACAGAGACTGTCCACAACTTTGCACACGTGTTTCAAAGGTTGCCTAAATCCGTAACAGTATGTAATATTATATGTAAGTTGGTCATAAAAAAGAGATCGGGGATGCGCCACTAGTTTTTAAGCTATTGCATAGCTTTTATCGCGGGCTTTGAGCGCGGCGGCCGAACCAAGAAATTCCGTAACGAAAAAACCTAACACCCCCCACTCCGACCGGCACAGCGGTGCGGCGTGTGCGTGCGACTAGACGTATGCGTATAGACTGTACGAAGCTCGCACGGATCGAGACGAGCTGCTCCGAAATCGGACGAATACGTAAGCAACTGTTTTTGAGAAAGTATATAGGTGTATTATTATATTAATATCAAAGAAAAAAAAAAAATTGCATAAATATTATAATTGCATAAGTTGATAAAAAATGCTATGCAATAGCTTTACCGCAGCAGTGCCCGAGTGCCACACGTATTTTTTTTATATCTCTTATAGTTACCGAGTTCCACTATAGAAACATCGAAATTGGACCCACACTATACTAGTACCTAATTTGACGTTATATACACCCTTAAGAGTGACTTTCTTAAGTATATTTTCACCATGCAACAGTTTTTCCTGGTTGAAATTACTAGTACAATCGACTTGACAGTACAGCATAGCTAAGTATCAAAAATAAATTAGGATGAATCAGGGATGACACCCAATCCTAACTTTATCCTAAATAGGAACTGATAATAATAATTCCATTTTGACTACAAGTAGGATACTGATAGGTAAAGACTATTTAATTTTTAGGACGGTTGTATGGATAATATTAAAAAAAATCATATTATGTTGATTATTTACTGAATTATAATTTTTTTCGTTTCTACTCAGTTATTGTATCTAGTTTCTCTTCTTAAAAAAAAAGAAAAACAACTGTTTAAACGTAATTTTTTCAGTTTTATTTCGACAAAGTTAATTTTATTTTTAAACAGTGAACCGCATTTTGTAATGCGTCTGTTTGGAGAGTAATTATTACTGTTGCTTTAGTACGAGTATTCTTCCTTTTTTGCAGCCAAAAAACGAGCTGATCAAATTTGCATTTAAAACAGCGTTTCGTTTCTTTGCGAAACTTCTAACTGACGAAGCTTTTTGTTAGAAAACGCTTCATTTCCATGTGTCATTTTACGGTTTGGTTGTTTTTAGTCGTCCTTTTTTCATTTATTTTCTTTCCGTGATCGTGCACGTTTTCTTTCGTTCGATGTCCGAATTTATAACCAAATTTGGATGGTAAAGTTTTACTTAGTTGTGAAGTAAGTGGAGGACAAGCGAATAAGGCACTTCGTCTAAGTGACTTTAGAAACTCAATCGTGCAAAGATAAACAAATGGTCTCCTTTAAAAGTTTTGAAACGTCGAGAATATAGGTACTGTCGGTTTAGTATTCAAACTCTAACGGGACTCGTACGATATCTCCCGGTTGAGATAAGAACTTCTTCGCATTATCAAGTCCATTATTTTTTATGCTTCCTGTCGAAATTGGAAAATCCAAATACCCGTGAAATCTAATTTTTCATACTTGTCTATTTCCGACAGTCGTTGTAGTATCGCTTTGTGGATCCTTCTGGCAATACGCAACGCGTTGTAGACATCCAAAATGCACTCCAAATGAAGAAGTCCACAATGCATTCCAAGTTTCTGTTAACTTCCGAATTCGGCAAAATCTAAAGGTCTTAGAATATGTAGTCTACAAATTTGTAAAGCTTTAACATTAAATAAATAATAGTAACAATTATTATTCATCATTAACAACTCGCACAACTGCTCTTCTCCTCGACCTCTACAAGTATCCGCGATTAAGACCCAAAACCCCTTGGCTTTTTATGTTGAAGTTGTCTGGTGTTTCTATTCTCGATGGTAACGGCTAAACTCTATAGACTCTATCTATCAAATGTAATAAAAATGCCTAGATAAATAGCTCAGTGTATCAGGTCCAAAAGATGAATGATTTGCCCGTGTGCCAATGTTGTAGACAGTTTAGGAAACACATGTTCAAAAATACACAGCACAATTTCAGTCGTTCCAAATAATAATTTATCTTTTGTTTGGTCTACCCCGTGCTTTCGTGTCGTCTTCTGTCTCCATCTCAACGACAACTGGCGGACGTTTCTTATGACAAATTGTCATTTGTTTTTTTAGACGTATCCTCCTCGGCCGACACGTGGACACATTAATTCTTCCTGTTATCATCGTGCCTAAAAATGGTCGGTTTTGGAGATTGTATTACAACTTTAATGTTCGCTCTCCGCCTCGCCTAGCCTACTACGACGGTCAGCTTATTGTGCGGAAAGTGCGCAAATGGCTTCAAATTTCCGGGCTTTTAAGTGCGATTAGTGTACAATAGATGTCACCGGTTTGTATACTTTGCCCTCTACATTTATATGTCGGAAAATGGGAACGGCGTGAAAGCTTGCTGATATATACATACATGTGGAAGTTTTTGTGTTCTTGCGGAAATAACCGTAAATGAATGTTTCAAAAATACCTAAGGTAATATAATAGACGGCCAATCTAACCTCACTTCTATGTCCTTATATACTCAAATGGAACTCATGTACAGAGCGTATTGTCGTTACCATCGCGAGACAAGGCCTGCGCCTGCTGTGTGTGAGCCTACTATGATCGTAGGTAACGGCGTTGTACGTATGTTTACATCATTGTAAAAGTATTTTGTAAACAGGTATTGTAAAAATTTTCAACCGAGACTTAACGATTAGATGCGCACCAGCAAACCCCGCCCTAAGAAGATAGGCACAATATTGGAAGGGGCAGGCACTCTAGCTATTTCCTTCAAGTACGCGCCTATGAAATATGCAGGTATCGGCAAACAGATAGGGAAGTTGCACGTGATTGGCTGTCTCGGTTAAATAATACAGCCCTTCGGTCTTTCTACATCTGACCGAATTCAAGTCTCGGTTGAAAAATTTCACTCTACTAAACGTTTAACTACAGATTTAATTAGTGCAAGTTTCTGTTGGTTATCTACATTACTATTTTGTTCTCAATAAGTAGACAAATTTCGCTGAGTGAGTGAGGTGGAAACGGTAATGGGTTGAGGTCCCGAATGTGCCCTAAAATACGTACACCTTTAAAGTGAAGGATGGTTAGGTGCTCTGAAGGTAGCAGCACAGTTTTCCCTAGGGATATCTGGTCTTCTGTGACACATGCCTTTTACCTAAATATACGCGGTTTGTCACTGTCAGGTAATAAATTGAAAGTAGGCCAAATACTATAGTTCAGACTACGATATTTATAATGAGAATTATTTGTATATCGCTAACTTGCGATAATCATCAATAAATCGATAATTTTCAGTTATTTTCCCTAAATGTTGTTGTCAGAATTAAGATTTGAGAAACTGTGGATTCCAGGTAGACAAGTTTATCCTTAATCGCCTCCCGTTGAAGAGTGTATGTATTAAGAGATCTGCTACCATATACCTCCCCCCTAAAAGATGTCGTAAACTCCGCTAGGTAGTACAAATTAAGTGTATAACTGTCTTAAAATTACTTAATTGCGTATACAACTGCAACGGGTAGTAAAACTCGTTACAAATAAGGCACGTAAATTATCTAAAATGCCTGACAAATAAATTTTACTTAAGGGCTTAAGCGTAAACAGGAACGGCTTCCAAGAACATCCAGAACGATATAAATTGTCTTTAATGATACAGCAACATCAAGAAACAAGGAACGTTTGCTTTTATTCAAAAAAAAAAAAAAAAGGCAACTTCCAGATGGGACTAATTTTCAGGAGGATATCCTCTTTTTTTAAAAGCTCATTATGTTTATTATCAGCTTTTCCCTACATAGATATAATAAATAATAATATTTATAACGAGCAATTGTGAGTCCTTATTCAGGATGACCATCACCAAACACAAATAAATTCTCAAATTTTTAGTAAATTTGCGAAATTAATGTTTTGAAGGATAATCCACGAGAGTTGCTTGCTAGCTGAATCGTACTGGATTCGATGTATGCTAAATGGTCACAGTGAGTTTCATTAAAGTCGATTTATTTTCCTGGTTCTCGAACTAACACAAAAACAAACGGCTAAATAAACAAACTGGCGTCTAAATAGATAGCAACTGCAGCTTATCTTATTCACGACTGGATTTTTTTGCTTTTTACAAAAGATTTAGTGTAATGGAATTGTATTTAATTTCCGTTTAATCCGTTATGGTTACCCAAAATTTCCTTTACAGTAACGTGGGAAATAAATCACAAGCAGAGGCGTAAATTGAATACACTTTTTATTTGAGTAAAAGAATACCATTTCGAATGTAGTTAGTGTGTTACGAATACGAATGTTGGGAAAGGGTGAGGGGTATGTAAATGTAAAGACATCCATCCTGAACCGTAACCTATTGCAATACGACTGTTTTTTGAATTTTTTGAAGCTAGAAATCAGCATGAAGATGTCAAAAAATACAAAAAACTGTGGTAATAATTCCGTGTGTTTTGTAATAGGTTACGGTTCCTTTCCCAACATTTGTGTTCGTAGAAGACTACGGATGACCTTTCAGAGTTAATACAAACAAGCAGTATCATGTATCACCTATAGATAAAGACTAAATAATTCTGCATCTAATCTACAACAATAAACATACATGGTTTTAATATTAAAATATATAAACAACATAACTATTAATGATATACTTTTCGTCTTCATAGATACACACAGTGAAACGATTACCACACATATTTTGGTTCTTAGAAACTCAAAAACATTATGAAGGGGTGGTTTCCGCGCCCAACAGATATATATATATATATAGATTCTTGATCAGCATGACGAACTCAATTCAAATATTCAATTTTCAGGAAAATCGATTGGGGGGAGGCGTATGTATACAATTATCCCATATTGTTTGCAATAGATATCAAATTTGTGTAAACCAAATTTTATAGGTAATTATAATTTTCTAGGCGTGGAAATCTGTATTTACACGAACCCACACCTACTATCGCATAACCTATGCTTCGTTATCTAATATAAAAATAACAAAAACTAAATGTAATAATATGTTTTCTCTTTTTTCAGATCAAATTTGTTGGTAAAGAATTTTGGTAAGTGCTTTTTCCTTTTATGTCCTATCAGTCATTAATTTTTTTTTCTGAAGCGTGTGGAATCCTAATTAAAATTTATAGAGATTTTTTTAGTGCCTATAGCATTTTATGACAGTCATGTGTATATTGTTGGCAATTTCTTGCATTTTACTACGGTTTAAAGCATACTGTTCATTCTTAATTTCCATGATAATGCAAAATTTTAATCGTTAGAATTTAACGGTAACGGACGTGGTATAATAGGCGAATAATCGTTCAGATAAAACCAGATTATCCCAGATCAGATCTGGAAATTAAAGAGGGCTTTGTAATTGCAATATCCCCTTTGTGGTATTGACATATAGAACCAGTTAATCTGGAATAAATTTTGTTCAACTGATGCTCTGCATTGAGTTATACGTAGATATGTACCTAGTTAACCGAATCGGTAGATTCTGAAAGAGAATTTTATATTTGAAAACTCAATAGCTATCCAGTTTTCCATATTTTATATTTCTTAATAGTATGCTATTAATTTTGTCACGTGCGAATTTTACTACCCAAGAACATGTCTTCCTAAGTAGTAAAAATTTGAGTTGACATTGTCACTTTCAGATCTGTAGTGTCTTCGCCATATTTGATAATATCGGCAAATTTGAATTCTCGCCTCTTATTTACCACATAAGAAAATGGCGAACGGAAATCAAGATCCCTGAAAGCTGACACGCCACATCATAGATAATAGGTTTGTTTCAAGTTAACAATTTTGAATCGTAACGTGATAGTAACAGAATCGCGAGGACTGCTTTTTGTGCGCAAGTCATAACTGTTTAATTCGTATAGGTGTACCTGACTTGGAACGTTTTGGTGACTACTAAGTTATCTGCGTCACTTGTGAGAAGAAACTACAAGGCTCTAACCTAATCTTATTTCTTTAATAATTCCTATTTTAGTTACTCTGCATTTTTTAATTCTTTTCTCATTGATAATTTCATTTAAATTACTTTCGTCAATTTCATTATAAATTTTAATCCCAAACTAGTCCAACCATCAACCACTAGAACGAATAAACGATAACAACGTATGTTTATTCTATCCGACCCGTCCCTGTTGCGTAACTATAAACTGCGCATGTTAGTCCACACAGTTTTCAATCGAAGCCAGGTACTGAAGTGATGGTTTTGTTACGATGACTAAACCGTCACAAGTTTACTTGGAACGCTATCAAAACCGTGCGATGAATAGTCACCGTTCACTTGGAACGTGTTTTTCATAATGCGCATGATCTGTACCGTACCCGTACGCCTTTTCTGTCACTTGGAACAAACCTAATATGTCACGGTAGCAGTAACCTTAAGTTGATTTTTATTAAAAACTCTGATTTTATTTAAAAATTGCTTCAACTGTTAATATTTCGTTTAGCCTTTATTGAATTCCACAGAGATAGATTTCAATTAAACTAACTAAAAACAAACTAGGTATAAAGAACTAATAAAAGAACATTTTTCATCCTTCTTTATCTATAATGAACGACTTCTAGGGGAAGGCCTAAATTGAAAAACTGTAGAGATAAACTTGAGCAGTGGAAAATAAAAATTATGACCTTATATTTGATTTTTCGGTCATATATCAAGGTCGTTCCAAGCCTATGACCGTTTCTGTTTCAAATGGGGAAACCTATTTTTGACTCTGGTGTTTAAAGGCGCCTAAAATTCTACGTTTGACCATAAGTACTATTTTATGATAGGGATCAAAGATCAGTGAACGACCACTTTAAGATGGCAATGTTAAAAACGACCTTGATATTTGACCTCACGATACAATTATTCAACGTCAGCTATTGATTAACTGAACGATTAATTGTCAATTTTACATGAAATTCTAAGTTTAAACACCATAATCGAAAATTAAATTTGTTTTTGGCTTTTTTATCTTTAATTGATCTTTGATCCTATTGAAGTTGTGCACCCTGTGTAGTAATACATCAAATATTTGATTAAAGTCATCAATCTTGATCTTGAAGATTAATTATAGGTCCACACTGGGCAAATTTATTGTTTCTTTGTTGGTATTTATTGATTTACATGTTTTTAAGACTTAATTTTTCAAAAATTGGCTGGTCCTTCATTCAGTATATGAAGCATGAGTCCCCAATATTAGCCTAATCTTTCTGAGAAATATGCGACGAATTTTTCATTCAAATTATGTTGGATGTAGATTTTGGAGTATCTTTTTAATTAATTAATTAATCGATCGAATATTTTAGTAAAAAAATCTACTTTTTGTTTTTCTGAAAAATCCGCTGTCCTTCGCCTAAACAACGATGCTGATGAAATATACATAATTGGATACTCAAAAAGAACACATTCTTTTACATACATAGAAAATGATAAAAGAGTCACTGTAATGAGCAAGACTGCAAGGAATGTTGAATTCTTTTCATCGTCAACAGGTCACTAATAGATTCGACTCGTCATATTTCCAAAACAAAACCTTGCTCATCTTGAAATATTTTCCTTCCTTATTGAGAGTATCACCACTTATAAATTAAAATCATGAGATCCTCCGAAAGGGACGGATTTTTGGATCTCACTCCTTTAAGCCTTTTTAATTATCAAAATCGATTTTTTTATTGTACACAATGTAATGAATAAGTGATTTGACATTTAAATGAAATACCACTAAGGCTTTTGATATTTACATTTTCATTTAGAGGTTTTGCTTCTTCGTAAATATCGCGTTATTACCTAATAGAATTTTATTAACAAATTAGTTATTAAAAAGGTGTTATAACTAGCATGAGGTTATATTTACATGGGACACACATTTCAATTAAGTAATACAAGGTGTTCAAGTATACGTTAAGTTTATAGATTTAAATTTATAGATTTAGATTTAGGAATATTTTTTTCTGAATCAGCATTTACCTAACCCACGTATCTATTGTCTACATTTAGAAAATGTATTGTTTTTAATCACTTTCTTCTTATTGAAAATTTGTGAACATCCTGTACGTTCTAAGCTTTTATAATCCACATGATGTACAAATAATTACCAAAGACTATGTTTGGTGTTAATTACATATTGAAGTAGACGTAGTTTATAAGAAATGGGGCAATTAGCTTCATTCTATAACTTCTTTTCTTCAAATGACTGTATTATGTAACATCTTAGTGTAGAAAATCAATTCGCCCTAAAGGACTACTCATAAGAATGTTCATAATAGTTTCTTCTAATTAGTACAAAATTAACTCATTTTCTAAAGTAGGATGACATACATTTGTACGTAAATGTAAAACCAATTATATATATAACGTAATAACATTAATTGGCCTTCAGAAATACCTCTATTTTTATAATTTACTAGCGGCCCGTCCCGGCGGATATTATAAGGATCCCTAATTGATCAGTTATCGAGCGCAGGATATAGCTAGAGTGCCTGCCTCTTCCAACATTGTACCCGCCTCCCAAGGCCAGGGTTTGCTGGTGCGCACCTAAATGATTAAATTACTAAAACAACTATTAAAAAATAGGGGTTGGTGATGGAAGGGTGAAAATTTAGGGTTATATGTATTTTTTAATGCCACATTATAAAAAAATTAAAAAAACAATTTGTGTCCAAAAATTAAAAAAAAAATGTTAGGGGTGGATAACTCTTATCACTTAGGGGTATGAAAAGTAGATAGTAGCCGATTCTCAGACCTACCAAATGCGCATACAAAATTTCATAAAAATCGGTCAAGCCGTTTCGGAGGAGTACGGTAACAAACACTGTGACACGAGAATTTTATATATTAGATAATAAATTATTATTTGTTAAAAATGGTTTTCATGAAAGTGAATACGAAAGGTGTAGGTATGTGCTAGAAGATTCTAGATAGTTGGAGATCCGGCTCGAAGGACCAATTTTTGGTTGTCAATTCGTTGTACGTTCGTAGCATGGCTCTGTAAGTGTTCGAAACGTGGAAATGAGAAAATATTAGAAAATGTGGAGAAATATTTTATTGCAGATAGAAAGAGGGATACAGGGAGATATATGTTTTACTCCTACTATTTTTCATAAAAGTTCTGTTTGCTAAATGTTTCAGAGTACATGAAAATTTAGTTCAGTATAGAAAGAAATGGTGGTCAATGTCCAATAAGTCTTCGGATAACTCTGTCATGGTGATAATAATTCTTCTTCTTTTTTTTTGTTCACTCACTGTTTTAACTTGTGCAACATGTTGACGAGACGCCACTGATGTAAACCTAAAATATATGCATTTATATGGACATACATACATATTACACCTGTATTCGTGAAACACAACTTGCATGCATGAGGAAAAATAAAACTCCGCTTGTCTCGATGTTTGTAATAAATAGTGCAACATGTGTTAAACATACAATCCTATAAACGAGTGAACGTAAAATTCCTTCAACCGTTGCACCGCGAAAGTGTGTTTTAAGTTTGTGCCAAATAGGGCAGGGTCGTACTCGCTTAAAGTTTGGCACAAACAGAAAACGAAAACAGTTATGTATGAACGTTATTAAATAGAAAACGTTTGGTACTTAATAAAAGATATTTTATTTTAAATTTATTGCTGTATAAAAATTATGGTAATTATGTACAATAGCTTAGTCCCTTCCGATTTTCTTGAAAAAGAAAGTATGTTGTACAGTTCGTCATACTGATCAAGAATATGCATATACTGTTGGTCGCTGAAACCACCCCTTCATGGTGTTTTTGAGCTTCTTCATTTCGTGGATTTGTCTTCCATGTCTATTGTTAAATGCGATTAGTAGTAGTGGTTTGTTGATTTATTCGAATATTGAGATCGTGTAGTGTTTATTGTTGTAGATTAGATAGGGAATAATTTATAGTCTTTGCCTACATGATACTGTTTGTTTGTTTAAACTTTGAAAGCGGTTATTCTTAGTGTGTTACGAACACAAATGTTGGGAAAGGGTGAGGGATATGTTGGTTAATGTAAAGACACCCATCCTGAACCGTAACCTATTGCAATACACACTGAAGTATTACGACAGCTCTTCGTATTTTATGACATATTCATACTGGTTTTGAGCTTCAAAAATAGGTTACGGTTCAGGATAGGTATCTTTACGTTTACATATCCCTCACCCTTTCCGCCATGAAGGAGTGGTTTCCGCACCCAACATAAATGTATATTTTTGATCAGTATGACGAACTTTACAACATACTTTTTTTTTTTCAAGAAAATCGAAAGGGGGTAAGTTATTGTACATAATAACCAAAAATATTTTATTTTACATCTGTATAAAAATTTATATCCTTTTTAAAATTAATGGCTTCTTCTGTCGATGTACAAGAAAATGATTGTCATTACTGAATATTCAACAAAATTAACTTAACAATACATGGTACATAAGTGATTAAAGATTTCAATTTACTGACGTGTTTTACACGTTACTGACGTGATGTCAGACATTTGCGGTACGTAAAGTGATGAGAATCTCATTGTTCTGCTCGTTTTGTTCACGTCGAGTCGTGATGCTGAATATGTAGCTATTTCAACTCGTATTATTGTGGTAATCATTCCTCACAAATCACAAATTCAAAGAACAATAATAACGTAAACAACTTTTTTGTCATTAGCTGAAATGAATCACCTCTTATTTTTAGAAACAACAGTTAATAAACAATTCCTTTTTCTGAAAGGGTTTCTTCATTATTTCTTATTAATTTCTGATCTACTAGATGGCGTAGCTGTCTCTTTTAGGATAATACATGAGAGGAGTATTTTTCCAAATTTTTGACACTGAAAGAAGACCATATGCCTCACTGTTTCAATCTTTCCTATTTCAGACTTCGCAGCGTTAGCTTCGTTTGTTAAAAAAAATGCTGGTTTTTATAAACAGCAAATTTAGAGCCGGAAATGAGAGCAGTTGTTACTCCGTTTTTTATTTGACACGAATGCGACTCAATTGCATTGATAAGAATCAGGCTTTGCGAGAATAAATTAAAAATGCAGCCTTTTGACGTTTCATTTCCATATTTATTTGTTCATTTAGAGCCCTAGAATAACCGTTTTCAGTGGTGCAAGGGTTTCGTTAGGGCGTTACTCGGAAGTGCAAGGTGTTTTGAACGGATGCGGAAACGTTGTTTCAATACTGTTGGCTATTTCGAGTAACTGCTCCTTCTTGATAAATCTCACCACTCACGCATTTACGATACGACATGAAGGTTTATCGGACAGGCTTCTGTTAGGTGTTATTAGTTGTACATAAATTATACAGTAAGTTACATACATGACAACAAAAAAGAAGTATTAAAAAAAATAATAAAATACGAGTAAGGAAAAGAAAACGAAATTAGAAAATGGTTGCGTTCTTATAACGCTTTTGTTGGACTCCAAGTGCATTTCTGTCCATTCAGCCATAAGTAATCAGTCGCTCTCATTTACCACTTTAACAATTTCATACGCCTTATGTTTGTATTTCTCATTACATAAAGGTTTTTCTAATTAAAGAACCTATCATTTTGTGTTATGATCAAGAAATCAATTTGCAGTTCGGTAGGTTGTTATCGATCGATTGCTAATCTTCCATCATAAGTAGTAATTTTGCTCATTGTTGTGTATGATGTGGGGAAATATCACAAATAGCAAAGGTAATTCGTATCCACATGCTGGAAGAATTGCTTCTGTATTTTCATCAGTTGTAATGTTCCTATTGCCATCAATTCATAGCAATATCTACTACAATCCGTTGAACCATTACAAATACACGAGTGTTCATCAATAAATCACAACCAACAATGGAATGATGTATCCATATACAACAACGCATTCGTCATATTACGATTTGCTCCGCTTAAATCTGGTATGTATCACTGATTTTGTAAAATGCATAGTAGCATGTCGTATCTTAATAATAGGAGTGCAGTCGTTACCATCGTTATTGAAGGCCAGAGCGCTAACGCGCAACCTCATATAATGTGGTCCTCGTAGGAAACTGTTTTAATCTTATAGCCGAGGTATATTACGTCCAAAAATTTTTTTATCGTGGATTCTTGTAGAGGAACATCAGAAGAGCATTTGTGCAAATTTTTAGCATTCGCAAATAATTGTTACTATTTTTAATTTAACGCGAAGTATTGCAGAACGTGGTGTTTGACCTTTCGAAGCTTACGTGCCAAAACCATGATAGATATGAAAAAAGTCTAAAGACTTTTTTTGTAGATAATTAAATTTATTACAAAAAAGTCCGGAAGCGTTTCAAAGACGCGCCTCAACGTGTAACGTACCGCATAAGTGCTCTTTTAGTGCTATTTTTTTACCTGTAAAAGATAGAGGGGTGCTGTCCCGGATATTTTTTATATACAATTCAATTATCTACAAAAAGGTCTTCATACTTTTTTCGTATCCATCACGGTTTGAGTTACGTAAGCGCCGAAAGTTCGAAATACACGTTTTGCAAAACTTAGTGCTAAATAAAAAGTAGCAACAATTATTTGTCAGCTTAAAAATTTCAATTAATGCTCCTCTTACTATCTTCTATAAGAATCCGCCATCAAATAAAATAAAATCTCTTAGCCATTAGATTTAAACAGTTCCCTACGAGGACCCCCGTATATTACGCCGCAAATCAGCACTCTGGCTTTCTCTAACGATGGTAACGGTACAGTCCTGACGGATAGGAACTTAGGCAACTCATTATACGTTCATTGTTAATGTAAGAGTACTTGTGACTTGTTGCAGTGGTAATGCATGATGTGTTGCTGTCTTCTTCGTCCATTTATAATGAAGAAGAACGTACTTATCGAAACTGTTAAAACTTTTGAACTGGCACTACAAAAAGCGTAAATGAAGGTTTTTCGTCTAATCCTGAAAACGGTTTCTTAATTAATGATGCTCCTTCTTTACAAGTGATTATCTCTGATTTAAAATAAAAAATTTGAAATTACGAAAGAGAATGAGGGTAAAGAATTAAAAGATTGTTCAAGCGTAGATCCCGCGGGATTCGATGTAAAAAGTTATTTGAGGGAAAGAACAACTTTAAAAAGTATCGGGTAAGAATGGCTGCTGCTGTAGATGTTAAACGAGTTTGCTCAAAATTGATTCAGAAACATCACGTTTAAGGGTAGAATATAAAATAGCGTGGTGGTGTTAGTCAATAACTTTAAATTGATATGGAGATATATACGTAATATGCATTTGAAATAAATAATTGTAAGAAATAGAAGTTTTCTAGGAGGAAGGAGTTTTTTCGAATTAAAAATTGGAGCTGCATTTTTTGGAAAAAAAAAATGTACAGACATCTTTTGTAGAGAATAGCACCCCTCTATATTTTGTAGTTAAACAAATAGAGCGCTCAAAAGGCGCGCTTAAATGTGTAATGTGGCGCTAAACTGGAGTTGGAGTGCTGCACTTTTTTACCTATACAGGATAGATAGATATTTCCTCCTCATTATTTTATGGAAAATTCAATTCTATACAAAAAATACTCGTAGATTTTTTTTGTATCTGTCACGAGTTTCGCTACGTATTCTTCGAAAAGTCAAAAAACGCATTTTGCAAAACTTTGACGTCAAATAAAAAATAGAAACAATTATTTGCCAGAGTTAATAATTTGCACAAATACTCATTTCGTCAACCTCTACAAGAATCGGCCATGAAAATAGATTTTTTTTTAATCATTTGGGTGCCAAAGAATTCCTTACAATGCATTACCTATGGTGAAGTATCACATATTTTCCTTCGAAGCCATTGGGCCTTGTATTCTCGACATCTAAGACCCTCGTTTGTAAAAAAAACTGGCTGAATGGACGAATATGCGCTTATAGGTTAACAAATTTGACGTTACTCTGTTTTCTGATCTTTTCTAGATGTATTCGTGTGCAGAGTCAGACTAAGCGTTTTGTTTTTGCGTCAAAAAATACCGCGAGCAAAATATGGTAATCAACAACCGTGGAATACTCTTCTTTTTAACCATTGGTAAATAAAGAATCGTCGAATAAAACAACAGTGTAATGAAAAGTCTACCGTTGAGTAAATTACAACAAAACGAACGGATTTCATACAGTGTCGGGCGGTACGAAGCGGTGCGGCACAGCGGTCGGTATGGCGGCTGCATGGCGCGGCGTCGGCATTGGAACGAACGTTTCGCGATAAATAATTCATGATGGAGCGTCTTGATTTCCCGGAAGACTATTATTTTTGCGCCCCGTTCGAGCCGGTCACGTACGGTCTTCTTTCGGTATTATTATATGATGTTCGTAGACAGTTTATATTCTATCAAAGCTGCCTTTGTAGGATTATTTTAGCCGTAAGGACATCTCTTACAGCCACCCCTGATTTGACGGAAAAAATGTCTGCTAATGATCTAAAAATTTCAAGGGCAAGGACAAAGACTGAATGTATGCTTAATTTGGAATAATTCGCCCATTAGATTTGAAGAGCTGTAGGATACCTTATTTTCAAACCAAATCTGCCCCAGGAAATTACAGTTCATAGATTTAAAACAAATTCTAATTGGACAACAACAAATGATTATTTATTGGTAAATTTATTATGTTGATGTTGAGGCATACTGTAGACCTTCGTAAAAGTTTCCCATATTTATGGGACGCTAATTAGTGAAGGTTACTGTCTTCACAGAATCATCTGCACAAAATGTAGTTTTACACGCTCTTCTACTTCTTTATACCCTTCTACAAGCTTTTAATTACTGCATGTGAAGAGGAAGTTAATCTAGATCTCCTGCTGTTTGGGCCTTTTAATACGCCTCTTATGCACTCTTCATGTTTTCAGAAATTGAATGAATATCAGGACACCTTTTTGTTTTGAATTTTTATTTATTAAAAGTTTTGCTGTAAATATTTTCAAAAAGCACAATTTAGTACAAATACTAATAATAAATTGACCGTTTATTTTCTAATGGTGAAGTCTGTAAAAGTCAATTTTGGAATTTCCCTCTTATTAGTGAATTTAGTCTTCTCTATGACTGACTTCGGACTTCCTTTAAACTGCAGCCAGTACAGCATTCTCTGAATTTTTTCTTCTTCGCCTTCCAACACTCCAATGACGGTACCTTTAGGAGTGTTCATGACCCATCCTTTGATACCCAATTTTCTGCATTCCAACATCGTGTGCTTCCGGAAGAAAACGCCTTGCACTTTGCCGAACACTTCAAAGTCGACGGCCAGTAACGTTTCATCGTCTTCAAGTCTCGGACGCAAGCTGGATTTCAAATCTCCGGTTATCGATTTGTTCTGAGCTCGCCTCTCCGCCATCCTATCAATTTTGGTGCACTGCTTTGAAACCGCCACTCACTGACACTGTTTGAATTTCACCGACCTAAAGTTAAATTTGACGTATTTTTACTAATGTTGGCAGCTCGTTGCTTAGCGATAACTTCATCGATTCTCTAAGCCACTTTTAGTCCTCTTGATTCTAAGCTTTAGACAGTACAGTGCCGTCATAAATGTCCGATAATCACGTGACCTCCGGTTTTAGGCAACCAGCAATACGAGATGCCACAAAATCAATTCAAATATCCCTAGACGATTTCTGAAAAATTCCAATGGCGACGTTTAAAGATACTTCAAAAAGGCCTGAGTAGTGATTATTGTTTAAAATGGAAAAAAAACTACTTAAACTTTCAGTATTGAGCCCAACAATACGAAAGCGTGATTAATTAAAATGAATAAGAAAAAACGCAAGAAAAATTATTTTATTATCATCTTTTATCGAACATAACCAAAACTCACAAGGACGATACTGGAATTTAGTTGATTGGTGACAGCAATTTTAGTAACCAACCAGTAACTAAATTCAGTGCGCCAACCCCAATTCAACAAATAATAGGTTACCAAAAACTGGGTCACATGGCTCTCTGACATTTATGAAGGTACTGCAGTTAAATATAAATACCGGAACTCTATGGTTCACGTTGGGGTGAAAATAGTGGTCTTTCTATCTACGGTGGAATTCAAGATTCAATGCAAAGGAGAGGTGACTTAAATCCGTTCGACATACGTATGAATCGTTAAAAATGTTTAATTATTTCTCCCAAGTTGAACCCAACCAAATTTAAATACTCAGGGCTACAATTTAATACCATAACCTCAATTGCTTTTTGCGAACTAAAATATAGGCAAACCATCAACCACTTGCAATAGTTTTAAAAAAATCTGGAAATGTCAAAATTAAAGACACTCAATTCTGTTTATACGATCCTGGATGTCGAAAGTAGGCGCGTTAGTTAGTTCGATCCTTAACTTGGGCGTTTTAATAGCAGGTAAATTCCTGATTATTGGAATTTCGAATTTTTTATCTAATTAACGTAAGGCTTTATGATAAGGTAATTAATGCAGGATTTTCAAAGATTAAAAAATACTTGGCATACTTTCTTCTAGAGCTGACGATAAAAAGTAATGAAAACATAAATATTTAACAATTACAATTAAATTGAATGATGTATTGTGTTTGAAAATGTGAAATTAATAACCGTGATTAATTTCCATTTTTCCGGTGACAATTTTTTAATTAACAATTCACTTCGATAGAATTTTAACTACAATTTACATCACATTTACTCAAAACAGTTTTATTGTTTGTTCTGATTAATTTTGGACTTGTTTTGAGTTAAAATTTCTCGTTTACTCTGTAAATCGAAGCTCCTATTTCTTTCGTCCTAATTGTTTTTTAATTCGTCAACATGGCGATAGAAATTTACACCGATTGGTTGATTGAGCAAAATCGAATGAACGTAACGGATGTAAGCGTAACGGAACCACCGCTGCCACTTCCATAGATATGCTTTCTCCACTCACCTTATACTAAACGCATAGGGAGAGGGAAACGCGCTAGCACGTTTAGGTCTGTCCGGTGACTAAAGCAAGTGCGTGAACAATCTTACAGCTTCAGTATAACTTACTCATCATATTTACAACTTATTTTTTGTTTACTATGTTTTTAACGTCATAACGATGTTGTTCGGTTCACCGTTTTGGTCCCAACGTTACGAAATAAAGTTTTATTTTTTTACAACGAGCAAAAATTGGCAATTTAGCTACAGTTGGCTAATGTTGAACGATATTTTTTACCGCTTCGTTTCTTTCTCTTTTATTTTTCGATTGAAGAGTTCATTTAATCTCATAATAGAAAGCTTTTGATGTCCTTTTAAAGGATAAAAACTATAAAAATCGATTAGACTGTTGTTTACACATGCATACGCATACGGGTGCGATCTGTAGGTGTGAGTACGCTTGTATGGGTACATGGTAGAATATGTCCCTTCGTATAAACCAAGCGATAATTGGCATCTTGTTTGCTATAAATTGAACATGAACAGTCCTGTCCGACCGAGTGTGACACGGGCCGTTGTAATTAACCAATTTATATTTAAATTAAAGTACGGATAAATAGCCCAGGCCGCAATGTCCTCCAATATTGGAATTGTGCGTAATGTAAAAGGCCAATTAATCGAGTGTCATAGCCGCACGATGTCACGACAGGTTATACATCGTCGTTAATTAAACATTCGCTGCAACGTTTCGGAAAATTTAAAGCGCCATCCTGTTCGGTCTAATAACACAAAACAATCGAACGATGAGCGAGGGCAAATGTGTATTACTAAAGTTGTCATTCTGAACGAATATCAATTTTTGGCCAAAGTAAGTAATTATATAAACAGTCTGGACCAACTCGATTATTAATAAGTTATTGTTTATTTGGCAGTCTTTTCTTTGTGTTTCTTGACAAACCGAAGTTAACGCACATCAGCCATTGTGCTAGTCAAACTGCATGAAGCGTGGTCTCTGCTATGAACTGCTAAGTCGAAGGAGTATGTAGTTCATGCTTCATGCAGTGAATGTGTTAATGTGTTAACTTCAGTCTTCTAAGAAACACGAAACACGTACTGTAAAATTGACTCAAATAAAAATCGAAAAAACAGACATTTATTATTTCTATAATAAAAGTCTGCTTTTTCTCCAAGGGTAAAGTTATAACAGCTGCTTCAATAGTATCTTTTATCTGACCTAACCTAACCTACGTCAAAAAAAGTATGTTTTATGGTAGTTTGTTTATTAACAAACACAGAAGACCAACCTTAATGTTAAATAATTACACGTCGTATGGTAAACATTCACAAAATAAAAGCAGGAATAAAATCTAATTCGAAGAAGAAGATATGCTACCCTCATTCTTTCCTTAAATTGAGTGTTTTACGATCTGTCGTATTTTAAACTTTCCTTGTTGCTTTTACGAATAATTTTTGATCTAAATAGCGTTCTAGTACATCTAGCATAAAAATTGGGGTTAGTAAATCGATTATCCCGGGTTCGTACGATTTAGGTCACCTTATACGTTCCACAAAGGAAATTGCAAATTTGGTCAGATAGAAACTCAATTTTAAGTACGTTAACTTAAGTTAATAAAAAATCTGAAACAACAATTCAAACGAAAAACAAGTGCAGCAACAAGAAGTGACTGATCTTTTAATCAGCTTTTGTTTGTTGTATTGAATCATACCTTCCTACAGTCAATAAAAGTAATATGTGTCACCCTACCTACCATCGTTAAAGAAGGCCAGATGCTCACTTGTGGCGTATTGTACGGGGGTCCTCGTAGAGAATTGTTTTGATCTATTAGCCAAGAGATTTTATGGTCCAAAAATTTTTTCGATCGCGGATTCTTGTAGAGGAAGGTTAGAGGATCATTTTTTGAAAACGTGTATTTGGATCTTTCGAGGCTTACGTAGCCCAAATCGTGATAGACTTGAAAAAAGTACAAAGACCTTTTTGTAGATAATTGAATCTTAAATTAAAAAAGTCCGAGACAGCACCCCTTTACCATTTATAGGCAAAAGAAAAACAGCATTATAAGAGCACTAACACGTTGAAGCACGTGTTTGAAACGTTGTATATTTTTACCTATAAATGGTAGATAGGTGCTGTCAGGAACTTTTTCTGTAGAACATTCAATTCTCTACAAGAAATATCTATATGCTTTTCTCATATCTATCACAGTTTTGGCTACGTAAGCGTCGAAAGGGTCAAGCAACACGTTCTGCAAAACTTAACATTAAATGTAAAATAGTAACATTTATTTGTCAATGCTAAAAATATGCACAAATGCTTTTCTGATCTTTCTCCACAAGAATCCGCTATCAAAACCATTTTTTCACGATAAATACCTCCGCTATAAGATTACAGCAGTGTTCTCTACGAGGACTCACTTATATGACGTTGCGCGTTAGCGCTCTGGCCTTCAATAACGATGGTAACGATATAACCCATTTCACGAAAAAGAAACTGTCGTTTTTAATTTGTCGTGAGTTCTTTTATGACCTCTTAAAAAAATATTGCAGGTAAACGTATGTAGGCTTTTTATTGAAATTGCTTTCTGTCAACGTACAGTTCATTATGTTACCTTGGACGCAATAGATTGTTATTTCTAATTGTTTTTGAAATTGGTAATTGTTCTCTGTCGGGCCCTTCTGTACTTTAGAAATTAACTGTTGAACATCAAATTAACAGCGCTGGCAAAATCAATCCATGATGTAAGTAGTAGATAATATACTTATATTCAATTTATTTTTAAAATAGTATAAAATAAGTCATGAAAAAATAGGTGACAGGTGCTTGAGGGTTGATCCATCATTTGGCAATAACTGAGTATGTAGCAATTAGTTACAATGGCCTATAGACCGTGCAATTGTCCTGTAATGAAAAATTTTCTGACCGCTGCTTGCAATCGTCCTTTGCCTTCAATTTAATTGCTTTATAAAATAAATGGGCCAATAAGCACGTCACAGTCACGTCATTTGTATAGTATAGTAGATCGTTTGAACTATTATTAACAAATTCATAACCAAAATTATTCAAATTGGTTAATTGGGAGAAATTATGGAACAATTATTCTTGATGTCCTGACCGAATTAAAATAATGTAGCATTAATGTGTTCCATACATACAAACTTAAGTAGGTTACGTTATGGTGTTTCAACACGAGCCACGAATGATGCATGTCTTAAGATTCTATCAGTGAAAAAAAAAGTAAAAGCTATTCATAGTTAACATGAAAGAGTAGCTGCCTACCATCTTATCTCTTCCGGTCTCTGGATTAATTTTCGTTCGTCACCCAGAAGCTATGTAGTTGTCTGTCTTGTGTGGATACTCGTGTGTGAAAACAAACTCGTAGATAGTATACAAATGAAGGGGTTGTATTCAAATTTTCAGCGGGTACCGTATATATTACGTGGGAGCATTTTCATGTAACCCTTAATCACTCACTTAACTCCCTTTGAAGTCTAGATTTTTTCTGTGTTCACTGATAATAATTTATATATTGCTTTTATCGTGCTGCTGTAGACAGGTTATGTACAGATTTGCGTACATATGTTGCGACCTCAATGGGGTTGCTCTTTATTTAACCTCAAGTTTTGGAACAAGATGAGTATCTCTATAAAATAAGTTTAGTGAAAACATTTCAAAGTTTCTGTTTTATTATTATTATTAAATATTTTTCGAATCGGAAAGACAGTTTAAGGATTACTTACCTCCAGGATGGGATTGTTTTGAAAAGTCGTTTTCAAGTATAGCTTCCAGACTTCTATGGTTGGAGTTGGAGGATTCCCAACTTCTTTCTAAAATCATTCTGAAACTCGAGCTAAAATATGCAATTGTTTTTTTTTTGCTCAATTGAAGGTAGCGAATGTATCTGAAATATATTCAAAAGCCTCTGGCATGTATGCACATATCAATGACGTGAAGGTTACCACCACACTGACATGTATGTACGTGAGTCGTCTTTTCGTCCCTTTTTTCCCCCGAGTGAGAGGATGCTTTTAAAGGATTCACTAGGATACACTTTGCTGACATCGATTCTGCCATGTACGCGGATCCGTGCTTTATCCTTTATACGTGTACTTTTTGGCGTATGCGGAATGTAAAAGGAGTGTCGTTGACAGACCACAAACAAACAGAACCGCAACGTTACGTCCATTCTTTTGTTATTTAAAACTATCTTTATTCAAAGACTTTCATGTGAAAGAAATAAAATTTCCAGAAGCCATACATTAATTACAATTTTTTAAGGGTTTTCTTTGGTACGGAGTTTCAAACTCCAATTCTTCCTTTGAAAATAGTCCAAGCAAAATCAGAAACCAAATGGGGTAGAAAAATTTACAACATCTAACATGTGTGACTTTTTCAAAGGTGTTAATGAGTTCTACATTTTTTTATCTACGACTAATTAACTTTGAAAAAGCCTACGAACCAACAGACGAAATGGCAGGTGTTGGTAAATAATTGATAAATGTGTTATGTTGCAAGTCTTCAAAATTTAATTAGCAATTTTAAGTAGATATCAAAACCAGTAAATAGGTACTAAATTAAATGGGTTACATTTATTAAGGTATCCTTTTATAAAATAGTAAAACACGTTGCCTTTGCGTTGGAACTTTAATCTCCTTGAACGGCGACTGTAAGCTTCTTAAAAGCTCTTTGAGGAGTTCGGTCGGTGGGACTAAATTGGAAGAGATGTTCGTGAAAGGAAACAATAGAGATTTATTTAGACAAACGCTGCGCCTTCTTACTAAAGCATCTTCGTATGAAATACACCACAATTTCACTGTTTGACTATTTTATTTGATGTCTTGTCTTTGTTCTTTTTTATCATGTAATTAATTTATCATTTTCTTGCCAAGTCAATGAAAAGAAGGTTTTTATAATATTCCAATGTATTTTCCTATGGAAAAGTTATTAATTGTTTTTGACTTTTCATATAAAGTAAAAAAATAAGTTGATCTTAACTATTGCTCCAGTAAAAAAAATCAGGACTTAATTAAATATCTGCAGCGCAGAATATAGGCAACCAATAATACACGCAACAACTGAAGATCGGCTTGTGAGGAAGCGAGAATAGCGTAGAACGCTCTGGAAGAAACGTTCTCGAAGCTGCCATAACGACTATCCAGCCTATACAGGGTGTTTGGTCTATAAGTACAAAAAAAAGAACCACATGTTCCCTGTTGCATTTCAAACATGAATTTATACACTTTTTGACTTTTGAAATAAAAAAAAAAAAAATTAAAAATTATTTTGATTTCTGAGGCCGGCCCTGGTTTAGCGCGCTTATTCCCTAGAGAATAGTCGCCGGTGATAGATAACGCTGTTTCGTAAGTGGCGCTGCTCGTTGCAAACTATCAGTTACGAGAATTCGTATTTCGCCAGGCCCGTATTAAACCGAATTTCAGGATCAAATTTTCGAACACGAATTGCGTACTTAATTGTCACTCGATTGAAAAATGCTTTTAGACTTTTGTTATTTATTGTGCAAGGAATCCATGATTCTTTTTTTTGTACTTATAGACCTAACACCCTGTATAAGCAGCCGTCGAGATCGTAGAGCAGCAGTAGTAGTGATTACGTGGCGAGCGATAGTGAAGGGAAAATGAAGGCGATCAGAAATTATAATCAGTTACAGGCGATTAGTTAAAGTTATATTCGAATTAAGTAAATTGTTGACAATTATAGTAGTGTTTAAATAAAATAGACCAGAAAATTCCCGACAATTTTATAGCCGAAAATTTCTCCCAAATTGCTCCATCTAAAGCAAGGATTAAATATAACTAATAATTCCTGTGACATTACTGCAGATGACGTACTTAGCGTTTTTATTTGATTCAAGCTCTTTTATGTGATGTGATTTAAGAACATAATCTAACCCATAGATTCCGGTATAGTTCTTTTTGGATTCAGTGTTAAAAATCGAACTAAATTCACCCTAGTGCAGTCTGGTAAATAATTTTTAACACAATCTTTTGTTGCAGTAAACGTTGCTCTTTTGGCATCAGTAGGTAGGTGTTAAATTAGGGTAATAACGGTTCTGTATAGATTCTCAGGAACTGCACAGTCTTTCGCTTACTGAACATACGGAAACCGCATTATATTCATTAAAAGAAACGTTTTACGTGGCTTCACGTTTCATAAACTCTCCCGTATTGGATACGTTCGTTCCTTCCCGACACAATTGAAGCTCGCAATCTCGCACGGTGCACAACTGCATTTATCTAAATCGAATGTGATGAATTCAAATGTCCGCCTGCCTGTAGTTGCCCATTCATCCATTCACGATTAACGGTGCGGAGGAAAGTAATACCGATAATGGGGCGGGTAACGGCACCGGAAGCCTTAACTCTGCCAGTCTGAAAATTCCCCTGCCATTAAAATGACAGCTCAATGTGTTTTCAACTAACTGATGGCACAAAATTAAAAAAGGGCTAATATCACACTGATATCACACGAACAACCACTTGTGTGTGTGAGACCAAAATGCCTCTATAATTCATCCAGACAAATCGTCAAAAAATTGATGTAACCTTTAGGACAATGGAGAATGTTTTAAATACTGAAGAGGCAGATGAAGATGAGTAAACAGAAAATTAAGTCTAGGGAATTTGACGTGACATAATAAAGAAGCTAAAAGGTATCAATTAATAGTATTCAAAATTCAAAGGTAGTTGAAGCACGTTGTGTGCTATAAGAAACAAACTGTCCAAGACATCAAATAGTTTAGACTCTAAAGCCAATTTCAGTGACCAAACATTCCATATTAGTACCAAAAGAGGACCCAACACCATCTAAGCAAGCCTTGCATCATTGGTCAGAAGAAAAATCATCAAGGCCTCATATGCACCAACAAAAATCGTGGTTAGGAGTTTCAGGATCCGAAATCCTATTTTAGTTCTGAAAGAAGCCCACGTATCGTCGACGTAAATCCTGCACCATTAGTAAGAAAATAAATCGTCCTCGTCGTCTTCTAGATCAAACACCAAGACTATGATATCTTCAATCAGGCATCCCATATCAATTCAAATAAGGATCAACTCACCA
The DNA here is from genome assembly GCA_947389935.1 of Agrilus cyanescens. Classification (NCBI taxonomy): domain Eukaryota; kingdom Metazoa; phylum Arthropoda; class Insecta; order Coleoptera; family Buprestidae; genus Agrilus; species Agrilus cyanescens. Next base: position 16,162,342 of record OX376713.1, on the reverse strand, counting down.
TCAAAGAAGATTATACCCAACATAAAAACTCCAGGAAGACTGACAGCTCAATGAAGCACAAGGTGCACCAGAAAAAGTCACACCAAAGTTGATACTTCTTGAGAGGTCATCTGAAAGATGTTTATCTCCAAAATCCGAGGACTGTATAATCTACGCCAAATGAAAGTATGTTATGCGTCGTAGGAACTAAAAAGTCCTCCAAAGGTCCAAACCATCAAATCCCAAAAACAGAATTCCAGAATCTATCATTCCATGCCAATAACGATAGAAGTCCATATACCATCAAGAGTAATAGTCCATTGTTGGTCAGAAAATAAATAATAACACCCTATTCCAGCGCTTTCCAGACTCATGCATCCTATATTGATTCTTAAAGACATCCACATCATTGGTTGGAAAATAAATCGTCCAGGCCATTGTATGGATCAAACACCAAGCTGAGGACTTCAGGAATTAAACAACACATTTCAGTACAAGGAAGGATCCATTTCGCCATCGAAGCAGATTGTGCATCGTAAATCAGAATATAATTTCGGGATCAAACACTCAACACAGAAACTGCAGTAAAACCAACATCCTATCAATTCACAAAGTGCCTCAAGGAAGGCCAACCAAAGATCCTATTTCTTGAAAGGTCATTCGAATGATGTTTATTCACTGCCAGGAACTCCATTCATCTAAAAAAGGAAACACAGCAAGTCCTTTTACGTGGAGATCGGAACCAGTTTTTCTTTATCATCCACTTGATACTGGTTTCTTAATGTTCTAGAAAGCTATTTGTGCAGTTTGGTGTTTTCAGACCCATATTTCCGTCCAGCAAATGGTCGTACTTAGACAGAATCGTTTCGGAACGGTAACGTAATTGCAAATGTGCGGCCTTTATCCTCATTACTTATTCAGCTCAGTTAAATTGGATCTGATACGTACGCTGTGTAGCGTTTCGAATTTCTTCATCGGGATCCAATCACGAAAGGCATTCGACAAACGATCAGTAATTATTTGTATATGTCTAGTCGTATCGCGTAATTCCCATTGGTCGCTTTCCATCTACCAAGAAGACAAACTATGCACGTGACTTTTTCGAGTAGTTCGTTCCGAATTTCTCAGAGATCATTGCTGGATCGTTATCTTGCAGCTATCGCCGTCGACAGTGGCGCTGGACGAACGGATGGCGGATGCCATTAAACTGGAAGAAGGAGATTTAATGACCGAAATCATTTCCGTAGTTACTCAACTAATATACTTCTTCGCCGGATGAGTTGGAACATTGTATGTAATTTTCACTGACAAGGAATAGAGCTTATTAAAAATTACATATTTGTACATTAATTGTGATTTAAAAAAAGAGTTCTGCCAAATTGAAGGTGTGCGAGGAGATACTGATATTTATTTGGTCTGAACACTTTCAAAGTTCGACGTCAAAGAGTTTTTGAAAACAACATGTCAGAAAACTTTGGTCAGAAAAGCTAGTTTTTGCCAGAAACGAATTTCGATCAGTCAAAAAATTTTTTGTTGATATGGCAGAAAATTTATGTAATAAGAACTTTTAAAAACTGAGTCGAGAAAATTAAAAGAGGAAGATCAGATGTCATAGGTGAGTACCGCTCAGGAAGACCAATTTCTGTGACCATTCCGGAAAATATTGACCCCGTCCATGATATTATTTTCCAAGATCGACGAATTGGACTCACGTAAACATCAGAAACATTGCACTTCCTACAAATGGGTATTTTATATTGATCACCACAATTTGTAAATGAGAAAGGTTATGGCCATATGGATTCCAAAAATGAACGCTGTTCGCGTGACAACGTCCAAAGAAATGTAGAGTCGTTTCGAAGATTCCTCTAACTTTGACGATCGGATACAAATTAATTGTGTCAATTAAATAGGTTTAAAAGTTTCTCCTTCATTGGAGACAACGTAGTCTTTGTGGGATTTCTACTATTCCCCAATCAATAATAAAAAGATGTGCTGGAATTATTACTACTGATTTGATTTAATGATTTTGGTTCAATTAATTTTTCAATTATAAAAGTATAAAATCGATAACATTTAATGAAGTCTGGAAAGGATTCGGACGGGTTGTAAAATTTTATCGTTCTGAAATCGTGTCTATTAAGTATTTCATTTCTTTTACGACTTCGTTATTTTGTAACGTAATTGCTACAGTTACTGAATTATTTTTCCTTACGTCTTGAATCAATTGAAGGACTGCTTTTCCGTTATAGTTTCTACATCTACATTCCTTTTTGAAAGCCGTAAATATTTATGATTGAAAATTATGATCGTCCTAATTCTACATTCTCCGATTGTTTCACGTATTAATGGCGCTAATAAATTGTGTATTATGAGAAAACCGTGTCCACGTAATTTATGTGTTAATAAATCCTTTTCTGTAACAGTTTCTGATTAGAAAGCATTTATTTAATGGATAGTGTAATTTTTACAAATTTGTATGTGATTTGCAGAAAAATAGAAATTATGGAATCCATATTTTCGGTGATTTATTATTATTATTGCTTATCATGAACATAGGCATATCTAGCGATCAAAGAATTTAGTCGAGCCCGGCCGAGCCATCGCGTCGAGTCTTGTTAGGGATATTCTTATTATTCTTCTATGATTATTATTTTTGTTACTGTCACTCTGATTCATTTCCGTCTTAGCATTTATTATTATCTATCGATTAATATTGATATTTTTATTCGTCTCATCACAGACTTGTCAGTCCAAGAACTGGTTGAACATGCACCCCATTTTTCCCTATCTACCCTTGGCCAATATTCGTACCTACTTTATTTGTTAAAGTTGTACCTACTTGGATATTTTATCATGTGTTGGTCACCCTGTAACGTTTTTAATTCTCTTTTTTTTAAGAAACATTAGTCGCCTCAAGTGCATCGCGATTTTCAGTAGCTAGTCTTTGAAAGACGGTCTGTTAAACGTAAAAGTGTCTTTTGTGTATTCTCCTTTTGCGCACCGTTAGTAATGTTCTAATGCACATTTAAAATCTCGTTCTCCAGTTTTGTTTCCTGTCGACTGCTCCAAATATTTTTCCGTTTTGGTTTTGTTTGAAGTATCTATGCTCAGGAATTTTTCTTATTTGAAAGAAACTTATTCTTCGTCTGTTGTTACCAACGTCTGCTAGTGAACAGTTCGAATTTTTGCCGACGTTTTCTTTTTAAACAATGTTTCTTTGATCATGTCAGCGTATATCATGTATTGTTTCCTTTACGTCTTGAGAGTTTGTTCAGAACATAAAGATGTTGCACTTATAGGATTTAGTCAACTTTAATGTTTACGTAGTCTATTTTATACTCTATTTGTTAAATGAGGGTAAGTTTTAGGGGTTTGTTTTTTATAAATTTCAAAAGCAACATTCAATTACAAAAATATTAAACTTTTAGTTAAAATTATTGTTTTTTTTTTTAATATTGCTGTCCATGTGGAGAATGCTAATGGGCTCAAAATATAATTTTTGGGTGAAATTTCTTCAGAAATATTCCTGGAAGTTTTATTCAAAAAAAAAAAAAAAAAACTAGAGGTTTTAGTGAAAAAAAAAGTGTATGGTAACAATTACCGTTCAAATTTTAACACTATTTTCTAATTTTATTTATACAATTCTGTTCACGTTTGAGCCACAAAAAACTGGCCGATGTCCATTCAAATGCCTATCCAATCTTTGTTAAGCAGTAAAAAGCTCTGGAAATAGGTTATAAAATCTTGGTGTTATAAAAATTCTACAAAGTCAGTAGTTACCAACCAAACAAAGCAAAAGCTCCCTGGAGAAAATACAGCTTCACGAAACGTTTTCTAAAAGAAAATAACTTTGCAGATCGGTAAAGAAAATAAAAGTTAGGGTCTTACACGTGGGTTTCTTTATTTATTCGTCCTCGCTTTATTCACTGTCAGATGCAATTTCAGTCCATGAAAAGGTGTCGTAGAGAGAGGATGGAAGAGGGTAGGAAATGAAGAAGTCGAATGACAACTTTTAACGCTTTCTTGCTTAGTAGCTGAGTAATTGTAAAGTCAGTTCAAATGGTGATCAAAATACAGCAGTACAACAATTGGCCGCTAGATGGCAACGCTACTTCATATTTTTCCATGCTCCCTTAACCTTAAAAAATGACGAGGTTTTATAGTAACTATCGCAAGAAAACCCAAAGACCTACCTAATCTGTTTGGTTCTCGTTTTGTAATGCTCTTAGCTGTACATGAAAATGCCACATTATGTTTATTAGATACTATATTTGTACATACATACATACTAATTAGTTGTAAAAATGCAACTGTTGATCAATGCAAAAAAAACACTTTATTTGTATATAATTTCTAAATGCAAGACTCATCGGAAACGTTATTTGTGCCAGTTCATTTATTTACTACTTCAGGTACATATAAATTACGTAATTAGCTGAACAAAGTCGACAGTTACAGGCTTCAATAACAAAGAGGTATTTTTCAATTAAACAACCAAAGGAATTGCTTTATACAGAAGAATAGAACAGCTGTATACTTTTTATGGTTAAATTTTAATTGTTTGTATAAATTACTTCATTAATGCCGTTAAAAACGTATTTGTAGGTACATGTCCAAAGCAATGTCTGCTACCACATCTAGCGATTAAAATTAAAAGTAAACTAAGGGAACGTAGTGATAGTGTTTGATTGCTTTTTATTTTTATTGTTTATATTTATATTATAATAAAAAGGACCTGGCTTTGCTACCGCACGTTTAATAGAAACATGAACAAATTTTCAGCCAGATAGATACTATTTTTAAACGTTATAAAATAGCTCTGCAATGTTATAGAACATTCTGTAATTTTCTGGAACATTAAACGTCATTCTCGAACATTACAAATCATTCTCAAAAAAAAGCTCACAGATTTTAGAACGTTTTTAAACATTTTCGACCTATCTACAGCCATTTGGAATATTCTAGACCATTTTTGAAACTATTCTGAAAAAAGGTGAGACATTCTAGTTAATTGTCGATTATTCCAAGTTATTTTCAAAGAATCTAGAATTTTCGTTTTCAGAAAATATGAAATTTGCTTAACATTATAGATTTTAGATCATTTTCGAACTTACCAATAAATATTTTTAGGATATCTTGGAATATTGTTGAATAGTCTCTACATCTCTGGAAGATTCTAGATCAACTTCAAACATTACAAAATTTTCAAAAATTTCTATTTTTCTCGAAAAATACTCTTTTAAATTCTAGAACTTTTTCAAAAACTCATTCCTACATTAATATTACTCAATACCTGCACAAAAACGACGCTGAATGTTACTGTCGTTAAAGAAGGCCAAAGTGCTGATCTCCAGCATAATATACGGGGGTCCTCGTAGGGAACTGTTTTAATGTAACAGCCAAGAGATTTTAACGTTTAAAAATTTTATCGCGAATTCTTGTTAATGAAGGAGCATTTGTTGAAACTTTTAAGCTGGTGAATAATTGTTGCTACATTTTATTTAACGTTAAGTTTTACAAAACGTGTATTTCGATGTTTAAATTTAAATTAAAAGTAGTATCAATTATTTTTCAATGCTAAAAATTTGCGGAAATGCTCTTCTGATCTTGCTGTATAAGAATCCGTGATCAAAAAAAAATTTTCAAGATAAACACCTCGGCTATAAGATTAAATCCGTTCCCTACGAGGACCACCTTATATGACGTTGCGCGTTAGCGCACTGGCCTTCAATAACGATGGTATCGGCCTGAAACGTTTTCGAATCAATTTATAGGAAATCCACCATAAAATCGCGAATGGATGGTAGTTTTTTTATAATAATTGTATATTGATATAATATAATACGAGTGAAAGTAAGTGATAATATTACTTCTGTTATTATTTTGCAATATACTTCGGTCACTGTACGCAACCTATGTAAAGAGAGACATTTAAACAAACTACATCTACAATTCTTTATAAGGATTGATCAAATATTGTACACCATATGTATTTGTTTTCTTCTATTAGTAGTTTATAATTTTCTCTATGCGCCTATGGTGAACAACTGTTTTATATTTTCAACTGCTTTTCCCCGTTATTCAATTAAATTCTTTATGATTTTTAAGCATATCTTACTTTTATGCTTATTTTTATGTTAGAAAGTGGAAATCTGCGGTATACATGTGTGTGACTTGCACAAGCTGGATAATTAATTTTGTAATATATTAACATAATAATTGACTGCTTCTAACGCTATTTCTACGGTGGTAATTCTGATTCCTTTTTGTACTTATTTTAAATCTAACTAGAAAGCAGAAAATTATGCAGGAATATCTAAACTGTTAATATATTATTGTTGTATTCATGGGTTTATTAAAAATTTATTTACAAGACTAAAGCACAGGAACAAAATTTAAATTTGCCTATTTAATAATAACTACTTAAAAACACTATTAATTAATACTGAACTTAGCTTACTATTTATTTACAACACTCACTTATATGCGCGTCTCTATTTATTTGTCTCTTCACTTCTAACACTGTTGATTTATTTCGGATGTTACCACTGTCACGGTCAATCTGAGTATTACTAATTCACTGTCGAACGTCTTTCCACTTTTATAGCATCATGGAACAATCCATAAAAGTCTGGAAGTTTGTAAGATTGTTTACGTTTTCGGCGAACCGCTTAATTACTTTGTTGGAAGGCAGGTACGAGACATACGCCTAGAAACACACGTATACACTGCCGAAAACCGCCCGCGGCTAGTTGAACCGGCCGGCAACGCATACAAGCGTACCCGGTCGCACACAAGCACGTTCGCGTTCGCTACATTATCAATACATCGTTGAAAGTTGCAAGAAAGAAGTAGAAACCGTCTTTAATTATACACATATATGTTATAATTAATGATAAATCATTACAGATGAAATGCAGGTATAACAAAACTATTGATACGTGGAATGTATTACATATGGTAAAAGTAGGGTTAGAATTTACATCAGAATTGGAGAGGTATAACTAGAAGAAGTCGAAGATTATCGAATTTCTTTTAACAAATTGATTCTCATTTTTAAGCTTCAGGTGAAACTAAGGAAACTAATATTGATAAAGCCTTCAAATTCAGACGAAACGTTGGCCTGTTGTTTTCAAATCGATATAAATACATATGTATATCTACCCTTACTGCGCTATCATTCGTCTTCAAAATTAAATATTCAGGGACGAAATGGAGACTGTAACTATATACATATGTTGTACTCATTTGCCGAATTCGGACACTAAGCGAAATTTTTATCCACTCTCATGGTTCAGCCTTTCGTGCTTTGTGGATTATTCTGAAATCTACGAAATACACAACGCGTTCCTGGTAAAAATTTCGCTCAGTGTCTAAATTTAGCAATTACTATTATCTTTTGATTTATGAATGTTATCACATCTTGAAGGTAATTTCCATTTGGGAACATAAATAAGGGCAGATATTGAAACCTGCTTATTATTGAGAAAGTTGAATCCAATTTAGGACTTTTTTCTTGTTAGGCTGAAATTGGCTCTCACGACCATAAACTGTCGAATTAATCGGCGTTTTATGTGCAATAAAGCCTGTTTTACGTGCCAGTATTGTCTAATTAACTCTATAAATGCTCAGAAAACTGAACGACGTAATCATAAACAATACAAGTTTAATCACATGGATTGAACAAAACGATATCAATTTTTTTTTTTTTGCTCATTACTTGTTTTATACATCATTGATTATTTAATTGAGATTTACTTTTGAAAATTGTGTAATTATGTAGAGAATAATAAATAAATAAAAAGTTATTAGTTAGTTACAGTAACCCGATACTCTATGGTATACTCAAGTACGACATATTGTCTATTGCGTGAATTCTGATATTTGATTTTTTTAATTTGGCCTTAGTAAATATTAAGGTTTTTATAATAATTTTAAGAAGGCATTTACATAATTAATACAGCATTAAAAGACTTCCTATGCTATTTTAAGATCCTAGACTTCTTATTAATTTTCTTGTCATCAAAAAGTAAGAAACCGTTTTCTATATTTTTCAAAATTTTGGACTCGCCAAAGATAAGGAATGAAGGTCTATTTCAATCTATTTTTTTTTTTTCAAAACTATTTGTTTTATAATTACTAAAAAAATATATTCCACATCCTCACAAGAAACCCTTTTATTTGATATGTCACACAGTAAAGTTTGCAAATTTTTTTTTTTTTAATTTTTTATTTGCCTCCAAAATTGACTTCCATATGCAAAATTCTTTATTTACTTACGTTACACGTCCGTATTTGGGTTTAAGAAAATTTTAATCTAAAAGTTGACGTTCATCAAGAAAAGTAAATTTTCTTCTTTCACGAATATTCAGAGCAAATTGTTTTGAAAAAAGTCAAAAATTCGTATCTATTTAATATAAGAAACGGAAGCTTAATTTCTCTGCTTTTCTGGTTCTATTTCGCTATTCATTTACAATTTCCTCTGATTCTCTGCTATTTCTTACAAAGTATCAACAGTATACGAAGAATTTCGCTGCAGTCTGCGTTGCTATTCTCCACTTTTTCTCGCGTTTCATAAATGAAACAGATGAAAACGGATTTCCGGTATACGCTTCCGTAAAATTGACCGGTAACTTGATAACGGAACTGCATCCGTCTTCTGCTCACTAGCACCTACCGTCCACGCTTCAAAATTAATAAATTCATCACATAACAGCCAAGAGTTGGAATTAGCGCTCGCATCCCGGCGTGAACGAGTCGAGAGATGGGAAAATTGAAACGAAATTCAAGCCTTTCCCTGTTTATGAAGCTCGTTAAGGCAATTTTAACGCGTAATTGTTGACTGATCACGTTGTGAGGGGCAGAGATCGTTCTCCAACGGTTGTACCATAGACAGAATATATACAATGAACTCTATGAAATCGTAAAAAATGATATTCCCATTGCAAAAAAAAAAGAATTGAAACCACAACATTTTTCCAAGTCCTATTTGGAAACGAATTGCATCTAAAGATTCTCTGATGACGTTACACAATATTTTTCCTGTATATAGTACTTCTAGACTCGGCGAACGCGCCATAAGGAGCGCGATGCAATCGAGTTAGAGAACTTGGATTTGGCGCCTACTATCTAGATGCACAAATTCTTTCAACTGTTAAATCATTTTGGTAACGGATTTGGATTCATTAAGTTATTCCGTATTCCCTACGATAAATTGATTGCCGCAATTTATTGCACTTTTAAGTTCGATATCGACGTGTCGTTGTGATTGTACGATAATTTATATGCACGCGACACGGCGCTTTGAAGAATGAAACTTCTTTTGAACGATTGCACCATTAAAAAGGCACAAATAGATTCACAGGGTATTCGAATGACAGATCGTTAGTTTCTCCGTAAAAATAACTCACTCACTCACAAACGCCTTACGAAGGAAGAGATAGATGGAATTCTTCTCGATCAAGTGTAAAAACGATTTTCCAGGGATATCTAATTTAATGATTGACTGACTAAACGATGGCAAACAATCTAGAAAAGTTTTCGTGATTTGTTTTTAAAGTAAAAATAAAAAAAGGGATCTATTACACCGTACACAGCCTCATGGGATTTTTACAGTAAGATAACCATTCACCTCCACCCCAACCACAATGAAGGTATTGTCTTGAAGCAACAAGGGCTACTTATAAAGATGTGAGTGTTCAAAGAGAGCATTGCATTAGTAGATTTTCTAGGGAGCACTTCAAGTTTAACAATAGAATCCTCCCAAATGGTTCGATAAGATTGTAAAATATTCCAGAATGTTGTAGATTCTTCCAGAAATTTTGAAAATAAACTTCTAGAAGTTTCAAGAAATTTATAGAATGTCAATGAATGCTATGGAATCATTAAGACGTTTCGAGAAAGTTCTGGAATGTAGTAAAAAATTTCTAAAGATTTGAGAATTTCCTGGATATTGAAGAATTTCTAAAATGTTTCACAATATTTGAAAATTATAGCATACTGAAAAAGTCCTTACTAATTTGAGGTTGGTTGAATATCTTAAATTGCTTTAGTGTATAATTTTAAAAGTTTCAAAACTGTTTTATAATGGTCTAAAATGGCTTGAGGTGGTTCTACATTGCTGCAGAATGTTGTAGAATCATCCAGGGGAAAATGCCAAAAAATGTGTTTCAAGACTAGAGATTGTCTTAAAATACTTTTGGATATTTAAGAATGTGTATAGATGATTGGAAAACATTTCAGGATGTCATAGAACTTTTCGAAAGTTTTGAAAATGTGCAAATATGTTATAAGATGTTTCCATAAGATCTATAATGTTCTCAAATTTTACTGGATATTGAAGCATGTTGCAGAATGTATCAGAATAATTCAAAATACTAGAGAACTTTTCAGTTTCTTCTATAATGTCTGAAAATATTACATAGAATCGCTCAAAATATTTTAGACAGAAAGATCAGAAATTGTTGTTTAATATTCCTGGATATTGAGGAATGTTGCAGAATGTTTACAAATGACGTGAAATGTTCCAGAACATTTTATGTTCTTCCAGAAGTTGTGAGGACGTTTAAATATATTTTAAGATATTGTAGAATGTTCAAAAACATTTGTAATACCTAATTGAAGGTTGTAGAATGTTCTAGAATGATTTAGAATTTTCCGGGATATTTCAAACCTTTCCAAAATTTTTGAAAAAAAAAAAAAAGAATGTTTAGATATATTTCGAAAACGTTTTAGTGTTCATGAATTTTGTTAAATATTTCTGGATGTAAGAAATTGATGTAGATTATATTCTGAAACGTAGTTTCTTTAGTTCATATTCATCAGGATATTACACGCTTCTTTTGAAACGAGGGTAACTCTGCTAATATCAGGTTTACAAACGATTTTAATAAATAGAAAGTAGAGAACGCCATATTTAATCAAAAATCCAAAAAGAGATAAAGTACGAAAGAAATGTACAATAGGTTAATCTATTTTTGATATTCACCCATCCTGTAGAGGCTCCAGAACCCTTAACAAAGAATTCAGGTACATAAAAGGCTTCTGATGCGGATTTTCAACTTGATATAATTAAAATTACTTGAGCCTTTTACCGAGATTGCTGTGGGTTACCTGAAATTAAATGCGTAATTTAGCTTTCTTGCTGAAAGTATGCTTTAATAATTCAGCTTCAGCTTTTAAGGGTGCGTTTAATGTAGGGTAGAATTAGTTTTATTAATGCCGTTTCAAACAGCAGGCAGTGTACTGAGTGGTACATTTTCCAAAAGCAGATAAATTCTTAGGGCAATAATTATACTTATACTCATATGTATAAAATTTTAATTAATACATTGTTTATTGTACCTACACATAAATAATGCGTTGTGCTTAATTAAAAACAAATATTTTGTCATTCGAAGTTGTTTCCAACGGTTCAGTTGCTATTATCTTGATTAATTAAACATTGTGGATGTTCATCGGTAAGTATTTTGCCATGACCTTTAAATGATTTAAAAGTGATCATCAGGATTAATGAGAAGTGGCTTCTGAAAGACCATAGGTTACGAATATATTTAAAACTAGATCCGCAATCGTTCAGATTACGAGAGGTTTTAGTGAATGTGGCAATATTGTTGAATTAATTTATAGGTTATGGTAATAATCTTCGCATACTCTTCATTATTATGTAACGTAAATATTTCTAAAAAATTCTTTCTGCATTAGCAAGTAACGTGCATTAATTTTATTTTGTCCTTAATATCGAATGTAATAGTTCATGATGGTAAGCAAAACCCAGTAGATACTAATTTTAAGCAGGATCTGGGAATCTAGAATATTCCAAATTGTTCAAGAATTATTTGCAATCGTGTAATCAGGTCTACCCTTACTCTCCAGAGTTAATTTAACCCACTTGTTAATGGTATAATGGTTTTTGACCAAATTTTAGAAAAACCAAAATGTTTCCTTTTCACAAATGTGATCCTTTTATGGGCAATAAATTTAAATAGTTCACCACGAAGTTTTTTTTAAGAGCTTTTGTTTCCTATTCTAGAATTTTGCATAACAATTATTATGTAACTAGGAAGCCTGGGCCAAGTTACATGCCGTTTTTGGTACTACTAAGAGCACGTTCCCAACGCCCATTAAACACTTCTTTTCAGGGCAATTTGTTAACGCGTGCTTCTACTATGCAGATGGCCTTTATGTTAACAGTTTTGTAACGTAATTAATGAAAAGGACTAAGTAATGAAAGAGAAAATTTGTAGTCCGGAAACACCAAAGGGGCAATAAATTACAGGGCTTAAACTTTTTCAATGTTGTCTCTTCACGATTTGTCTTTTACGCAAACACACCATGTGAGTGCTACACGGTGTCCACTGAATAGATTCGAATTTCAAAATTTTCTTCATATGAATGTGCAGGGTTATTCAAATTGGTCTTTTTTGACAAATAAAACTAATTAATTAGAGAACTAAAAACAATGATTGGTGAATGTACAGGATATTCAGTGGAAGCTGCATGCACAGGGTGTGATTCGAAAAGTATGTAGTATGTGGTCACAAATAATATATACAGGATGTCCTAAAATTGGCCGCCGTCTTGGATTCTGACGCCATCAATAAGCGCATGAGCGAAAGGAAAATTATTTGTTCAGAATCCCTCTTGCTATACTACTACTTAAGGGTTAGAGTTCTGGAGTTCTTTCTGTTTTTGAAAATAACTCTACAAAAAAAATGCGTATAGTTCTTGATAGTGCTCAAAGTGTTCTACCAATTCCTCCTGTAACATTTTTTGAAATTAAAAAGGTATTCGCGAATTTATGATTCTGATTTTGGGGAATAAGAATCATTATTGACAATGGATGAGTTCTGAGTAGAGTTCTGAATAGCGCTTAAAGAGTTCGGTTTTCATTTCCCAAAATCAAAAATTTGCGAATAATTTTTTGATTTCGAATCTGATTATAAAACGAAAAAGGAAAAATTGGTAAAACTCTTTTAGCTCTATTCACAACCCCAAAATCAGAATCATAAATTCACGAATAGATACTTTTTTTATTTCGAGTCTGATCAAGAAATGAAACAGGAACAATTGGTAGAACTCATTGAGCGCTATCAAAAACTGCGTATGCAATTGTTTTTGCAAATTCAAAATTTTTGTTATATTAGATAAAAAAAAAACTTTTTGGTATCATTTTTAAAAATTCGGGCGCTAACTTCATATGAGTATTTGGACCACCCTGTATATATCTAGAGTTTGTACAGTATGTAGGTATTGGTAGAAATGGCAGATTTTACTTCATAGCTCTTTCTTATTAATAGAAAGTTTCTGTTTTTGCAGTTTTCGGTATAAAATAATAATTTACGTTCCAGTATAGTGATTCTAAGTTAGTTACATCCGCTATTTACGTAACATTTTTATGATGCTATCTTTGCCTGATGCTAATTCCAATTTTTTAGATAATTCTGTTTTTTTTTCATCGAATTATATGTTTCTATTTGCATTCTTTATCCCTATGACATTTACTTACGTATGTTGATATTTCGCTTGCGAAGGTCGTTCTGTGTCTTCATCATCTATTACGTGACTTGTAACGATTTGATTTAAAAATAATAATAAAAATTTGCGATGGATGAGATATATTCTATTCAGTTTCAGTTCAAATATGCTTATTCCTTTTTTAATAATTAGTAGTATGTTTTACAAATTTAATTTTCATTAAAATATTTCTTCCTTCTAAAAAATGTTTTCTTGTAAACAGTTTAATTAATAAGATTTTTTGTTAATAAAATTATCCTTTTATTAGACGTGGAAAGTGTGTTCTTAATTTTAGATTCAGTGGAAGACAACTGTAATAATAAGTCTTTTTCTGTATAATGGAAGACAAAGGAGGTGTTCAGTAACTTAATTGAAATTAATGGTTTGGCGGAGATAAGATAAAATACAACGGCAGGTACAGGCAGCTAATTTAATTAGCAGTTAATTTAATTAGCGTTATTTGCTGCTAAACTTTAATGTATTGTAGTATTCGTGGGTTTATTAAAAATTTATTTACAAGACTAAGTACAAGAACACAATTTATCTACACTTATATTACTATTTATTTACAAGATTCAATTTATTTGTATTCTCACTACTGTAGATTTATTTCTGATGTTCCCACTGTCACTGTCAATTCATTACTAATTGTTTACATTTTCGGCGAACCGCTTAATTACTTTCTTGGAAGGCAGGTATGAGACACACGCATACACTGCCGAAAACCGCCCTCGGCTAGTCGAGCCGCCGGCCCGCAACACATGCAATTGTAGCCGATCGCACACAAGCATGCTCGTGTTCGCTACAATATTTTAAATTTGAATTGCTCTTTCTTACTTTTCTCTCTATCAACTTTCTGTAGTTCTGTATTTTAGAAAATTACCGTCATTTGTCTTTTACTAATTTTATCAGAATATAAGTAGGTACTTCCCATAAGCCTTTTCGATTTTTCGTGGGGAATAAACTTGTGGATCTGCGTTACCATCACAAGTCAGCCGCGTGACCGTCACCAACCGGCCGCGTTACTGTCATCAACCGCTTCAGCACTAGACTGGCACGCACACACACGTAGCGGTCTGTGTACACGTATACACTAATGCATTGCAAGCTACAGGCAAGTTGACAAACAAATTAGCAACTTTTTTGTTTATGAAGCTTTATAGAACTCTTTTTGGTCACATTCGTAAGAGGGCGGTCTATTCGAAGTGTCCACACCCTGATTCTTATTTTAGTTTTTGAGTTTTCACTTTTATCAACATTATATTTTTTTAATTTTCTCAACGCCATTGTGTTTACACAAAAATGTACCTCAACAACTTGAAAGTCGTTTCTTTCCTAGTTTCAAAACTTTTACTTTTGTTTCAAAAAAGGAGACCGAGAAAGTATCATCTACTTTTTTTTTGTATCTCCTACAGTGGCTGATTTGTTCCATAAGAACAAATATCCAAAGTGGCGCACCTTGGTGCTTGAGTTAGTCATGAATTAGAAATTAAGATTTAATAGAGGTATTACTAAATTATTCACGTACACACACACATAGAAGCAACATACCGCAGAAAGGGCATTCGAGGGTTTACATTATTTCCCAATTGTGTAACGACTTGTCAATTGATTGGAGTTTGGCGAAGTTCCATAGCATCTGCTCTGCTGGCTCAATGGAGCAGAAAGGGCCATACCATACGTATCTGTATACATACATAAACATACCTATAAATGGTTGCTACCATTCTTCAGCAATTGAATGCATAGTATTTTCTCCCCTTGCAGATAAGTACACCAGTTGGAAGTAAACGTACCGAGGAATCTTTTTCTCTTTTCAAAACTAATCGACATTGCACACGCAAGATATTCCACTTTATTTCAACAGCAGATGCCTTTGTATGTTTTATTTTAGATTCAATTGCAATATTTTTTTAAAACATTAACAAAAACCAAATCCGGTTGTGGAATATTTAGGCATTTTTAACCTCCAAATCGTATTTATCTTGGTTTTTCCAAATTAAAGTTGAACTTAGTGATATTTTTTTGATGATAAGAATCTTAATTAGTATTTTTGTTTTTAATGCTCTAATTTCTTTCGACATTTTTAATTGCGGCAATTCAAAAGCTGGACTTGAGAGTTGATAATAATCATCTCAATTTCTTTTTTGTCGTTCAACTGAACTGCTTGGCGTTCTCCCTTAATTTGTGAGGGTTTTTATGAAGGGTGTTTCAAGTCGTCATCGTTCTCTCATCTCGCGATATCAAAAAACCGAAGTGCGCTAAATTAAGTGAAAGAGAAATAGCTTTCATTTCGTTCGAGCGCTGTTTTAATCTTTGTGAAGACGAAGGTTCCTGAGTTTGGATGTGCCACTAACAAGATACAACGCCTATAATAAAAACGTTGGTTATCGAAACGAAAAACGTTATGGGGGGAAAACCAGACGAGAGAAACATTTCCCGTGGGAAGCTACGCAATCGATTCATCGTTCGCCAAGAATAATGCATTTTATTAAATTCTTATTTATTGCTGACAAATCTATCCACACAAATACATCATGTCTTCTTTGATTAAATTTTTTCTGTCTGTGGATCCATTATACAATGTGTCCTTTGTGTTGTTCTCTTTTAAGATCATTGAGAACTTGTTTCCTTAATATCTTTCGATTCTAGTGATATTTGTTAATGGTACTATAAGCACTTTCAGAGTTGCTTCTTGAAATACCTCACTAACCTCACTGCAGTAAATGCTCGATAACATAAACAAAATTTAAGTTCGATAATGTAAATTAGCAAAGGTTTTTTTTTGATCGCCGATTCTTGTAGAAGCTGATGAGAAGAGCATTTGTGCAATAATGTACAGTGATGTTCACTGAAGACACACAGGAAGGGCAATCCTCAATACACCAGAGGAAGTGATCATTATAACTTTGAAATATTCTCACTATTTAGATATATCTACACTTTCCGGGCTGTTGTGTCGTGGTCGACGTCTTCCTCCTTCTCGATGCGAGGTTTCAACAGATCTTACTTCTGGCATCTTCAGGCAGTGTTACGTTATCTCGATTATTTGTAACTGTTTCCTCATGCTTTTTTTTTTTGTGTTTAGTTTATACTCGAGGAGGGGAAATCTTCAAAGACACCTCCCCAGGAGGAGGTAGTGTCGGATTCGTCTGGGCGCCTACCGACTAAAACCCCTCCTCGAGAGGGGATTTTCAACCATGAGGTTTTAACATCCGCGGATAAGTGTAGAGGTTGGGATTGGGGATTGGATTCGGGAGTGGGCAGAGTTAGGAGTGGGGGGCGGGAGCGTGAGAGCGAAGACGGTGGCCCACCACAGATGGGTAGGGTGGGCACTCGCGCTGAAAAGCGAAACTCGGAATGAGCGAAGAAGGGCAGCTCAGGGTAGAAGGTGACATGGCCTTCTGAAACGGTCGTTTGGTTTGGGGGCGTAGTTGGAGAGTGTCGAGATGGTGGGGTTTGGGTGGCCTGACACTGAGGCCTGGAGGTTTGCCGCGTATGATTTTGCAGCGTCGGGGAGAGAAGGTAAGCCGGTTTCTTTCAGAATTTGGATATTTCTGACGAACCAGGGATAGTTTAATGCGGAACAGAGGATCCGCATGTAGGTGCCTTGAAGAAGATTAAGGCGGTTGGGGAGGGCGCTGCCCCAGACGGGAATGGCGTAGGAGCAAATGATCCTGATGATTGCGTTAAACGCTCGGATTTTCGTTTGATGGGAGATGGAGTTATTACGGAAGAAAGGCTTGAGCGCGATGTATGCGCCCACAGCCTTGTTTCGGATATGGATATGATGTGACGCCTCCAGTTCAGGGTTCTGTCGAAGGTGACGCCTAGGTAGGTGACGGAGTTTGTCCATTTGACGGGGCGGTTGTTGACCATAATGGAAGGGGGTTTCCGGGTTCTGTGAGAGAAGAAAATTGCTTCCGATTTGGTATCATTGATGGAGAGTTTCCATGTCCGATACCAGTTTAGGAGCTGGGGCAGAAAATTGTTAATTCTCGCAGTACTATGGAGAATGGCTTGACTGGAGTCTATTAGGGCGATGTCGTCTGCATATAGGGCAGTCAGAATTGTAGGGTGGGAGGGCATGTCTGCGCAAAACAGATTGAAGAGGATGGGAGATAGTTTGGAACCTTGCGGGACACCGGCCTTGATGGGTTTGCTATCTGACAGAGCTGTGCCGACGCGGACACGAAGGCTTCTGTCGATAAGGAAGGATCTGATAACCCCGATTAGAAAGTGAGGGGTGTTGAGGGTGATGAGTTTGGAGATCAGGCCTTCGTGCCAGACTCGGTCGAAAGCCTGTTGGACGTCAAGAAGCAGCATGGAGGTGTGACGACGCTTGTTGAGGTTATCAGATATATATTCGCTTACGCGAAGAAGTTGGTGACCAGTGCCGTGTTTTCTGCGGAAACCCTTTTTGGGGAGACAGATGACGGTGGCTTCTTTCCAGACCAGAGGGAAGTGGTGGAGCCGCATGATGGCGTTTGTGATGTTGCACAGTGCTGTTATGTGCTTTGGTGGCAGGATTTTCAGGACTCCGTTGGGTGTTTGTAGTCTGATTCGGAGAGGTTGAAGTTTTGTGCGTCGGACTTGGTGCGCACGTGAAAGTTGACTAGATCCGCGGGGGAGGGTAACGGGGAGCACTGGAGACAGAGAGAGTCTGCGAAGATTGCAGCCTTTTCCTCATCTGTCGTGTATGTGGAGCCGTTCTGTTTTAGTGGCGGGAGATGGGAAGCTCTGTTTCGGAGAGAGCGGATGACTTTCCAAGTGCTTTGGGGGTGTGTTTCAGCCTGCGCGATGTAATCGCCGAAGGCTGCGCTGTGGAATTCGCTAAGGCGAGTTTTTAGTTCTCGCTGAAGGGCGTTTAGTTCTGCGCGGTGTGCTGGGATGCGGTGTTTTTGCCACTGATGACGGGTCTTGTTTTTCCTCTTAAGGAGGTCAAGAATGTCTGGGGGGGAGATTCTTGACGGGCGTTGGGGTGGGGCGAGAGATCGTGGAGAGCTCGACTGCCCTGGTGATCTCGTTTGATAGGAGATCCACAGCTACGTCGAGTTCCGCTGTTGTGCGAATTTGAGTGCACTTGAATGAAGATGTTTCGAGGATATAGCGGAGATGTAGCCAGTCCAGCGAGGTTGTTGTCTTTGGGGGGTTGTAGATTGGGCTGCCGATTTCTAGTTGGACGGGAAGATGGTCCGAACTGAGTCCGTTAAGGACGGTGGGATCGGTGGAAAGATTGACGTTTCTTGTGACGAAAATGTCGAGGATATCGGGAATGTGGTTCTGTATTTCAGAGAAGTACGAGGAGGCTGGGGGGGCTTCAATGGTGAAGTCAAAGTCAAGAGATTTGGCAAGAAGAGAGATGCCTTTCCTATTGTTGTATCGGCAGCCCCAAGCGGTGTGTTTGGCATTGAAGTCGCTTGCGATGATGGTCGAGACGTTTGGGGGGAGGAGAAGGGGGAGATCTGAAAGATTATTATCGTTCGGGGGCGAGTAGAACGAGATGATCCTAACGGGGCCGGTGGTTGTTGAGATTTCAATGCCAACCGCTTCGAATGAATCAGTGGCCAAAGAGACGGGCCTGTGTTTAATTGTGTTCCTGACTAGGATGGCTACGCCACCTCCTATGGAGTTTTCACGATCTTTTCTGAAAGATGTGAAGTTTGGGACAAAAAGTTTGTGGTTGAGTGAGAGACGTGTGTCGGTGATGCAAGCAACACCGATTGACTTTTCTTCGAGGAAGTTCTCGAATTCGGTCAATTTACCTCTAATGCCATTGGCATTCCAGGTAACTAATCGAAGGTTGTTGGGGTGGGCGGTGTCAGACATTGATGGAAGATTCAAGGACGGCGACTAGGCTGGCAACCATTGTTTGAACAATGGCCTTTATTTTGTCGTGAAGGGACGGGGCTGAAGTGGCACTTAGGGTTGTGGTGCACTTTTGGGTGGGGGGTGGGGGTGGGGGGCTGAACTTACTGCCTTTGCGTAGGACTTCGTGAGTGGAGGCGCCGACACTGGGGTGACTGAGGGGTTGGGGGTTGCCGCCTTTGGGGCAGCCGGAGTGAGGGTTTTGGAGTTGGGGGTGGTCCTCTTTGGAACCTTGGGGCAGCCGCGGTAGGTGGCGCGGTGACCGCCTTTGCAGTTTGCGCAGGAGCGGGTGGCGTCCTTTTTATCTTTCGACTTGCATTCTGTGGTTGCGTGATTACGACCGCAGAAAGAGCATGGTAGTAATTCGCTGTATGGAAGAACTTCATACAGCGGCGGCATTGGGGAACTTCTTTGGATGCCCTTTTTGGCTCAACTTTGACATTGAGCCCGCAGAGCTTACCAAGTTCGAAGTTTGACTTGGAGTTTGGAGCGGAACGGTCTAGCCGGACGGAGATAAGTGGCCAGATTTTACCACCGTTAGACATACGGTGGACGCCACGGATTGTGTAACCTCTGTTGGTTAATTCAGACTAGACGTCTTCGGTCGGGATAGTCTCGCAGACTCCGCGGATGACGACATGGAGGTCCCTGTCTTGGCGGAGCTGGTTAGTGGAGAATTCGACCTTGGATTGGTCGAGGAAGGCGGAGAGGCGACGAAAATCGTCAACGGACTTAGGATAGACTCTGATTGAGTCGGAGGTATTGATTGTGCGGCGGTCGGTGATGCCATTGCTGTCCATGGCACGACGGATTTTTGGCCAAAGAGATTTTTGGCGGATGACGATGGGGGCGGAGCTTGAGTGCTCTGGGAAGGTAGGTCGGAGTCTGACTACGATTCGGAGGAAGAAGAGGAGGAAGACAGGAAGGGAGCGACTATCCTGCGCTTCTTGCAGGGTTTGGAGAAGCCATCGGCGGCGGCGGGGGGAGGCACAAAGCTGGAACGTACCTTAGTGGGGGTGGGGGAGGCCGAAGTACTGGGGGGTGAGTCTTCGGCCATCGGGACTGGGGGTGCGTCTCTGGGGAGACGACGCACGTATTCGGTTAACGCCTCGAGTTTGGCCTGGAGATCAAGAATGGCGGCCGTTGCGGCCTCGTAGGAGAGGCCCTCCAAGAGCGCGGGGCTCCCGGAGGCAGACATCTCGAAGGATTTGCTCTCACGAGTATGGGGTATGCTTGACAAAGCGTTGTTTAATTGGAACAGAGGATTGTAAGTGTGTTAGTGATAGGGGGTGCTGGGGGTGGGGAGCGATGAAGTACAAGGGGACGTTGCGTACTCGGTCCCCAAGACTGTTGGTTAGCAGTTATTGATAAAAAGATTGACTTACCTAGATTCGGCTGGGCAAAGGTGATGACCTTGGAGAACTCGGTCCAACTAAACCTACTGGTTTAGTACTGGTGGGTTGCTTGTTTCCTCATGCTTCTTCTTACCCTTCTTATACCTGTGTTGAGTCTCGGGTCACTAGTCATGGTGGTGGAGACAGACCCAAGGGCGCCCTGGGGGGCGGAGCTAGATTCCGGTTGGGTGTTGTTGATTCGATCGGTGGCGCTCGTAGTATCTGTGTCACCTGGTACTTGTGATTTCTCACTATTTATTATTTTTATTTGCTAATATATAACTAAATCAAATGTTCGATAGAATCAGTGTCTACTTTTCTACCCAAGACTTACGTACTTAGATATCATTTTCAAACAGTCAATATCTTCTTGGAATGCTGCAGAATATTCGTCAACCTGTTGGAAAATTTTAGATTGTTCTCGAACATTCCAAATCATTCTCGAAATATCTTGAACATTCTCTATCATTCTCTGACATTCAGAATTGTTCTGAAAAAATGTAAAGAATTCTACACCATTTTTGGAAACTTTAAATCATTCTCAAAAAATTTGGTACATGGTTCAAATGTAATGTTATAATTTTATTCTTTAGATTTCAAGGAGTGCCTTCGAAGAATTACTTTATGTGTATGTTTGCAAACTGCAGGTACCTTCTTTGGTTAGTTTAATTAATGTGCCTAAAATTCTAGGCCAATTGCCTTTCCTTTAAAACGCTGTTTCAGTGTAGTCTTTAGAAATTTGTGAGCTGTGCTTATATTATATTTGTGCTTGACCCATTGGTCTAAAGTTTAAATAAACACCAGTTGATTCCACGAAACGCTAACATCATTATGATCAGGAAATAAGTTTCGGTAAACCCCAGAAGTTGTCGAAGCAATAATAATATTTTTTGCTCCTCAATTAGAAGTATGATTCGATGTTTTTTTTTTGGTACGTCCTTCATGTACATAGCATCTGTTGCTACTTCAGCTAATTTTTTTTGCATATGTAGATGGATGACTCATTAAAATATTGTCGGTACCATAAACAAATCGGCCCATTGAATAAACAAATTGTAGGTATTGAATGAATGGTTGAATTTTAGAAGTAGTTGCTATTGAGCTAACTGTATAGGAACTTTTATATCTGCTATCGTCCATATGGCTTTTGTTACACAAAAAATTTAGTAATATCAGTGAACCTTTAATCGTTGAAATCCGGGAATTAATTTCGGGAATGAGAAATAATAATTAAAAAAGTTCCGAGATATGGGTCGTCAAACGTTGCATTAAATGTAGGTATAAAACATATATGCGTGGAACATAGATAATACAAAATTGATCAATCATCGTTTCTATTGATTCGCCAGTAACTGAACTCTCAATTGTACATCAAACTCACAAAGTGTCCCTTTGAGACAGTAATGAGGGTAATCAGGGCGTGAAATGGGGGTTCAAACTAATATTCGTCTAGCGTTCCGAATCCCGAGAGATTCCATCCACTTGATTATCATTCGCTTTTGCATTCAAACGATTACGAAGACTTCTAGCTTGAGGCAGGAGCACCATGGAATTGGACGTACTCTACGTGCAATGGTTTTACATTGCTCCAATTGTCGATGGGGTAAAATCGAATTTAATTATCCAATTTGAAAGAATGTTGACCTACAAATCGGCGATTGTCATGTGCTTTTACTCAAAAATCTTCTATATTGGATTTGAATTACCTTTATGGTGGCAATCAAGATTAAGATGTTTTTAATTCATGTAAAATGAATGGTATTGGCTTAATTGCTGAGAAATATGCACAAAAAGCATTTCTAATGATTTGGGTCTTCACACGATGAGCCTTGAGGAGTAATGAGGAGGACCGGATGAACATGAGGAAGGATATAGAAAAAGCAAGTTAACGACGAAGGAGGAATGTGGAGGAAGAAATACCGAAAGACTAACTTTTAGAAAAAAGTCATGGAAGATTTTAAGGAGTGGAATGAGAGAAAAAAGAATTCTGAAAACATTGTCAATGAACATCCTGAATGTAGTGATGGGCGAGACCAGGATCAAGACAAAGACCATAGTTATCTTCGTCTTGGTATTGGCTTTGATCATTCTATCTTGGTATTGGTCTTGCAATATTAGTTTTAGTCTTGGTCTTGATCTCGCATCTTGGTCTTTCAGAATTGAGTCTTGGTCTTGCAAAAATAATCTGTCTTGGTCTTGATCAATCTAGTCTTGACCTTGCATCAACAATGTTTTGGACCTTTACGTTTCTCTAAAATGTAGTTTTTTAGGGACTTTATATCTCGTGTGATGGTAGTAGGAAGCTGGGAAGATGCTGGAAAAGGTCTCATAGTATTGGTTAGATCGTGCTGTTGTGATACGAATCCGCATGAATCACTCCCAATAGAATTTTCATCGGATTTATGCAAGGTCATTATTTTTCATTAGAAACGAGGTCTACTTTCGTCTCTGCGGATTGGTTCACAAACAAAATTTTCCTGGACAACTTCACAAAAGATCTCTTCAACCCCCAAAGTGACTATGCGGTGTGTGCGTCTTAAATTTTGACTGATTTGTTTGAGGAGGATAATGGAAGCGTTTCTGTGAACGCTCAACATTGTCGGAAAAATTGTTTGACTTTAATTTTCGTATGCGCCTCGCCTTCGAAGAGTGACGTCAGTTAACTCACGTGCACACATGTTTTGATTATTTGCGATTTCTCCTCGTGTTTCCACCTGAAAAAATAAGTTTTTGGACATCGGCTTCACTCCCTAGAAGAAGTGAAGAATTAAATTTGAGAGGAAATCTGCTGAGTTGTGGCAAAAAAACTGCCGAAAACTTCGGAAATCGACTTCATGAACCTTCTAAACCCCATAATTCTTAGTTGTGCCATTGTTTTTTAATAGCCCTACTAAACTGCACTGTTTGTTTTGTCTTTGCTAACTTAAAGAGGGTTCCATGAATTTGGCGTCCTTTAATAAATTTGATCCTTTATAAGATTAGTCAAGTGACCTACAATAAACGTTTCCAGACTACCGTTAGGTGGTATAAACCAGCGTTATATCCAACAGGTTAGGGCGTCAAATGGGGCATTTTACACCGGAGGCAACGTGCAGACGCTGCATGTAGGCGGGATCGGTGTGCACAAGCCGACGTTTCTTGCTTAATAATAATAAGTTAATGTAATGAGTTATAGTTGCGAGAACGTCTCGTACGTTACAGAACATTGTCTTAAGATAATATTTCCGGAAGGAGAGATGCCAGAACAGCAGAGCAGGTAATTTATGGTTATGGCACACGCTGGTATTGTCTACCAAAGCAAACTGGAAGCCACATTACCAAAGATAACGTTCTACATAGGGAGATGGGGGTGATGTGTGTGTATTGTCGTTACGTTACCTTAGGCATTTTGGGGTACATTCATTCTCGTGCATGTTTAGGCGTAGTTTTGGAAACAACGGTTAAGTTTCAGCATTCTGTTGAAAGTTGAAAGCGTTTATCCCTATAAATCCTAAACATTAAAATTTATTTATAAAACTGTTCTGTATAAATTCAGCTATCAAACTCAATAGAAAAAAAAAATTGCACGATGAAATCTCTTGGCTACAAGACTACTACTATTTGCATTGAAGTCACGCGTAAGCTTTTGGGCCTTGAATTCTCGACGGTATCAGTTTAACCCATCGAGTATTTCAGTTCCATATTAATTTTTTCGTACCGTTGGGACTTGGTGTGGTCTAAGCCATCTGCATTTACCTTGTTGACAATTGTATTTTACGATAGTAGCCGGCGAGCTGACAAACTTTTCCTCCGGAATCATGAACACAATGCCATTTTGTAAATCGTGAATAGGAGGGCCTTAACAATATTAAAACATAATGGAATTGTAATGTGCGGGACGCGCAGTAATGATTAAGAGTAACTAATGTAATTTTGAATACGGCGCGAGAGACGCGGTCGGCTCTAAATGAAGAGTTATAATTTGGTAAAAGCCTGTAGTTGCTCGTAATCTGTTTCATTTACGGTACTTTTGCAGTCGACGCGTTGTGGTGTTGCCACCAGGAAACGAACGAAAAGTTGGTGTGTCGACATAACAAAAGACTTTAACGTAAATGTATGGCTAAGTATATTATGTACAGTGATGTTCACTGAAGACGCACACAGGAAGGGCAATCCTCAACACTCCAGAGGAAGTGATCGTTACAACTTTAGAAACATTCTCACCATTTTTTTTTATGTACTTATGTATAATTACATTTCATGTTTGATAGAATCAGTATCTACTGTTCTATCCCTGACTTAGAATATTAGAATATTCTTCAACCTGTTGGAAAATCTTAGACTGTTATTAATAATCCACGACAAATTTAGTGCACTTTAATCATTTTTGAACATTCCAAATCATTCTCGAAAAATCTTGAGCATTCTGTATCATTCTCTGGCATTCCAAGTTATTATGGAAAATTAATATGGAATACTCTGGAACGTTCTAGATTACCAATATTTCACATCAACGTCAAAGAACATTCTACATCATTCCTTGACATTCCAAATCGTTCTCAAAAGATGTACAAAATTCTATTCTCTAATTATGTGCAACATCACTGGTCATTCTCGAACAGTCCAAATAATAATTGGAAAATATAGAATATTCTGAAACCCTCTAGGTTATTCTCTAGCATTCCAGGCCAATCTCGGAGAGTCTACAACATTCTATATCGTGATTCACACACACTCTAAATCATTATTAAACCCTAACCTAACCTAACCTAACCAAGAACACATGATCATTCCCGATCGAGCCAAATATGAAATATTCTGGAACGTCCTAGATTGTTCTCTCACATTCCAAACCAATCTCGAAAAATATGGAACAGTTTAGAATCATTCCCGTACATTCCAAATCATTCTCAACAAAATTTGAAACATTGTAGATTATTCCTGAACATCGCAAATCATTCTCGAATAATCTGGAAGGTTCCTGATTATTCTGTATCATTCCAAATCATTATCGGAAAATATGGATCATTCTAGGTTATAGTAAAATCTTCTTCGTTAGTATTCTGTTGTAACTACTAGACGCTGTTCGCAATTTTGAAATTACTATTTCTCATCAGCGCCCTAGAGGCAATTCTGAATCATCCCAGAGGATGCTCAAAAAAGGTACTAAGTACATCATTTTCGAACATTCAAAAGTGTAGAAAATTCTACATAATCTTCAAACATTTCTAATGATCCTAAAAATATATGAACGTTTTGAATCATTCTACATCGTTTTCGATTCCAATCTATTGTTGAAAGATCTGAGATATTCTAGATCATCCTCAAAAGGAATACTTTGTGGTCTGCTCAAATATGGATTGCGCTGTGTAGATTTTGATGGTGCTCATTTTTGAGGTTAGAAGACAAAACATTGTGAGTTCGTTCATGGGATTACCTCAGTGACCATTTTCCATACACATGACTGGACAACGAGTTTAAGTTATTCCTCTGTTAAGTCGCCACGCATTTCCCTGCCGTGTTAAAAGTTGTTTATTACATTATGCATAAGTTCATTCTACTGCTCTTCTTGGTTTCACTAACATAAAAGCACTGTAAATTAGGAGAAGGGGGATGTGCACACATAAATGCAAAAGTAAGCAGGCTCTGAAGTTAAAAGGGAGAAAGAGGAATTGAGTTAGATACTTTTATCAGATTGTTTAAATGTCAGGGATAAAATATGTGATTTGGACGTAGAAAGGCTTTCCTAATGTCGTTTGCTTCCAGTCTCCTTTTACGGTTATGCTTCTTAAGAATTTTTACATATAATTCCCTTTGGAGGTAGAAAATGAAACGTGTATTTTAAATTTGAATATGTTTTTGAAAGCTCCAGATACTTTTTCGTTATGGTAGCAAGTTAATAACTCAAAAAAAGTTACATCATTTCCATTCTATATAATGATACAATAATTGCCAAGTCTGTTTATCAAAATGTTTTTCTTATAAAACCAATGGCTTCTGATTGATACAAGAACTCATTTCTTTTTCAGAGAATAATGGATGTAGGCATCACACGTTTCTCCCATAGATGCTAGTCTTACAGGGTGAGTTATTTGTTTCTAATATTCATTGGTTTTTAATAATAAATTTGCAAAAACCTCATGGTATTGCCAGGAGATTACAATTTTTAAGTAAATGAAACATCGAAATAATTTGCAAGAAGTCCTTCTCTATGGGATCTTGAGTTCAAATGACAAGCTCATTTTTTTTAACATTTTTGGATTAAAATGATCTTAAATTATTCTTTGATTCCTATTGTGAAATGGTATGATCAAATGTAGATTTTTACACCCTTTTGGAGTCAAAAATAGATGTTTGTATTTAAAACCTTTAAATTAACTTAAAATTTGACATCAAAGTTAAATTTAGCGTCATATTTCCGTTTCCATTTCCCTCTAAACTTTTGTTTATAGACTTTTTTCTTGGTTTTAAAATAAACCATCCTATATAATTCTTATACAAATATTAGTTATATTATAAAATAGTTGCAAAAAATACCTTCTTTTTGACGCAATATTTCTCGATTGATCCAACGAAATAATAACACAATTTGTGGTACTTAATTGACCAATCAATTCTGTTCGTAAATTATTCCTCAAAATTAAATTATTATTAATGTTGAGTAATTAGAGTAGGTACCAGTAATTTACCGCTTGCCAACGAATCTTGCAAAAGTGATTGCATAAATTCCGTAAATTGATGATATCTACATACATACATACATACATATGTACGCAAATTTCTCTAGCAATAAATAGGAAATTGTAAAAAAAAGTTAATTGGCACAACATCAGCCGCCTCTGATGCAATTTACGTTCCCTGTGCACATACAGCAACCGACCACGTAGCAAATTCTCCACAGGAATAATATTGTTGTTGTTCGAAAAAAATTGAACAACGAGCCGTAAAGTCAACAACACTGCTAATTATTAAATACATGCTGCTGTTACAATAGCTAAATTACCGCAAACAATTCACATAAACGACAACGACTTAAACAACAATAATGTTGAAGTCATGCTGCACACTTTAATTACAACAATTATATTTAACATCATTGCACCATTTGTCACACACACCTATGTTATGAATAATTACGAGTGGTATATCATGAGATCAGATCGTGAAATATAGAGCTAACATCTCACAATATTCAGACATTTGCGATCTCGATCAATATTAACAACAAAATAAATATTATACTTGGTCCTTATACTTGGTGTTGAACCCTAAATGCGTATCTACCCCGCAAATGGCGTTCACATGCTGTCCAAGGTATTATATTGAACTAGACGTGGAGGGGTTCCGCCGTTACCATCGTTATTGAAGGCCAGAACGCTAACGTGCAACCTTATATAAAAGGGTCCTCGTAGAGAACTGTTTTAATCTTGAGATCTGTAATATCTTTTCTGATAGTTAGTTAGTTCCCTCATTTCGAAATTTGTTTCTGTCTATAGTTCTTTGACCTTTTGGAAAGTCTAGATTATTCTCGAAAAAGCTGGAAGATTCTAAATCTAGTATCGATATCATTGTCAAATATCCCAAGTCGTTCTTGAAAGATCTGAGATTTTCTGATTATTTTCCAAATAAGACTTCAAAAATGAAACTTTCTAGATCGTTCTCAAAATTTCTAGAACATTTCGAAAAGCTATAGATTGTTTTAAAGCAGTTTAAATCATTTTTTAAAAATCTATAATATTGTAGACCATTCTTGAAAATTCCAAATTATTTTAAAATGTTGTGAAATATTCTCTAGCATTTTTGAAAAGTCTGGAAAATTTTACTTAGATTAGCCTTAAGTATTCCAAATCCTCCTCGGAAGATTTTGACCTTTATATCATTTGTAACGATAGTACCCCAACTTCTCGTCAAAATCGAGAAAAGAAAAACAAACAAAATTTAACTTTTCAAAAATCTTTATTTAGTTAATTAACTCGAAGAATTTGGCTGTGAATGTGAATCGTCTAGTGTTAGGACCTTTTAATTACGTTGTGTCAATAGAATGTAGTAACTTAGATTGTTTTATGAGTTCCGTACAAGTTAAATGTGCTAACAAGAAAACACAAGAAATTCAAACCACATGATTTATTTACAAGTATACATATTTTAAATTGCCCTTGGTATCGGTTCGGGAAGACGAGCACCCTTTTATTTAACCATAGAATTTAAGGTTAAAACAGATGTGCCCTCAAATACTTTTAATTACCAAAGTTATGTGTTGGTACAAAGTTCGAACATCGTCGAACAGTGCAACAACGAAATGTGTAGGAAAAACTCTCGCATGTTCGTCTTGAACTGGGAGAAGGAAAGTCGTGTAGAACGTGAACTTTAACCGTCGATAAAGTCATAACCGCTGTAAGCCCATGGACTGACTACCTTAGTAGGCCATGTTAAAATACCTGTTGTCTGAAAATGCTATGTCATGGGAGTTTGTATATAGTTTGTTTGTTGGCAGGAATCGGGCACACATGGTAACCACGAAACCTTTTATATTTGTCGGACACGTCACACATGGTGACATAGCCCTTTATAGTTCTTTGGCGAGACACGTCACATTGGTGAACATAGCCTCTATTTAAGGTGGTTCGAGACACGCCACTCTTAGTGGACGTCGCCTCTATTTTATGACAGTTCAGAACAACAGAGTATGTCAACTTACTCAACTTCCCTCTCACTGATCAAGAGTTCTTCAATTAAGAGTTTCGCCTTAATTTAGAAAAATTGCAAATCTGCTATCTTTTTAAACACATCTGTTACCATGGCAAAACCTGGAGTTGCTCAAACAGTGTTAGTGGTTCAAAAATCAAACCAAAGCGGATACCTTCAACTGAAAGAATAGATACCGCCAAATTGATCTAATACGGTAGCTACACGTTCACCTGAATTAATCATAGAAGCGTAACCCGTAGGGGAGATCCTTCTAAACCCCTGCCGCCTACAGTTTCAGGCCAGTTTAGTCAACATCTACGTTTACGTAATTTTGTAGGTAAATATACCAAAGTTAGAATGAACCCATTCTAAAATAGCTGATCAAAACCTCTCAGGCTATATTTATTTAATAAACCAAATTAAAGTGCTTTTAATACAATACACCTTCCTAGTACCATAAAGCAGTACATGAATCCGTGAAGAATTGTAAATGGTCCAAAAAGGACTCGAATTAGACAATTAAATCTTAAAGTTAATGACACAAGATAATCACAATCAAACAGTATAAAATACATTAAACCCTGAAGGGTAAGATAATGGTAGCAATGCAATTCAAAATTAAAGTAACAATAAATAAAATCATAAATCTGGCAAAGTTAAATGACCTCAAAGTACGAATAAAATATCGGTCAGTAATTTACTCACCTTTGTATTGTATGTCATCGGCATCGGCAGCATTGGGCTCGGGGTTGATGGACGAACTACCGCTAATGGGGTAGTTTATGGTACCGGACAGATCGGTCAGTAGGTGGAATCGAACGGTACGACTCTCGGACAACGTTTGAGATACAGGCGCTAGTGGCGGGGTTGAATACGACTTAGATCAGGTGTGGCGGCGGTCAGGTTAGGTTAGGTTACGAACACGGAACCAAACACGAACAATTCGAATTAATATATGCGCTTTGATAATTACCTATTGAACTTCACTTCCGATCGGTTTAGAACACTACTCAACTGACCGCATGGGGCAATAACTGAAACTTCTCTAACTTTGTAACTCTGCGACGGTAACTCAACTGTAACTCAGTATCTATTTTACTGTAACCTAACTGTAGCTGTCTGACTGTAACTGCTTGACTGTACTATCTGATGGTAACTGTTTGACTGTAACTATTTGTCTGTCATCCTCTAACTTCAACTGTCCATCCTATTGAAACTTGCGGTGTTTTATCCCAAAATTTTACCCTCATCAACACACGATTTTGCATATCGCGAGCTTCCCCTCGCTTCTCTACATCCCTAATATACCTATCGTTCAAAACTCAAGAGACAGATGTTTCTACTTCAACCCATCGGCAGTTGACTCTCACATCTTCATATTCCACCACCTTGGCAGTGGTTGAAAACACCCCCTCTTCCTCCTTTACGTCCCTACACACCCTCTGGCTAAACACATGGCCTCAGATGGCATTCCGTTGTACGAAAGATGTCACAAAACGTCAGTTTTAAAGACGTTTTCTGTCCTTTTCTTACTCATTAAATACGAAAAATATTTTAAAAGAATTTATTCAATTCTATTCTCATTTCAAATAATCAGAAAAATAATGGAAATTAGAAATATGAAACAAAAGAAATATTTACACGAAGAGACGAAAAAAATACCTGCGATCCAATTAGATAGAATTGGTTATCAGATAGAAATCACCTGCTAAATAAATAAATATTAGAATTATTTATAATATTGTAACACCCGGATGCGGGTGGTTACACATTCTCGAGCAATTTAGAGTATTTTAATATATTTTGGAATATTCCTCGAAATTTTAGAACTTCTATAAGTAGTTGTAAGACAAAGATAGAATTCTAGACACCAATAAACGTATATCGTGTAGCATTTTTGCCACTCGCGCGTCCACTCCTTTTCGCCCACCGTGAGGACAGGCTAAGAGCTTTTTATCAACACAACCGCGGGTGGGTGACAGGAGATGGTTATGGAGTTAACTCTAATACATTAATTTCATTGTTCATCGTATGTGTTTATGAAACATTTTTAATTGTCTTTCGTTACCCTTCCATAAAACTATCACGTCTTTCTAGCCACTTCTATTTCGTAACTTTTTCCAACTTTAATGCTGCTCTTGATTCTTTTACATCCAAGATAAAAAATCCATTCGATTCGTTTCAATTTTCTGCTTGTTTCTTTACGACACTTGGAGAGCTAGGCAGATGAAATAAACGAATTTCAAGTAATCTTACCTCCTTCTACATGGACTGAGATGAATCGTTCCGCCGATGTTCGTGATGAAAATATCAATTGCGAATTAGACATTCACGGCTCATTCGTGGCATATCTCGTTTTTATCTTTTTTCGTTTTTTTTTTTTCTGATTAGTTGGCATTTCGTAGGGTGTCTGTCTATTTTTTTTATTATATTATTGCGCATAATGATCTGGAAAAAGGGCAAACGCGAAATCTTTTGTTCAAACACGAATTAAAATACATATATGTAACTAACATTTATTCTTTGCATTGACCCCATCCTAGAAGCAATTTTTTATCTTTTGTTGCGATGATTTAAGGTTATGATAATGTGACCAGGTATGGATAACATCCGCTTTTGATCCCCAGGAAACTGGATTTCTGCCCAAGAAACGAAATTTGTATTAAACAGAATGGGGGAGGTAATATGGGCTCCAAAGTTATGCCCTTGAAAGGGAAGATGTACCATTTAAAATTGTTCAGATTTTTCGACTAACTTCAGAAAACAAGAGACCAACGAACGGTTCCTTTGATACTTGAAACTAAAGTTCCTGAATCGGGTGGATTTTTAAATAAAATAAAAAATATAAGAGATCATCCCCTTCATCCAGCGTTTTCTTCGAAATACGATATTTTTTACCCCGATATCGATTTCATAGGTACCTACCTGCATCAATAGATAAATACATTACATCTTTCTAGGCTGAGATACTTTTGAAAATAGTGATGCACCTTTCTTGTCTTGTCTTTGTTAAGACCAAAAGCCGTTTTACTTCTAGTCTTGACAATTTCTTGCCAGCTTGGGAACTTCCCGGCTTTTACCAGGCAACCAAACGAAAGGTTAGGTTAGGTTAGGTTACTATTACTTATGATTTACTTAATTTTGATGCCCTCTCCTCACTTCTACCACCGATTTAAATTTTGTATTCTTTGGAGTTGATGACCTACACCAAAACTCTTGCTTTCGTTTTTTCCTTAGAAACATTTTAGACTTGCTCCCAAAAAGCAAATTTTGATGACAAGAAATCTTGCCCTATAGTTGGTAGAAATTCTTGTCTTGTCTTATTGTTCTTACATCAAAAACAAGACAAGGGCAAGAAGTTGATTAGTACCAATCTATAATCAGCTACTTAACCTGGAGCCTAATGCAGCATACATTATGTGTGTCCAATAAGTTTTTGGATTGACGACAATGAGAACAAGAAAGTATCAGAATAAGTTCAACAACAAAGGGCACCATGGAAGTCATTTATGATAAGAAGAGATGGAGGATGACATAAAGGCAGAAACAGGAGAAAAAATGGGCAGAATAGTTAAGGGAGTTAGACATTTTACTTTTTGGGGATTGCGAAAAATTGACTCAGTGTAGGAAGAGGTGGATGTGTGTGTCCTACAGTTACAATTAGAAATGTCTGCTCTGTATATGTATGTACTGTACATTTTTTCAACCGAGACTTAACGACTAAATGAGCACCAACAAACCCCGTCCTAAGAAGGTAGGTACAATGTTGGAAGCGGCAGACGCTCTAGCTATTTCCTTCAAGTACGCGCCTATGAAATATGCAGGTATCGGCATACGGATAGGGAAGTTGCACGTGATTTGCTGTCGGTTTAATAACACAGCCATTCGGTCTTCCTACATCTGACGGAATTCAAGTCTTGGTTTAAAAATTTCACTGTACGTATATCTGTTTTGTGTGAATGGCTTCTGATGATGTCTCAGTAACATAAACCCTACGTCGTCGTCGAGAATTTTCAATTAAACTATTCCATATAGCCTTGAAATAGGTCTAAAAATCTGTTAAGCTGCTGACGTGTCTTGCCTGCTGAAGTTGTAATGAGAGAGTAGATTAAGTTACGCCGCTCACCATATGGAAGAAACTAACGGAATGATTTGAAATTGCTTCCAATCTGGCATAACGTTCATAATAAAATGTACATAGTTCGTAAAAACCGTTTTTTGACCGGGTTACTATTATTGTTATTGTTACAGAAAAATGATATTTTTAGATAGAATAGAATAGAAAGAACTTTAGCATTTTATATATGTACATCCAAAGAGACGTCAGTTTTAGACTGTATTAGTTCACAAGGTTACATTTAGTATGGAGAACGATCATAGACAATAGGCGTGTAATTTTCATAATTGTGATGTATTGTATCATCAAATTATCCACTTGTGGTAACTGAAGTCTTCCTTCTTTCATTTTATCTGGTGCTTTTTTTCTAATTTTTTATATCACGTTAATCATTGCGGAAATTTGATGAAGGTGGCTAATAAATGGATTCACGACCTTGTTGTTTGCCAAAGAAGCCTGTAGGTACAAACAATTAATTACTTAAATATGCATACATACGTATTTAGTAAAAATTAAACAATAAAGACTTGCAAATCTCAATGATTTACTTTATTGTTCATAAAGCACAAGTCTGCATAAAATTTGCTGTTATCATGAAAATACAACTTCGTTAAACGATTAATTATTTTTAAATAGTTTCTAAACATTCTTTGTTTGCAAAACAGTATTTGCTATTTTTATGATCAATTGAGAAACAATTATTTATGGTTTATTAAATAGGCAATTTTTCATATTAAAACTACTAAAATTAGTGAACGATTTTGTATATGCAGGGGTGGACTTAGCTGATCTTTAGAGATCTTGATCGATCCATGACGATAACTGATTTTAGTTAAATCGATTATACCAATAAAAAAAAAATTGATATGTTGAATATATCGGTAACTATCGATACTTGTGAGTTGGTTTTATGGTTATCGACATACCTAATGATAATTATTATCAATATATCGATGTTTTTGCCCAGGACTACTTCAGGTTGACTACATCAGTTCTGGTTAGTCATGAGTGTTACTGATCTGAATTAAATCCACAATTATCAAATATGTATATATATATTGTTATATCGATTTTATATCGACAGCTATGGTTCTCATTTAATGCTATCAACATAGCAATGATTGTCCAATATATCTAATACTTTTGACCAACACCAATACTCATCACATCATCCCACATTTTTGCTATGCAATTATAATTACATCAGATAGATCTTTTTTCTTGCTTTTAGTTAGTCAGAAAAGCAATTATCCTCCTAATCGATTCCTTGCATCAATTTTGCTTCGATAGACGTCCGTACCAAAGTTTTATGCCAATTCATACTTGGGAAAACCCATATGGTGGTACCTACTGATACTGATTGTAATAATCGAACTTACTGGTGGGTACGTTCTCTTTGTGGATCTTCAGCAATCCATACAAGTGCAGTACCGGATCTTACAAATCCTTCCCGTTACGTCTTTTGGTAAACTTGAGTTTTTATTATCATAAAAACAAAAAAACAACCAAATGACATAGACCAAGTGTTTCAGGAAATTTGATTAAAATCTTTCCAATTTTTGTTATCCATCAGATTAAATCCTTTATACTACCTAATATCCAGAAGAGGATTATTGAATTTTGGGGCCTTCATCGATTATATCACCTAATGGGGTTCTATTCTTTTCGCCCCTTCATCTGCCTGTACAAAAGTGTTTCTACTTTTGTATGACTTTTTTTGGTACTCATATGTAGGACTGTAGGCATAAAACGGGTTGGTTTCGTGTCACAAAGTGAATAAGGGCCCATAATAAGCTTAAAGCCTATAACTAAATCCGGGGCTGCCTATAGATCCATTGATTCCTCTTGCACATTTTTTGATTTATATCTACGTTTAGCGTGTTTAAATGGACGCCATGTTCAAAAAAATGTATATTTTATTTTACGAAGTCTAATAGGTATTGGTGATTAGTTTTATGGTTTAATATAACATGTATTACTTACATATATTATATTTTATAAGTCCACTTTATCTTATCTACATTCTGTTGATAGCATGGAATCGCTAAACTCTTTTTTACACAATCAAAATTGTAGTTCATGTAGTTATTTATTCACCATAGAAAATAGTCGCTGTAAATTGTATCTTCATGATAGTTTATCTTTTTTTTTGCGTTAACCAGTCGCGTACGTTGCTAATTATAGATACATTATTGGATAAATAATTACGTATAGTTTCGTCCATCAGTAAGTAGTAGGCTCACAGTCAGAGACACCGGGGGATCGCATCATTACAGTCGTCGCTGTGTTTTATCATTTGATATTCGAGCAACGTGCGGTGTAGTCGATAAACGTATAACAGTACATAGAGGCGATTTTTCGCGAGGGATCGATAGCATCGATCGACCGACCGACCGGCCGAGTCGTGTTCTTCGGGTTCTATCGTAGCACCATAGTAGAGGTTCATACTGTCTGCATGCATGCATACCTCTGCTCGGCAACCGGATTCCTTGGTTTTCTTCTTCGCCTTCCAACGTTCTCAACGGCACCGTCAACCGTCATCGAACGGTCGGTAGTTGTAAATGTGGACGAAGAAGTAAGTGACCATTAACTAGTTGATAAAGCAGGTCTATTGGTGCTCGTTTTGATGGAACATAACGCGGTTGTTTGTTTCCAGTAAATCGTTGGTTTGTCTTCTACGCGATCTTTGTTATGCTTGACATGTAACGAACGTGGTGGTGATCGTCGGTTTTTTATTCTTGAACATTTTTCTATTCGTAATCGTCGAGTCATTTTTCGTGACAAATTTCGTTATTGTGATAAATAATAGAAAGTGCATCAGTTATTGTTTTGCTTGTGCAAAAGTGCCAAAGAAAGAAGTCTGCGTGTTTTTTTTGTGCAAACGTATCTCTTTGCCAGTTTCAGTGACCTGATCGAACGATAAAAAGGGAATTGGTAATCGACAGGCAATCTGTGGAATGCTCACTAATAAAAAGTCTTCCGGTGAGTGGGTTTGTCATTTTCATTGATTATTGGAAATTTAATTAATGACTATTGGATCAGACGGTTTTTTTCGGATTCTCGAAAGCTATTTTAGTTTATCTAACAATTAGCTTATATTAGGTACCTACCTATGGTCTGTTTGATGTATCAATTTTTTTGAGGATCATCAACCTGTGATCTTCGTGAATATGTTTCTGGAATTAAATAGGTATACCACCTTTTGCCTTCTTGCTTCATTGTCTCACGATTTCTGCATTGATTTGGTACTTACTCACTCAAGGAAAATATTTAGCTCACTTCTTCTAGAAGCAAAAATTGCCTAAGATCTGACGGTTTATCTATTTTAGAATAACTAAAATTGGCCCATCATTATGTGGGCGACTCATCGTCAATTTATTAATTAATGATTCAAAAATAGATTGCATATTTCAGTTCTATCACTTTATGTAATCTCTTCGATAAATATGAACATTTGCCAAACTCCTACACTTGTGTATATAAAGTATAGATGATTTTTTTATAAATTTGAGATGTATTTATATAAATAAATGCAATACGAGTGCTTATGCATATTCTAATACGAAATTTATCAACTCCCACAATCAAAATTTTTGTAAAATGTATTGGGCTAAATTTAGCCTGCTTTTAGGCTTATGTGAGTTTCAAAAAAAACACTAGGGTACCTACTTGTTATATAAAAATTTACATTTTTGGCTGGTTTGTAGTGATTGTTGGCAACGAACGAATTAAAAAAAACTGTGATTTACAACCGTTATTAAAAAAAATTGTTTTGGTATCTGCTCCTTTTGAGCTTCCAAAAATGTCTTGTATTTATCTTCAATGTGTATGTGTAAAACGCGATAATGGCATCATTAGTAATTGTGTTGTTGATTTATTTTAATATTGGGTGCATATTGTATTTGGCATTTTTACATTGGATAACGAACCATATGCTATGCGATAGTAGCTGTGGGTTCGTCTAAATGCACACGTCCACGCCTACACCATACATAACGAAGACAAATACAGGACATTTTTGAAAATTTAGAAGTTCAAATACATCATGACGAACCAAGAAACCCGAAAATTTTGATTATTTTAAATTAATAAAGTCTAGAAATATATCTAGTTCTTGTCATCAATCAATAATTTCAAAAGGTGTGTGTGCCTTGTTTCTTGGAAGTGTCGAAATCCAGTTTGGTTGTTAAAACAAGCCACATAATAAATAGTTCGTGCTCTGTGGGTGTTATTAAAAAAAATTTTGATTCGTTTGAATTGATCTAAGATTCAGTCACTTACATATGCTTAGCCATTATTATCTATAGGTGTCCAGGTACCTATTTCTTTGAGAGCAGTAATAAGGTGTATTGCCCTGAGGTAATAGTCTCACTGAGGTCGGTCACCCAATCAGTTTAATGTAAGCGTTTGTTGTTCACTCTGTAATACACGCTTTAATTATTCATTGTCAATGGCAACTAGTTGTAAGTAGATAATCCTGCCAATTAAATTCCATTGTCGTTTTTTACACAATCGATTTGAATAATACGAATTTAGATCGCGTTCTGTATTTATTTGCTAACAAAAACAAAAGAAAATTAAGTTAGCAAACGAAAATTTCATGCACTGAAAATGAAGAATACAATCAAGGCAGTACAGTCATACATCGACGTTTCACCTAAATTAATAAGGCTTCTTCAGGGCTAAAAATTGGACTCGTATAATCTGCAGTAAAAACATAGGAGGAGCTCACTAGATTATGATGCTCTGTTACTTTTTGCACCATAATCTAGTAAACTATTCTGATTTTTATTTTTTAAATCCTGAAGAAGCTTTATAATTTAATATTGTTGAGGAAGATTCTTTTGGTTACATTAAATTGTTTCTATTTTAAGGTATTCGTAAAATTACAATAACAATCGGAGAATTCTGCTTCCTTGTAAGTACCTACACTAAACGTTATTTACAATGTTCATTGTACTTCCGTAAACACTTTAAGCATAAGAAAAAAGTGTTTAAAATTCATTACACAACGGTTTACCTATGCAAATTTTGATAGTTAATATCCAAATCATAAAAATACCGGACAATTCTTAAAATAAACCTGGTCAACTCAGGGTTAGGTTAGGTTAGGCAAGGAATGTACCAACTGAGACGATCTCCTACAAAAGACTGAGTGCGGTTTCCTAACAGGTACTACCAACCGAGACGTAAGCATTAATCTGCTCCTACAGTGGAAGATTAAGTTAGGTTAGGTTACGTTACCAGCACCATGCTTTGGTCAAAAATCGGGGTAGGAAGTGTACGTGGTACGAAGTGTCCCAACACCTTTTAATTTACACTTATTCTAAAGTTATAATACCTACTGCTTAACAAAATAATTATCAATTAAAATTGAAATTTATTTTGAAAATTACAAAACGCAAATTGTGAAATAATTCTACAATAAGTAACTAAAATATCAAATTATTGTTTATCTTCTAAAGAAAAAAAAAAGAATAATGAAGAAGAGTGGTGTAAATATATGAGAAACACGTGTCCGTTCAGTTTAAAGGGTGTATGGTATGTAGGGGTTTCAGTCCCTTAGGAATTAGTAGGTTTATCTTCTGTTGATAACGGAAATGTTGCTGAAAATTCGTGGAATTGAATTAACATTCTTCTTTTCCCATAGAATTACTTATTTCAAATAAAAATAAGCAAATAAACCCTTAAAGCAGTGGCGGTGCGTAATAATTTTCTTTAGTAAATAATCCAAGCATTCTTAATTTATCGCCTATTCGCATCTCTCTAGTGTTAATATCATCCACATATTAATCGGAGGAAACGTTACGACGTACGAGTCCGCCAGGCGCTGGGTATTTTCTGTCTCGTTTTCAACCGGCAACTGGGCAACAGTATTCGCCAGTTACGTGCTTGCGTTCCCTCGAAAATAGCGGACGTAGGACGCATATTACCTGCTACTACTTACGTGGCTTTGCTTTAGCACCTAAAGGTACATGCGATGGTTCATTAGATTCGAAATAACGCCTAGAATAATGTATTAAAATATTCTATAAACACATAAAAAGTTACAAAAGTTATAAACAAATGAGGATGACAAAATAAAGGCATTTAGTTTTTCATAAATATCTCAAAAACCATAAGTGACAGCGCAAAATGGAAAAAAAATCCTTAAAGGGGAGGAAATTTCTAATGAAAAAGTGCTGACTCCCAACACTTATCTTTATTTATCACTAATTTTAATTTAACGATGAAAATAGGGCTCCGCTACACAGAAATTATTAATTTATTTTACTTCTTATATTTTTCTGTTCTGAATTATCATAATTCATTCTTTTCTGTTTTCCTACGTTTTTCAGACACAATATGATATTGTTTCATCAAAGATTAGGGTTAAGATATCAACTAATCTGCCGTGATAAATTTGAATTGAATACGAAATTGATGTCATGGAATCTTCTAGAACGAATGAACGCATTGAAAATTTGGATTATAACCAACCAAGTTTACGCTACGAATTGAAAAGTAATGCACTAGCTGTTACTGAAAATAACTGCATTAAGGAATTTATTGCTTTGTTTATTTCATTATATAAAGATTTAGTGGGTCGTGTGTTTGTAGACATCAAGATTTCTTTAATTAGACCGTGAACTTGCATCACGCAAATAATATATAATTGTGTGTAAATTATTCTCCAATTAAAATAACAGAAAAAACCTTTGTGAATCATCGAAATCTTGTTTTAATACCGTTTTTGAAATCACAATTATTTTTTGAAATTCATGCACGTACAGTGACAGATTTGGGGTAATAATGTCACTTTTTTTTTTTAATTTTGAAAATACTTTCGCACACAATCTTTTGCAAATGTTGATAAGATATAGTTTAATGTATTATACTTTGATAACTCGATAAAAGATTTCTAAAAATCTACAAATATATACATAAGTACCTATCTACGTAACAGTAGGTATATGTATTATGGAACGCGTTGTAAAATTCATAAATTTCTCACATCGCGTTTAGGGTACATTTTGTATGTATTTTCTTATTCTGGGGAAAATAAATACACCCAAAGTTGAACACTTTTGAGTTAGGTTAGGTTACTGCCCATTTTTATAACATTTTGAATTCTATATAATTTTTGTTCGAATTCAACGTGCAAATACAATAGAAATAAATACAATAATGAAATAATGTGTTGCATTTCTGATATGGAGAAGTCATAATTTTTTTTATGATCCACGTAGATGGTGTTATATTGGTATAAACAGTTTGTTTAGCGTTGGTAGTAAAATAATTTAGTTATTTTGTTACCGTTCTTTTTATAGATAATTAAATATGTGACATCATTCATAAAATTAAAATCTTATCATATATCTTAATGTAGACGCTGCTACTTGGAATATAATGTTTGACAAATATTATCTAGTGATGATAAATTCATGTGATGTTAATTTATTTGACGAGAAAGGTCATAAACAGTGTACCTATACTTTAAGGTGTCAAAATGCTGTGCACAAATATTTATTTTCTCCTAGATTTTAAGTATTGTGTTCTGTTGAGATAAAGAAACACTAAAAATCCGGATTTATTGCTTTATTTTTCAAAATATGCACCTATTTAGCTACTAAGTACTAAAATTATTAATTTTGAATACTAGCGCCATCACATAAAGGGTAGCTGAAGTTTAATCTGCCTTTGCTATGAATATTCATGAATTTTTATTGATAGCACTTGAAGTGTTTCTTTGGACGTGTGAAAATATTTATATCTTCCTCATTAAAGTTCAGTGACAGATGTTCGATTCGATGCTATTCTTCAATACAAAGTTGTGCTAAATAAATAGCATACATAACCAAGAATTTCACACGATAATTTTTTCTATACTTAGGTACTTACGTACGTACTTACCTATAGTTAGTTCCTCTAGGAAATCCCGTTTTCGCAGGTCAATGATCATTAAATTTGCATGTCTTCCATTGTTTTCACTGAACTTGTCTGTTTTATGGCTTCGGTCTTTGATTATTATCTTTGATTATCTTCGTTGTTTGACTTTGTAAGGTCAAGCGCGCTTTCTTTCGTCGTTCTCGAAACGAGACTATCGAGGTCGTTAAGGTTTGCTCACGGTCACAAAGTGTCTGTTGGTATGTATTTATTTTTTATTTTAATGTCATACATACCGACATTAATACAAATTGATTGTTCAATAACTTTTAGTTGGTATAATAATTTCAATCGTCCCATTGCGTTCGCGTCCTTAGCATTTACGCGAAATCTTTGTTTAACAGAAACGATTTCAAATTGAGGATTTAATGTCAGCTTTATTTGGAATAGGTACAACATTTTATAGAATGAGTTAAAGTATGAACAATAACCTTCTGTTATTCATTGGAAGCATTTTCATGGTACACAAATAGTTTCTAAAGATTTATAGCTGAGTATAAGTACCTAAAGAAGAAGACGTAAATGACTTCTTAAGTTTTACAGTTAGAAAATAATCTATAATGCTAATCCTTTCTTCATTAGAAAGTTGTGTAGCTAGTTTTGCTAGAAATCCTCGATAAATGCTACGAAATGCATATGTGAACTTCTCTAACCCATTTCGTCTAAATGGTAAGCTGTAAAATGTATTAGTGGAAGACCAATAGAAGGTGATCCATCTGAATTAACTCGAAAATAAAGATTTAAATTCAAAATTGTAGAAACCAAAATTATACAGGATTTCATGGAAAGATCAGATGGAGACTTTGAATTGAACATTGGGGCAGATTTTCAGGGAATATTCTAGGTCAAGATGATTTTCTCAAGCGGATTCCTACAATTTTGACCTCAGGATCAAAGAGCGCATAAAATTCACCTTTCAGCCATAGGTATGTGACATGATTAGTGTCAAAAGTTATTCCAATGTTACTTCAATATCAAAATAATGATTTTTTGGCGTTTTTTTTTACTGTAGTAGCTGATGGTGGAACTTTACTTTGAACGTTGAAGTCAAATCAAGGTCTGAAAGCTGATAATTCGACTATTAACGACTCATATTTACCAACCACGTCCGATTTTGACCTTTAAATATGTAGAATTTTAAATGTTCTTTGAATCTAAAGTGAAAATTATAGATATCCTTTTGAGCAAATCAACTTGGTCTTGAAATAAACTTGAAAATCCATCTTAAGGTTACTTTCGTAGTCACCATTTCATGTCCTCCTCGAAATCCCGAAACTTTTTTCGATTTATGCCTTTGTTTTCGACTTATTGTCAAAGATAAGCACTGATCGCGACCTTGAATTGCACATTAGGACGAATTTTCAGGGAATTTTCCAGGTCATGATGATTTTTTCAAGCGGATATCTACATTTTTGACCTCCAATTCAAAGAGCGTTCAAAATTCTATGTCCAGCCACAGGTATGTGACATGATTAGTGACAAAAACTTATTCGTAAGTTACATCAAGACCAAAATAACGAGTTGCTGAAGTTCGAAGTCAAATCAAGGTTTGAAAGGTGATGATTCGACTATTGACGCCTCACATATTTTAATCTCATCCAATTTTAACCATTAAATAGGTAGAATTTCAAGTTTTATTTGAATCTGAGGTCAAAATTATAGATATCCTTTTGAGAAAATCAACTTGGTCTTGAAATGAACTTGAAAATCCATCTTAAGGTTACTTTCGTAGTCACCATTTCATGTCCTCCTCGAAATCCCGAAACTTTTTTCGATTTACGCCTTTGTTTTCGACTTATTGTCAAAGATAAGCACTGATCGCGACCTTGAATTGCACATTAGGACGAATTTTCAGGGAATTTTCCAGGTCATGATGATTTTTTCAAGCGGATATCTACATTTTTGACCTCCAATTCAAAGAGCGTTCAAAATTCTATGTCCAGCCACAGGTATGTGACATGATTAGTGACAAAAACTTATTCGTAAGTTACATCAAGACCAAAATAACGAGTTGCTGAAGTTCGAAGTCAAATCAAGGTTTGAAAGGTGATGATTCGACTATTGACGCCTCACATATTTTAATCTCATCCAATTTTAACCATTAAATAGGTACAATTTCAAGTGTTATTTGAAGCTGAGGTCAAAATTATAGATATCCTTTTGAGAAAATCAACTTGGTCTTGAAATAAACTTGAAAATCCATCTTAAGGTCACTTTCGTAGTCACCATTTCATGTCCTCCTCGAAATCCCGAAACTTTTTTCGAATTATGCCTTTGTTTTCGACTTATTGTCAAAGATAAGCACTGATCGCGACCTTGAATTGCACATTAGGACGGATTTTCAGGGAATTTTCCAGGTCATGATGATTTTTTCAAACGGATATCTACATTTTTGACCTCCAATTCAAAGAGCGTTCAAAATTCTATGTCCAGCCACAGGTATGCGACATGATTAGTGACAAAAACTTATTCGTAAGTTACATCAAGACCAAAATAACGAGTTGCTGAAGTTCGAAGTCAAATCAAGGTTTGAAAGGTGATGATTCGACTATT
Organism: Agrilus cyanescens; assembly: GCA_947389935.1. Classification (NCBI taxonomy): domain Eukaryota; kingdom Metazoa; phylum Arthropoda; class Insecta; order Coleoptera; family Buprestidae; genus Agrilus; species Agrilus cyanescens. The sequence goes on along the minus strand of OX376713.1, from coordinate 16,118,320 downwards.
AACGCCTCATATTTATTAACCTCATCCAATTTTAGCCATTAGATATGTGTTTTTTGAACCTGAGGTCAAAAATATTGATATCCTTTTCAAAAAATCAACTTAGCCTTGAAATAATTCTGAAACTTTGTTCAGGATCAAAAAAACAAGTTCACCATTTAATGTCTCCCTCGAGATCCTGCAACTTTTTTGATTTAGGCCTTTGTTTTCTCACCCTGTATGACTCTCAAACTTTTCTTGTTCAACTAATAAGACTTTTCTGAACCTGCGTGTGCCTAAATTCGTTCATAGTTTTCCAAAGGGAGCAATTTAGAAAGTCCAACTTTAGATGTTGCTCTATCTGATGTTTCTCGCTATTTCCAATCGCGACTACTGAATTGGTTTTTTCCAAATACGGTAGCGGCTTGTGTATCGACACATTATCCTTTGGCGCATAAATAACAGTCCTGGTTTATAAATGAAACGAACTTTGTTAATAATGCAAGGGTCAGTTGCAATCGTTTTGAACAGCGCGTGCTCTAGGAGCACTCCGCACGCACGTAAACCGCAACTGGTTCAACGCTTCTTAAATTATGTACGGAATTCAGTGACCATTGCATTACCGGACCCGCAAAGTGCTCACTTCAACTGGAGCGACAATCTGATAAATAATGATAATGACGCTCTGATTCATACATAATAATTTCCTCACAATTTGACAGAAATCATTAATGTTTTAAACGATGATTTGTATGCGAGGTTATTGAAGGTGAGATCGTGATAATGTAATTAGTATCCATGTAATGACGACGCTCATATCTGTTGTGGAACTAGAAATTATCTTGGGCTTGTTCCGGGTCATCTTTGCCTTGCAGGGATTTAGATACTTCTAGAGAAATTTGTTAGGTTGGTATTCTGCAGGTGATAGATGATAATAACAATTATGGAAATGTTAATTTATATTTCACGTTTTCTTTTCTTTTATTAACGAGAATCTGACGAAAGAATTCACGGCCATTGCTTGGTGGATAAAGAGGTAGTTTCTATTTATTCATCGCTGAGAGTCTAAAACACTTAAAAATGACCCACATGGACTAGTTTTCCTGTTGGCCTAATACTTATTACAAAATAAGGGGCCTGCGAATTCGTTATCTCCGAGAAAACAAGGCCCGACTACTCTGATGTTACAAGCCAGACATGGCGGTGTAGGTAGGCGATTCTACGGAATCTTTTAAGTTTAGCAGCCAAAAGATAAATCATTCAAAAATTATTTCGATGACGAATTTTTGTAGAAGTCCATGACAAAAGCATTTGTGCAAGTTTTGGGCACTGGTGAATAATTGCTATTATTCTAAATATTTATTTGATATTAAAGTTTTGTAAAAAACGTTTCTTAAATTTTCGCAATAGATACGAAAAAAGTAAACAGACCCTTTTTTTGTAGAGAACTGAAATTTCTAAAAAAAAGCCCAGGACAGGGTCCCTTTATCTTTTATTCAAAGTCTCGATTTTAAAAGTAGGCTAGATTAAATATTGATTCATTCACTAACCAATTGATTTAAATAAGCAACGATTCCTACTGAGGGAATTTATATTTAACGTTTAAATAAATACATAAATAATTATTCAGTTAGTATTGCTAAACCATGTAAAGTTATGTATCGTTCAGTCATCTTTTATTTTTAGTTAAAATGAGTAATATTTAAATTGAAATTAAGCTGGTGGACATTAGAAAATGTTAACCCATTTTCATCCTTTAAATATTGTCGTTAGCCTTGGCATTTGACCATTTTAATTATATCCACGAAACTGGTTTTTTTAAATATGGTCTTTTCATATACTAACCAATAGAATATGTTTATTGTATAACTGTCCATGTAACAGTACACATGCATTTTCATTATCTTATTGTGTGGTCTAACAGTAAATATTGTACACATACATTTTCAAACTCTATTAGCTATTCTAGCTTCAATAAATATACCATTACATACGATGTTATACAATTGAGAGTATTGATGTTGGTATTGTTGATTTATTGCAAATTAAACTGCCAACTTTATATAAAATTACAAATAAAGCAGACGTGAAACAGGTGGCACATAATATGAAATATGATTTTAGTGTTATGGTATTATTTATGATCTTTTATTAAATTGAACAGTCTCCTTCTCTAGTTTATGTGTAGTTAGGTACACAAATAAACAAGCGATTACATGGTACCGTTTCCATATTACTAGCTAGGTGGCGCCGTCAATACTTTTTGTGTTCGTATACCAAACATCAATTTCATAGCTGACACTAATCGCCTTTAATATAATTAAAATATTATTTAAAATTTTATGAGGCATCTTTTACTAGGTAGGCATTTTTTTAAATTTATTTATAACTCATATTTAATGACAATTAATGCAAAATGCGTGTGAGGTTGAATTTAATTGTATTTAAAATGACCTTTAAATTCAGCAGTGAATCAAGCACTTTATTATCAACAAAATGAAATTATTTTGCAATCGATTGTATAATACGCACAGTACGTGTTGTAAACGTACTTGTCAGCATCTCCATGCTGAACTTAATAACCGTGTCTAAACTGCTAATAAAAGAATTGTTTATTCCACGAGTCAATTAAATTAGAAAACAATTGCAACAGTTATGTAGACATCCACATTTAATTACAGTCGTTAAAAGATGTTGTTTTATGGTTCCAGGCTAGTGTAAAGTGCATATGGTAAGTCGTTGACTTAAATTTAAAAGATAATTTTACCAGTAGAACGTGTGTGAAAGAGTTTTTTAAAATAAAGCTAAAAATTATAAAAATAAAATGAGTGATGTGGCCTTTTTTAATGTTCAGGAACATACTTGTTATATGGTTTTATTCAGGGAGAGTAGAAGACATAATTTGGAGTAATAAAAACTTAGGTTATGAATCTTATTCTGCAAATATTTTGAAAACTGTCGATAGTTTTTGATTTTTAATCTAAATTGTTTAGAGGAAATCCTTATTGGTCATGAGCTGAAACAAGGGTGACAAATAAAAAAAAATATATAGGCATTTTTTGTAAAAAAGTTAATAGTACAATTACCTACATAAGTGTATTGTACCCCAAATGCGCCCTTAAGAGTTGACTATAAAAAAACCACAAGTTTAACTCAGGTTGTTCATTTAGTTTAGGTTCGTTAAATATTTCTAAAATAAAGGAACAAAAGAGGATATAATAAAATCCGCACAAAACAGACATGTCTGTAAAAATTTGCGCCAATTCCACATTCCAAAATGATACTACCATTCCAAAAAAAAAAAATTGAATCCACAGCATTGTACCAAGTCCTATTTGGGAACGAAATGAAATTTAGTTATGGCTTACAAATAGGATGAAATAATAGACAACTATTAATCAAAGTTGCTTTTAAATTACCTAATAATTGAGCCAAGTTCTATCAAATTTTACTCCCGAAATTTTTTTTTATTAAAATATTTCTTTTATTTTATTTTATTCCCAAATAGGACTTCGTTTCTTCTTCTTTTTTTTTCAATGGGAATATCATTTGAGAATGTTTAATTGGCGCAAATTTTTATAGACACGTCTGTTTTGTGAGGATTTCATTTTTTTTTTTCCTGAAAATTGTCTTAAACTTTATTAATATGCAGTACAAAAATCTATTTTTTACAACAAATGAAAAATTCTCATCTATATTAATTACCTATAAAAGATAAACCAATCATATGCAGTAATTAGCGTGATATTTGCATTTAAAAATTCTCTGATGACGTTACACAATATTTTTCCTGTATATAGTACTTGTAGACTCGGCGAACGCGCCAAAGTGAGCGCAATGTAGTACTTAGAGATAGAGAAAGAGAATGAACGTTGACTTGGAGCCGAGTATCTACCAGATATTTCACATGGTCCTTGGAGCCGGATTTATCTAAAATTCTTCCTGTTAAATACGACCCAAAGTGCAATAACAACATAAAATTGTACGCAACTTCAGACATCAATGTCGGCGTTCTGTCTCAAATTTCATAAACAACGGAAATTGAAGCAAAATAAAATCTAGATTCGCGCGGTTGGCAACACTGATTCTTTTTTGTTTTCGCAAACGGCAGCATCTGGAATTGCATAAGAGCGTTGCATTTCACGTAGACAATTATTTATCTGGCTCTCATAAAACCGCAAGCAGTCGCGCACATGCCGTGTAAAATACTGGATATACACTCTTACACGCACATATACGTATGTAACATAGAAACATTTGTAAAGTGAGAAAGGGGCCCTTTGAGTGTGCATCGGGGTCTGACCAAGCTCGGAACGGCAATTAACAAAGTTCACTTTACGTACCTAGTGTGTTGTGAATTTATGGTCGTAATGGCCGCTTGCCTTAATTTGCACTATGCAGATGGCCGGGCCGCGCGCCGCAGGCAAAAACAATCAGCGAAATATGTCTCCCGGAACATTATTAATAGGACAACTTCAATATTTACTGTTCCGCAGCGGTTTTCCTTACTTTCGACGCGGCGGCCGCCTTTTTTCCGGGAGAGTTTTCTGCCTTATAAACGAGCACGCCAATGCACAAGTTTTTGCAAAGGCACAGAAACAAACCGCAAGCACGCCGACTGACTGGGGAAATTGTTGGAAACTAATGGAAAACAAGTTGGAAATGTAATGGAGTAGGAGGTTCTTTAAAAAAAAAAAAAGAAAATATGTATGAAGAAAGCTTAAGTATGTTGTAAAAGCTGAAGGTTCACAGTCGTATCTAAATAAGGATTGATTCAATCTTTGGTATAAATTAAAACGCGTAAAGAAAAACGTAAAACGAAAATGTTTCAGTATAATACCATAGATGACAATAAAGCGCTATCTGTGGTGGTTAGGTTAGGTGCAAACTGGTTCTACTGATTATTTATAAGTTTAATCAGTAAACTCAAAATACTTGATTTGCACTTTAGTTTAGGCTAAATCTGTTACAAATTGACTATAAATGGATAAGATGGGCTGTAGAGGCTAGATTTTTTTTTTGAATCACTCCAGAAAGTCATCAGAAACCATTGCACCCTCACGAAACCTTGTGGCCTTAAATTTTTTAAGATCATTTAGTAAAAAAAAGTTACGTTTTCCTTCAAATTACCCTCTATATCTCATAGAGTACAGTTGAAGGGAGAAGAAAATGTTTGTAATTAAATTTCCTACAAGATCTGTTTTGCATATCGAAAAAAAATTTTTACTAATAAGGAAAATAACAAAGAAAACATGAAAATTTTAAATACAGTGTACAATTATTTTCATGTACTTATACCACCCCTAAGATCTTCAAACTTGGTCAAATAAGTATGCCAAATTTGGTCCATATCGGATTTTGCAATTTACGCTGCACGAAGAAATTTTCAAATTGTTGCTGGGGTCAAACGAAAGAATTTTCATACTTGGCAATTTTTTTACGTATAGCGGAATGACTGAATTTTCAAACTCATTTTGAAAAATCAAAATACTGTAACAACTTTTCTAGTTTAACTTATTTATTTAACAGATATTTATTTACAACTATTTATTTAATACTTAAACACTAATAGAACACTTAAACACTAATAACAATTCGACAACTTATTTATATGACCAGGAAAATGCGTATTTATATCACTCTGTATGTCGTCGTAGTTCGGTATTTATATTACTCGTTCGGAAGCTAACTGTAAACTACTCTCACTGACCACGTCAACAAGTATTTATAGAGACGTAGAATATTTCCAGAAAGATCGGGAATTATCTACTAGAATTTACTCGTGTTCGTTTTATTTATGGCCTTGTTTATTGTCATCAAAGCGCCGACCGACGCCGGTATTCTTTGAACTCCGCTTATCTGCTCCCGGATCTCGTCGCCGCTCTCGCACACATACACGCTCGTTACACTACGTTGATGTGGAGAGCCTACAGAATTTTTTAAAAACTTCAGATACTTTAATGTGAAAATTCTAATAAAGTTGGTTGTGTGTGTTTTAAATTTAGGGTACCAATAAGTGAAAAATCCGAAACAATTTTGATTATTTAAATTTGAGTCTACTATTACATTCCGTTCACTTTTTTTCTCAAATAATTTATTAAGTGACTTTTAATTAACATCATATAAATTAACATAATTATTCGTTGGAAAATATCATCGAAGTAGTTCTTATGTATAGTTTTAATACAGCGTACATTCAAATTTGCTTACAAATTGCCTAGGAGGATTTTTTATGACGCTGTAAATGTTATCGAGTTCGCAATATCTAGTTAAATATTTAAAAAAGTACCAATTTAACTTTTCCGGTATAAAGGTGTAAAAAAAGTATACCTATACAGGATTTTAAGGCTAATTACCATAAAATATAAATAACTTTATAGCAGTAGGTATATTTGTAGAGTAATAAAATATTGAAGAATGTAATTGTGTCCCGGAAAAAAAAAGAAAAGAAAGCCATTATAAAAATTCAAAGAGGTTGGTTGAAACCACTTCTAAACTAATAAGAAAATTTTTCCATCTTCCTTCCATTCTCCCTAAGAAACTAAATCCCAATGACGCTAACCATCGAGAATAAACAAATTAGATTAGATGTAAAAGAACTTAATACGTTACTGTAAATAGTAAATTGCACGGAGCCCTTTTGGTCTGCTGGCTAACGACCTGGGCGTTTTTTGTAGGGCATTGAATTTTTTACAAAAAAGTCCGGGATAACATCCCCTATCTTTTACAGATAATAAAATGTAGCGTTCCAAATGCGCCCTTAATAATAGAACAGAATGTGGCGCAGTGACGTATTTAGAGCGCTGCACCTTTTTACTTGTAGAACTGCGTTAAAGAAATAATATTAACAATTATTTGTTTTGTTAAAAATTTTCATCGAACGTTACAAAAACCTGCGATCGAAGAAAGTTTCGCACGATAAATCCCCTGGCCGCTACATTGACCACTAACAATGACGTCACACGTAAGTTATCGGGCCTTTCTATTCTCGACGATATCGAAACCACACACACGGTCACTCGGATTGTTTCATCCCAGTACCTTATACTTTGTTATTTGTTTCAAAGATTTGGTTTAAGGTTCAATATTTTTTGGGGGCGATTCATGAGTCCAGAAGGGGAGAAAGGGGAACAATAGAATAAACCAAAAAAGAAAAAATTGTGGAAACCGTTACATGTTGAAACTGACAGATTGTATAAATATTTGTCAGTTTGAACTTTTTATGGTTTTGTTGGCCCATAGAGTTGTTGCATATGTTAAAGGGTTTGTGAAATATCCCGAAAAGAAGCGAGTGATAAGGGAATGTTTTTTTTTTTTGGATTCTGTTCTAATTTAATTATGAAAATTTAGCCGGCAACATCATCGCCGGAAACCATGAAGTCCGCTATTTATCACGCTTGGCTGCGGACAACGTGCATGATGAATGAACTAATTATGCAACATGTGTGAAATATAGCCGCGCGGGAGCCATACGAGAAAATTAGATGAGGTGCGTAGTGGAAGACGTGGAAGATTCATTTATGTATGTGGGCTATCCACGCTCCTCTCTCCCATCTCTATCCTTCGCCTTATTTCTGTTTCCAATGATACCGTTAATAGACTTGGCGAACTATAAATTCCTACAAATTCATTGACGAAAAGTTTAGTACGTCTTTTGGAAGATTTATTGGCAACAGTTCCGGAATTATTCAAAATTTAGAAACGGGGTCACAAACGCCATAAAATTATTTCACTCGATCTTTAATTAAAATAGAATGTCGTGCTTTTTTCACAAATATTAATCAGAAACCCTGAAGATCGATAATAACACAAATCTAAGATACTTTTTGAATCAGAGTCTCTAACTCATGATTACACTTGGGCGTGGAAATGCACCTTAGGTTTCTACATATTTTGGCGAATTTTGGATGTTTAACTGTCTTCCACAGCATTTCATTTGATCATTTTTGGATCAAAAGTATTTGGTCTTAAGAAATAGGAGCGTTGCAGTTCTGGCAATTGGAAATCTTTCTTCTATGATCTCAAGATAATAAATTACCACTCCTTATTCTTCTTAGTATTTTATAAGATGAAGAATGTTAAAACGACCATATCTTAAAAAAACCAAAGTATTGGCTGCACATTGGAACTACTAAACGTTCCACTGTCACACATCTAAAGGAACACTCTGCGATTTGCCTCACCTAGATCACATCCAAAAATGTTGTGAACAGTAACAATCACTTTATAAACCTTTGAAGACACCCATGTGTCTTTCAAAAATGTTTCTAAATACTATCTACACGAGGATTTTTAGGGAAAAAATATTTTTAAAAATTTGCTATGAATCAGTAGAACCTGGTTATCAGTTTTTGCTTAATGAAACGAACTAATAGAACAGCTCTAACTGATAACCCGTTCCTGCACCATTGAGTAGTTAAGACGACGAGCTGTGCAGACTGTTAAAATTCATACTCTGAGGAAATTCCAAATGTTGAGGATAGAAATTCTTAGTAAACGTGGGCCAAAAGTTCTAAAACTAACTAAACACTTTTTATATCCAGAACCAATCGGAATTTTAAAATTATCTTCGTCAAAGAGTTGTTACTCCAAAAACTGGCACCCTCACTGCTTCCTATCCTGAGCCTACAACTACATTCCCAAAATAGTTGAAATATATAACATTAACATTAAGTATTATTTAATAATTATCTAGTATAGGTCTTATTTTCTCCCTCTTCTTCTTCCTTTAACATGTCTCCAACTAGCCCTTCATGTTTGAGGTATCCCATACCGTCGCACCTTGTTGGCTTCCATTGCCTTTTGTGCCCTTTATTCTCCTGCTTGTTCTGAGATTTCTCCATTTTTAATTTTTAATTTTTTAGTTCTATCATTCGCCAATAAGACCACATCTCCAAGGCTTTTAACTTTTTCTTTTCGCACCTTTGTTAATAATTTTTTTCGAATCTCGAAGTACAGAAATGATTTCTTTTTTATTTTTATTTATTTCATTTTTTATAATTCAAATTCGATCTCAAAATGAATTTGAGTTTTGTCTAAATTCGATATACCACAGAATGGTTACGTGCAAATGAACTATGGAATCGCTACTTTGTATTGTAGTTTTAGTTATGCTACGATAGTGAGAATAGTAAAACCAACAACAACAAAAGCCGTACAAGAAGTTTTCGTCGGCTGATTGTTGCTCGTTGTGTAAGGAAAGTTTTGCGGAAATTGCGGTCTTCAGTAATTTCCCCGTATTAAGTATAATACTGGTAGAGGGCTCATGAAGAAAAGAAAAACGGTTTCTTTTGAGACATGCTTATTAAGAGTAATGACTAAGTATTTTTCTCTAAGAAAATGCTTACGTAAGGTAATTTTAATACGCAGAACGGTACTGTTGTTACATATTGATTAGAAATTCACTTACAATTAGCTAAGAATCTTCATCAAGTAACAGATAATTAATTAAATTTTGAACATAACCACAAAATTTATAATAGAAATTAGTTACAGAAGCTTCTTACGATTTTTTTGCCAGTTCTTACATTCTTTGGTTAACAACCACATAATTACGAGCGCTAGAAGTGGTACGACGTACTATTGTTCTCCACATCAACGATCTCATGACTAAGATGGGGAAATGGCTAAACTTTGACGAAACTGTCAATCAACGATAGGAAGGTGCTAATCGTGGGTTTATAATAGGGTGCTCTAATTTGATTTGGGGTCTTTTGGGCCAAAGCAACAAGTGAGGGAATTAGTGGAGAATTGCAATAGAATTATGTCACTTATTCTTCAGTGAAGTACTTCATGACCAACATGAGGAAATGACTCGGTTTTGAATGGTAATAAGCTATTTAGACGGAAGATCAATCAATCATAGAAGGAATCGGTCGTGGAAGATTAATATGATGCTCTAGTTTGAATTAGAACCTGATGAGTCAAAGTAACAAGTTCAGTAAGAGTACTGGTACTAAATGAATGACATCAGAAATGAATTGGCTTTGAAAGTCGAGAAACGTTTGAAAGAAAAGGTCAGTCAATTCTAGGAAGATCCAATAATTGAAGATCAATAGGGTGCTCCAGTTTGATTTGGGACTTTTTGTATCGAAGCAACACCTGGGGGTGCTTAATAGGTGGTTGTAATATTATTGGTAATTATTTATTAAAAGGTCGATCTCATGACCAAGATGGGGAAATGACTCGACTTTGAACGACTAGAAAACATTTAAAACGAAAGACAAATCAATTCTAGGAAGAAGTCAATCATGGAAGATTAATGATGTGTTGTAGGTTTTTTTGATCAAAGCAACGAGTAATTTTTGGGGGTCACAATAGAATTAATGAACAACCTCATGACCAAGACAGGGAAATGACACAGCTATGAATGACGAGAATCATTTGAAACAAAGAGTCAATCGTTATAGGAAGGAGCTGATGATCAATGAAGGTGCTGTAGTTTGAAGAAGGATCTTCTGGGGCAAAAAAAAAACTAATAAGAGTAATCAGCACCGAATTTCATTAGAATAACTTGATTGCAATGATAATACTGTAATATCTACGTACAATCAAAGTTAATGTTCTTAGTGTTTATTTGGTATATTATTGTCCAAAATTTATTACCCCAACAGCATTAAGAACCATGTGAGAAACACATAGGAGGATTTACTGTTCCATTAAAGAAAGGGAAAGGAATTAGACTAATATATTTTGCTCATCGCTCATATTTTAAAGACCTATGGGAGAACGACAAATAATGTGGATCCTCTTTGGCTATATTCGTGTAGGGTTGGTAATTTATGCAGAAAATTTCTTTTATGTTGTTAGCATATCAAATTGGAAATGGCCAAATCGTCCATCTTCAAAAATTTCTTCGGTTCGTTAACATTTTCGATAGATACGTATAATAGGTCGGTCATAAGTAATCTCCTGAAAGTGAAATATATCTTTGCGTAGACATATATGTATGTACGAAGGATGTTAGTGTTTGAGGATCTTGCTCGTTAGCTACGTAACAGCGACGTTTGCCTTTTCATTTCATAAACCATTTCCCCTGTGAAAAACTGCCCTATATGATGTAATCATTGTACGCACATGAGTGAAGGAAAATTTATTCTCGGCTTGTTTCATCCCACGGGAAAGATTCGGCTGAAAAGAAGGAAGTTAGGTCGAAGGAAATATATTTTCCTTGAGTGTCTCCATCCACATTTTGGGGATAAATGTAGAAATCGTTTTCTTTAACTTATCGTTGAAAAGTCCGTCCTCCATAATTCAAGGATGTCTTTTAGTGACACCAAAAAAAAATAATAAAGAAGGAGATTCTTTTCTAAAGATTTTTATATTTTGATGTTCTCAAATAGAAGTTAAATACTTATTGATAGGAATCATTAAAGCGTCATTAAATGACGTCAGAAACATAGTAAACAAGAGCAGCTGTCATAAAACATAATTAAAGCCACAATATATCATATGCAAACATTTGACGTTTTGGATTTCCTCTAAACTGTCAGTTTTTTATATTTAGTTCAATGAGTAATATCCCATATGTAAGTAAATGATTTTTTCTTTTTGTTTTTGTTAATTTTATCATCTATTAATTTATTAAAAAGTCAAATTTGTAAAATACCAAATGAGTAAGGAGCAAATGTAATGCTCTGGAGGTTAAGATGTCGTAAAACCTATCAAACCTGTTGCAAATTTTAAACCAATGAACTAAACATGAACGAATATTTAATCTCTTCTAGGAAATCCATTCAGATGTAGGTAATGTTATTGCAAAAGTTATTGACGTTTGAGCGGCATATTGAAATGTTTTTAACATTTAAACGATTTTACTATTTGTGGAGTGACTTTGGATTTTACTATTCGTGTTCGAACAGTTTTAAATAAACTATGACCATTAAAGGTAGTTGGTCACGGCCTGTTTGGCTTTTAGGCGACTTCTTGTTAATGTTATAATGCAAGCAAGTGAATTTTCAAATACTTTCTTCAAACTGAACGAAATGAGTGACTATAATAAAAGAGAAAACCAATTATTAGGTATGTTAAAATAAGAGTTACGCAGATACACTTGGAAGGTTAGCGTTTTCTTTTCTTCAGTTTCGTTCTCAAATATGCGTGTTAATTGAAGGTGGAAGTTGGAAACGTTAGGAAATATGAAATCCACCATAACCAGGTTAGAGTTTTTCTGCAAATTTGATATTATAATCACTTATTATTTTACGCTGTTACGGAATAGTTTTTCGTATGAAAACGGAAGTAAAATATCGAAAGGCCCATTCAGTTTTATAAACGGTGGCAATTTTAAATTATTTGCCTCGGGTTGGCCGATTCCTGACGCCATATTGTCGATTTTATTTGAAATTTTGAATATTTACAATGCTATGTATCAATATTTGATGTTGACGTTGGTCTCCGGTGTTTATTTTTGTACAAACTACCATAGAAGAGCACATCAGTGTTCGTGATACTGATGACTGTAGATTATTTAAGTTAGGTTAGGTTAGGTATTGCTAAAAATGTAGTGGCAAAGTTAATTTTTCTATACGTGGGACATATTTGTTGTCATATAATTATCAACGATTTAGAATAATATTGGTGAATTTGTGTAAGGAAATTGCTAGGGAATTTGTATGGAAACTTTTTTCGAAGAATGTTTACTGTATATATACCTAATTTTCTATACAGATTGCGTAAATCATGCCCTTACGAGTAAATTTTTGAAAAACCAAATAGCCTTGTTCGTCCCTGCTGTTAAACTATATTGTTACGGATTTAGGCAATCTTTGAAACACGCGTGCAAAGTTGTGGACGGTCTCTTTCTCGAAATCTCTAGGAACGATCTAGACTGTTCGAGAAACTTCTAGTGGTTACTAGCCGACATCGAATAACTATAAAAGGAGGGCGCCCAATAAATCTATGCCAGGGCGGCCAGGTGGCCGCGAGGCAATGATGATTAACCGAGCTACTTGAACAGCGGATTACCGCGCAGGTCGTTGTCGGTTCGAACCCGGGTATGGGTATTAGCTTTAGACGTATTCCCGTAAAGCGGAAACATAAAAATAAGATGTTAGATCAGCACTTGAAACATCATATAATTGCGATGCACAAAAAAAAATCTATGCCAGTTACAGCCAGTTAGGTAGTGACAGTACTACGAGAGAGGAGTATTGTTTGTATTGGAGTTATCGTAAATAAATAGTTGGGAAATAAATTATATTAAAATTAAATCAAAGTCGATCAGACAGACAGACTATTATTTCTAGTATTATTATAATATATATATGGATAGTGTGTGTTTTTGTATGAATGAAGAGATGAAAGTTCAGAACGGAAATACAACGTAGATTTTTTTCCTTCCGCTGAAATAGGTTTCGACGCGATTACACATGTGTGTGGGTTCGAATAACGAGCGTCATGTCTTAGCCCGGCAAACTAATAGAGTGAATTTTTTCCCAGTCAAGTGCGATGTATCATGATAAAGCATCCCGTAGAGCAATATCATGTCACGACCGCATTTTTCTCGCGCCCGTTTGACATTAACATAGGAGCGAAGCTATTAATTATCGAGGGATGACCCCCCTCTCCACCCCCTCGTACTCCCATCTACCGCTGTCCCGTGGAAATACGAGAAAAATCGTTCTCGCGAGACGACAAGAACTACAGCGACGTCTGGAGAAAAAACACCATGCTGCTGCACCAGCTAACACTTTAACCACTTTAATGTTTTTCAAATAATAAATAGCCACCCACTGGGTCAGAAAATAGACCTTACAGTGATTCTATAACGGCAGGAGACCATTAGTTACATTTACATCAGTAGTGCATTGAATAATTATAATATAAAGTTGATACTGTCATTCGTAAAGAAAATTTAGGTCAAGCAGAATAGATTAAAAGAAACACTGGAAACCGACGTTAAGATTAAATATTGAGATAGATCGTATGTTAAACATTCAAAAGTTTAAATCCATTAACCACATCACGAAAAGAAATTAAGACTAGGAAACAGAGGATACGAATAATAATCAACAGCAAGTTGTGATATTCTGGCACCAGGCCGCTTAGCTCAGTAGTGCAATATCTAATAAAAAGAAAGAGTTTGTTTTGTTGTTTTAAAAGATAAATATTTATTAAAAACAGCCTGCATTAATATCTATATTTTTGATACATCCCCCCAAAACTTCAAAAGGATCAAATACTTATATGTTTACCAAATTCATTAATGTTAGCTAATAGAAAATGTGATTTACTTTCAATTTTTAGGTTACAAAAAACGCGTTCTGTTTTTTTTGTTTACTGCTTAGGTTACCAAACCAGAAATGATGTAGAATTTAGCAATCCTGGAGAATTAGGGACCGAGATATTTCAATTTTTTGTATACAATCGCGAGCAAATGTGGTGTTTACCGGAGATTTAGCACCCCTTTATATGAAAAGAGAAACGACAGGTTCCAGAGACGGAGGAGGGATGTTGAAAACAAGAAGGAACGTTTTGCAAACTTTTGATTAAATTACAAGTCACAGCATTGAGTTCATTCGCGCGCACAACGTCGTCATTTCGCGTGTAGCCATTTTTCAATTTATCTTCATATCTTACGAACGCGTGAACAAAATGAGACCGGAAATCTGTTGGGAGGAAAAATGTAAAAGGATATATCGCCTGAAATAATAAAGACCTCACATATATATACCTGCAATATTTCTCCTCCGGAACTGGCCATTTGCGCTCCATTATCATCTCTTTTCCTTCAGTTATCGATGCCGGCTCGTGGATGAGCCGATATTTTACGAATTTCGACGCGTTAAGTCTTTACGGCACCATGTAAATCAACACCAGACTCGTAACTATCTAAGATAGAGCACGATATGCCAAACAGGTGGGGAATTATCACCGAATTATCTGCGTTTCCGTTTTTCTGATATTTTCTTTTTTATTGAGTCATTTATGGAACAAGGACTTAGTCCTACACCTTTAACTTTTATTTACCATAGGTTTTTATTTTTTATTAAAGTAAATCAGTTAATGACTCGCCATCTAGTTCTACAAATCTCCATTGTGATTTACCATGAGGAATAAGCATATTTGATTCATATTTTATCATGTTGTAAAGATACGAATCTGGACGTACTATTGGTTCATACTAATGTGACTCGTCTCATGTCATGTGATGCTCCGAGTTTGATTAACGATCCATCGTACGTTCGTTGGTTGATCTGCGATTCATACAATAAAGTATGACTATAGTTTATGACTCGCCATAGTCGCTTCATAAAGTGAGACAGGTGTTTTTCAAGTCCACTCCACTCTTTCGTATATCCGTCGTGAGTAATTATAATCGATTTTTGACTCGCCATGTTTTTATAAGAGCCATACTGAAATTTATTAATATTTTTGTATCGGCATGGGCGAATCACATCTTCATTCACTTATTTATTGTTTTTATAATGAATTTTTGTCTCGCCATATTATTAAAAAATTTTCAACATTGTGGTATTATTTTGAGTTGTTGTTGACTCGTTATGTCTTGATACGAATCATGTTTAACTTCTCGATATTGTACATTCACTCATTAGCTGTTTTTATGAGACATTCTTGACTCGTCATATGTTCACAAGAGTCATATTATTTAAAATTTATGAGTATGTGACACCAGCGTGTGCGATTTACTTGCTTGTTCATTCTTAGATGTCTTTATGAGCAGTTATTGACTCACCATATGTTCATTAGTCATATCATTGATAATGTACAAGTTTGTGATAGCAACGTGTGCGATTCACTTGTTCATTCATTCATTATATGTCTTTATGAGACATTCTTGACTCGCCATATGTTCACAAGAGTCATATTATTTAAAATTTATAAGTATGTGACACCAGCGTGTGCGATTTACTTGCTTGTTCATTCTTAGATGTCTTTATGAGCAGTTATTGACTCACCATATGTTCATGAGTGATATTATTGAAAATTTACAAGTTTGTGATAGTAACGTGTGCGATTCACTTGTTCATTCATTCATTATATGTCTTTATGAGACATTCTTGACTCGCCATATGTTCACAAGAGTCATATTATTTGAAATTTATAAGTATGTGACACCAGCGTGTGCGATTTACTTGCTTGTTCATTTTTAGATGTCTTTATGAGCAGATATTGACTCACCATATGTTCATGAGTCATATTATTGAAAATTTACAAGTTTGTGATAGCAACGTATACGATTCACTTGTTCATTCATTCACTATATGTCTTTATGAGGCATTATTGACTCGCCATATGTTCATGAGAGTCATATTATTGAAAATTTACAAGTTTGTGACACCAACATGTGCGATTCACTTGTGCATTCAGTCATTATGAGATATTATGAGCAACTCTTGACTCGCCTTGTTTTTACGGTATCTCTAATTCGATTCATGACTCGCCATGTGATGAAATTGACATTCTCTACACAAAGATTAATTAGTTATTTCGTATGTGTTTGTAAAACAATTTAAAAATTTATTGCCTGTATCAAAATTCCAGCTTTGTGGCATTTAACAAAATTGTGAACTGGTATAAATTGCTTTCAGTTCTAGTGTTCTTTTTGCCAAAAATGTACAAAACTGGGCCAAAAGATAAATTATTCATCTGCTGAATAGTGTCATGTAGCTATAATTCAATTTTATTTCTCTAATTGTTGCATTGATCTGAAAACAAATCCGTTATTTTGCGATTTGGACATGCATTGAAAACGTCCATTCGCTCTAGAGCAATAACTTCACAAGTGTGCCCTGAAATTCGATGCTCGAGCTATAAAAACCTCAATTTTCGCGAATTATAATCATCTATTCGACAGCTCCTTTCATGCGATTATTATCGAAGCCATAAAAACATAAATATTGATCAAATGAATGCATCGAGTCGGTTTACATCGATTATAAACAATTGTTTACTTTCTTATTCATTACGAAAGACAAATTTTGAACATTATGTAAAAGAAGCGAATCGATAAATATTTTAGCCGAATTTAATTAATTATTTCTTCAGAATTCACCATGAGGTAACTGCTGGTATTATTCAATATTTAGTATTTTTTTTTGCTGTGGTAAAAAACAATTTGTGCTTTTATTTGGTACATTTTTTTGAAATTTAACCCCCAGTTGTTTAAATTTCCACTTCAGGTTCGTACGAAGTGCTTCTTTGGGTTATTAGCCCAATATGGTTAAGGGTGGTGTTCTTGAAATTCAACTCTCGAAACACTCACTTTGTGGACGTTTTTCTTTATGTTTACATACTCCACTTTAATTGAGATCGTTTCCTTCTCAAATTATATTTCTGTAGACTTTGTTTTGCAAAGGTACTTTATTTCTAATAGAATATATATTCAACTTAGTTAAAAAGGATAAAAATCATTTTAAACTTTTGCTTTTCTCAGGATAAAAACTTGATTACTGTCAGCATCCAAGGAACGAGCAGTCCTCTTCCAAATAAATCAAAACTGTTGTCAAACTTTGTTTCGTAAATGATTCTCGAAACGTGGTAGTCTAAATCTGGTGAGTAAGATTATTCAAGCATATCACCTTGCTTCTCGTGAACCCTATCGAAACCGCAAACCACGGATTTAATTGCACATTTAATACAACAGAGGTTGAGACAATCCAAGCAGAAAAATGATCGTCAGGTATTAAAAAAAAAAAAAAGATTCACTTAACATCATTGTACATTTTTTTGTAAAGATATTAAAATAAAATTCGATTTTATTTCATGGTATTTTTGAGCATCTAAAAATTTCAAAAAACTGTTTCAATGTGTATGTGTGCGAGCGCGATAACGACACGGTTAGTAGTTATATTGCACACACACTCAGCCACTATCCTAACCTGCAACACATATTATAAGTACATTCAATCGATCTTGATGTATGTAATCTACAAGTAAGAAACACAGCATGCTCTCAATATTAAAATAAATCAACAATTCAACTACTAATTGAGTCAAGTCATCGAGTTGGCATATATACTTTCAAATAATCACTAGTTTTTTGAAATTTTAGAAGCTCAAAGAACTTTTTTTTCTGTAGAGAAAAGAAAATGAACAAGTGTGCAACTTATTAGCACGAAATCTAACAAAATTTGACCTAAAGCTCCCAGCATTACCATAAATGTAATAGGTATTTGACATTTACCAATTAAAAATTAATGTCAACTGCTTTCTCCATCGATTAGATTAGAAGATGTGCGAGATGTGCACATTATAAATGGATGATGTCTTAGCGTGTTCGTTTACATAATGTCACAATTTGTCAAGTTCACTGACTTAACTAGCATTTTTATTGTAATGAAAGGAAAGCTCGTGCCACTTACATTAATAAACTTGTCGTTAGTTAAAACGAAACAGGACGCTACAAGGAAACAGCACATTATGTTTCAAATGTGTATGTGTGGGAACAATGTGCTCTATTTTATTGTCTTCAGTTATAACTATGTGTTAGGTAGGTACTAAGCTCTGCGAGTAATTCAAATAATTACAGATGTGGATAATAGGATACAAAAGCTTCTTGGTATGAGTTTTGTGTTATCATTTAAGCAGCAAAAGATCACGAATAGTATTATATTTGTCACGGAGATAAGCGACGTTTTTAGAACTGGTTGTAAGCGAGAGAATACGCGTGCGCATATGTGCTTTTCTAACCTAACATATTTGGACGTGTGATTCTAAAAACATTTACTCCAAAAGTCAGTCGTCTTCACATTCTTTGGTTATGATTATTAATATTGAAGGAACCAGAAGGAACCACCACCTTTCATCTGTGTCGTAATATTTATTAAATATTTTATATATGCATACGTACGTAGACATATGATATGATATGATATCTGAAATCAAAATATTTGCATTAATTATCCCAAAGATTTTATGAACAAATATTTTACAAATTTTTATCAGATTTAATTTTTAATTAAATGCACTTGACAGAAATGGCTTGCAAGTTCACTAAAATTATAGGCAAGGGGTTTACACACGGCACGTTGTGAATTAATTTGCATTTATAAACATGAACATTAAGAATTTTAAACACACAGGTAATTAGTTGCTCAATTATCTAACAATCTTTCACCTTCATCACCTTTTAAAAATGTCATTTTTTACGTAATGCTTATTTAATTTAATTTTCTTTTTAGCCTTTTTTCAGTTTTTAAACTTTCTGTCTGAATATAAGATGTTAATCAAAATGAAATGCATTTTTCTTTTTCAATCAAATTTGAACTGTACAATTTTTGACATCATATTCTATATTGAATTGTCAAAATATGGTCAAAACACGATTTTTTTTCTGTAATCTTAACAACCTCTAATTTAAAATCGGAGCACTTTAGGCCCTATGTTCAAATGGACTTTCTTTTTTATCTTGACCCAAATAAACACATCCTTAAATATCGATACGTGCTTTATGATTATACCTACAATTATTAATTTTTAATATGCAAAGGTTTTAAAATGTACCTACATTATTTGTTTTTATTGTGGAGGGAGGGGTATTGGTTAGCGTGACGAGATATGACAAGGGGTGAAGGAGCGTCTAACAAAATGTAACGTTAGCAAAAAATATTTCTTAGGGGGGGGAAGGTTATGTTAGCTTAGGTTAGGTTGGGTTACATAGTGTGGCGATGGGGGTGGGAGGAGGTCTAAAAAGGTTAAATTCACGTATTTTATGAGCGGTACCTTGCGAAAACCTTCTCAACCACGGTTACGGTTATAAACCTCCAGATTTATTGGTTTCATAACTTACTATTTCAATACAAATAACTTTATTTGTTCATTCCCCTATATAACAAACGTTTTTATTTAAATATTTAAAAGTGAATATTTTTGCAATCAAAAGCATACGTTTGTAGCTATTAAGATTCTTCTGAATTAAGATAAAAAAAGAATGGTTTACATTTAGAATATGGTTTACATTTTTAGAACGGATACTATAAAAAATATGTTAACGTTATAAGACTAGAAAGCCCAGAAAATCACATATCGGTTTAAAGAATATAAAACAAAAACCTTATTTGTTTATGGCACACCGGAGAATTCAAACTCGTTCAGGCAAACTTGATTTCCAATTTCTTCGTCGGAACTCTATATTGGTTTTTTCCTCTTTATCGCCTTTTTTCCCGACATTCGAACATTATAGTAAGCTGCGATTTTGTCGCGAACTAAAATAGGTTGCATACGTTAGGTTTATATTTTTTTTGTAATTTCGTCACCACCTATTAAGAACAAATTTTATTTTTACCAACGAAAAAAGTAGGAAGCCTTTAAGTCGACTCGTAGGGTGTATATATTTTTTATATAGTAGCCCTATTTCGATTATTTTTTTATTAGAAAGGAAGTTGGTCCCGTTTAAATTAAAAAAAAAACTACCCCTATTGGATGATTGATTATTATTCACCCACTAAATTATTATTTGTTGAAGGATTCTACCCCACGTAACTTTTTAATGCGTCATCTGATTTTGATTATTATTTTTCATTTATTATTGAGAGTTTACTTCATAGTTGGTAACAAAATTCTACCCCTGAGGTAAGAAAATATGGGATTAAGTCGATGCTATTCTTATTGTTAACGTGTACCGCTCCCCCAACATCTGCCTCACCCCAATGCTAACCCCAGCCCCTACCACAACCACTGCCCTATCCACTACACCATTCCCACTCTCAACACCACCTCCACTCTCTATCTCCTACTCAAAGATCTCAATTTTTAGAAAACTACGTTAAAGGGTGGTTTTCGCGTCTAACATGTACGTATATTCTTGTTCAGCATAAGATGCTCTAGAACAGTGTTTCCCAAATTGTGGTACCCCTAGGGAAGAGCTTGGTGGTTACACGTATTTCAATGGAATAAAGATTGTTCGTGTAATCCGAAGAAATTTTGTTGCAAATCCACCCCATATTCAGGTCCAATTCCTTCATATTCACGTCGTTTTATGATAAAAGCGATGTCTTGTTTTTCGATTTATTAATAATTCAGATCTTCAGATCTGCTACTTGTCACCATTTGGTGTCACGAGAATAATAAGAGGATTGTAATATTGGAAAATGTCAATGTCGATGATAATATGATGTCCAAGCCGATTTGCGCAACCCGGAAATGTAAGAACCCAGCGAAGGAAGAGCGCTTTAGCGACAGAAATAATTAGTTTGACAGAACAGATGACTTCAGAATGACGCAGGTCGAAATTAAAATAAAAAATGAGGTCGCAGAGAAACAAAAAACTAATAAAATTAAGGCACTCGAGGACACAAGAGAAATGAAACAAATATTTGCGAAATTAGGAGATGAAATAAAAAAAATAAAACGAAATGAAGTATGGCATTTTTTTTATAAATTGTGATTAAGACTGTTGAAGGAATTTTGTTTGTTCGGAAACATCTTATTAATTTCGTAGAAAGGAATGTATGTAATAACATTGTGTTTTTATTGGATTGATGAAATTAAGGGATATATCCATTCAAAAAATGCTCGAAAAAAACAAACAGTTGAAAAATAAACTGTTGAAATCCAAAATTTGAAACCTAACGAAAAATTATTTCTTAATGAAGACGACCAGGGTGGAGCAGTTCTGGTCCTTATTAGCAACTATCCAATAATTCAGTTTCACAATTATGTTTTGACTGAAACGTCGCCAAATTTAAATATATGTTTCTAATTCGAATGGACATATCGTCTAATTTTAGCAATACAGAAGATGCAAATGAATTGAAAGGAGTAGAACAGCTGTAGTATTATGAAACATACTTTATCTAAAATGGAGTTCGAAGGTGGACAGGTGACAATCCTGACAAACATAACCATCTTCTAGCCAAATATACGCAAAAACTGATGAATATTGGTCATTGATGTTTACCTCAGTATTTTATCCGGCCAGAATTGGATAATACACCTTGAGGATACAGTCAGTGTTCGAAACTGGAAAGCTCTCCATTTGCATTCCATGATGGATTTGAATTGACATGTAACCTGAAACTTTTATTTGGAAAGTACAGAAAAGCGTATTAAAGGTGCAGAACCATAATGCAAAAAATAATCTGGTAACCCAAAAATGATCATGGTTCTAATGACCCAAAGATGATCGTGGTTCTGATGATCCAAAGATAACCATGCTTCTGACAATCTAAAGATGATTATGGTTCTGTATACAAGCGAAATGTGGATGGTGGTTGTGGTGCCAAGGGAATGGCGTGATGGGTTTGCAGAAGACTTTTGGTACAAAAATGACTAATTAGACTTATTAAAGGCAGAACGAAATAAGATGGACAGAGAGGGGCTCTCAATAAATGTGTATACATATTGGTTCAGGATAGGATGGAAAGAAAATATGTGTTCCATGTGTCTTCAAAGTTATGATTGTGGTGATTGAGGTTTAGGATTTTTGAAAATTGTTCCTAGTTTTGGTACTTTTGATATTTTAGTTACAAAACTCATTCTCAAAGTTAGTTTAAAATTTTGAGGTAAACTTTGCAAAATTTTCTGAGGAATCATTGTTTGATGCTTTTATAGTTACTTCATATTTCATGAATCATGGCCTTTTTATTTTACGACAAAACGGTGACGTCACGTCGTGAGTTAAGTTTCCTACCACCCTACTTTATTAAATAACAAATCACAACAAGAATAAATTAGTGTCATATCGTGCCATTTTTATGTTAATCCAGCCTTTAGGAGCAGTCTAAATAAATCATTTTGGTTTAAAAAGACTAGCGATACTGACCAGGGTGGAGTTTATTTGCATTATGTTGAATCACAGGATTAGATATTAATTAGACGATTGGAATCTATATTTATTTGCTTGCTAGTGACCATTCATTATGTTCAATCCGTCTTCAAAATAGGAAGGTAACATTCCTATTTCTTAAATAATACTTTAAAAATAATATCTGCCAAAAGTAGGAAGAAACTGACTTGGAAAGTATTTTAGATTTATTTCATAGGAAGAAAATAAATGAGGTCTTTAAATTTCTAATTATACTATAAAGTCATTTTCAGAAATTCCGAATCATTTTCGAAGAATGTGGAACATTCTAGATCACTTTCGAACATTGCAAATGACTCTCGAAAATCTAGAACATTCCAGATCTTTCTTGAATATTTCTGCAGTACTCAAGACCAGTCTCAACCATTCCGAGTCGTTTTTGAAAAAGCTATAAATAATTTTAGAACATTCCTAGTCATTTTCAAAAAAATTGAAACATTATGGAACTTTCTGGATGATTTCCTGAACGTTACAATCCATTCTTGAGAAATATAAAATATTCTGAAACATTCCAGACCATTCATACGAATACCAAATAATTCTCGAAAAATCTGGGACTTTAGATCATTCTCGAATAATATAAAACTTTGTCGGACATTCGTAGGATTTTGTGGAACGTTATAATATATCACTTGAATTCTCCAAACGTTTTCCACTCGATTTATAAGAAATATACAATATTTTTGGCAAATATAGACTAAAATACAGTGTATTAAAGTTAAATGTATCTCATATGACATTTTTGCCACCCATACCCATCACTTTCACCCAGCACGACCAATTATTATCGAGGGGAAAGCTAAGAGCTATCTACTACTACAACCACTAGTAGGTGGCATAGATAGTCATGGAGTAAACTGAGGATACGTTCTCCTACTTTGTTGTAATTTTCTTTTTGTAATCCCAATTAATCCATTATCGTCTGCCTATTGACTTTCTGACTGAACAATTCGTTTTCAAAATTTGTTTGAATTTAATTAAGCAATAGATATAGAAAAGGTCTGAGTTGTTGGTTCTTTTTCCAGCCATTTGCTGAATTATCATCCATTATGTTTTGCGCAGACCAAAACAAAAGTGATTTAGGACTTTAAACACAAGAGTAAGGTTTGCATGTCTAATAAGAGGTGTGTGTTTCAAACATTTTTAGAATGATTAACTACCAATTGTTTTCCTAACATTATCGTTTGTATCAGATATCACGATTTGTTTTCGAAAATGCACGATTTAAGCCGTTTTTTATTTTTTTTTAGTCATAACAGCGTTTTCCTCTTGTTTCAGGTTACGTCTAGTGACATATATGAAGCCAAAGCCAAAGCCATATCAAGTAACATATCGTCAGCAAACCATTCCATATCATCGTATTCGCGTGTTGCTTCTGTGATACACCATTCCTTCCGTCAAAATTTGTGCGCGTAATTTAAAACAACGGTGACCACTCGCTCTTAACGTAATTATTTATTTAAAAAATATATTTGGTGTATCTGTTGTTATGGTGATGAAATTCGTTGTTTCGTGTCGTTGAACACCAAAGTCTCTCGTGTTGAAAATTGAGAAAAAGAAAAAATGGGTGTGCTTTTAAGAAGACGTTCGTTTCTTCTGAAATTGGTAGTGATAGTGATGTCAGTGTGGTTTACGGTGGCGTTTTTGTTGTATTCCGAAAATCGTTCTGGATCGGAAGTAACGTTACCGTTACAAGCGAACGATATTCGTAACGAAATAGACGATGTTTATGCGGTAAAAAGAATTATGGATGGGGACAATTTTAATCTTGCGGTGCCCATCAAAGAGGCGCCGAGATCGAGTAGTAGTAGAGCGCCTATGCAGCAACTGAAGAGGGACGAATTGGGAGTATTGGCGCCTCCAGAAAATAATCCAGGGGAAATGGGAAAACCCGTCAATCTTCCAGCAAACACCAGCGGTAAGTTAAATAAACATTTATTTGACAGTAGTTAATGAGTAGGGTAAGATAGCCGATTCTAGAACAAGGACGGGGGAGGAAGGTCGTTACCCTAACCTAACTTGTCGGGTAACGACCTACCTCCCCCGTCCTTGTTCTAGAATCGGCTATCTTACCCTACTTTAATGGTATAACTGGAAGATTTCAAGTACTTCAAGTGACTCAAAAAAAATGATGAAGAAGTTGGAGTCTTTGAATCTTCCAACGAATTAATAATTTCAACAACTAGTGAATGTTTCTGTTCATCATTTGTCATGATATTAAGGACATAATTTATGGCAAAAGTATTGTGATTCCTATGGAAGAGATGATCTGATGAGGGTGGATTATCTGAGTGTTTTCTCCAAATGCAGTTGTAGAATTTATTCAATTGTTGGTATATTGTTTGTTTTTGAGACGAATATTTGGAAGATTCAGTAAGATTTTAACTAACAAAGCAATAGCATTCAGTCATACTCCCGGAGGGAGATATGGATACCTACTTCGAACAGCACATCTTCCCGGTTCAAATTGGCTTTTGACTTTTTATTGCTGAGTGCAATTGTGAACTTCCAATTTTGCCAATTTCCACGAGATTTCTCAGTGGGTGAAAGATTCCTGCGAATGCAAACGTTTCTCCATCGTCATATATTTTACGAAATTACTGTTTTATTACTTACTTAACGTTGACTTTCAAGTTTACACGCGCTCACATCTAATCCAATAAGAGCTGCAAATAGCAATTTCTAAATTTTATTGTATGTGCTTTTATTTAGTGGAATAGACGAAAATCTAATGATAAACAAAATATCGTTACATATTTGTTCCTTTAATAATTCTTAACTCGTATTTTTAAATTGCCATACAAGTAATATATTCTGATTCATTTGATTAATAATAACAGCTTGGAAAATACGGTATCAATTTCTATCTATCCTTTGATTATTTCTGGAATTGGTACTACTACGAAAATGTGCAATAAAAAAATTTATGTTGTCGTAATTTTTTCGTGAAGACCAGTTAAACTCGAGTTATAAACTTTCAGTGGAAATTCTCTAATTTCCTTTCTTTAGTGCGAATTCACTTCGCAATTATCGCCGTTATTCTCCTATACATCTCTAAAAGAGAGAATGGGGTAAGTGTTGCCGTAACACGAATTTATAGGGTGAGTGAGAAAGTTGTTTACGATTTCGTGACAAGGCGAGAAGTTAATATCTTCGTGACTTTTTCCTTAATATATTTCCCAAGTTTATTCGAAGATATTATTATTGCTGCAAATAGTTTTATTTCGGGATATAACATAAAGCTTCTGCGCTGTGATTCACTATTTATATATTATAACTATATAAATAAATGGTACATACAATTTTATTGGTTAACAAAAATTGGGAAAATAGCACTACCTAATTTAAATGATTTTTCGAAAAATTTGAAACATTATAAATTATTCTCAATTATTTCAAATTGTTCTGGATTATTCCAAATAATTGTCAAAATATTTGGAACATTCTGAAGAATTCCTGTAAATTCTAGAACTTTCTGGAAAATTCTAATACACAACTGTTATTCCTTGACCCACCAAAAGCTTCCCAAAACATTTTCGACTCAAATTATAGGAAATATAATGTGATAGACAAGGATAGATTTATAGTTTGTATCTTAGACTAGGAAAGAGAGGGGACGCGTAACTCGTAAGCCGGACTCAACGTCGAACATTGTTACTTTATTTTGTACTCGCTCCATTAAACGGTGGCAGACACTGCGCCGATGTCGGTCATTAAAAGTGTGAATATTATTGAATGGTGTAGTTAGGTTTTAGTGTATTTTTGTTTAAAAAAATGGTGATTTGTTCTTCTTACGGCTGTAAAAGCCGCAGTAAAAGAAAAGTAAAAGTAAGGTTAAGCAAAGTAAATCGCGTTTAATTTGTTTATTGTTTACATACTACTTAAAATATGTTACGATTTACGTACAAGAATCATTAATGCATAATATTTTTATGTTGGAATGGTTTACTGATAGTGTAAGAAACAAAAAATACTTTTAAAGTTGTAAGAAGCATGTGTTTACCACAATATTACCATAGGCAGCGTCACTTTTAGTTATAAAAATCTAAGAAATAAAATTAATTAACTTAAAAAAAATTCTTAAAGTTTAGTTCCGCCACATCATGTTAATTTACGTTAATAAAATAATTCTTTGGATTTGATTTTATTGAACATGTATTCTACTTGTCATAAAATTAATAATATTTTTATTAGTAACCTATGACGCAAAACAATAGTTCTTAATAATTGTTTACTTTATCAAATAAACAATTGATACTCTGTATGGAATTATAATTGTACGAATAATGGTAGTAAAACTAACTTCCTCTTAACATTATATGTTGCGCTACTGAGCGCTGACTGCTGGGTCCATCGGGTAACAATTTGCAGTCGACGATTATGCGTTCCCTCTCTTTCATAGTCTTAAGGTTTGTATAATGTATTGGACAAACATAGATGTAGCTCATTACACATTTTCGCCCCACACGTTCATCCATTTTCACCTACAGAAATCTAACTCTTTTATTGTTTTTGGGAGGACATGGGCTATCTACCACAGAAATCGCAAGTTAGTAGTACATGGTAGGTGGTCATGAAGAATAATGAGGATAACCAGA
Organism: Agrilus cyanescens; assembly: GCA_947389935.1. Classification (NCBI taxonomy): domain Eukaryota; kingdom Metazoa; phylum Arthropoda; class Insecta; order Coleoptera; family Buprestidae; genus Agrilus; species Agrilus cyanescens. The sequence goes on along the minus strand of OX376713.1, from coordinate 16,090,978 downwards.
AAAACGCCTTGCTTTTTATAGTACAATTTGTTTTGATTTATTTTTATTTTGTTACAGCTGAAGTGTCGAAAATGATAAAAGAGGGCTGGGACAAAAATGCATTCAATCAGTACGTAAGCGATATGATCAGCGTGCATCGCAGCGTGCCTGATATTCGCGGAGAGTGGTGAGTTTTCCCATTTATTATTTCTCAAAAACATTTTTTTTTAAACTTCCCCAAAAATAATGATTCAGAAGTCATTATAAGGACTACTTTCCTCACTAATGCTTGGTCCATCATAATTTTCGTGGTTTTATATCATTGATAAATTATTGATTATATTACTTTTAGGATTAAATTAATCAAATATCAGATTATTATAATAGAATATATATTTAAAATAAGCTCCCCTGTCTCTACTAGTGAGAGAATCCATTAAACCTTTGAGGGAATTTTCTATTTAAAGATTCAACATTGTTTTTAAGAGAATCCCTTCAAATTCACTAAGTATCTCAACTAGAGCTTTTTGTCTCCGACAGAAGACAGTTCTTGCAGGAGGAAAAGTGTAAACTGTTCTAACAGCTAAATAACTTTCGTCGCAGAGAAACGGCCTCGATTCTAATTAGTTTAGATGAGACGCCAGGTTCAAGTAGAATAATCTTAGTCTGCTCGATCTTTTTCGTACTGGAAAGAATAGAAAGAACCATTAGACTCGATGCATTAACAAAGCGTTTAAATAAATCAAACTGCGCTCTGTAATTTTAATTCTCAGATTTACCGTTTCTCTTCGCTGAAGCCGCGACCGAGTACAACTGTAATTAAAACTGACATAGCAGATGCTAAGTCAATAAAGCACAAAAGTTTTTAATAGCGGAAAGAATTAAGAAGTAGAAATCCAATTGTTCAACACTAGTCGACTCATTCAAAAGCTTTAATAATTGTAAGATATAATGGACTCCTCCTGTTTTATTTTATACGACTAGAATAATTTTATGGAACCTTATTAAATTTAATCCAAAATAAAATGTATTGGTCGTTGGAAATCTATTGTCATCTGATTTTTTGACTAAAACTTGTACCTTTCTTTAGTTTGTTGTCGTAGCCAATTTAAAACAAGAAGTTTTAATAATAAATGAAAAGGAATATTTTTAATAGTTTATGGTTCTTAGGTTCGGAATTCGTGAGTATAATCTCTCTGCAGTTCCTTGTTACGTCTTTGTTCCCTTTCTGGAGTAGAGGAACTTTCATTGCAGTTTTCCCTTCTTCCGGAAAATTATACTTTCCATGTCCTGGTGGAGATTCGCGTGTAAGTCTCTGATTATCTCCTTGGATCCAGTCTCCATTTAGAACTTCGTCTTCGTCTATAGCTTTTTCTCTCTTAGTTCTCCTTCTTCTTGATTACGTTCCTGACTCTTACAATTCTTATTTCTTCCTCTTGATGACTGATTATGTATTTTGTTCCAATTGTACTGGTAAATTAGTTCCATCATTTTGCGTTTTGAAGTGCACAAATTATTTATTTATTTTTTCCACACACCCCTTTGCTTATTTAAAAATTTCCATAATTCTCTTCCCATCTTCTTCTATACTTCTATACTTCTTCCTCGTAATGTCGAAATGATCTTTCTTATGCTGATCCCGACGTTCTTCTTTCAGTTTCTTTTCTGTCTGGTAGCATTCTGGATCTCAACCACTTCAGCTTGCCTAGCTTGCCTTGAATACTGAACATCCATCCACAAAACTGGATAACTTAACTTTGATGGTTTTCTGGAATATACTAAAAGGCTCAAACTTCGATGCCAAAACTTAGGCAAACAGCTTTTGTAGCACATTTCAGTAACTAAGTTACCTTCTCCAGGAACTGAAGTAAACGAAGTTTCTGAAAAAGTTGTTACCAAAAAGTGTTTCTGACGCTTTTTGTCCAAGTTTTGGCGTTGGAGTTTGAGCTCTTTAGTACGTACTGAGCATCCATCTTTGTCAAACCGGAAATAAATCTAATTATCCGCGCACGTTGCTTCTACACACCCCTATCTATTCCATTAAATTCTGAATCCACCATCGCCATTTTCTGGAATTACGTCTGGGCAATTCTTTAAATGTTTAAATTCCAAGAGGAAACATTACATTTGCATTCGTTCACGTTCAAGGGTGATTTGAATCGTATGCATTTATGTACGTTCACACATCGAGTGTGCTTATGTACATAGAAGCGCTAGTGTGTTCACAGAAGCCGCGCATCTAACCATCTAATGCACTAGGCGAGTTGTGAGTGTGAATTGGTGGTGGTGCGCTGTAGTGAAACCGCTTTTGCGGCCTGCATTGATTAATTTTAATGTGAAACTATGTTACCACTGTAATCGGATTCAAATTCCTAACTTCAAGACGAAAATACGAGGTTCTCAAAAGCTGTAATCATAAATGGAACGTCTTATAAAAAACGCATCCTCTCTTCCAGTCTGGCGTCTTCTTCCTAGTACCTTTTTAAGTCCACGTAACGTTATAGTTAATAGTTCATAAAGTATACACTACATCTCTTCAATATAGGCAAAACATTAATTTTGAAGAAGGTGTACGAAATATAAGTAAAACGCTGCATGTATCACCACCCAGTCACGTAGATAAACAGTAGAACTATGACCTTACCGAAAGCCCCAGGTGCTACGCCTATGAGGAGCTACGATTATAGCGTGATTATGTTGGCCGGTCTCGTCGGTACCAGCAGCTGCGAAAGCGTTACCGTGAAAATCACGAGGCCCAATGGCATATGCGTGACGTCATCCATTGAGTTGGATGTACGGAACTCCTAGTGAAGTAGCCAAGGGATTTTATTGGGCAAAATGTTTTTTGATCACGGATTCTTGTAGAGATCGTTGAGGACAGCATTTGCAAACTGCACTTTTTGACCTTTCGATATTTAGGTACGTAAAGGAAACCGTGATAAATATTTAAAAAGTAGATAGACCTTTTTGTAGTGAATCCAATTACGCTCTTTATTATGAAAGATAAGAAAGTTCAGCTCTCCAAATACACTCTTAAAGGTCGATCAGCAGAATGTAGCGTTGGGCCGTATTTGGAGCACTGCGTTCATACCAATCTATAATCGATTAGTATCACAACTTTATTTTATTCGTAATAGAATTTAATTAACCCTGAATTTCCAAGAATTCTCTTCAGTTATCACGTAACCATTGACTGTGGTGGCTCAGCTTTTCAAATGAGAAATTCCGGTTTTAGTTTCATCGTATTAGGTAATTAATCAGTGCCATCTTCGTTCTCAGTTGGTAACGAGCGACTTCGGTCCAGGAGGCGACCTCTGTTTGTCGCCATGGCTATTCATTACAGGTCCTGGGATCGGCTTAAAGCGCCATTCTTCACGGCACCCTTTATATTGACAGGGAATGCCTGGAAGACCGCACTGACGTCGCGTCAGCGTCATAAGTTTAATTAATTTTCGAAATCTCCGTCACTCATACACGTGAAAGCGTACAAAGGAGAGAAAATCAATTTGGAATAATGTCAACCCCTAACAGGAAACCCAGTTAGAGAATTTATACTGGTGGTCTACGTGAGGATTGTTTATCTTTTAGTAGGGAATACGAACTATACGTACCTACTCAAATGGTCTTTCAAGATTTCACGGAAGAAATAGTCGATAATTCCAGATTTAATTCGAATTTCTCATTAGCGTATAGGTACATCCAAATTTGATTCCTCTTCCAATTGAATATCCATGGGTACTGTGTACTCAGAAATAATTTTCTTTCTTTCTCATATTATTAGATTTGGCTTCATTGATTTAGTCGACGAAATCTCCGAACTAAGTCTAAGCTCCAACGCCACTATACAAGCCTTCCTCCAATAAAATTATTGAAATAGCTGAAATATTGGGGAATATTTGTATAAAAATATTAATAAGTAATTTCAAGTGATTGTTATGAACATAAACCAGCAAATGAAATAAGTTAAACGTAGGTACTTCAAGAAATTGTGGTGGTAGTTACTAAAACTTCCTCTCAAGTTTTTGTAAATATACTATAGGACAGATTTTCCTTGTTGTCATAAAAAATTGATTAATTTACAGACGGTCACTGAAACTTTATTATCAAATTAAAATATTATTAACAATTAAGCGCCGTTGCTTTCCAGCTGTAACATTAGATTATGATGATGACTTTAAAAGTAATATTAAAGTCAGGGAAACTTAAAATGTTACGACTTTTATTACAAAATATTCAACAAGAGTTATGACCGAGGATTTACGATACCATCTATATAAATCGGAGGATCCATCTAAACAATCGGCAAACAAAACGAACCTGTTGCTCCCGCTTATACGTATAAAAGATGCAGTCAATAGGAATCTAATAAAAACTGACAACTGCGATTGTCTTTATTACTTTAGAAAGTTTTAAAACGAAAAATCTCATGCAACACAAGTCGTTGAATTGATGTCTAAATTTAAGAAATTTGAACTACAATGATGTATATGAACTACAATTGTGTTCCTGTTTGGATCATCACAGTCGAGTGGTACTCCTATCATTTACAAGCTCACGATAAAATAATATTACAACATTACTAGTGATACTGTCTTCCCTACCGGGGCTTAGGGGTGCTTTTAGAAATATAGACACCCAAAGAAATGTTGCAGTAGCGTCAAGTAATCTAGAGTGATCCAGAAAAATGAAATTATCTGAAAGGGATGACTGTTTCCTTTGATTTATTGGGCATCACAGCTTAGAGAAATTTAATACTTGAGGGAAGAGATGGCCATTGGATAAAAGTTTCATATCTCACAGGTAGATGACATCAGTAACGAACTAATGTGCTTTGTTTCGTGAAGATAAATGATTTAAGAATATAAGCTTTTACGACCGGAATCCTAAGAATTAATTTAATAAGGTTCGGGCTCGTAGGCCGTGGTTCAAAGGAACTATTTAGTCCAAAAGTTTTGTCTAAAGCTGTAGCAAACCGTATGTATTCGGTACTGAGTAACGGGTGCGCCATGTAGTACCGAGTAACGAAACGTTGCACACGAATGCATTTCGTTACTCGCATTTTTCGTAGTATGGGCACCTACACTGTTTCAGTTCACGCAAGTACTGTTGATGCGTCAACAGTTTACTTGTAGTTCTACACTTTACCTATTAAATCGAACTAAACTTAGATTAACTTAAACACAAGTCTGGTATAGCATGTTATGAGGTATCAGAAGTAACGAGTAAAGTAACGTTACTATAGTAACGAGTAGTAATTGTTATAGTAACGAATACATACGGGTACGCTTTTTTCTCGTTACTTTTACACCTCTAGTTTTGTCAGCAACTGCGGCTGACATACTCAGTGGATTAATGTTGACGAGAGCGAAGATTGTACGTCGAAGTCTCGACAGCGATTGAGTCGAAAACTAGCTGCGCGCTGATATTTATTCGAGACGCCGGTGGGCGTGCCGCTGATGGAGGAGCGTTGGAATGGTTGTAGGTGGATTCCGCGTCGTTCTCTCAGGAACTGGATGCTGTACTTTACACAAACGAAGTCTTTTTCCTTTTCTGTTGAAATTCATAGGGTGTTTGTGAATTTCAAAACAATTTTGGTAACTGTGTTTGTCTTTGTACATCTGCAGTAATTGAATTTGCACATAGGGACATCTCATCTCCGCAGAATTAAGTGTCCTTTAGTTACTTTAAATGAATTTGCATTATTTTCATATTTTTATCAGGATGACATTTTCAATGAATCATTCAGTTGCCCACTTGGGATTTTCTTAACAATTTCACTGAACAGTTGACGTGTATTCAGCCTACCATTTCAAAAGTCCCTCCTCGTATTTGGGATTACTTGGTCCTACATTGTCGTAGTAGATTAGGTTAGATCGAGTAATTTCACCTGTTATTGTCTCATAGCAACAAATTATCCTGGCATCCTCATTCTCGTTTAGTTTGGTTCATCGAACTCGACAGACAAGGATATCGTTCTCAATTACTGATCTCCCCCTTTTCATTCTCGCGTTCGAATTAAATGAATTGTAAAATTAACCAGCGAATGGGTACACATGCCATCACTACGCATCATGAAAGGAACAGTTCTAGGTGGAGGTACCAAATTACGTCGTTAATTTCGTGCAGGTAATTCGCGTAGAAAATAACGATGATGGGGCCAAGAAAATCAGCAACGAATAGCATACTTCAGAAAATTAATTAATTATGAAGAAAAATTTAATGATTGCTGCGGAAAAAATATTGAATCTGTTCTTTCACTTCTATTTACGTAACATTAGCACACATAACAACGTTTAATTTATGTATAATTTCGTGATACATTCTAATTTTTTCTCTTCCTTGAAATATTTGATAGAGGGGCGATAATCTTAAACTATTTTTAATGAAATTTAAAAAATATCAGCTTTATTAAATATTTAGAATTATGGTTTTTAGTTACCATAATTCTATAAAAACAACATGCCACTTTGGCCGATTGTTAGACCACTAATTTTCCCACCTATCTTTTCCCGACATATTAGTTACTAAGGAAGGGCATAAATTAGGAAATTGTATATTCCCAAAACCTCCATAAAATTTTCAATCATCACCCACAACCAAAAAATTGTAATCATTTGAACTTTAACACAAGGAGCAAAGAAGCTTTGCGAGGCACACCAAATATCAAGCCATCTTCTAAAAAATTTTCGGGTAACGGATATTCCATTCAAGAAATCCGGAGAACAAACAGTGGTCACTGTCCTTACGTCAAGGGTGTATCCGATAGAATTGTACAAATGTTGATGAAGAACAACAGCAATATATTTCGATCAAGAAAATACACCTACGTTCCTCGGAAGATTCCAGTGGACAAACCTACATCAGTAGGTACTAAAAGACGTAGCATAAACACTAGAAAGAACTCAATATTCGTAACTTAAAACTTTTGCCATATGTTAAAAAGTATTCGCAATATCTTTGCAGAACCAGATAGAAAGTTTTAAAAAGATAGAAACTGGTCGTCTACAAGCTCTTTCTTTTTAACCATTTTAAATACACTACCTACATATGTACCAGAAGGTCGTCGTGTGGATATCGATGGTTTTACTGCTTTACCACTGAAACTTAAAAAGATACCTCTTGATTAAGCCCGTGACTTGACCTAGCCGAACCAATTACAGCTTCCTGGTTTTCTATAAGAGCAGCCACGTTGTGGGTCGATATCTTAAAAGTTACAACTTTGCAACTACATAATGAACGAGTTAGTTGCCTATTCCGCTTAATTTTGTAACCACTTACTATCATCTCAAGTTGGTGAATAAAATGTTCCCAAGGTGTTTCGAACCGGTTCTAGCGTCTCTTTAAACTTCCTCAATTGATCAGTTTAGCGAAGAAGAACGGGCTACTATCCGATATTCTCGAATGATCGAAGACACTTGAACTCAATTCGTGCAAAATTACAACCAAGTGCAAGAACTTAACGTTATATTGTATATGTATACGTCTACGTAAGATGATGCACTTGACCTGTTTAACTTTAACAGTTTTCCTTTCGATTCCGTATTTTCCTCATAATTGAATCCGTTCGTTCTGGAGTCGATCGGGTTCATTTGATTATACAGCGCGTTCGTGCGATAGAATCGAACATTTTATGGTCTACTTTTCAAATGTAATCGCCTATTCCGCTTTATGGACACGTCTAATTCCTAACGAAAGCTGCGACTAGGAATTCAGCACTTAAATTGAACCTCCGTGAATCTTCTCCCTTTCGTACACCACCGTTTTAGAAAAAAGCATTTCGTTACACGATGTAATGGACTAGTGTCGCAACCATGTGAACCGAAAGTCATAAAATCCCAGAATAGTGGAGACGAACTTTTATCTGGACTCTTAATAGGTACAAGGAGGTATTAATAACTATCCGGCCTACTCCCACATTATACATAATAAACCACAATTCTTTAAAACAAAATTTAGTTAATTAAATTTTTATTTATTTAAACATGGATTTGGGTTTGTTCAAACCTCAGATGGATGGATATTCCCTTGACATCCACCTGTCAGCATGCCTCTATTCTCTGCACTCGCCAAACGAGGCTTCCCAAAAAGAAAGTATCTTCTGGGTGTGCTGGACAGTAAGCGAAAGAGGTATGCCAGGGTTGCATAAAATGAAAATTCGTAGTCTCTGCCTACCCCTATGAGAAACCACTTGCCCAGAGTGGGAAAGAGTAGCCTGCCAATGGCGGATAAGAATTCCTATCAGGATTTCGTTTCCCTTTACGCCCCTATTGCTTTTGGACTCAAGGCAGTACCACATTTGCTCAAAGAACCTGAGTATGTGATTATTAAAGACTTTATGACTTTCCCTTACTGATCTGGACCTTGTTGAGTTCCCTCTAACAGCAACAAAAGCTCTTGTTGTATACGCGTCTGCCAGTGTTTGTGTTTCTGTATAGGCAAATTCAATGATGGAAATTATTTTTGCCTGAAATGGAGTAGTGAGTCTACCTGCGTATTGACTTGAGTTTCTCAGACAGAAAAATTAACTATAAAAGTTTTTTTTTGTATCCCAATTAACAGTTTATATTATCGTTGGGGTTAATCAAGTAAAAAATGTAAAACAAAACAAGGAACTTTATTCTGGATTAATAAAGTTGTAGTTTTACTTAACGCTAAACAAAAAGTAGCAACAATTATTTGCCGACTTAAAAATTTCAAAAAATGCCCTTCTGACTTTCCTTTATAATAATCGGCGATCAAAAAGAATTTTGGACAATAAAACAGTTCCCTACGAGGACCCGCGTATAATACGTTGCAAATCAGCACTTTGGCCTTCTTTAACGATGGTAACGGTTCAAGATCTGAGGAAATATTGTACCTAAGGTGCAACATCAGTGTCAGTTTTTCACAATAAAGAAGCCTTTTACCCTTCTTTTACCTGAACCCACTTCATATTTATATATTAATTTTATTAAAATTTAAACAAATATTGAATCTCGTTTTTTTTTTTTTAAAACTCGAACTAGAAGTCCGGATTCGCACTTTCCTACTCCCTTATTAGTTTTTATTTGTATATTATTTTTATGCCATAGTTTCGTAATTATTAAAACTTGTTTTTTCTTATTGTTTCAGGTGTAAAGACCCTGATCGGTATTTGAGTAATCTCCCGAGAACGTCTGTGATAATTTGTTTCCACAATGAAGCCTGGTCCGTACTTTTGAGGACTGTACATTCCGTTTTAGATAGATCTCCATCGCATCTTCTCGAAGAAATAATTCTCGTTGACGATTTTTCGGACATGGCTCATTTGAAAGAACAGCTCGAGAATTATTTCGAAAATGAGCCGAAAGTTCGAATTGTAAGGGCAATGAAGAGAGAAGGATTAATCAGGGCCAGGCTTTTAGGTAAGTTTTATTTACTTTAGGTCAAATAGAAAACGACTTATATTGATCAATAAAACACTAAAAAGAATATTTTTTAAACTTTGTAATTTCGAACGGTTTGATTGCTTGGTGCATTTGAATTTTGATGTATGCTGTATTCAAGCAAAAGAAGCTGCACATCCAGATGACTACTTTAATATTGCCATAAAACTGAACAAAAGCGTGGGACTCCTTTTTATTTCGGATTTCTTGTTAAAAATATTGTGTCACATACCATTTTATTATTTTTTTTAAATTCTGTATCTTAAATTCTTTCTTTTTTCAATCGTTTCATTGTCAACGTTTTAATAGTTAAATAATCACGTAGCAGATTAAGGAGGAACGTTGTTGTTTTGGCCTGTTCTGCGGTCAAGGCTACAAATACCTTACACTTTTACTTTTGTTAATGTCGTTGATCTTCAGCGTAAATTTGGTGTATTTTGTGAGTTTAAATTTATTCATAAGAAAGTCGCTGTTGTTTTAATAGGAATTGAATTAATCTACTTGTAAGCGCAAATTTAGACTGAAGTTTTAATATCCGGAACCCTCAATTGGTTCCAAAGTTTTACCACAAGACACTCACTTCGAGATATCAGTGCATTATTTTCTCTTTTCTACCTTTAAGAGGATTGAAAAGTATGCGGTTGTAGAGTAATGTCTAAAGCTCTGGTTTGCTTCAGAGCTGTACCGTCATATGACCGCCATAAAATGAGTGATGTCACAAAAAAAGACAACGATTTTTGACGCTGGTCCTCAAAAATCCACACCGATTCTGTTTCCTAAAAAAAAGTCAAAGGTCAAAGGTTTTATTAAATGGAAAATTCTTAAAGAAATAAAAAAACGTTAAAAATGTTAACACCACAAAACATAAGACTACATGGAGGACGCTAAACATGTAGACCTACTACCTTTTTTGAGAGTTAACTTTTAATTTGTCTCGCCATAACCGCTGGACGTATTATTTCCAACCGTCACTTGTCGTAAGCTTACGGCCGTCATATAACGGTATCGCTTTAGAGCAGTTCAGAGCTTTAGTCACGCGATACAGCCCTTATTGTAACGTCATCATACATACTTCACAGCCCTCTTTAAGAAACCTGAAAACATTTTTGGATACTCAAAGCTGAAGTGATATTAAATAATAATTTTAGAAATAGGAATTAAAAACCGAAAGCTGGTGTTTGTTGAGTTAAACTGTTTATGATAGCCTTTTATGCAATCTATTGAAATCCACATTCTCTTATACTCCGATCTGTGGCATTAAGGAAATAGTTCTACACGATAAATTTTATTGCTTATACGAAGTCCTATATTCGAATTTAAAGCCTTATTGGTTATTGATATACATATACAGTATTCGAAAGTTGAATTTTATTATAGCAGATTCTAACGTTTAACGCAAATTAAAAACTATTCTGATGATGGTAGTGTATCTCATTATGAAGACGAACAAGAGAAAGTAACCGGTTGTAAGATGAACCCATTGACTTACTTCCCAAATGGTCTCAGATGATTTTTTTGTCTTATATGATTTAGACACGATTCAGTAAGTGTGACGATACAATCATCTCATTACACTCGTATGAAACCGCCAATTTTAGAGTGGCTTATTAAACCTAAAAAGAAAATGTTTTCGTTCTACGTTTCCTAGTTCTGTATGGTACATATTATAGATTATAGATAGTTGGATCGATTACGGAAGAAGATAGTGTTGAGATAGACGGTTTAAGAAGCGCTACAGTGGCTGTTGAATTCGAATTCGTATTAAAACGTTGTAGAAGTAGCAGGCCACAATCTACAGATGGGGTGCAGGAGAAAAAGAAATTAAAAAGTTAGATGCCGTTTGTTTACAGTTGTGGAACATGAACAGTGGACAGAAATAGCAGGAAATAAAAATTTATTTTAGAATCGTTTGATATTGACTACGATACCATAGATAGAAAAAGTAAGGAGGGGGGGTAGTAGAAAGGTATACACCAACTGAGACGTACCCCTTTAAAACCTTACCAACTGAGCCAGTTTTATTGCTAGAGAGTGCTACCAACTGAGGTAGGGTACACTAGAATCTTAAAGTATGCTCAGAATACACCGGAGTCAGGTAAAAATCGCCTCAGTTGGAAATGATCCCACGGCTTAAAGTTATGGAACACCTCAGTTAGTATACATCCTAGTATAATGAGTCAACAAGGAACAAGGAGAGTAAAACATCTGAGGCAAAAGCAAAAGGAGATCTATGTTGGATTATTGTTTGAAAATAAATAGTTATAAATGTAATTGTTTGGAGTTTTTGAGAAGCAAAACAATTAGGTCCACTCAGTCTTCACACTTACATTTCTTTGGTAATTAAATGATCTGAATTTTTAAATTATTATGTAGGGGATCTTTTTTTATATTTAAGCGCTAATTAAGTACGTATATACATCAAACACCCTGTACTTTATTTTGATTGGTGCGTGGGTAGTTTGCCTTTTTCTTGAAATAGAGTGGATCTGATTTAACTACATAAATAAAGTATCTACTGTAATTATTGTAAATTCCCATGCATTCACAGATATGTATGTATCTAACTATTCCATATAAACATTAGAAATAAAGTTATAAATATTCTTTGGTTTGTGTGAAAGAGGAAACGGGTGATGGTGAATTATTGTTCTGCCACTAGAATGTACAATCGCTAAAAGGGAAAGGATGTATGTGCATTATACCATTATAGTTTACAGTTACATCTCAAATGATTAACAGACCTTTTGTTCAGAAGAAGAAAATACGTCTTATAAAACAGTAAACAATAAATATGTCAATTTGTACAGCATTCATATCTAATCTACCTAATAACACTCTGTCGGACTTTCAACTAAGAATGTTGGGCTCTAACTTGGCCCAAAAGTCAGAAATCTAAAGACTGTCTACTAGAAAATCGTCAATAGCGATAAACTGGTCTTAGAATGACCCTCTGCGGCCTTAAAACCCCCAACCATCGGAGTAGGTGGGGTATAAAATAATAATGAAGGTATTAATTCAGTGGTTTTCAAAATTAATTAGCTGCTAATATCTTTTACAATAACGAAAATAAATGATAAATATTGATGAGAAAAACGCAAACAAATTCGAATTGAAATTTGCACGTAGTAAGTATTCAGGAGGATCTATTACTATTCTTACTAATGAAGTTTAATTTTGAACGCTTGTTCGTAGAAATTTCGACTTCAATAAGCTGAATTCAATGAAAAATATTTAAAAATCCCTTGGACGTTTTAAAAAAACTCAACCTAACCTAACCCATACCTTTTTAAGGTACAACGCATAGAAACATGTTAAAAATGAATTGCTGAAGGAACGTCATAAAAGCGGCGGAACTCCCACAGAAATTCTAAAACATCCTTCTTTGAATTCATGATTTCTATGACCAGACGTTCAAAATTTTAGAAGAATCCGTTCTGATAAGAGGAATGCAATGTTTATTAGGGCGTGTAAGCTAACATGTTTAGGTTGCGTGTAGTGGTAGTGGTTCTGATAACAACCGTTTGAGATGCGGTTGCTTATTTTAGCATCCATGGTGAACGTCGATTGGTGAACGATGAATATCTCTCGGTATTAGGGTGGAGAAGGAAAAGGCGAGTCAGAGTTACACTAAAATTTATTCAATTATTTACAGCTTTTTTATACAGATATTATTTAGATGGGCCTTATGGCAAGTGTACAGTCAGCAGTTTACATTGGTGTGTGTAATTGTTCTGACCTACTTTGTGGCTAAAAACTGCCGATGTTCTATGTAAGCAGAATTATTAATTTTTTTTGTTTGATGAGTACCGTGTGTTCCCATAGGGTGCCTAATTGTGCAAAATCAATCTGGGATTCATAAAACACCTGATAAATTGTCATTAGGGAATCGTTACCTAGAGATACAGAATAGGTAATTCATATTTAAGAGGACTTTTTCATGAAGTAATCACAATTAAGCAACAGTCCATTCTTTGAGAAATCGAAAACAATATTTGAACGATGACATCCGTCATAAACACTGGTTAGCAGTTGCGTTTATATTGTAGCGAACGCGAGCGTGCTTGTGTGCGACCGGGTACGCTTGTATGCGTTGGCGGCCGGCTCGACTAGCCAAGGCCGGTGTCGGCAGTATGCGTGGTATTTGTATACGTGTGTTCCGTACCTGCCATCCAGGAAAGTAATTAAGCGGTTCGCTGAAAACGTAAACAAACTTCGAGACTTTTACAGATTGTTCCATGATGCTATAAAAGTGGAAAGACGTTCGACAGTGAGTCAGTAATAAATTGACCGTGACAGTGGTAACATCCGAAATAAATCGACAGTGTTAAAAGCGAAGAGACAAATAAATAGACGCGCATATAAGTGAGTGTTGTAAATAAATAGTAAGCTAAGTTCTGTATTAATTAATAGTATTTTTAACTAGTTATTGTTAAATAAGTATATATAAATTGTGTTCCTGTACTTTAGTCTTGTAAATAAAAATTTAATAAACCCACGAACACAAAAATATCGTTACTCTCACTGACCGGTTTGGGTTCGAATTCTTCAGCAGTTAAGCGTTCCTTATTTATGAATATTTTCATACGGTAACGAATACAAAGTGATATATGTTAACCACTTTTTGTTCACTCCATCTCCCAAATTCTAGTAGATTTTTTTTTGCGATTATTCATTAGTTAAGTAACAAATTAGTAAAAATGCCTCGTTTCTTTGTTGCAGGTGCCCGTCATGCTAACGGAGCGGTCCTGACTTATCTCGATTCTCATTGCGAATGCACCACAGGATGGCTGGAGCCACTCTTGGATCGTATAGCGAGGAACAAGACGACCGTGGTGTGTCCCGTTATAGATGTCATCGATGACACGACGTTCGAGTATCATTCGAAAAATCATGTCGTAAACGTGGGTGGATTCGACTGGAATTTGCAGTTCAATTGGCATGCCGTTCCTGACCGAGAAAAACAAAGACACAAAAGCGACTGGGAACCCGTTTACTCGCCCACCATGGCCGGAGGACTTTTTAGTATCGATAAGGTAAGAGATCGTTTTTTTTTTGTGAAGAATTTTATGTACGCAAGAACACTTGCTGCAACGCAAGGGTCAAGTGCTTCATTTCAATGACGTCATCAATTGGCGGCATTTTAAAAAGTTTAAGGTATCAGAACCAAATCAGATATTTGTTAGTAGTGAAAATCAAAATAAAAAAGGGAAGAAATTTGTAAACTGGGTAATTTTGTATATTAACTTACTTCCTTCCGGTTTTCTTTAAAGAAAAGTATGTTGTAGAGTTCGTCATACTGATCAAGAATATATATATATATATCTGTTGGGCGCGGAAATCACTCCTCCACGGTGTTTTTTAGATAGATACGGAATTGTTTACAGTCTTTATCTATAGATGATACATGATACTGCTTGTTTGTATTATCTCTGAAAGGTTATTCTTAGTCTTTTACGAATTTATGACATCTTCATACTGGTTTTCAGCCTAAGAAAATACAGAAAACAGTCGTAATACTTCCTTGTGTATTGCAATAGGTTACGGTTCAGGATGGATGTCTTTACATTTACATACCCCTCATCCTTTCCCAACATTCGTATTCGTAACACACTAAGAATAACCGCTTTCAAAGTTTAAACAAACAAGCAGTATCATGTATTACCTATAGATAAAGACTATAAATTATTTCGTATCTAGTCTACAAAATAAGCAAACACTACACGATCTCAATATTCGAATAAATCAACAAACCACTACTACTAATCGCGTTTTTCAAAGACATGGAAGACAAATACACGAAATAAAGAAGCTCAAGAACACCATGAAGGGGTGGTTTCCGCGCCCAACATATATGTATATTCTTGATCAGTATGACGAACTCTACGACATACTTTTTTTTCTAGAAAATCGGAAGGGGGTATGCTGATGTACATAATTACCTTTAAACTGTATCTGCCGGCGCCATTGGCATGTACATATGTATTTCTAATTGTTTTATCCGGGAAGCGCGACCGGTCACTAAATTGTAATGAAATTCCAAATTGCGAATGTCCGAAAATGCGAATTCTGTCGGACATGTTGGCTCATGTTGCTGATGCATCAATTATGTTCTAATTAAAGAGATAGGTCGAATCGACTACGGGGGGTTGCTACGTATACATATGTATGTACATGTATATTTAACACCCCACACACTCGCACACATTCGTGTGGAAGACATTCTAAATCGCAATATAGCAGAATTCATTTACATATCCACATTACGTAGTTGTCAAAATTATTTCGAATGTTCTTGAAACTCATAAAATGAACTGTTGTCGAATCAACCCTTAATTGGATATTTTTCTTTACAGCATTCTTTTTACAGTAATTTTGCTCTAAATAGCCAATTAAAGTTGTTATTTTTATTTCGTAATTTTCCTATCCAACTTTCACCCTTATACTGTTATCTGACACAATAAGACAGCTGTTATTTTTCACTAAGTTTGAAGGTACTTGTCGCAGATTTGGGCAATTTAATTTTTAAATGGGACGACCGAAAGTTTTTCCCGTTCTATTAAACCTATTAACGGAATGTATTATTCACTGAACTCATTCAGGATTCTGACACAGCCTTAATTGCAGTCCTTCGTTGAAAAATGATAATTGGTTGGATATTTTTTCTCTAGAATGTGTTTCCATTCCCTTCTCATTTTGTAGAATGACAATGAAACAAATTTGCTGCTTGTTTTAAATTCTCCCTCTCCATTTATAATAAAGAAGAAAGAATATTCTGGGCACATTATGAAAATCCGCAGTGAAATTGATTTCACTTTTTAATTTTCCAGAATAAATGAACGACTGAAACTGAAAATGGGAGCGTTTCTTGATAATGGTTCCTCCAATTAGATTTTAAAAATTGTTGGTCTAATTTGTCTTCTAGTTCAGTTAGTGAAATAATTAACAGCGAACTTCTACTCCCAAATATTAGAAAAGGGACTCAATATTGGGAAAGTTTTTGGAAAATTTTGTATTAGGTGAGACAAATTTTATTGACAAACAGAAATGATTTTGACAGACAAATAAATAGCTATCTGACTTTCACATATTTCGAGGTTTCTTGCCGTAAAGAAGTTGGTAAAAATTTTTAATAGAATTTTCGAGTAGTGTGGTTATAAATTTTGCTTCCGCAAGAAAACTTCCCTTGTATGGGCGAATGGGGATTCAAAAGTTGTATGTTTTTTCTGAAGTCTCTCCAAGGAATCAATTGGACCTTTTTCAGGGCCGATGAATATATTTTCCGTCGTGGTGAACCATAAATAAACTTTCTTGTTCGTTAACATACTACGTACAATAATTATTATTATGGTACGAAGTATTCAGGGTGTTTATTAATTTTGTGGTACAAATTGTAATTTTATTTTTATCGTGTTTCAAACGAAACGTTGTCATTAAAATTAAATAGCCAAATTAATGATCTATTTATGATGTTTTTGAGACTAATATTTTCAGAATAAGCGTTAAACAACAAATTCGTAAGTTCATGGCCTACAGTCATGAAAGCCATGATATTTACATATGTGACAGAAGGCATTCATAAAAAAAATTGAAAGTTGAAAAAATTTAAAACACGAATAACTTGGTTTTTTTTAAATAGCACCTACCATATTTTATTTTTTTCACTTGATTCATATTTTTCTCCTATTTCAATCTATTAGAATGTTTCCTTTTATTGTATTTGAAACATTTTGAGTAATTTTTCAATATAAAAAAAAGCAAGTTATTCGTGTTTAAAGTTGTTCAACTTTGGATTTTTTTATGAACGCCCTGTATAAATTATGATCCTTGGTTAGTTTTAAACCTCCTAAGTCACTTTTGGAGAAAGTTATCATTTTTTAATCTTTGGATTAGGATCATGAATTTTTTTTTTATAAATTAAATTATCTCAAAAACTATTCATCCTAGACGTACAAGTTGGTTATCAAACTTATCTTACAATTTAAAGTCGAATTTGTTGTAAAAAATACACCAATCCATTTAAAATAATAAAGTTGGTTTCAGCTACCGTTATAACCGGAAGCGCTATATAAAATTATATTAAAAATATAGACCATGAGTCGTAAGACCAACACGTTTTTTTTTTTTTAAATTTCGTCCCGTCACATCTCCATAAACGTCTAATGGGCCACTGAATTTGAACCACCCCGTATATTAGCGATGTAAAGTGGGACGGTTAATAGGTGAACCCAAACCGGCCAGTGAGATCAATTTTACAAATGCAGCTGACTGCCAGTGGCGTGCAACTTTTAACAGGCATAATGACCAGCGTTTATCACTTGTAGGAATTACAATGATAGTCATTGATCAAAAATTGTTATCGTTTTCGTCTAAGATACTTTACGACTCCCTTATGCCTAACTAAATGTCAAATATGCTCTTACAGTGACTTCATACTGACATTTACTTACTGTTACTGTTACAATAATTCTCATTATTCTCGTACAGCTAGACATTCTAATAAACTTTAAATTCTTACTGTAGGAGAATAAACAGATTCTTCTAAAAACTTATATAGAATGGGGCACGTACATCTGGTGACCTAATCACCTTGAGCCCTTCCACGTTACAATTTAATCTCTTTATAAAATACCAGTGCATCTCCATTTTAACTTAAAGTTCTGAAATTATTTTATTAATCACAGAAGTTTAATGAGTGGTACACAACGATGCTACGTTGGAGCAAATTCATTTCCCCAAGCGAAAATTTAACACGTTTTCCACCGTCACCACAGTCTGTCTTTCCGTAGATGATTTACGTCGCTATATTTGTATATGTAGAGCAGATATGATACTGTATACGTATTTTATTTTTTTTTGTTGTATTTTTGAACGTATTGCGACTAAAACTAAAGTAGTGAATGCATCGGGGTCTGTTCATATCTATGCAAATTAGTTGCACAACTGCTGCATCAAAACGATAGCCCGCAGTGGTAATCTATCGAATTCGATGCACTGAAAGTTGCGGTCGTGATAAAGCCACCTTCGCAACAAATTAATACGATGCGATGCTGCGGTGCTGCTTCTGTTCCGGAGTGTGTGTGTATGTGTGTGGTGCAAACGGGAACACTGCCGATCCCTGTGGTCGTCGTATTAGTAACTATGACTAGATGAAAAATTATTGCCTACGGCAGTGCGCCATCCGAAGCTCAAAAGTTGCACGTAATCGAGAAAATTGTCAGGAAAAATGCTGAAAATTCCTTTACGGATGTTAAGCGCATCATTATTAAAAACTATCCTGTCTGTTTGTCTTTTTTCCTTAGACTTGCAACGGATGAGTTATTTATTAGCTGCACCCAGATTGCACGTATTGTACTTTAACGAAACGCAATGTGGGAAATTAACGACATCCACAACGTGTCTTGGGTAAAAATTAAGGCTACTGTCCGAATTCAGACATGAGAGAATCCTTTGGCTACTTTTAGATTTCCCCAAAAGTTATTCAAATTTCTATCATATAATAGATTAACTGATGATGATCTTCCGGGCTTTATGGCCGTGGTCTCAAGGCTGTTATTTTGCTGACGTTTCATCGGCGGCTTCGACTAACATCTACAAAGGTGTTGCGGGCGACGGAGTAACTTACAATCTCCCAGTATTCGCAGCGATCACTTGCCGAGTGTGGCTGTCGTTACGCGGCTCGCGCAATTTATATTGTCAGTCTGGGGGGGCGGAGCTAGACTTGGTGGCCGTATTGACCAATTGGCAAGCTTTCGTTCTTGCTACTGCTGGCGTTCAAATTTTGTTTAGCTTTGAGTCTTCTTCCTTTCTGTTGAAGTTGTTTTTGTGCTTAAACATTTCTACTGACTCTCTTTGAAGCCGGACGTAGTAGTGGACTGTGGGGATAGAGGGTGGTGTAGAAGTTTGGGAGATGTTGGTGGTGGGTTATATGTTACTGTTGATTAAAAGTTTGGAATGCCTCCGAGGGAGCTTTTCCAGTAACATTTATCCTGTATAATAGTGTTAAGAAATTCAAAATTCTGATGAAAAGTGCAATAGTCATACCTATAACTAATCAGATACGTCTTTTCCATCAGCCACTCTGGGCAGTGACTACTATAATTATTCCTCCTTATACTATCCACGGTCCAGATATCCCAGGAAGATATCCTTTGTAAAAATAACTCGTTACATATCTTGGGAGGATGTTTTTAGAGAGCATATTATTTAAAAGAATATTTTGAGCGTGAGAAATTTTTTTCGAGGATTTTCCTGGGATATTTTCACCAAGGATATAAACAGAAGTAATCACTCTGGACAAGAGCCCAGGGCCTCGCAATAAATGAGGCCTCCTAGTTCCTGCCTAGCAACCGATAAATAAATATACATTGTGAACTATTATAACAGATATAATTACTGACTGACCAAAATGGTCTTGTCATAGTCATTGGGGTCCCATGATCCTTAAGTGCTCAAGTCTTCAATAGGTCAAAGACGGACCTGTAGCTAGCTGCAAGTGACGTTTGACATTACTATAAAAAATAGCTTTGTTAAATGCTTGAAACTATGACACTTCCCTGATTCTTTTGTTCTACTGTTCTAGTTTGGTGTATTAGAATTTAATGTTAGTTAGTTATATTAGATTGGTATACGTACGTATATACTATGGTATCCGATCGTCTACGTTGTAGTTATTTCGTTGTACATACAGTGGCAATTATACAACTAATTTGCATATAAATGTGCAAAGTTGGTTCTTCCGACTAGAGAAGCATCCAGGAAGTGCCCCGCTTGCTTATCCGATACGGACGTCTATCAGCTTATCTGCTTAAGTCTAACTTTCACAATGTACAATTCGTATAGTTGTACGTGTTACACAACTGGAACGCCAACATTAAATTCCCAATACTTTGCTGATGTCAATCTCCAAAATATACCCAAATACTTTTGAAGTATTGACGATGGTGCACTTTATAGAAAAAAATAAATAAGGTCCCAAAAGAAGCTCTCTTAGTCTTAATGAGTATTGTGGCGTTATTTCAAACCATTTCTGAATGTAGCATAATTCACACAGACGAAAACTTTAAAGTATATGAATGTAGTACGTAATAGTAGAATTTTTACCTGGATCCGATTTTGGATTTCGCAAATTGGCGCCGCCATTTTCTAAATGGACCCAAAATAAAGCGAAAATGAAGAATTAAATTTTACGATATCTCGCTTCGTTTTCGAGATATCGATACTTGAAGATGATGTATAGCATTTAACAAATTTAAAAAGTGGACCCAGTTCCTACCGTAACTTCACGGTGGTGCATAGAACTCAGTTACCATATTATTGACTTCCCAAATCTGACATACGTTGTCTTTTTGAGTATATGCGTTTCGATGCATCCTTTTGTCTTGTTTTTATTTTATCAAAAAGAGCAGTTAGCTTGTTAGGATAATCAGTTCAGTTTAAACTAACTGAATTCTTAGTATTCAAATCTTTCACGGAGTTCCTAGTCTAGATCATTAGCCTTGCAAATTCGTTGATCATGCTGCGGGTTATTATTAAAGACAACTTCAAGTTTTGCGGAAGGGATGAGTTTAACTTAATAGTGTTTCTACTTATCGTTTGTCTTAAATCTTAAACTTTATGAATGTATGCAGTATAGAATCCACATTTCGCGATGCACATTCCAAATCAACTAAACAAACCACGTAAAGAAACTGTTTGTCTTCAACTTAACTTTCATCGTGGGGTTTCCTTTTAAAGCTACGCGAGAAACTTGTTAACAGAGTAAACAAAATACAATTTCTTATTATCTACGTTATCAGTTTAAGGTTTATGCACGATGTAATGGAAATTGGATAGGAAAAATGTTCGGGCTTTAGTCAATTTTTACGAAAACACATTTATGAACTCGACATTTTTAGGCTTCTCTAGGCTTGATGGGATCATTGTCGCGCAATCAGCCATAAAAGTGGGACAGTTATTGAGTGGAGTTCGAGCCCAAACCTGACAATGAGAGTAATATTCTATATGCAGCTGTATACCAGTGGCGTGCGGCTATTAATAGACAATGACCAGTGTTGATGGTTTACAGGAAATATAATGACTGTAATCGTTTAAATATTGAAATTATTTTCGTAAAGAATTAAAACGTTTATTGGCCCTCTGAATCCTACAGCATTGAAAGCAATTCTAGGAGGCCATTTTAATTTTATGTCTTTTGGGCCAAGTTAGGGTGTGACAATAGTTTTTTATTTATAATTTACTTCATCTGTTACAGAACCGTTATCTTTATACTACTGCTTTTGTTCCAGAACCGGCGAATTTAAACTACTCAGAATACAATCTCGTTTTTCTGAACCATCAAATCTTGACCCTTTATAATTTATACAAGATTATAAAAACAAATTATGTGCAGCATGTAGTTGAAGTACTTTGTCATTTTTTTTATTTTATGATTTTTTCTTTAGTTTAAACTGACATTTCTACAACCACATTTTTTTCTTCCAGGAATTTTTCGAACGTCTGGGCACGTACGATAGCGGTTTCGATATTTGGGGTGGTGAGAACCTTGAGCTGTCGTTCAAGACGTGGATGTGCGGTGGTACCTTAGAAATAGTTCCCTGCTCACACGTCGGTCACATTTTTCGAAAGCGTTCCCCTTACAAGTGGCGATCGGGCGTCAATGTTTTAAGAAGAAATTCGGTTCGTTTGGCGGAAGTTTGGATGGATGACTACGCCAAGTATTACTATTCCAGGATAGGAAACGACCTGGGAGATTTCGGGGATGTCAGTAATAGGAAGGAGTTGCGTGATAAGCTCAAATGTAAGTCTTTCAAATGGTACCTGGACAACATCTACCCAGAAATGTTCATTCCAGGAGATGCAGTAGCCCATGGAGAGGTGAGTCATTTTTTTATAACATATTTTTTTATTTATGATATTTGTGACTTTTTAAATGATTTATGAGTGGATCTTTAATAGTCGTGTTTTTTTCTTTTTTTGAATTTAAAATCTTTCCTCACAAACTTGTTTAATTTACATTTTTTGTGGTTCATACATTTAAATCGCTAACCAAAATCCCGCTGAGCAATAAGTTCCGGTTAAAGAGCGACGCCATTCCACAAAGCCCTTCGATAAAAAGGGCTATTAGTAGACCGGTATCCCAAAAAGTACTTCAGCAAACTGACTATAAAGTAAAAAGGGTGAGAAAATCAACAGCCCTAATGCGATATACTGCTACATTTCCTTTTCTTAATATCCATCTACCCCCACGCTTTTAAAGTTTACCTTTTTTTTTATAAAAGCGACGCTGAAAGTTTTTCAATGGAAAATATGAAATTCAATATTTTCTTGTAAATATTTTGCCCTTAAAAATTCTTAACGCTTATACAGTATTTTTAAAATAATAATTTGAACTAAACCTTTATCACGACTGTAGTTTTAGTGGCATCCATATATCATTCTGCTAACAAAAAAAGTCAAGCTATTCGGGATGACAACTGGATTTATCCACTTCTGGTGGTATTATAAATCCACAACTCTCGCAGCAGACGATATATCATAACTTGGAATTTGAGATTTAAAGATTTCTTAAGTACTTACCCTAAAACGATTTAAAGTTTTTCTTCAAAAAAGAAGATGTTTGCGTTTAGCTTTTAATGATGAATCGCTGGCTGGTAAAAGTTTTAAGGCAAAAAATCGTCCTTATAATAAACTATATTTGCTCTACCACATCAATTTTACGATATATTGTGGTAAAGAATGCTATTAATACATATTCTCGAAGATATTAAATAAATAATAAACAGGGATTCCAAAAATTCTTAAAAAGGATTTTTGGCTACTCAAACCAAAGTCCTGGGTGGTATCTGATTGCTTCAATGAATTTGATTTCATTATCACTGCAACCAAAAATTGACAATTTTCGTATCACGTAGAATGTTTTTTTATAAATTCGAAAGTTCCTTAATCTGTATACAACCGGCTCGAATGACCATGCAATTGTAAGGATAATAAAACATGATTGTTGTTTTTTGGAATATATTTTTATCCATAACGCAAGTTTCAATTGAATTTTCGAAGACCAAGAAATTTTGAGAAGCTTAGGTAGCATGTTTGGTATTTCTCATAGAATTTCTAGTCTAATATTTAGAAAACAAAGCATTCCGGTGATTCTATGGAAACTTCTAGAAATTCTATAGACCAAATTCACGCTTATGCGTAGATGAGTTTGCGTATGTACGTTTATTGTATAATAAAGGTTCACATGAGTGAGTGAGCGAACATTCCGCTCAAGTTTAGCTGGATGTCATACGGATTTTGCCAGTGTCCGTGACAGCCCTTCGCAATAAATCCGCAACTTTCGTCGTTATAAATCAAAACAACACCGCCGCAAATCCATAAATTCATTTATTACACATAAAAGGATCTTCAACGAGCAACCGTTGTTGATATCCTCTCTGGCATGCTCGAAATAATAAAAGAGGACAAAATTTTGCTTAAAATACGTTCGCAATATCAACGCTTTGATTCCTTGACACCAAAATATTCTTTTATAATTAAAATTATGAAAACATTTGTTATGTTTGTGTAATGAAATTTTGTGAGATTTTAGACCTCTTCCTACCCCACTTTACTCCTGTTTCTGTCTCTAATATGTCTCTAACTATTTCTCAGAAGATGGCCTACCATACTCTATCTCTCCTTTTTCTTATTGAGTTCCAATAGCATCCTGTAATCTTCTGGCTTTTTTACCTTTCTTCTTCATGGTGAGCCAGCATCCACGTTTCAGAGCCATGCTCCAAACATACAATTTCATAAGTCTTTTTCGAGTACCCAAGTCAATAGTTTGATATTCCTTTTTGTTGAAATAGCTTAAGATTAAATGATGAAAAATGCAATTAAATACTGAATAATAAAAAAAAAAAAACAAACTATAAAATTTTGGATACATAAAATAGGTTGCATATTACGATTATGAGGACACTGGCTATAAAATCGCCAAGAGCAAATTAGCCAATTGGTCACACCGTTAACACCACTTACAATAAGAAAGAACTTCTGACTTTTAAATGTCGATAAATTAATTAATTTTCTGTGCATCTACTGATAAACGGTTACAATACTTCATCAGTACGTAATTACTCTTTATTATTAAAACATTAATTGTATAAACATTGCCATTGATCACCTACGTAAATGAAAATATAATTGTGTTTTATCGTTACCATCGTGAGACAAAACCTGCTCGCTGATTACGTAACCGCATATGCTGTGTGTGGTCCTACTATGATAGTAGGCTCATGTACGGCATAGGTGGTTACGTAGTCAACGCGCCGGTCTAGTCACGATGGTAACGGTTTTATCCTTTTTATTCGAGTCTTATTAATTTAAGTCAATAAATTATCATATTAGGTATTAGCAAAAGAATGGCGTAAGTTTTTTTTCCATATAAAAAATTATTATTTAGATTATTTTTAATCTCCAAGTTCGAAGAAGGTAACTTTTTAACATTTGAGTCATATTGAGAGTCGAAACCAATTTAGTCTCCATTTCCTTCCATAAAGGAAGTTTTAAAAACTGTGTAAAGTTTTATTCATTCTTACAAATAATCCATCAAAAAACGTCCAGCTCCGCTCAGCGTTTCCATATGTGGTGGCACTTAATTGATGCCATTTCTTTTTCAATTTTAAGTGCGTACACAATCCTACCTGGTTCAGTTAATAGGTACTTCCGTATTCTGCTTGTATTGGTAACGAACGCGTTTTTCCCCTGTCTATATGTGCTACTTTGGCAAATGTGGCAATTAGGTTATTCTTCGACGAAAAGGTGAAGCAATTAGATGAACCAGACGGTTCTCGAAAGTGCAATACATTAACATTAATCGAGCACTCGGGGGCTGCATCAATTGCACTCAGTGTTAGATAATATTCAACAAAGAAAGTTCATTCAGTTGAATTATTTTGCCATATCACATAGACGTGTGTAGGACAATTGCACGCAGCGCTTAGTGCAATCGTCCGTTGCCCAACGTTTTTATTGACATAAGGAAAATCGTATTTTTTTTAAAACTGCAAAATAATTGTTCCATTCCAGATATATTTTGTAAATTTACTGCAGTATTTCCGAACGCACCGTATATGAATGTACATTGTTCAAAATAACCCGAGTGCAATTTGTCAATGCCTGTCCGGCCGTGTAATCACTGAAATGTGTCCCGATTTGGATAATAGGGTTTTAGAGCGGTGAAGTAGGGAAGAAATGTGAAGAGAGGCAAGCGGCATGGGCAAAAACGCGGGTAATTGAACAGTGCCACAAACACGCTATATCAAGATCAGGAGGCAAATTGGGTTTATTGGCCTCCCGTAATGTTTTCTTTCATTTGTAATTCGTTTTAGTTATTTTGTGCGCGCGCTTAATGCACAAAATGCAATTGAAGCTTTGCACACTAATTTTAATGAATCAAATTGTCAGGTTTTAAAGGATCAACACTTTTTTTGCATTATAAACAACATCTTCATCTAAAAGTATTCCATAAGTTTGTTTACTATTCTGGTTCATATTTCCTGGTCTTTATGCTTTTCTGTTACCTTTTGAAACAATTTAGATCATTCTCAAACGGCTGCGCTCTTTTAGCATCTCATACCTGGAATCATCGAGAACGTTGCAGAATCTTCTACATACTTCGAGGTTGGTTTCAAATTTTCGAGAATCATCTAGAACTCTTGAAAATGTTCCAGATTATTCGAGTATGTTTTGGAAGGCTCCGCTCTTTTAGCATGTCACATATGGAATTTTGAGTGACGAATTATATCAGCTGAAAGTCAAAATTGGTCATAAATGGTCAATTTGTTTGATTAATTGGTCAGCGTTAGAAAATTTTGTATTAGCTGTTAAACTTTTTAAAACTCATTAAGAAATTTTATATTTTAATACAATTTACTGATAAAATTGGTCACCTAAAATGAGTAATTGGTCATTTAAACTTTATTCAAAAAAAAATAATAATTTTATCGCGTGGGCATCGATACGTATACTTTGGTACTTAGTATCAGGGTCGCATATTAGTACACATTCAAATCACCAGACGCCATTAGGAATCAAAAGTCTGTGTGGTTTAATCAAACCAATTGACTTTTATGACCAATTTCTGACCTTTCTGGTTGTATAATTCGTCATTCAAGATTCCATATGTGAGGTACTAAAAGAGCGAAGCCTTCTCAAACATTCTAAATCAGTTTCGAATAATCTGGAACATTTTCGAGAGTTCTAGATCATTCTCGGAAATTCAAAACCAACCTCGATGTACGTAGAATATTCTGGAAAGTTCTTGATGATTTTTGAACCTATTCTAGAAAAAACAGAAACATTCTAGAATCTCCGTGAGAAGCCTGGAACTTTTTAGTCTTACACATTTCACTTAAAAGTCATTCTCGAAGACTCTGGAACATTCTCGAACATAACAAATTATTATAGGAAAGTCTGGAACATACTAAATTTTTTTTCGAACATCCCAAATCATTCTAGAAAAATCTGGTACATATCAGATCATTTTCGACCATTCCAAATTATTGTAGGATCCAGTACAGTTGTACAAAAATGAATTTATAGAAAATATAATATATTGGACAAAAATTACATTTCATACAATACTTTTACTACCCACGTCTACCCCTTTTCACCCACTGTAACCAAGTTTTCATATCGTGGGGAGGCTATAGGCCGTATCTACTAATACAACTGCGAATGAGTTGCAATAGGTGATACTGGAGGGAAGTGAGGACAAGTAGAAAAATGCCTTTCTTTTTATCAAATATTATATTGATTTTAGCTCAAAAATAAACGAAACACACGTACTTTTTGTTGACCATATTTTAAAAAAAGGTTATTATTACCGTCAAAAAAATATTTATATTTTAACGCTATTTATTCGTTGTCCACATTAGTTCAGGAACATGGGTTTTGGAAAGAAGACATGTATGGATTCGCCTGCGAGGAAGAACGATTTGCACAAGACCGTTGGAATATTTCCCTGTCACAGGCAGGGTGGAAATCAGGTAACGTGCAACCCTATGTCGTTAATAACAAGATTTTTTGCTTTACAGGTGGCGCTTCTGGGTAGAGAAGTCTGCATAGACTCGCCATGCAATCCTGACGACATGCACAAACCCGTAGGCCTTTGGCCTTGCCACGGCCAGGGCGGTAATCAGGTAACGCCACCACCAAATAAAAAAAATAACTTCTTCTCTCTCCTCCCTTTGGCTTCTGGAAATTTCTTTCTGTATATTTACTAAATATTATTAACAAAAGTATTACTCCCATAGTATCTAACCACATGTACTGATTACTTTTATTATTATCTATTAACCCAAGTGTACCTACAGAACTTACAATAATAGATGTCTTCTTCAGGGTTAAAACAGTGTCAAAAAAGTAATCATGAAATATACAATACACTTTACAGTGCAATGGTCCAGAAAAGGGGGTTGATTAACTTTTCTGGTAGGAAATATTTGTTGTAACCTTTCCTATTAAGCTGCCATCTTTTTTATATATAATTAAATAATTCACAACTTTTAATTAATTAATGTTTTTAACTTTATTTAAACACCCTGTATATACTTTTTGAGAACGCCCTTTGTGAGAGTTTGTTGTCGAACATTTTGTAGATTATTTAATTGAATACAAAAAAACTATAAAATTTTCGTGCAATTCCGAGAAAAATTTCAATTTATTGCATCCCTATTTTCAAGCTTGCTGCCGAATAAGGGAGTTTTTTATGGGAAACATAACTATATTTATGCTCTAGGGTTAAAATAAATTGCTACCAACCCGAAAAGTTAACTCCACCATTTAACTGGCATATTTACATAAAATAGTTATTTTGTATGACGTACGTGAAAGAATTGCAGATTCATATATAAAAAAATTTCCATTTAAATCGTCTATCAAACAATAATTATAAAGAGTAATTAATTATTCTTAATGGTAATATTTAATTGTCCAATATTCATGCTGCCTAGAATTAACGATTATTAATTACACGATTTGTTAATGTAATAGCTGCATTCGTCATCGTTATTTGTTAATATTAATCAGTAGTTACTATTTCGTTATTATCCCACCAATAATTGGATTTTATTTACAAATTTTAAATTCCGAAAATAACTTTTGTTTTTATCAACATACACCATATTTAGGTACCTCTTCTGCAAACAGCAGAAATTTTGCATTATTTCAGTAAACATTAATTAATGTACACCCTTTTTTTCTCCCGTTTCAAAAATACTAAATAATTTATCAAATATTTAAATAAAATGCTCTCAGGTGCCTGGTGGTGGTGATACCTGATGTATCGTAAATAATAATTTTAATAAACCGTAATAGACTCCTACCTTCTAGAAGCGCTGCTACTTTTACTAACTTTACTTTAAGATTTTGTGTTTAATATTGCAGGTTTTTAAATTTCCGAAAAAGTTCGAAAATTTATTTTTTTTATTCAACCAATTTTACTCTAAATTTCGATTATCCAAATTGGCTCCATATTATTTTGAACGTCAAGGTCCTGCTTTTATTTTTTGGTATTTTGAAACCAAATTAATTTTTATTTTCTACTTAGTAAATAATACATTTTTTGAAAAGATTAAGCTAAAGTTTCATGTTAAATTATTTATTTCACTGCAGAAATACTTCGTTGAACCCCTTTAAAAAATATACAAAAATTAAACAACTTCACCATAGTTTATTTTTTTGGGGAAGTTTTTCTATTTACCCCAAAAGTAGAAAGTTAAATTTTTAAATCGTAGCACCGCCCTTGACTAATATATTTTTTATTTAATTTTTAATATTACTCTAAAGAGAGTTATCGGAAATAAATTAAACTTAAATTAAAACATTTCAAAAAAAATATATAGGTATCCAATTTTTTTTTACTACGTTTATTTTATCATTAGTACTGGATGTACACAAAAACGGGTGAAATCCGGAGAGACGAAGCTTGTTTGGACTACAGTGGCCAAGAGGTCGTATTGTACCCGTGTCACGGGTCAAAGGGCAATCAATTTTGGGAATACGATCCTGATACTTTACTTCTCAGGCACGGTAGCAGTAACAAATGTTTAGCGATCAACGCTGCAAAGACAAAGCTCTCGATGGAATCATGCAGAGTAGACGTCGAAAGGCAAAAGTGGAAATTAGAAAATTATAATGCGTCAAAACTGTGACAAACTGATTTTTAAAAAAATATCGCGCAATTGTAGATAATTTTACTTGTGTGATTTTCTTTGTTTCTTATCATGAGCTTTCTAGTAAGTGATGTGAATTAAAAAAAAAAAAAGATCGTGATAAGCACATAAAAATACCGGTGAAACTTAAACATTCCATGAAATAACAGTGAACAACACGCACATACAAAATAATTAATTACTTAATTAATTCACCTAATTCATGAAGTCGTTTGAACGTGATTTTTATTATTGTATTTGTTGTACTTAAATAATTTTAGCCTACATATATTGTGAATGTGCTCAATTTATTGTTAATATTATAGGACCGTAGGTATCTAAGAACTTCGATAACATGTGTAAATGATTGAGAATGCAAAAGAAATCGGTTTATAAATCCCTGCTGATGATCATCATTTATTTGCATTATATTCAGTATTATAGATTCTTTGACGTGATACACTGCCAAAATAACTTCAGAAGAGGTGACCACTGGTTTTTAAAAATTTTAATATTTTTTTATCTTCGATTCCAAAAAAAATACCTGATATTTTGGTTGAAATATAAAAAAAAATTTGATCGAAATCCTATTTTTAAATCCATTTGTTCACCTTCCATACATTCCATATAATGAAATTACGGTCTGTACTTATGTAAACTAATTTATCAGTAGGTAAAATCAATTAATTTATTAGACAATTATTTTCGAATTGCATTGTTATATTACTAAGACTGTTCAGTTAGTATGTAAAAATATGAATTTTAAATGGTTATCAACAAAATATTTTTATAATTATTAATTTAACATAAAATGACGAATAATCACATATCTAAAAATAATTATTTATTGCAGAAATATTAGTAGATGAGCTATGAGAGGGTTAGGTAAATTTTCTCCATTTTTTATTAACCTCAAATTTACAGGCAACTGCAAAAAAATGATTCCGCATAATCCATGGACACCTACAGAGGTTGAATCGAATTTACGTATCTAATACAGATGGAAAAGTGCTAGATCAGAGGGACGCAAAGCGAATGTGCGGCCAGTAGCTATCTCCTTTGTCTGTGGACACTGTGTCTTTCACATGTTTGCAGAAAAGAGAAATATATTGGCCAAAGATTCGCATTAAGTGGTCACTTTTGGAAGATTAATGCTGTCTATGCTTAACGTCTGTGGTTGGACACTGTCATAGCTTATCTACTATGTTACATACTCTTTTGTACAGGCAATTAAGGAAGAAAACGAGACTGGGAAGAAATAGACACCAATTTCTGTATTGGAAATTAAATTGAATCCAAAATTGGTAATATTTCTTCTCAATCTTTGTCAGAATTATAAAACTGAAGTAAATGACATACTGATTAAGTGCGGAAAAATTTAAAGTTCAAAAGTCCTATCTAAATTCGCTTTAAGTAATTATTAAAAATACGAAACAAAATGCGATACTTATTTAATTTTCCGAATAACTTGTATGAGAAACTGGTAACAAATTGTATATCGCTAATTTATATTGTTTGTAATTAGCAAGGAAAACTGTAAAAATATTGCCTAAAATACTAGTCATAGAAAGTTTTATAAATCATTATTAGGAAACATTTGTATGATTTTGTTGTTATTTTATTGTGAAAGAAAATGCTATCAATGTTTATTGCCATCACTGCATTTAAAATTTGTTATTTAATAACTCTCATAATCATTAGGCCAGTGATTCGCTAATATGTATTTGAAATGTGCCTTACATCTCACTGTAAATACTTATTATTATTATTATTATTAAAATATTTTTTTTGTGAACTTTCACTTTATTATAATTCATCGTAGCACCGTTATATAACATTAATTGTAATGGAATTTATCATAATTAATTATATTACATGTAAAAAAAAAATCAAATGTAAACCGGATAACAGGTGGCGTTTTTAGGGGTAACTCAGGTTAAGTTTAGTAGGAAAAGGTGAGCCATACCATTTTGGTATTTAATTATTTCATTTACTTCCGGTACGTTTTAATTGAATATTTTGTGCTTAACTCGTGTTTTCTTGTCCCTTTCTACAGATTATTCAATGGATATTGAAGATTATTTCGATCCTTGTGCTCCAGAAAATCATCCAAAATGGCATCGTTCTCCAGCATTTTATTCATTCTTATCTTCCAGACGTTGAAACATCACGCGATCAATTGAGGTGACAGCACTTGCTTTAGGTAAGTAATATTTTCCTTTTAATAATAGGAAATGTATTTAATGTTTTCAGTGTTTCGAAATTGATCGAAATTTTTATATTCGCATCTTTGGGACTTCACGCAATCACTTTAGGTGAGAATTTATGTATGCTTTAATGAATTTCGTTAGTAGCGTCTTCAATTGGTTTTTTTTTTGTATTTTGCTCTAAAGAAATGTTAATGCTTTTATTGAGCAATTTTTGTTAGAATCTTGAAGAATAATGGTATCTAAGAATATTAGTTTATTGTTAACAATTTCCAAGAAAAAGTCCAAAAAACTTCGGAATTTTGTAAATTTTTATTTTATTAACTAGATTTAATAATTGTTGTAGTTGCCTTTCTGTACCTACTCAACAATTATGAAGTTAATAAAGTTATAAACTGAAAATAATGACTACCTAAACTTTTTAGATCCTAATTTGCAAATTATTAATAATAAAATAGAAAAACACCCTCAGGTACGTACCTTTATTCCTCAAGATTCAAATCACAATATCCCACTAAAAAGTTTCACAGTTTAATTTAGAAATTGGTAAATTATCCTCTTACTAAATACAACTTCCAAAATAAATTAACTATAATACAAAGAATATAATTCAATATTCGATTTAATTGGGTGTATTTTCTTTAAGCAAAATACAAGAAAAAATGGCACTAAAACAAATATACCCAAATTATCAAAATGGATAAATGGTTCTGTACAAATAGCTATGAAAATTTTAGTCAGTTCGAATGAAAATAAATTTAACATTATCAATAAAACATAAATTAGGAAATTTCAAAAAGTTGGATTTATTGGCAATACACTAAAATGCTTTTTAATAAATATTTAACCGCAATATGTATTCACTTTATTAAAACCAATCGTTTCAGCTATTTTACTATATATTTTTTACAGGTCGTGTCGAAAATCATTTCAACCCTAATGGAATAAGTCATTTTCAATGATGTCGTTGTTCCTGGTCTCCGTTTGCTATTTGTAATCTTTACGTTCCCGAAGATTCCCATTGGAACAAGTCATCTAAGTGCACTCTATTTAGAATTAGTCCTTTTCCCTCATAACATTCTACAGTTATGTATTTAAAAGGTAATTAATATATTCGACATAAATAGAAATAAAACCCATTAGTAATTACTTGGCATTGTTTCAGATCTCCCCTGGAGAAGACTAGGAAGACCCAATAGTTGGAATGATTTCTTTTCATTCGGCAGATGTAACTTAAAATCAAAATTGATACGCTAAAACTGTGATAAAATTGAATTTTGGCCTGATTATTGCTACTTATTTGTAAACAAATGTAACTCTTAATGTAACTGTTAATAAGATTGTTTTAGGTGATTTAAAACATGTGGTAGATCTTTGTTATAGTCGTTTTAGTAAAACTCTTGCCTTTGTATAAATAATTATCGTATGTAATTATGAATTACTAATTTGTTAGAATTTAACGTGTAAATAAACTATTACTTTATTTAACAAATACTGTATTGTGTGAATTGAAAGAATATGTAAAATAAAATTATAAAATAAAATTGTGTTTGTGTAAGAATTGTTTTATTTATATTTTAAAGTAGGCAAAATCCATCTTATTAAATTTTCATTTAAATTACGAACTTTTAGTACTACTAGCGCCATCTTATGGTTGGCGCTTGAACTACAGTTTAAAATGGCGACAGCAACCTGTAATCTAAAGCTGGGACCACGCTGAAAGTGTGAACCCAGGAAACTACCTTACGATACTTATGCTCTCCTGGTACTAAATATGAAAATTTCAACTTTTGTAAGAATATACGCGAAGTTAAAAATTTCGGATTTTGTACCAGGAGAGCATAAGTGTCATGAGGTATTCTGCTGGGTTCACACTATAGGTGTGGTCCCAGCTTTAGGTAAAAATTTATTTTGGAAGTTGACTTGAAATTTTTATATTTAGTACCAGGAGAGCATAAGTATCGTAAGATCGTTTCCTGGGTTCACACTTTCAGCGTGGTCCCAGCTTTAGATTACAGGTTTCTGTCGCCATTTTAAACTGTAGTTCAAGCGCCAACCATAAGATGGCGCGAGTAGTATCAAAAATAGAATAATTACTAATGTTAAAAGGAAAGAATAACTCTTTTTAGTCTTTATAAATTTATTAATAACAGTTTAAGAAAATTACAACAGAAAATACAAATTATGAACAGTAAAACATACATAAAATTGCAGAAAATGAAAGGCATATTTATATTTTATATATTTATGTTTAAATTATGCAAAACGAAGTACATTTTGAATAATACAATTTTAAAGATAAATATTTATGTCAGTAAGAATTATTTACATCGTATTATATTATTAACTAATTGCAATTTATTTACTTTAACAAAACAATTACAATATGTTTTTTTTAACATATTTAACAACAATTTTGTCAAAAAACGTTCTCGATAGATACAATTTTCTTTTCTTAATTTTATTTATTTGTTTATAACATACTGAATTACAACAATTTTCGTAGTGTAATATAGA
The DNA here is from genome assembly GCA_947389935.1 of Agrilus cyanescens. NCBI lineage: Eukaryota > Metazoa > Arthropoda > Insecta > Coleoptera > Buprestidae > Agrilus > Agrilus cyanescens. The sequence continues at coordinate 16,056,676 of OX376713.1, read as the reverse complement.
CTTCAATAAAACACTAAATACAATTTTAAATTTGTTTTACTAATTTGTAATCGTTTCGGTCTCACCATCATTTTCAAAGAGTTTTTAAAAGAAACTCTTTGTGAATGTTGGAGAAATCGAATCAATTGTAAGAGACAATTACAAACCAGCGAAACAATTTGAACAATATTTAGTGTCCCATTTAAATCAAAGTTATACTAATAACAATGTTTTACCTAATTAAACGATAATTTTGTAAAAAATCATAAACTAATATAAAAAAGTTTGCAGTGGTTTAGAATTAAAAATTGAAGTTAATGAAGATGAAACAATGTAATGAAAACATAAAAAATAATTCAAATATATCGCATTCTAAAATTTACTGGGATGGATTTGATAAAGATAAAATTAAGAGCGTCAACTATACAAACCATGATGGCGAGCAGCAGCCCACGTGTAAAGGGTAAATTTTAGAATCCGAAATATTTGAATTATTTTTTAGATTTTCAATTTTTGTAACGACAAGGATCAAAAAATTCATTTTTGAATTGTATCATCGTAATACTTTCCTTTTTTTATTAAACTAATATATTAATACAAAAATAAGCCTTTATGACCTCAACATATCTCCTTTTAGCCACCCATTCCACCTAATTGAATAAGGAATTATATTTACTATTTCACTACAATTAAAAGTGAATTTAGCATTAATAATTTTCTAAAAGTAAATTTATAGAACTCTAAATCTACCAGTTTAAATTGTAGGCTAAATTTATATTAATATAAAAGTTAAAAAAAAAAACAACAATAAATATTATACAAGCAACAAAAAATCGTATTAATTATCTCATGAAAATAATAAACAAATTAAATACAAAAAATATATAATTTCTTGTCTTCTTATGATGTCCATTACCTGAAATAAGCTAAATAGGACTAACTATACAATAGGAATTAGGGCAAATATATGCTAGAAATAATAAGATGGATGTTCAAAATAACGAAGAAAACAGCGAATGAAATCCGGGAAGACGACTTGTTTCTGTGGGATCGACATAAACTTCTCTTCTGTTAGTCAACCTGTAGAAATAGACAAGATGAATTAATCAACAACGTTATTTAACAATTATATATGAAACGAAACAATAAAAATTAAGCTTTTAAATGAAAACATATGTCGATTAAAATTGACTAATAATTATTTTTTCCAAAGATTACAATTGCAGCATTTTTGAAATAGTTTTCCCGCAACTTATTAATGTAGAAATTTAAAAATGGAAAAACAGTGAAGTAAATTAAATTGGAAATTGCCGAGAAGATTTACCAAGAAAAATATACCTACACCAAAATTTTATTAAACATTACGAAACAATTAAAGTGTACCAAAAATAAAAAATTATTGTTTATGAAATTCTCTTTACAATGATCCAAATTCACCGATATCTTACAGAAAAATACATGAAATATGAATTAAGGAAACTATTAAATAAATGAGATAGTGATAGCAATTTTCCATTAATAAGAAAAAAATAAAAAGATACATGCATTAGAACATAGTGGTCAGTAGTTCATATCGTCTCCATTAAACGTTTCGTCGGCAACTGAGACTAACACCTTCAGTAGATCGGTGTTGACGACAGCTAAGGTTACTTATACCTCAACTTCAACACAGATGAAGTGAAGATATCAGCCTCTGTTGATGACGAAAGTTGGAAACAATAGTTCCTATTGACCACGACTTACGAACGTAAACCTTAGTTTTACAATGGATGCTTTCTCACCTTACTTGAGACTTCAGCGAGCGATGTTCCAGGGTCAGGATAATGAGGATGAATAGAATGCAGATTTACTGGAGCACCTGGATCACAATGATCTTCAATGTTTATCTAGTAACCTGTAAAAATGAACAAGAAAAGACAACTTAACAATACTATTAAATATAAAATAAAACACAGTAATTTTGGATAAGTCTCAATTATAAATACAAATAAAACACAAAGTTTTTAAGTTACAGAAATGATTCATTGACCACAATATAATATAGAATAACTCGTTATTTTTCCACCTGAAGAAGCCACAGTGTGGCGAAATGGTCATTGTGGTTAATAAATCATTTTTGTAACTTAAAAACTTTGTGTTTTATTTGTATTTGTGAATATGGAGTTACAACAATTAAAAGCTTCCTCAATTGAACTTTCAATTAATTCTAAATGGTGAAACATCCATAATTACTGTGTTTTATTTGATAGATATTAAATTTAATAAATGCACCATGTAAAGATTAAATTTAATACTAATAAATGTAATGTCCGAAAAAAATTTCATATTTGTTTGTATCTGTTGGATTCTCAACTTTTTAATTAAAATGTTAAATTGATGATATTCAAACATTTATTTAAAATGTAAATATGTAAACAAAAATCACAATCTATTATTAAAGACACGATTTTACTAATTTATCGTTCCCAATATGCCAAAAAAATAAATTATATTGTTGACCAATTAATCAAATTCACTTTATTTAATTTGTAGCATAAGATTCTCATTTTGTTGACTCGAAAATTTGCTACACGACACAAAATCAACTTCATAAAAATCATTTTAGACCATTAAAGAAATTTGGGCTTTCTTCCTGAAGGACGAAAACTTTTTGATTTGCTAAATATTTTCGATTTCTTTTAAGAAATTCACAAAAGCAAAAATCTCTGCGGGATTTAGGAATGTTTTTTTCGTTATCGCCAACGACAAAGCCCTGAATAATACTTAATGTATTTAGGATACAGAAGGATTCACGTAGGGTTGCTCCCTCAAAATTTTAGAAAATCGGGGGATTATCTATAATATAAGTCAGGAAATTGTACAGGGTGATCATGTTTAGAGTCCATACCATTAATATAAATAAAAATTCAACAGAATCATTAACGTAATTGTAGTAGGTATGTTTCATAATGCTTTTGAAAGCAATAAAAATTTGTTAAATGAGAAAATCGCAAAATTATTTCTGCGATAACTCGAGAACTGGGTGAGATTATTTTAGTTTCATCTCAGATTCTTGAATAGCATACAAAAAGGAAAATTTTCTCTAATTGAACTCACGCTGTATTTTTTTTTTACCATTTTGGATATCCCAATGGTATGCACTTTAAAGAGACAAATAGGTAATTATTATTAAATTAAATAATCTTTTTTTTTTTTTTTAATTTTGAAGTTGTATTTAATATTACTTTTGCAACAATCAAGTGAAGGTTTATATTTAAATTATAAAGCCCAAAACTTTTAAACTATTCATGTTGTAGTTAATTCTGATTCGTAATTTAAATTAAAAAAAAAAAAAAATCAGTAAATTTTGATACCTATACAAAACATTTATTAAGTGAACTCGGGAGATCTGTCTATGGATAAAATCAGGAGTCGGGAGAAACTGCACCATTTCGGGAGTTCCTCTATTTGATAGATGGGAACAGTAATAAGTTAGTACAGATTATGTTATTAGGAATGTAGAAAAATATTAACTCACCTTTCATTTACCTCTCACAATGGCACAGTTGAAACGTCTTTCAACAGTAAAATAATTCCCTATTCAATAGTGCAGTTTTGCATTTAATTAAAACTCATATGTTTTAAAACCATTTTTCTTTTTACTAATTTTAGTTGTTATTCGTTCGTTGTTAACGTTAAAACCAAGAGCTGTTGTTCTACTGTTGTTGACTGAACTTATCGTAACATTTCCAGTCCAAAAAAATAAACGAATTCCAATCGCGAGAGCGAGGCCAAGCTGATAAACAAATTTATCAACAAGTACAAGGTTGTGGCTCATCGTTCGTATTGTTCGCGAGTATAAAATTAACTAAACAGGACAGTGGAATTGAATATTTTACGTCGATGAATATAAAAATTAGTTGAACTAATTTCTAGGGAAATATTTTAATGATTTAACGAAGTTTTTTGACAAAATCGCATTTCGCATTTAATATGATTGTTAATTACAATTAGTATTTGTAAGTCAGGATAATTACCGTTTTAAAGAATTAATAAAAAGTAAAACAAACACATTACACTTAAAATTGAATTTTATTGTAATCTTTACAAATTTGTTTCAACCCTTCTTCTGAAGATGATCCTGTGGGTTGAAACACATTTGTAAAGTTTACAATAAAATTCAAGTGAACGTGTTTATTGTGTTTGTTTTAGCTTTTATTAATTCTTGATCATGTTGATCAACTTTCACATTTTAGAGGCCAACTCAATCAATTATTTTGGTTTTGAATTTTCCTACACTGATTCGTTTTGAAAATTTACAAACTTAATAAAATTTACAAACTAGAATTATACAGGGTTTTTCACGCAAAACGTTGTTAAATGGTGTATTTTTTACGCCAAATTTAAATAAAACGTGAAATTTTAAAGTAAGTTTAAGTTTCATAACCAACTTGTGAACCTACGATGAACGGTTTCTGAGATAATTTAATTTATAGAAAGAAATCACCATCGCAATCTAAATTATAAAAAATCATAACATTCACAAAATATGGCTTAGAGTGTTGAAATTTTTACTGGCGATAGCTGAACACGAATAATTATAAGAATAAAAAAGGAATCGATTTTTTTGACGCCCTGTATAAATTATTAAATTCAATTTTTTATCAAGGCGTTAGCTCTGGGGTTCAGCTATGACTAGTAAAAATTTCAACACTCGAAGTCATATTTTGTGAAAGTTATGATTTTTTTTTATGATTTGTTTTCGGTGGCGATTTTTTTTTCTATAAATTAAATTATCTCAGAAACCGCTCATCGTAGGTGCACAAGTTACTTATCAAACTTACCTTAAAACTTCACGTTTTATTCGAATTTGGCTCAAAAAACATACCATTACCTTTAAAATACCAAAGTTGGTGTCGACTTCCGGTATAACCGGAAGTGACAGACGACTGCAAATATTTTAATTAGATAGAGCATCAGTATCATTTGTCAAATTTTCAAAACTTTACCGGTATTATAAGTTTAAAAACTTTTAACGAATGGGTTACGTGAAAGACCCTATATACCCAGTTCTATTATACAATAATACAACATAGACATTTATGGGCTGGTAAAATCGACATTAAAAACCCCTTATAATATCTAAAGGGTCTTATCCTATCCATTCATTAACTACATCTCAAAACCTCTTTTTTTTTTCTCTACTTTTTATACTAGAAATATTTTTTTAGATGAAACTTTCGTCGTGTCCTCGGTATTTTTTCTCCATAAAAAAATATTGCATTCCGTTCATAGTTCGACAAGATTCGGGATCAATGTTACTGCACTCTATAGACTCCCCTCACGTCACCTTGCGTTGTCTTACGTTACATGCAACGCAAGATCGTTCGCTTTTACATACCAATTTTATGTGTTTAAATAAAAATGAGAGATGATCCAAAATTTAATATAAAATTTGTTAAAACACTTGAGAAATATCCTTGCCTTTACAATTCGGATCAACCAGATTACAGCAATAAAGATGCTTGGAATGATGCCTGGACGAAACTAAGTGAGGAAATTGCTGAAGACGTGGGTGAATGTAGCGGTACGTTACATTATTTTTATATATTCAATTTAATGTAAAATGGAATTATTAGACGTATGATACGCTTAATATTTGCTCATTGAATTACGTTTAACGCTAAATAAATCGTTAAATTGCGAATGTAATGATCAAAAACGCAATGACATATATAACATATTGCATTTGTCACGAGCATGTTACAAGCAGCGTTGCCAATAGTTCATCTAATTATGTAGCTACATTTCGTTTTATGTAACGTTTTCGGCTTCCACAGCCGTTGTCTGTTCCAAGACAAAATATGTAGGTATCTAATACATTATATGGTGTTAAGGATAAGGATTCCGCCAGGACAATGTTCATATTTTGCCTCTTAATGTTCAATTTAGTCATAATAAAACTGAATATATATTTAATTACTCAACAAAATACGGACAAAAGTAAATTTAAATGTCGTCACTATCATATTAGATTTTAAATTAAACATCATTAACCCTTTTTTGAAAATTATTTAAAAAAATTCCTTAAGTTTTACAACTTTTATTAAGTAAGTAACTATTACGTCCAGAAATGTATCTCCCGATAGCAAAGTCTATATGGATTTGGCAACATCGTCTGCAATAAATATATTTAAAAGTGTTTTAAACTTTTCTTTAAGTTTTCTTTAAAAGAAATAATGATTATTAACTACTATTAAGTCTATTAATTGCAAAAAATTATTACACATTAAATGCTTCTGTTTACTTATCGGTTATATTGTTAAAGTTGAAGAATGCAAGGGTAGGTGGAGGAATATTCGAGGGTGCCTAACAAGGTACATGAGGGCCCATGAAAATTTTGTGAGAACTGGAAAGAAACCTATCAAAAAATACTATCTTTTCGACTTCTTACAGTTTGTAATTCCATTTACAAAAAAGCGAGAGTAAGATATTGTAAAAGATTTTATTCCTAGTTTTGTATATTTCCATTTGTTAAATTATAGGTCAATAAATTTTGAAGATGGCCTCGATTCGCATACATTTGATTCTTCCACATCTATGATAGATTTTGAACAATTTAAAGACGAATTAGTAGATGATGACCCTTTAGGTGAACCAAGTGACGAATTAACTGCAACAGATGATGTTGATGCTCAAATTGAAGAACAAGAAAAAAAGAATAAAAAAAACGATGTTTATGAATTAAGACGAAATCTGAAACGGTACAGGAATGGTGATTTTCTTGAAGGCTATTGTTCACCTGAAGATTACTGGCAGCTGGAAGTAGAATCTGCACAATCTTCAAGTTCTAACTTACAAAAACTAGCAACAAATTCAGACTTGGACTTCTTTAAAAGTATTTTGGGTGATATTGCACATTTCCCTCCAAAAAAGAAAAGACAATTTAAGCAAAAAGTTTTACAGTTGATAGACGAATTAGCTGATGATTAAAAATAAATATGTATTGTTTAAATTCCTACTGTACGGCATAAGGTTTGTAAAAAAAGGTGTAAATAAATGAATTGATTTAAATATATAAAAAGTCTCTCAAAAGGGTTTAGTTTTACCTTCTTTTATACGCAACTCTGAATATGTTTGAAAAATGATTACACATAGGATTAATCTGATTGGTAGAATATAATAAAAGGTTTCTCTCGCGTTTATACCTGATTCCTAGGCATTGGTTATGGTAAGTAATCAATGGTAATGTTTTTTTGATCTTGGTGCAAGTCTCATTGACCTTGATTCGATTCCTTTGAATCGATCAGGAATTAAATTACGAGGGTAGCGTAGTGGCGCAAGCGCGTTGTCAAGGTAATTTCTAATGAACTTGAACACTTCCATGCAGAATTTGGCGTTAATTCTTGATCTTAGACTTGCTCATTCCAGACTTTATAAAAAAAAGAGAGGTAACAACACGTATGCCACTGACGGACTTGGCTTTCCGATAAGTAATCATTCGAAAAGGTCATTTTTTTTTGTGAGTAACGAGAAATTCCGCGTTGTCATTCAGTTTTTAATCATCCGCTTGAATATTCTGGCCTTCCTGGAGCGAGGAGCTCTGAATAACTGCGTTTCGATAAACAATTATCATCAAAGTCCATCTTCATCAAACGTATCTTATGTGTAAATCTGTCTAAATCAAATAGCGCGTTGCGATCTATACTTACTTTTACAGTAAAATCACCGACATTACTTTTCCACCTTCATTTGTATGTATTAGTGAAGTTTCGTTCAAGATTAAAAAATATATTTGTGCAAATAATTTATTATCTGAAATTTACCAAAAAGCAATACAAACAATATCTCGAATCTGGAAAAAACATTATTTATTTAGCACACTGAGAGAAGTGATTTAAAAAGTTGTATATCATCGTTATTATTTATTATTGCACTCACCGGACCGTGACCATTATTTCGGCACTGACTGGTAATACAGTTGTTAAAAAAGCAACTGTATTTGAGGAGAATATCAATATCTTGTGTATTATTATTATTTTTATCAGGCATTACTTGAGAGGTAAATGTCTGATTAAAAAAGGTACATGTAGAAGTGAATACAAAAATCTATTAAAAGTTAATTATACTTTTCTAAATACAATTTTGCCATTTAAAAATGAGAGCAAGACACTAAGTTCTGTTATTATTTTTTTATCATTCTTTCTCTGTTTTGTTTATATATATTAGACGATTCTAATTAATAATAATTAATAAGACTCTACTGATCGTAAGTTAATAAGTTTTAACCAGACCCTTTAAACGGGTTTTTATTTTCTTGCGATATTATTTATTACGGACCTTTCCATGGTTAAAGCAGCTAATTACTTCTTTTACGGATAAGAAAATACCACACATTACTGCTGGAAATTATTTACAATTTCTGCCATTGCGTAGATGGTGGAGCAGATAACCATATTAGGTACATAAAACGCAGAAACTACTTGGGTAACATATTTTAAAATAAAAAAAAAAAAAAAACTTAATATTGTCCTTTAGAAACAGTAGCATTCGTTCATAAATGTTTTGTTGTATAAAGAAACGGTGCACCATCAAAAAGACAAATAAGAATATTAATAAAGTGGGCTAAACTAAACAATATTTGATCTCTAATGAGCAATGAACAAGATTCAAACAATACAATCGTAAAAGAAAGTGAGGGTCTACCGCCCGCCTATTAGTTGTCTAGCGGATTTTAAAATGCTCTTATTTCTGTATGTACTTCGTCGATAATTAAAATTTACGTTAAACATGCAACATATAAAATTCCTTTATTCCTTTTTATGATTACGAAAAAAAAAAAAAACAAAAAAAAAACGCCCTATAATCATTTCCTTATTACAAGTTACCTGCTCCACCGTTACATAAAAGCCGACATACATTGAGGAAAATCTCTAAAAAACCGCTTCCAAATTACAACTCAACTAATAAACCATCTGTGAAACAACTAAAATTGCTTCCTATAAAAACCACAACCGTTCTGGGAACCCAAGTTCTGTCGCGCCCTTCCGTTCTGGGTACAAGGCGGTGGAGGTACATGACCAAACGTGGCAACACCGCCGCTAAAATGCGGGCCGGTCGGAGGAATCGCTCGGTTACCATTCGAACTGACGCTCGGCGGCGGAGCCGTAAACTTTGGAAGCCCTAAGCATGGTGGGTAAGGCATGGGACATACCTGTCCCGTTCCCTGGGTCTTGGGGATAGAGGTAGTGCTCCCGTTAGGCCGGAAACTCATGGTTCCCGGAGGAATTGGGGCGGGAGGTTGCATACAATTTGCAAACGGCCTATACATCGGTTGCATTCCGTAATTCGGTACCATTGGAAGAGGACCGTTGCGTAACGATGGAGGAAGGTTTTGTAGAGGGGGACGATGGGGCACGGGAGGGGCCGACTTTGTGGGCTGATGACCGTACGTTTGAGATTTGGGTAAAGTTACACTTGTTTGCTGAGACATCGAACCAGGAGACTGAGGTTTCCCTATAGAATTTGGGTGGTTCCTGGGACCGTTGCCGTGCCTTCTGTGAGTATTGCTTGCTCGATCAGTTTGTTGTATGTTGTGCCCGTTTTTCATGACGCCCTGGTGCGGGAACGGCATGCTACCTGTCGGTGGCAGTGGATTCATTGGCATAACTGTTGGAGCCACAGACTGGGCAATAGGAGGCGGAATGTTCATTGGTGGTAAAGACGGCGGAACAGGCGGAGGAACAGAACACGGCGGGGGTACGTTCATAGGAGGGAAAGCTAACACTTGATTCGTGAACGCAGTAAAAGGTTGGCAAAAGTGATTCTGGAAGAGCGGTTGCATCCCAAATCCGGTAGAGGGAGGTGGAATTGTCGGAACGAACGACCATTGAGGTTGGGGCAATATCCCGAACGAGGCAGGAGGTTGACTCGGTCTCACGAAATTTGTGTTGGGCTGTGTGAAGGTGGTGTTACCCGCAAATGGGTTAAAGGTACGGTTAGCGTGAGTGTTTGAGTTTGTGTTCTTTTTATATTTGGGCTCGCAAGAGTCTTTTAATTTGTGATAAGCACTGTCCAATTTGTTGCGCTGATTCATTTCCATTTCGAAGACCTGATGGCGCTCGAGACTGTTTCGTTTCCTTTTATTCCTGTACATTTCGTACTCGTCGTTGGTACAATTGGTCACACTGAACTCTTCTTCGTCGTCAGAAAAATCGACGAACTCCGGAGGTACCTCGTTATCACCTTGCCAAGAGGCGTCGGATCCTTTGATCCTGAGATAAAACAATGAAATATTTTTTTTAAACAAATAAAGCATTTATCCATTATTTATTTAACTCAACAGAAGTCTTACAAGAAAAAAAAATAAATAACGCATATTCTAACTTTCATCAAATAAATTCTTGTTCCAAAAACAAATAGTGTCCAAATTTTGAATTTTGTCAATACAACCTATTAAAAAAGAGAAATTAGGACGATAATAACTACAAGTAGGAGAGACTGATTAATACCTTAGTAATTCTTTAAGGAAAACGTATTGCGTGTGCTCCGTTTTGGGGGCAGAATATACAGCGAGCTCCTTCGTGATGCCTTTCACATCAATTTCTTGACGAGAATTGAACCGAACTGCATACATAGGAGACGACACAGGACCGATAACATCATAGACGTGGCCTAAAGGACGTTTGCCCTTTTCTAGAAAGAGTAAAGTGTCCACGTCATATGCTGGAGTGTTAGGTAACGATTGAACCATAACTGTAAAACATTAATTAGGTTTAAATGATTTTTTTTTTTGGGGAAAAACAGTGCAAATTTACCTAATTTATCAACGATACTTGCAATCGTTCCCATTTGAATGCAGTCTTCCTCTTTTACATCAATTTTTAGAGTTGATAAATCGGGAACTGGGGGCAAATCGTCGAGGGATAATTCTCTTTTTGCACGCGGAAGCTCTGACTTCTTATGTGTTGAAGTGGTGTTTGTGGCATTCACTACAGTTTCTTCAACTTCTTCCTCATCTTCTTCATTTTCACTAAAATTTATAATAAGATGTCTTTCTTTATATGTAGAGCTACCATATAAAAAGAATAGTATTGAATAAATTATCATTTACATAAAAAAAAAATTCATTTCAAACTTTAAAAAAGAGATAAGACTTGGGCTAATTAATAATTTTATTACCAGGCAATTGAAATTAATTGTATTTAACTTTACATATATAAATTTAATATCGATTACGATAAAAAATTTTTTTTTACCTTTTTCTCTTACTGTATTTAAATTTTACTTTAGTTTCAATCTATATGAGTTTAATTTTAATTTATTTTATTATTCATTCCGCTATTATACCACATAGTTTTAAATTAAGAACAAAAATATCAACAGATTTCAGATATTTGTCGTTATACTGAAGTATGATTTGCTCCTGGTTTATTTACACTTAAGAGCTAAAACAATAATATTGCAATACTAAACATTACCTGTCTTCAGATGAGCTAGTCTCAGAGTCACTTGTTGACTCTTTAGCTTTCCGATAGCAGGCACTGTTCGTTATCACATCAGTTTTCTCACATTCTGGTTTACTTATCAACTCGCTGTCTGAGCTACTGTCCTCAGAGCTGCTTTCTGAGAATATGACGTAATTACATAATGAACCTGATGTTTTTTGGTTATTTAACATGTGGTTCTCATTCGAAGGTATCCTTTTATTTAGGTTTGGTAATGTACCTTGGCTTTCGCTCTCTCTACCTGAATTGTTTGGGTCGTCATCAGTCTCTTCTGAATCACTCTTGTAGACTGACAAATTTAGCAAAGCTGCCGGCATGTTAACTGTCGGTTCTTCTGATACACTTAACAAATTACCACCTATTTGTTTAGAGTTTTTAGTTAAATCACATGAATTGTTTATAGTATTATTTATTGCATTTTGTTGGTTTGAGGTTATGCTTATTGTCAAACTTTCCTCTTGTTTTTCTGAATCTTGGCTGGCCGCAAACGACGCTTCAGTGGTTACACTTGAACTCTGATGAGATTTTAAATCTTCTTTTACTTCGAAATTTGTTTGGCTGCTACAACTAATTGGTTCAAAAGAGCTTAAAGGACAGGCTACCTCTCCTCCTTCTACCGCGAGATTTTTTTCGGTTTTCACATTATTATCACCTTTCATATTGGATGCACTATTGTCACTTGGTTGAAACTCTAAATTATTATCACTACACATTGGGTTTGAGTTGCATTTTTGTGCTAAATTGTTCGAAGCCTTACCGACTAGATTTTCCATTATCACAGACACTGACACCGCAAATAATTATTAACACTAATAAAATTCAATTTACTTATATTAAATTATATCACTCATGCATCTAATTTAAAGCTTATTTGTGTTGGAGAATACCGTTTAATTAAGCACATGTTTGATACGCCTTAAAAATCGCCATTTGTAATTTCATTCCCTTCATATTTTTGGATGTCGTTTAGAGATGTGTTTTCTCATACTAAACGTTGAGAAAAATCGATAACAAACGGAAACTTAATTTTTTAAGTATGGTACACCATAAAGCAAAACCGTTTTTATTTTTATATATTTATATGTAGAGTTTTTGTTAATAATTTTGACTAGAATAGTAATTAACACGCATCTCTACAGTGCAGTAAAAGACGATCCTAACAGTTTTTCTGTAAAAAAAGTAGTCAATGGGCGTTGACAACCTTGAATTAATAAATTGACGGAGTATTTTTAATGATTACACTGTTTGTCCTTACACGACGAAAGTACACATTACCTGATATTCTCAGAAAAATCCAATTTTAATTAGCTATTAATTATTTTTGCTTCTATGAATATGGAGTCCGGTTACGCTGTTAGTCTCCACTGTAAGGTGTGTTGCCTAGACGCAAACGTTTATTGAAATACAAGGAACGTTTACAAATTTTCATCTAAATTACAAATAAATTAGCAACAGGGAGAGAAAATTAACATGGGAAGGTTCTATTAATACACAAATTAACTAACATAGCGTGATAACATCTCTCTTTAAATGTCCAATTTTAATGAAGAACACGCCATTATTAAAAAATGGTCATAGGTAATTAAAAAACTCAAAAATAGATCTAATTGACTGACAACTTATTAAAAATGAAGAAAAAAATGTTCATAAATATTTAAAACACTACTGTAAGCAAATTAATAAATTCTACACGAATAAAATGGACAAGATGGCGACAGAAATCGACCAATCCAACTCGATAAAATTTAAAACTAAACAATCAATTTAAAGTATCGATTTTCGCCATGACATCTGCTTAAAAGAATAAGTTTTTGTGCATTTGTTATAGATATGTATACTCTACTAGGTATTTCTTCATTGTTTCAAAACAAAAATAGATTTTCATTTAAATTATTATTTACGTAAAGGGACTTGAAACCGCTGGAGACTTTAATGGGCCCCCAACCGCAATGCGGGACATGTGGGACCTTTATTATTTACGCCACTCTATATATGTGTAATAAATAAAAATATTCGTCAATTAATGCGTTTTCGTGCGATACGAAAGAGGGAACGCGTATTATTACTAATCACTTCTCCAAAATTAGGAGATGGAGTCAATGAATCATATACATATGACGTGCGCAGTTTAAGAACGCACGAGATGGTGGCTGTCTTTGTGAATCCCATATTAGGGATATTCTTATGATTATTATTTTTGGGATCATGCACTTTTGCTGCCTTAGAGAAGTACTGTAATTAACAGTTAATAAACAATAGTAGCTGTTTTATAAACTTTTTGGGGCATTTATTAACCATTTAATTTATGTAACTTTAGCTGTGTACTGTAAAATTTAGCAAACGAGGCTTAATGACTAGATGCGCACGAGCAAACCCCGCCCTAAGAAGATAGTTACAATGTTGGAAGGGGCAGGCAAGTGAGCGTATGAAATATGCAGATGTCGGCATACAAATAGGGAAGTTGCACGTGATTGGCTGTCGGTTAAATAATACAGCCCTTCGGTCTTCCTACATCTGACCGAATTCAAGTCTCGGTCGAAAAATGTGACTCTACATAGGAACATTTATTGATGCTGATTTTATATGGCAACAGTAACGTAATGTTTGTACATATGATTCGCACATTTATAAATGTCACCATTTCGTATTCTGCACACGAAATACAATTCTTTGTTTGCTTAGTATGTGAGACAGGTGCAGAGTTAAGGTAACTATTGCTTCTAGGTTGCTACTTCTGCCTTTAAACTACAAAAGATAAACTTCAGCCTATTGTTCTAAAAGAGCGCACGTCAACAAAAGGTAACGCGGACATGTAAATAAAGTTGAAAAAGTATTTGCCTGTTACTTTGGAAATTTATTTTGCTACGTTATCTATTAAAGAGCGAAAAGGTGTAAATGGTTTTGTGTAGTGGATACGTGAAACTTTTAGATAAAACGGTTTTCAATTGGATAAAATACTTTAAACACGTATACAAGTTTACAAAAGGTATGTTTAAGCCTTTTCTTTTACCCAGTAAAATATTTTAGTTTATTTTTTATCTATAAATATTTAAACCTTGTTAATACATTTTTTTAAATAATGAAAATATTCGTTTCGTACAAGGGTTGTTACAAAATATTTGTCTCTTTTTTTTTTTAAATCTGCCTACAACCCTGTAGATAAAAAAATAAAAAAAGACTTTCACCACACAATTGCTTCGTTTTCTGTCTATTGGGGACGAACTTATTCCTGTTGTGGTCATTAAGTGCAAATTCAGGAAATATTCAATTCATCAAATATAAATGAATTAACAACTATGTGTAAATTAAATTTTTAAATATTTTATTTCAAGTAATGATGAGTTGAAAATCGTGTTAGAGTAACTACCATTTGAAGGTACTTGCAACATTAAACATAGCATAAAATAAATATAAAACTGAGGTGAACTTAGATAAAATTAATTAAAAAGATACCAAATATTTTTTCATGTCACTTAACAGATAAAAAAAAGGTAAGTAAATACATAAATATAAGGATAAAATTAAAGAATTTATAAATGTCGCCACTGTTACCAATCATCCCTATTTTTCAGACTTGCTTTGGACATGAGGACACAACTAAGAAATGACAAAATTTTTTACCACCTTCCATATATTTTTCGTCATCTTTAGTACATCATACGCACTGGCAGAAGATCTCTTTTGTCCACCTTCTTGGCCTACCACAAAAATTCAGCCCAGTGACACCGATATTCCAGCTCTGGAATTTTTGGGATACGACTCAGAAAGCGAATGTGTTTGCCGAAAAACACCCCAAAAATGGACTGTGTGTTACGGGAGTGATTCGTGTTCCAAATTTCCGAAATATTTTAAGATCGATACTGCTTTGTTAAGAATCAAAACGACAAAGATTTCCGAAATACATTCGGGAGATTTAGAATCTTTAACTCACTTGGAAAGTTTAGAAATCGAGGGAAATTTGCATCTATGGCGTATACAACCCGGTACATTTTTAAACATGACCCGATTGGTCAAAATGAGTGTATCGTACAATGTCAATTTGAAAGTCCTGGAAGAAGAAACGTTTAAAGGTTTGATAAACCTCAAGGAGCTGCGTCTAGTGAAAAATGGGTTTACAAATGTCGTTGACGTTACTCAATCTCTTCAAGTTCGCTTTGTTCCTAATTTAATTAAATTGAGTTTAAGTGAGAACGAATTTGTGAATATAGAAGAACACGCGTTTGCGTCTATGAGTTCAAGTTTAGTGGAAGAACTGAATTTAGTGTTGTGCCAAATAGAAAACTTTAATTCAAAAGCCTTGCTGCCCCTTGGTAGACTAAAAATTTTGCGGTTGGGAGAGAACAATTTTGAATTTCCGACTGTTGCAAATTTAATAGCAATGAGTATAAAACATGATGTACCATTGAAAATGCTAAATCTTTATGGAAATGGATTTAGAAAGTCACCTCCCAAAGCAATTTTAAGAGTTTTGGCGGAATCAAACATTACGCACTTGTGTATGTCGAAAAATCAGTTTGAAATTATCTCAGACACCACATTTCCTTTAAATGATAAACTGGAATATCTGGATCTAAGGGAAGATCTTATTTTGAACATTACAGCAGATGGTTTTGCTGGAATGCCAAATTTAAGGACCTTATTATTAAGTGGAAATAAATTATCATGTATTCCAGACGGCGTACTATTGGAATCTCTTACGTATTTGGATCTATCTACGAACTCTGGAGATAGCTACTTCCCTTCGTATTTCTCACTTGGAAGAAGACGATTTTCGAAAATGAAATCCCTTAAACTTTTGAACCTCTCTTACAATAGAATTAATTCAATTTTAAATGAAAGTTTCGTTGGGCTCGACAATTTAGAAATCATGGGACTAAAGAATGCTACAGTGTTCCACATTCAGCCCCACTCATTCCAACATCTTAAGAATATTAAAGTTTTAAATTTAGAAAACAACCCTTTCCCCACAAATACGCCTCTATCTGCTGATCTGTTCTATGGACTTGAATCTTTGGAAGTGCTTTTATTGGGTGGATGTATGATTTCTAATTTGAGTGACGAAATCCCAATTTTTTTACACCTAAAGAATCTAAATCATTTAGGTCTTGAAAGAAATCATTTGACCACACTAACAAGCGATGTCTTTTTTCCAATTAATAGATTGAAAAGCATCGACTTAACTGACAACTTTTTGGCATCGTGGGAACAAAAACTTTTTGGAAACAGTTCCTCACTTGAAATCGTTCTTGCTGGATACAACAGAATGTCTTATATGACCGAGGCAATGCTGAATGACCTTTCTAATTTAACTCGCATAGACCTGAAAGGAAACCCTTTCAACTGTGATTGTTACAGCCTTCAACCCCTGAGCAAATGGATGGAATCTCATAGAAATTTATCAGTCTTGAACAATACTGAACTGTACCCAAACTGCGTTTTCTCAAGTGGTACAACAAAATTTATCAATGTAGACTATTTAAGGGTGGTAAGGAATAAAATGGCGAGTTGTGGTCAACTTTTGCGAAACTTTTCTATCATTCCTTTGATCGTGATAGCTATTATTCTTACGATTATTACATGCGTTACGTATCTGTACAGGTGGCAAATAAAATATTTTTTGTTTGTTATTTGTTTGAGATTGGCAAAGCGCAAAAGACTTTTACCAAAACAAAAAAATAATGAAGAAGGATCCTTTCACTACGACGCTTTTGTTTCGTACAGCAATGAAGACAGAGAATTTGTGGTGAATTTGGTGACCATGCTAGAAAATCATGAACCTTATTATAAGTTGTGCGTCTATGAGCGAGATTTCCAAGTGGGTGCAGTCATTTCTACCGAGGTGCTTGAAAATGTCGCAAGAAGTAGAAAAACGTTGTTGATTATATCAGATTCCTACGTCAGGTCCCATTGGTGTAGGTGGGAAGTTCAGATAGCTGAACACTATAAGCTTTTGGAGAAAGAAAACTATGACGTTTGTAATGACGATTCAATAATTTTGATTAAATTGGGAGAGATTACTTCGTCGAAATTATCGTCAACGTTGAAGTATTTGATGAAAACCAGAATATATCTGCAGTGGGACTCTGACCTGAAGAAGCAAGTCGTATTTTGGGAGAAATTACGCCAGATCCTTGCTTCAACGAAGTGAAGTTAAATCGTCCATTGGGAATAATGACATTAGAAGTTGGTAATTGTCCAGTTTAGGAAACTCATCTTCGATTTCCTTTAAACTTTATATATATATATGACAGGCTGAAGATACACTGATGTACAACCCATTTGATTAGAGAAGACACAGAGCATCATCGATGACGTTATGCGCAAAGTCGAGTTTTAAGCACAAAACAGCTAACAGACCCATTGAAGTGAAGATTCAGTGGCGTCAGTTCGATATTATTTGTTTCTTATTTGTCGTAGAAGTTTGATGTTAAGTGTTTATCTTTCTTGCGTGTGCTGGAAGTCATCTTCAATCAATTACGCCATTTTCGCGCAGAATAGTGATAACGCCCCTGTGCCTTCTCTAATCAGATGGACTATACATGCGCAAATGACGTCACAGTTCAAGATGTAAAACTACTGTTGAAAATAGAAAATATTTGAGGGAGTTTTTTCGTTTTGAAGATGCAATTCAATAAGAAACATATAATAGGGTTCTTTAAGAATCGATGGTAGCATGCACGAGAAATCTGGGGATTTTGTTGGGTTATGTAGAGATTATAAGGTATCTATGAGTAGCCCACCATCTTCTTCCACTGAAATATGGGTACAGGGCGGACATGAAATTTATAGTTTCTTCTTTAACTGATTCACAACATCTTCACAATTCATCTTTAGAAGAAGGTTTTACCCCAAATACTGAAATTTATGTTTCAATTTCATTCCTAGACTATGAAAGAGAGGGGACGCATAATCGTCGACTGCAAATTGTTACGCGATGGACCCAGCAGTCAGCGCTCAGTAGCGCTACATATAATGTTACGAGGGTGTTAGTTTTGTTACCATTATTCGTACAATTATAATTCCATACAGAGTATCAATTGGTTATTTGATAAAGTAAACAATCACTAAGAACTGCTGTTTCGCGTCATAGGTTACTAATAAAAATATTATTAATTTTATGTCAAGTAGAATACATGTTCAATGAAATCAAATCCAAAGAATTATTTTATTAACGTTAATTAACATGATGTGGCGGAACTAAACTTTAAGAAGATTCTTTTTTAAATTAATTAATTCTATTTCTTAGATTTTTATAACTAAAAGTGACGTCGCCTATGGTAATATTGTGGTAAACACATGCTTTCTACAACTTTAAAAGTATTTTTTGTATCTTACACTATCAGTAAACATTTCTAAAAAAATTATTACGCATTAATGATTCTTGTACGTAAATCGTAGCATATTTTAAGTAGTATGTAAACAATAAGCAAATTAAACGCGATTTACTTTACCTAACCTTACCACGTAAAATTGTTTTTACATGTAAAATGTGATTCTTATTTTAGTTCTTTCACTGCGGCTTTTACAGCCGTAAGAAGAACAAATTACCACTGTTTTAAACAAAAATACACTAGAACCTAACTTAGCCATTCAATAATATTAACACTTTTAATGACCGACACCAACGTACTGTCTGCCACCGTTTCATGGAGGCAGTACAAAATAATGTAACAATGTTCGACGTAGAGTCGGCTTACGAGTTACGTGTCCCCTATCTTTTCTAGTCTAAGATTTCAACTCATTTAAAAAACGATACATATGGAAGGAAATTTAGAATTTCTCCAAAAGGAAGGCGAACTTTTAAGAAATTCGATTATATGTAGATTATTGAATAAATATACGAAAAATTCAAGGAAATCGGAGGTGGATCTCTTTAGCTAAATTACCTATTGAATAAGTCGAAAATGTGACTTGTTTAATAGTTGAACCAGTGACTTCTGTTTAAATCCGGTCCTGTACAATTTCTTTTTTAGTTAATGATACATAAACTTAAACAGGAAAATATGACGAAATTTGTTAATGCATGACGTGATATAAAGAAAACAATGTAAATATTTTAATACCATTTTTATTGTAACAATTTACATTTCAAATAATTAAAGCTGTTATGTAATAATTTTCATCATAAAGTCGAAAAAGTCGATCCTTAATACACGGATATTTATACATTTTTTGACTTAAACACATGTTTCAGTACTAAAGAGAATTATAAATAAATACGATTTTTTCGACTAACAAAAACATTTTCTTAACAACAACTAATTATACAATGTAAATAAAAATGAACTTAAGCCTTTATTTACAATTGTACAACTTTATCTTGTAAAATAAATAGTGGTTTAACTACGTCGTTTATATACATCGTTTTGTACATTATATTTTAACATTTTCTTTGGTTAATAATTTGATCACATTTTGGTTGACATTTTTCTCATCAGTTTCCATTAAGTCTCATATCATGAATAGATGGTCATCAATATCATCTAAAATGAAATAAATTATTGACCTCGTGAATCATAAATATTCATTATTAATAATTACCTCTTCTAAAGAAAGTGGATTGCTTTTCATTTTGGTATCTAAACTGTGGTATCTTTCTATAAAAAAAAAAGACAAATGTTAAAACCAAACACATGATTAGTAAGTAATTTTGTTTACCATGTGCCAAATGGAGTCGTACCATTGCCATGATATAATTTTCAGTCGTCAATATTCTGTTCTTTGCAAATCTTAAAACCAAACACTCTAAAACCTTATTACTGACAGTGCATCCGGCTTCCCACAACAAGGATCTTAAATTATAACTTGACGTTTTGCCACCATTATGACTTCTTTCGAATTTTTGAAAAGCCAACTAAAACCAATCCTTTTATTAATGGGCATTTGTACTTATTGGTTAGCAGGAGACGTCTTACTCTCCAAAACTGAAGCATGGCCATTATGACGGGAATGTCTGATATGTTTATTTTCCCACAAATGTTGTAGTCCCTAAGCATAATCAAACTTTTGCACAATTCCAAACTTGGTTTTTCTGATAAATACACTTTCCAATGGGATTTCAAAATTTTTTGTAATTGACTTGCATCGACTTCTGTGGGATATTTATGAAGTAATTTGTTGAGGATCATGTTTCCATCTTTCTATAAAGCAAAACCAAAATCGTTACTTGGCTAATGTTAAATTCAACACTGAAAGGTAGTCTCACCAAGATTGGAGACGTATCTTCCAAAAATTCTGTCACTATATTTCTGATGACCATGTTATCTTCATTTACTTCCCTATTAAAATAATATACAAAAATAAGCACTACTGTAACAACACCACCACTTTTTTTATATAAATTACCAAATGTTACTTTGTTCATCAGTGAAGATTCGCAATAAAAATTTTCCATCCAAATTTGGAACGTTGGTTTGTGGAACGACTATGTAATCACCAGCAGGTAAAGTGAAGAATGTGACTACTTCTCTTGCGACAGAATGATTTGTTACATCTAATGGTTTCTAGTGGTATAAAGTATTGGTTTACAACCAGGAACAATGAAGCGTGTCTTTGAGAGGACTTACATGATCGGCTACGAATTGAGGAGTTAACCTGGGCATAGCATGAGGCACTTCGTAGACGGCAAAACCAATAGCAAAAAGAGGTTTACGTTTTTTGGATTCACTTTGGTGTGTTTCGTAAACTTGAGTGACTGATACAACTACATGGCATTTGTTGGAAGACGTTCTAGGAATTTGGATATGAAACTGTGGATTCATGGCAGTTGTTTCTGTAATAAGCCATGAACAATTATTAAAAGCTGCCGCTGAATCTCGATGATTAAAATTTACCTAAATATGTTGGTCCTCCACCAGCGTTGTACCCTGCCCTCCATCTCCTTCTGGCAAGTACAGCTCTCCAGGGTTGTTTTGAGTGAAGGGCGGGCTCCACCATCCAATCATCAGGTCCAATATGTACTAAATCTAACTGCGTAAAATGTCTTGCGAAATCTTCAAAAGACATCCTAAAAACCAAATAGGTTCGTCACTTCCTCTAACCGAATAATATTTTCAAAAAAAAGCTGTACCAAAATTCGCCATCGTTAGTGACTCTAACACTTAACAGTTCCTTGTCTCTTGGGGAGAGTCCATCCCATTCCCAAGACCGTTCACTCCATGCCCCAGACCATTCTCCCCTTGCCCATGGATTACGTAAACGGACTAAAGGGGTTTCCCCAGCCGGACCCCTAACCCGGGCTAACCCCGTTATACTGTAAGCGTGTTGAGTGATTAAACCATTTCTGAGACGAAGCTGACGCTTTGTATCTTTTTCCTATAAACGTTAGTGGAATCTTTACGTGCTCAATTTTAAAGAGGGCACTTAAAATAAAAAAAAAATTAAAGCATATGTAGGCTATTGCTTCTTGTTCTTCTAGTTGAGTAGGTATTGAAGAAATTAATAAAGAGTTTGAACTAGTTTTAAATATGTGTATAATACGTATACCGTTATTTGATTACCGAAGTCACAGTAGCCTATTGACCTGCAAAACAGTTTAATGAGTTAAATTGACTTACTGGCGTTATGTTAGCAATTAGAAGACTAGACCTAGGAACTGCGCTATTTAGTACTTGGAATGTAAGAAATCGATCTTGGTGCGTTAAGCTGAAACTTTGTACAATACCCCCCGTTAAGTCTTGTAGGGCTCTGGTGGTAGAACCATGAGACAAATTCTCATAACAACCATAAAATCTATAAGATTGGACTTTTGTAATGAAAAAAAAAAACAGAAAAAGGGTTAAGTTTGTGGAAATTACTTAGCATAAGCCTTTTCTAATAGTGCTGCCCAAAATTCAGTAGCATTTGTGGAGTGCATATACACCAGTCGACCTTTGAAAGTCGGCAGCTTGTCGTCCACGAGAATTTCTCTCCATTCTCCAAAATGCCAAAACCTAAACCTGGAACAATGAAAATTCACTTTCAAAACTGTGATAAATGATAAATCTACATGATAAAGTCTGACATTTAGGAACCTCTAACGACAAAAAAAGAAAAACAGAAAATAGGCAGAAAGTTTCATACGTTAATTCCAAAACTTCAAAAAATGGAGAAGAAAATGTAAAACTGCATATTTGAAACATTGTATTTTTTTACCTGTATCTGTATACTTTTTTTTATCTATCACGGTTTTGGCTACGAAGTGTCGAAAGGTCGAACAACACATTTTGCAAAACTTAAACGTTAAACGGAAAATAGTAACAATTATTTGCCAAAGCTAAAAATTTGCACAAATGCTCTTCTGATCTTCCTCTACAAGAATACGTGATCAAAAAATTTTTTGCACGATAAATACCTCGGCTATAAGATTAAAACAGTTCCCTTCGAGGACCACCTTATATGACGTTGCTCGTTAGCGTTCTGGCCTTCAATAACGATGGATGGTAACGGCCTCCCCTTACTTACTTTGTGAGCATCACTTTCAACGCAATACTTGAGTTGAAACTAATGATAAATGTGATATTTCGAAGACTGTAAGAGCCATTTTAAATAAAAATCCAAAATTATTGAAAACATTTTAAATGAAGGAACAGGAAACATCCAAATATATTGAAAGAAGATAAAAAGAAGAATTGAATAACAAACCAAAATATGGTGGGTGAGAAAGGCATTTGAAAAACTTAAGCTATTCGTGTTTGTAGTGTTAAATCATAAATCTTTTTGTGAATGCCCTGTATAAATTTTGACACGATGTTAGCTTTATAGTGGGTTATACTGGTAAAAGTTAAAATGTTAACATTTTTTTGTGGGAGTTATTTTTTATAGTTTGTATCGTAAATTTTTGATGACATTTGAAATTTTGTTTTTACTTCTCGCTTTGTGGATCCTTCTGATAATGTGCAACGCGTTACAAGAAAATAAGATTTTAACAAAGAAGTGACACTGCGATAAAAAAAAACAAAGATGGGAATCCCTCGTTAAAAATTAGGGAGTAAAAAACGAGTGTAAGAAATCGAGATAGGGGTTCAAAATTAGCGTCTCTCTTGGAAAATTCGGGAACGTACCTATATATGTAGTTACCATGGGGTAATTTCTTTTTAATTTTTTTTTATTTTAGAATTATTACCATAGAAGCAGGTCATATATAAAACTATGATATATTTTATTTTAGTTAGATTTAGTGTTTTTTGTTTATTTATTGATTTTAAAATTACGTATCTATAACTTATATCATATTATGTAAGCAGACAGCTTAAGATAATTAATCTAAATCGTGTTAATCGGCTATTACAGTTAGCTGTTCTATGGCCAGCTCCGGGTTATTTCTTCAGCCTCCCGATAAATGCAATTAAGTCTTTTCATTAGCGGATTGCACGCGAAGCTTCTGCGAACTGAGACAGGAAAATTCATAAAGAACAATTTTTCCAACTGCCGCAACTAGTTATCAGTTCTTAATTAAAGTTATTTGTAGAACAAGATTTCACTCGTCGATTAAATTAAACGATACTGGGTGGTCTGTGGGAGGTGGCGCATTTAGCTACTCAGTTAACCGATGCTCATCAGAAATGAGATGATTCTATTCTAAATTTAACTCGCTTTCTGTCACAGTTAAGGTTCAAAAGTAAAATTATTTATTCAAAATTTTAATGACTGTATTATTTTATCACATTTGATAATTAATTTTTTACTGGTGAAAGGTCTAATATGTATGCTAATTTTGAGAAGAAATATGGATTCGAATGTGAAAGCTAATTTAAATTATTAGTGAAATAACTATGCAGTGATAGCCCTGAGTGTCATTTTTTTATACATATGTTTATAAAAATTGTGTTTTAGAGATTTACATACTTTCAGAAAAAGACACAGCTTTATTATCGTTTTAATTAATACTACTGCAAATTTATTCAAATCTGTTTAGAAAGGCATGTTAAGTTATCTATAGTGTAACAATATAAAAATAGAAATATGTTACAACGCAACAAATCATGAAACAGTAAAGTTGTTTGGAATTTTTAAATATTCAGAAACATAAATCAGCAAGTCCGAAAAGCTAAAAACGATAATTTATTCTTATTATTTTATTAATTAGATTTATTTAACTATAAGTTGTAATAGTTTGGAAGCAAGTGCAAAAGTTCAAATACTTGAAAAAAAAAATATTTCCTACAGTTATGACGTTAAAAATATATAGTACAATTTAACAAAAAAAAAATACAATAATACATGTAAAAAAGGAAAAACTACGAGAAAATATTGAAGAATTTCACATTTAGTAGAATGTTCATTAAGCAATTTTAAACCCTCGGAGAAAACTTCATTACCTTAGTCTTCAAACCACCCCTCCACGGTACATATGACTTAATTATTTTTCGAAAATCCATTAAAATTGCTTTATAAACAACAATAAAACACTCGTTATAAAATAATAATTTACTGAGAACTTCCAGTTACGTTTCACCTCAAAATACAAGGCTTCCTCAGGGTATGTGTATGTGTATGGTGTAGAGGTGGTCACAGTATACATGTTAAAATTCTGTAGGGCTCACATACAATATACAATTACTAGATAATATTTAAAATCACGATAAAATTTGGATAAAAATCAATCAGTTTTATAAATAAAATAATAAAATCGATTAGTTGAATTTGGAATTTTTTGGTGCGGATTGGTCGATTTCCATAGATGTAGAAAATGGACTAAGCATCAGCCTCCCAAAAATGATTACTTTCTAAAAAAGGACAATACGATTTCGGATTTATAGACTAAACGTAACAAAGGCGTATAATCATTTATTAATTTGTTTTTGGATCATCATTTACGTAAATATAACAAAAATAAAATTGTTTCGTTTATTAATAACCATTATTTAACGATAAAAATGTAAAATATCACAAAAATGCCATATCTTAGTTTTTCTCAGTTTCTCGAAAAAATTTTTTATTGCAGTATATCTTTTTTTATCATTTATCTAAAGTAGACATATCAATGAGTACGTGAGACAAAGTAGAACTCCGTAAGAGGCGTAGCTTTAGGAAGAATCTTAGTTAAAAATTTCGTTTATTTAAAAAAAAAGAACTAAATTTAACAACAATCTCTTAATATTCCCGTCCGAAAAAGATATTATCTTTCTGCGACACTAAAAGGTATTGTCCACGTTTGAGCTTCGTGAACCGAAAAACCGGTTTTCAGCCTTTTTTTCAAAAATTTTGAGGTTAGGGTAAAAATGGTTGAAGAATTGTTTACAACCCCTAAAATTCCACCGCATTCCACCCCGGTTAGCAATTGTAAGCTAGATTTATTTTTGCCTAATTTGGTACCCCTGATCTAAGTCGTATTCAACCCCGCCACTGGCGCCTGTATCTCAAACGTTGTTCGAGAGTCGTACCGTTCGATGCCACCTCCTGATCGATCAGTCCAGTACCATAAACTACCCCATTAGCGGTAGTTCCTCCATCAACCCCGAGCCCAATGCTGCCGATGCCGATGCATACAATACAAAGGCGATATTTTATTCGTACTTTGAGGTCATTTAACTTTGCCAGATTTATGATATTATTTATTGTTACTTTAATTTTGAATTGCATTGCTGCCATTATCTTATCCTTCAGGGTTTAATGTATTTTATACTGTTTGATTGTGATTATCTCATGTCATTAATTTTAAGATTCAATTGTCTAATTTGAGTCCTTTTTGGACCATTTACAATTCTTCACTGATTCATGTACTGCTTTGTGGTACTAGGAAGATGTATGACAAGCACTTTAATTTGGTTTATTAAATCAATATAACCTGAGAGGTTTTGATCAGCTGTGTATACTTTGGTATATTTACCTACAAAATTACGTAAACGTAGATGTTGACTAAACCGGCCTGAAGCTGTAGGCGGCAGGGGTTTTGAAGGATCTCCCTACGGGTTACGCTCCTATGATTAATTCAGGTGAACGTGTAGCTACCATATTAGATCAATTTGGCGGTATCTATTCTCTCAGTTGAAGGTATCCGTATTGGTTTGATTTTTGAACCACTAACACTGTTTGAGCATCTCAAGGTTTTGCCTTGGTAACAAATGTGTTTAAAAAGATAGCAGATTTGCAATTTGTCTAAATTTAGGCGAAACTCTTAATTGAAGAACTCTTGATCAGAGAGAGGGAAGTCGAGTAAGTTGACATACTCTGTTGTTCTGAGCTCTCATAAAATAGAGGCGACGTCCACTAAGAGTTGCGTGTCTCGAACCACCTTAAATAGAGGCTATGTTCACCAAGGTGACGTGTCTCGCCAAACAAATATAAAGGGCTATGTTCACCATGTGTGACGTGGCCGACAAATATAGAAGGTTTCGTGGTTACCATGTGTGCCCGATTCCTACCAACAAACATTACTATAGGTATTTTAAAATGGCCTACTAAGGTAGTTCATGGGCTTACAGCGGTTGTGGCTTTATCGACGGTTAAAGTTGACGATCTGCACGACTTTCCTTCACTCAGTTCAAGACGAACATGCAAGAGTTATTCCTACACATTTCTTTGTTGCACTGTTCGACGATGTTCGAACTTTGTACCAACACATAACTTTGGTAATTAAAAGTCTTTGAGGGCACATCTATTCCAACCTTAAATTCTATGGTAAAATAAAAGGGTGCTCGTCTTCCCGAACCGATACCAGAGGCAATTGTAAATATGTATACTTGTAAATAAATCATGTGGTTCGAATTTCTTGTGTTTTCTTGTTAGCACATATATATTTTTGCCTTTTTTAGAATATCTTGTTCGACAATATTTCGCTGTACTGAATTTTTTTGTTGTTTGAACTCTAGATCTACTTGGACCATTAAATATTCCTGTTCTATTTAATATAATTTAATATTTTAGTTTGTATCTTCCTACCCTCTTTCAATCGTTTCTATAGTTTAATGAACCAAGTAGGTACATGTATTTATATATTTTTTTATTGTGTCTCAATAACTGAAATATTTTGCGAGACGCTTTGCAATGTTTTGTTTGTATGAAAAACAACGCTTTGCAACGTTATTTTCTTCTAATTACTCTAGATGTTTGATATCATATTTCAAATTTCATTCGATAGGCTCCCTGGGGCAAACCTACAAAGAAATCGTATTAACCGAAGAATTCTTTTAAAACGCGATACTCGTTCAAGTTAGCAGCTGACTTTGATTGATGTAGAACTTATTCTTTTAATAATTGGCCTTTGCAGACGCCCCATTTCTTGTTGTTGCCGTTTTCTTTTTAGTTTTTATTATTCATTGCTTTGCTTTTGATTTGTTGTTCGTCGTCCTTTTGTAAAACGATTGCGGCGAATTCTTGAGATCGTTTGTTCAGTTAGATTTATAGGGATAACTAACTGTAGCTGTAAGTATTTATCTGGTTAACGTGGTGATGACAGGAACTAATTAAGTTATTGAATACACACGATCGAATTCAACACACGACCTGTAAAACGTAGTTAATAAAATACTTTTAATTTCTTAAGTGGTGTGTAATTGTAACGGGGTTTTCTATTTGTATTTAAAATTAATATCGGTAGACAATTAAAGATTTTAGAATACGATCCTCATAATCATAAAATGAAAGAAAATAAAAGTTAATTTAGAATCCTTAACTTACACTAATCTAACCTAACCTATACTAGTCCAGCCATCAATAAGATATGAAGTCTGTTTTTGAACTTTATTAATTTAAAAAAATGCATTGAAGTAAATACTTAGGTGTCATCTAACACAGTAAACTGTCTTGAAAAGATCGTCTGGTCTAATTGAGAAAAATGTTCTCTGGCTTACAAAAAGGTTTAGAGGGGACCCAAAGCAGCTACCGTGAGATGGATTTTTCAGGCAGTACTGAAGTCTAGATTAACGTATGTAGCTTGGTCTAGTGAAACAGAGCATCCTGTCGACCTCACTCAAGGTACTAGAAAAATTAAAACGTACAGTGCTAAAGGGCACTTTTGAGCATCTTTGAGAAATCTGAACCCCTTAGAGCGATGGCCATTAGCACCCGTTATAGCATCAAAAACACACTTATAGAGGAAGACAACGAGGGGTTTGTTGTGCATCACAGGGAGATGATCACGTTGGAAATCCATGAGAAGTATCTTTGAGAAATTTCTTCAGCATTGAACCTCCCAGAGTGGTTGCTATTAACGCCTATTTATAACATCAAGAACAAGACAAGGAGGGGTTCGTTGTGCATCTCAGGGAGATGATCACGTTGGAAATCCTTGAGATGCATCTTTGAGAAATCTCTTCAGCATTGAACCACTTAGAGTGGTTGCTACTAGCATCTTTTATAGCATCAAGAACGCACTTAGAGATGAAGATAAGGAGGTTTTTTTTGTGCATCTCAGGGAGATGATTACGTTGGAAATTCTTGAGATGCATCTTTGAGAAATCTCTTCAGCATTGAACCACTTAGAGTGGTTGCTACTAGCACCTTTTATAGCACCAAGAACATACTTAGAAGGGAAGACGGTGAGGGGGGGGTTCGTTGTGCTTTTCAGGGACATGATCGCGTTGGAGATCTTTGCGGTTGTCTTTCATTTTACCAAAAACCTTCTTCTCTTCGACGAAAAGTATATGATTAGCCCTTACACCAAACAGAACTGACTTAGAAAAGAGCTCAATTTCGTGTGACAATGATCTTGGTCTGTTGGCAGGTCTAAGAACAAGAAGGAGAATGGTAGCGGCATTTATAATCGCTGAAGTAGGAGTGGGATACCAATGCCTTTGGATTGGATGACCACTTCCCTCCAGGCGGAGATAATTGCTAATACCCTGTGCGCCTGGCTAGAGTGGGATCGTAGTATCGACAGGCGCACTTATATTTGCTCTGAAAGTAAAGCTGTTATCGAGGCCTTTAAACGGTACTCAGCTTGTAAAGGATTGGCACCAAAAATGCAAGTCGTGTTGTTCTGGGCCACAAACCACGGTGGCTTAAAGGTAAAGAAGAAGCCGACGACTTTGTTAAAAAGATCTCATTTAGATCAGAAACCCACCGTTGGCTTCTATGATGATTTCGTCAATCAAGGGTTTGCGGGATGGGATGAAACAACTTCTGAACTTTGTAGGAACTGGGATGATCAAATGAATGTAGGCAAGCAAAAGTTTTTATCTGCCACACTGACTGCAGAATTTGAGAGGATCAACTTCTCACTTTCCTTGATTAAGACTCTTAAGTATCTTAACCAGTCATGGAGAACGGTAGTATAACATAAAAAAACTAAGAAGTGGAAAGAGGTGTTCATGTTCTCTTCCATTGCTCCCCGCTAAACGATCGAAGACATTTCATGGAAATCGAAGACGCCACCGTCTAAAAGGTACTTTTAAGGAAATCCTTATGAAACGTAAAGTCAGGCGCCACACTTAGGGGAATTCCAAATGCTCTAAAATTAATTTTTGCAGCTGTAGATATGGCTCTAGAGTGTGTTAAGTACTTTTTGGGTTATGGGCAAAAACCTACGTCGACAAAAATCATTATATTCATGGTAGAAATAATACTTCAAGATACATGTCTAGGAGTAACATTCTGCATCCAATACTTTTTGTGTTTTATGGTAAACGAGTATATGATGATGAATTATTGAAAACTCTGAATTTAGTTCGAGTCTCATTTTACAATTCAATTTTGTTGTTCATTGCCTCTAACGGTACCATTGACTGCTTGGTCATTCCTTTAACGATTCCAAACGATGTTTGTAAACATAACAGTGGCCTACTTTCACGCCAATCGGATACCACTTAGCAATTACATAACCTTATTTTAGATTCTTTAATGTCCTGTCCATTAAGTGGAGGTTTCACTGATGACTGTTCATGTCCGACGTTCACGTATGCGTATGAGCTTACATGCGTATTTATTGCGGACAATATTAATGAAACAACGTTAGTTAGTTGTATATATGAATATATGTACGTATTAGTCTACAATGTATTAATATTAACCAACATCAGGCAACCAAATTGATCTCCGACAGTCGACATTTTCCTCATCGGAATTGAATGTTTACTTTGCAAATTATCGGCAACATGAAAGCAGGTCGTGGGTGCTGGTTGTGGTATGCGGTTACCGTGTACCAAAATTCCAACCAGCGCTCGCTTTTATCTGTATTATGTGTTATTCATGTTACACGGACGCATGGATTAATTCAAAAAATTATTATTTACGTTGCGGCAGCGTAACACGAAACCAAAATGTTTTTATCGAAATTTACCATGTATTTTATTTCTGTTAACGGTTCTTTTTCAGTTGACAGAAAGTCTTTAAAAAATCATCACCAAATGTTTCACTTTATACGGTTTCATTTCAAATCGTGATTCGTGGAGTCAAGTAGTTTGATATTTTAACAAATAGCTTGACTTGACTTGAAAAATCAAGATTTTGACAAAAAAGTGTGTGTGTCAGTTTCGAAACGCGACTGAAGTTTACTCGTTGAGAACTTTAATGTTTTATATCCGTTTCCCTTTCCCTGTAAGTTCAGTGTAAGATGGGTGGGGAAAGCATATGGAGGTGATACGTTACCATCGTGAGACAACCCCTGCGCGCTGATTACTAACTACCTATGCTGTGTGTGAGCCTACAATCATTGTAGGTTCACACACAGCGCACAGGCCTTGTCCCACAATGGTAATGGGTGACAGGGTTAGTTCCGTTACGTTCACTCGATTTTAAAATTTACATTCCCAGGGCCTTATATTGATTTTTAAAGATGAAACACTCTAATTAAACCTAAAATCAACCCAGTCGATCCTTAAAAGTCTCAATTTCGTAAAATTAATGTCTTAACCTCTGAAAATAAATAAATTATAAAATTAATTAGGGAGAGCCAACGTTATTCAGGAAATACAAAATGCAAGAAAACATCAAAAAAGTTATTTGTTCTGAAGAATAGTGGGAATCCTTGAGACTCTTTTACAGAATATATCATTTATTTTGATAATTTTGGATAAACTTACTTTTTCAATTGAAAGTGTTCACTAAAACTAATAGTAAGTCAAATCAAGTCAAGCAGCGAATCTCTAACTCTAAATGATGGCTTTCTTCCATCATTATTTCTGCTTCCTTTTGCTACAAGGAAGCATAATTCTGGAAGCATTTTTCAAATTGGGGTTGGACATTTATCTTTTGTTGATTCTCAACATAATGGTATTATTTACTAATAATTATGATAGGAAATTTCAAAATTGAAAATGTGGTAGTTTATTATCAGTTAAGAAACAATAACAAACAAAAAGTAATAGTGGTAATAGCAGAAGTCATAGATATGTCACTCGGGAATCTTTCGTATGAGACCATTCCTCATTACATTGTAAATGGAATAAATACTGAAAGCATCTTAAGTGCTTGGTAGTCGTGTAAGTGAACTCGATTGCAATATTTATTGTCGTTTCAATGGCAAAAATGCAACTCGGCTTCTTTAATCCCATCTTGGAAGCGCGCGTTTTTCTTAAAAAATTTGTAATTCTAGTTGATGCCATCTATAAAGGCAAAACTATTACTAACAGCCACTTATAATTCTCATAAGAATTACAAAACGGATTGACAGAACTTCAGCAATCCAAGCATGTACGACGGGTATTCACCCAGAGGCGTATCTACGCATCAGGCTATCAATTTCACAACATCTTGTTTGCCAAATGATCCTTCAATTTATTTGTGCCGTTAAAATCTCTCTGATTCACTTTCTCATTTTCCAAATAAACATGTGAAATTGTCACGATAGCTACGGAGGATTGACAAAATAGGCCACACAAAATAAGTGAAATAATTTTTGATATTTTTATAAACAATTAAGACTTATCTTTATGGTAAGAATCACTGAGGTAAAATAAGTTATTTTTGTAAAGAAAAACTACAAACGGAGTTAGTAAAAGTTAATATCGCAATCTAGGATAAAAATCTAAAATCTAGGAATTTTGATCTTTCGATTTCCGACATTATTTGATAAACGGTTCGCCGCCACTGTAAACAAAAGCAGTGCCATAAGGGCCTTAGTAAATACGCGTCAGTGCAAAGGCAGATATCTCATAATTCTGCGACAAGATTATCTACATTCTGAGCCTGACATGCGGCTATTGTGGAGTAGCCGGAATGATCGCAATCTTACCATAAAAGAATATTCACACACACTTACACGTGTGTTCCTTAATGTTTATCAAACGCATGGAGACGCAAGGAGCCTTTTCCGCGAAATAACTGCAACTCTAACGACCCTCTCTTGATGCATTCAGTCAAAAGTGGACGGATGTTGAACCACAAAAACGTAAATGCAACCAGTGATGTCGTGGGATGGACTCGAAACAGTGGCTGACATAATCTTTTACTTTCTAACTATTGTGGCAATAAAACGAGAATGAAATATGAGAAATATCCTAAAATTGTGCAAAGGCAGCTGAAGTAAGGCCTTTTTTAGGGTTTCATATACGTGAATCGAGAAATGGAACTCTTACAGGATCACTCCTGCGTCTATCTGAATTGAAATTTGGTACACATATGAATTTCTATAACTCAAATAAAGACGTGTTACATTAATAAATGAATTATGGATATGTGGGTCACTTCAGGGAGGTAAATTATAAAATTAAAGGGAAAATTTTGCAAACTATTGTGTGACATATCAACTGAAAGGATTTCTTATGAGGGTCTCAACTATATATTTTCTTATATAATTTTAAAATAAAAAGTTTTAATTTAAGAAAATATATGAAATTTGACCATTCCTCCTCCTCTTCATCTCTCGAAAAAAAAAAAAAAAAAAAATACAGGCAAACCTATAAGGAGTCCAAGACGTGAATAATAATTTTAAGGGCATATAAAAAAATGGAATATTAGAATAGAATTCAAGAATATACGTGTCGGAACAGGTTGGCCAAGCGGTGATCCAGGATCGATTATTAAAGGAATAACTAGACTGTGACAATATTATATCAAGCTGAAACGAATACACCCGCTGCCAATTCTCGACTATTCTCCTCCGGCGCTCCTTACACAAGATTCCACAAGTTTGTTAACGACCTTGTCCCAATCTCATAATAATGATACTCGAAGAACGGGTGTCTACGTTCGGTGACGTCAATAACTTATCACCTCGACTTGGAATACTAGAACTTAGGAAAACATTCTCACAATTAGGGCTACAACCACTTTTAGAGAATATGGACCCAAAAACATAAGAATACGATTCGACGATGCCATAAAACCAAATACCTACTGTGTTCAGAAATGCCATTCTCCGACATACGAAAAGAAATAAGAAAGGGTTCAACAGTAGACATATTTAACATTTTCCTTTTATAACCCAAAAAATTAGGCCAGATAAAAAAAAAACACGGAATCCTATCCACGAGAGATCTAGTTGCAATTTTTACTTTCTCTAACCCAATTTCTATTTGGAAAAACTGACCCGCTGATAAGGATTTCATTGTTTATGAATGACCTAAAAATCCGTCTTTAATCAGTAGATATATCTTGATCCGATTTTCTTTCTAGTTTTAAGCACATCAACGTTAAAACAACAGTCACCAATATACTTAAAAGACCAGCACTGCCGCCTGGTATAGTAAGTTAGAAAATTGGACCTATTAAAAGTATATTGGCATACTGACCTTCAGAGGTTGGAAAGAGTGCGTGAAAGTTTTTTTGTATCCACATGCTATTTTTTTAATTTGGTCAGAATTAGATTACCTTCATTAAGTTAGGTTTCTGGTGCTGCCCGGACTTTTTTGTAGAAAATTTAATTATCTACGAAAAGGTCCACATACATTTTTATATCTAGCAGAGTATTGGCTACGTAAGCGTCGAAATGTCAAACAACTCAACGTTAAATAAAAATAGTAAAAATTATTTGCCAATTCTAAAAATTTGCATAAATGCTCTTCTGATCTTCCTCTACAAGAATCCGTGACCAAAAAATTTTTTGCACAATAGATACCTCGGCTATAAAATTAAAACAGTTTTCTACGAGGACTCCCTTATATGACGTTCCACGTTACCGCTCTGGCCTCCAATAACGATAGTAACGCTAATGCTTCGTATTCATCAAAAGCTTGAATCTCTAACAACTTTAACTATCTACGAACAATAATTTAGTCTTGATCCTTCCTCTGTCTAAAATATGTCTCTTACTAGACCCTTTGCCTTCTAGGTGTCCTACTCATAGTACGTCTCCTTTTTCGTACTGTCTCCCATGGTTCCTTAGTTTCTTTGTACTTTTACTTCTTCTAGTGCTTCTTCATTTCTATATTTTCTGTTCATGGTATTTGCACTATTTGCCTATTCTATAACATCACTTCTGAAACATTTATAACTTTTTTCTTTTCCACTGTGCCCGCGGTCCACGTTTCAAACGTACAGTCGAGTACAAAAGTGATTCCTTTTTGTTGACAGTATTCTCCATTAAATAAGAACGATGAAGCGGAATAAAAGTACCTATACGATCGAGGATTCCTAGACGTGTTTTTGTTTGATGTTTCTTGGTTGTTGTAGATTTTGTAAAACGAGTTTAGTTTCGTTTTGAGGCAGGTACTTATAGAAAAGACAAAAGGAACTCGTTAAATTGTTCTTATAGTTTAGTGACGGTGTACAAATAGTTCTCTGTTCTCACGCTGTACGAGGTACTATATTATATATCGGGTTAGCTCCTTTACTTATCCTCCGTTTCGATGTAATTATAATCGTAACTGCTCTCTTAATTGGTTCGAGAGAACAGGAGGCCGCGCTTTACGATCTATTGTGATTGTTTCGTCCGGCGAAAGAGCGAAAAGAAGCGGATCTATCGGTTTGACAGGCGATAAATCCACGCTTCCTAAGATGGTGGCTGATCAGACGAACGCGTACATACTCACTAGCTTATGAGATGCGGAAAAAGACTTTTTGCGCACCTCACTTATAGAGCTGCATACACGGATTGCTACTGTCCGATGATGAAGTAAAAAAGTTTACACTTTAAACACTTTCTGTCAATCTGCAACAATATTGTATGAAGGTGAAACTTCTTTGTTTCGAATCACATCCTTCCAGCAGTTTCACATCCTTCGCATTCCTACCTAAACATTGACATTGACCTCAGCCTTCATTTTCATCGGTTTTACTTACTGAAACTACTTTAACTTAAATCAAATCGAATTTGAAGAACTCAATTCACACACTTAGATGTTAGGTCTTTGATTCGGTAGATACTATTTGGAACATTAGCTCTGAAGATTAAGATAGAGCCTAAAAGTCTTGGAATCGTTATATTTTGGTCATCCATTTGTAGTCATAGCTCTTAAGGTTAAATCATGACACTACACTGATCAAATCTGAGTCTTTTGTTTGCACTTCTAATCGTTAAATCTTCACTTTACGTTTGGAAGCATGGAATATAAGTCTTCTAAAAAATTTTGAAACTGAGAGCCCACATTTGGTTTTGCATATGCCATACTAATATGAAATTTTAATACAGTATAAATTGAAGTTTAAATTTTAGATCTTCAACTCAAATCGTCATTGAAGAATTCAAACTTGCACGTGCACTGGCCCTTAAGATTAATTTATAGACATAGAGAAGGAGTTTTAGGCTCTTGAAGTCGTGGCACTTTGGCCTTCCATTTGATGTTATGGTTCTAAAAGTCGAATCTTGATCTAAATCAAATCCGGATCTATTATGTGGTGTTCGAATCTTTAAATATATATATATTGTGTTTGAGATTACCGAATCTTAATCTTCAAAATTTAGAAATTGAAACCAAAATTTTCGTATCCTTGTTCCGTTTTGCATATTAGGAACCTACTAATAGGAAACTGTAGTACATGTCACTGTACAATTTAAAGTGATTTTGGATTTTGAACTCCAATCGCAATTGAAGATTTCCAATGTTCTTATAAAGAAAATTAGCATTTGAGATTAATTTACAGACGTAAAGAGATGGAGCATTCGCTCTTGAAGTCGTAGTATTTTGGTCTTCTATTTGAAGCTATGATTCAGAAAGTCGAATCTTGATCTCATTTCTTGATCTTCTATTTGTGGTTAAATCTTGGCTATTATACTGGTCGAACCTGAATCGTATTTGGTGTTCTAATCTTGATCTCTTTGTATTTTGGTTTTGCATTTGAAGTTGGGATTGTTGAGGTTAAATTATTGTCATTGTAATCGTCAAATCATGAAATCTTAGTATTCCAAAAATTTCGAAAATGATAGTAAGATTTCAAGTACATGTTCAGTTTTGCATTTTAGGTACTAACAGCAAATTGTAGTACATGCCTCTGTATAACTTCAAGGGTTTCAACTAGCCTTTTGACATTAAAAAATTCCAATGGCAAAAGTAGTTTTTGATATCTGGACTTGGATCTAATGCCGTTCACGTCTGAGGGATTTGACCGAAAAAGGACTTAAATTATTGTTCACAGGAATCGTTGGTTCTTGTGTTTTATAATGCCAGTACTAGCCGATTGATCGGGCACCGTTTAACTGTTGTAACCAGTTTAGCGACGACTGATGTTCGGGTGTTTGTATTAATGGCTGTCAACGGCCATTCGTTTTCAATTTACATGGAGCGCGACTTCCTGTGAATTGGCGTGTCGCGAATGTTTTATTATTATTCGTTCTTCACTGCTCCTCACAATCACTTGGCTGATTCACCTGCTTCTGCTCTTCCTCGTTCTTCTTCATCGACGACTGACTGGATCGGATCTATCGGCTCGTAGCATCGCAGTTGGTTCAGTTTGCCAACTGACCGGCCGACTGGATGTGGCTGGGGCGGTCAGCGGCGATTCTTATCGATGCCGTTTTGTTATCGTAAATTCAGACGCCTGCCGCTCTTGCTATCGCCTACTTTGTGATTTAAAACGTTTTCGAACGTCGCATCCGAGTCACTTTATTGGTAGCTGAACGACCACCTTCTGTGAATAACTATTGTTTACAATAAAACAAGTATCTATCGTATTATTGCCAAAGCAACGTGCTACTCAAGTGTAATGTAAACTTTTTCCACTTTATGGATGCTGTGACAGTGGTGTAACAAAAAATCTCAAGTCTATGGGTCCTTATTACCTCCCTCATCCCACACAAAACTTATAGGAATTTTTTGTCTCTTAGGTAAAGGTCCAGCATCTTGGCTCTGCGAGATAACCACAACCACAATTATACCAAAATCTCTGGTTGTCAAAATTTGTTAAGTATCATTTCAGTCGAACCTTATAAGGGATCTTCATTGAAGAACGAGTTCAAAATTTTCCTCCATTTGCTTTGAACTTGAACTTTTATTGAAACAAGATTCAATTCAAATTCGTTTTCAAGATTCAACCCCTCATTATATTAGTGCTAGTGAATGAAAGTTTTTGTAAATCGATTATCCAATGAATAATAGCAGTCAAGAAATAATAATCAGGGCGACCTTTTGATACCATAACCTCTCTTTCTAAATCTACGTACCTACATGTCTTTACAATAGAATACAGGCAACCCATCCAGCCTAACGTAACCACCCAGTCCGTCCGTGCAATTGTTTCATCAACATCCGGAGCTGTCACACTTAACGATTTTTAATTACAAATTCTGATTAAACGAAAACATCGTGAATGTCGACAATAGGCGATGACTTATGATCTATGATCCTTTAATAAAACAACGAATCATTTTTCTATTTAAAGACGTGAGAAAATTGACTGATAACGAGTAAGGAAACATGACTGCAAATGAAACCACAGTGCTTTGAACTATAGGTACCTGAGTACGTAAGAAAATAAAAGTCGTAATAAGATTAATGAATCCAGATCAAGTAATAATGCGCTTTCAATTAATATTTCCTGCTCAGACGTTTATCTGGGAAAGGATTTATAAACAATTTTTGTCAGAAAAGTTCAAAGTGAACCCACGAAGTAGAATCGTGTGTCCTATCGATGTAAACCCATACCGGAAATTGTACTTGGCAGAATAACAAGAAGAAGAAGAAGATCATGATTCAGTTCGTAAATTAGTCATCACGAAATCTGATTAGTTGCCAACAGTAATAACGCTACAGAAACAATTTAATGTTGGTAATTATAAGAAACAAACGAGAAATGCAAGAGATGTGAACTGTGACGGGCATGAGCAGTCAGAATTTTATACGAAAAGGAGTTTTTAATTTTCTAGACCGATAATCAGGTGCCTCATAAATATAATAAGTTCATTTACAATAATTACAGTGAAGACCTTTGATTATCTATGGTTGAAAGCAAAAATACTGGTATAAGTATTAAGAATAAAATTGAATTGAAGAAAAACGAACTTATTTGTGAATATATTAGCTTAGGTTATAAAAACTTTCGATAGAATGAGGTGGAGGTCTTGGTCATAACCTCCAGGAACAAGAATCATTTGGTATCAGGACATCCATTACCGGAAAGACTCATAAACGGTAACCAATAATATTAGAACTTCTTGAGATCATTTATAATTCATGGTCGACACCAGCGGTTTAAGATCAAACACAAATTATCGTATTATGTTGACATCTGTGATTAGTGCTGACAGTTGTCTTTTGTTGATCCTTTCCGGCAATGGATGTTACTGCAACTTTTTCTGCCATCATAGTTGAAGCTACGTCTCTTGGCATAGTTAAAAGACATAGTAGACATGAGGAATAAGTGGAAGAAGAGTTTCAACTGGTCCCAAAATTTTATCACGCAAGATCGAGATCTGATGGTTTAGCTGAGAAAACAAGTTTTTCATAGACAACAAATTTGGTCACCACTATTTTTCCATTAAATGTGACTTTTGACGAGATTTTCGCGAACAACCGTTCTTCGTGATCTTTGATCTCCAGTAATTTTTTTAGCGGCCTATCGTATTAATGGAACTTTTGAGAATAGCACAAAGAACGTTCATGCAGAGAAGCAAGTTCGAGCTAGAAGAAGAGCAAAGGTTTTTTATTGTGGAAACCGACAATCGACGTTTCGTCTTTGGTGTAAATCTTCCTCCATGTAGTTTTTCTTAGTAAATTATATAAAGTACAAATGATGCGGTTTCCATTAGGACTTTATCTAATCCACAAACCTAACCAAACTCATCCTGTGGAAACTTACATCAAAGAGGAAACATTGGTTGGTTCTTTTGAACCTTTAGCCTTCTTCTGGGTTGAACTTGCTTTATGGTGAGTAATTGAGGGAATCTATAAATACAAGTGTAGAATACAAGTTTCATATGACAATTTTCTGTGGAATCCCGTTGTTGATTATCGAAAAAAGGGTAACTAAAGTGGCGTTATTTTTAGAAACATACCGAAAAACTGATCGCTGAGGTCTGCAACAGTAGGTCACTGATCCAAATCCAACACGAATCACCCTACATCGTCTTCAATGTAGCCAAGTAGAGGAGGGTGCATGTCACAAGTCATAACAAACTTTATACAGCGCTCACATACGTTCTAATTAGTTTGCATGGTGTACAGTGAGGTGGAATGAAAGAGACCACGTGACATATGTCATTGTCTAGTTCATCTACACGTGATCTTATAATAATGCCACTTTGCCTATATGTTTGATCCCGTTTTAAAGTCGTTGCCTATATTCATCTGGTTACGTGAACGTTTTACTTTACTATGTATTGTTATTTTATAAAAAGGACACGAGGCGGCAAAAGCAAATGAAACAAAGTAGGCAGTGGCGGTCGGGCTCGAATGGAACTACACAAGTCCTCCAGTCAGGAATGGCTGTTGATGTAGGAATTTCCATGCACCGTAACCTCCATTATGTATTCTTCTTGTTAAACAGAATTATAACCTTGTTAAAATAATAAGGCTCCAGGGAGCGGGGGTGGATATTCATGTTTAACGCAAAATGCCTCCAGTTTCTTCGTCATTGTACTAGGAATGTGTGGGTGTTTAGAATAATACCGAGCAAACCCATTTCGATAACGATGATACAATTATTAACTTTACGTAATTACTTTCAAGACTATTTGAAACCAAACAAAAACAGGAAGAATTATTTCGATTATTGAGCAGATCCAAGTATTCAGATAAATTAATTTATGGGGAGTAAACAAAAAAATATACCGTTATTTGTATAATCAATTTTTTTTTTAAAAATTCGTGTCTTTTGTATGTCCTCGCATTCCTCTATAACTATTTACTGTCTCTTATTTACGGCAGTGTCGAGAATGGCTTCAGAAATAATCTTAAACATTCCAAAGTCTTTCAGAATTTTCAAGAATGAATTGAAATCTTCGGGAATGATGCAGAACCTTGCAGATTTTTAAGTAATGACAGAATCATTGACAATGGTCTAGAAACTTCCAGATTTAATTAAGAAAACTAAGAATATTTTTAAGAACATCTTAAGAAACGATCTACAACGTTCTAATATCTTCCAGATTCTTATGGAATGAATTGAAATTTTTGGAAATTATTGAGATCGTTCCAGATTTTCCAGTAATGACAGAATTATTGACATTGGTCTAGAAGTCTAGAAACTTCCAGATTTTTTAAGAAAACTACGAATATATTTTTTTAATGGCTTCGGAAATGATCTAGAGCGTTCCGAAATCTTCCAGTTTCTTTGAGAATGTATTGAAATCATCGGAAATGATTCAGAACGTTCCAAATTTTCCAGTAAAAAGTTAGAATTATCGACAATGGTCTAAAAAACTTCCAGATTTTTCAAGAAAACTAAGAATATTTTTAAGAACAGCTTAAGAAACGATCTACAACGTTCTAATATTTTCCAGATTCTTATGGAATGAATTGAAATTTTTGGGAATTATTGAGATCGTTCCAGATTTTCCAGTAATGACAGAATTATGGACAATAGCCTAGAACTCCAGATTTATTAAGAAAACTAAGATTATTTATTTAAGAACGGCTTTAGAAATGATCTAGAATATTCCAGACTTTCCGAATTTTCGAATATTCCAAAAAGTTAGAGAACGTTCTATGAACTATAATGTTTAAAAATAGTATCTACGTAATTCAAAGATATGTGATACATTACTTGTAGCCAGTAAATTACACAAAAGAAAATTCCTGAGGTACTAATGAAAAAAGTATTTAGAAGTTTGCGTTATCTAACACTGTACATGATATTTCTGAAAGAGGAGATCAAAAGCAAACAACTGAAGCCGAAATGCATGAAACACTTGAATTAGAAGTAGTCCTGACCTGAGAAGCACAATTTGTCGCGAGATGTTTGTCTGTAATGGTATTTCCCATTTAATTGTAGTTGTGACATTCCATGGCGGCAATAATGGTAAATGCACGAGATTGGCATTAAGATAGTCGCTACAAATAACTTTTGCAATTTAGTACGTCTCTGCCTAATGTGTAGAAAACGAGTAACGCACAGTATTGGCAAGTGACAAAAAGGACATTAGCAAATGTATAAAGGTTTAGACAAAGTACTGGGTACTTTCTGCAAGGATTCAAACAGGACAGCAGGAATCTGGCTAAATATTACGAAATAGCTAATTTGTTGTCGTTATTTGACCACAGAAGAAATAATGTGACGCAAAAATTTGAATTTTTGAGAGTGTGAAAACAGTTGTGGTGAGATTTCAGTTGAAGTTTGTTTATGAAATCATGGAGGAAAACCTACGGTCTAAGGATTTCTATGGATTTCTAAAAACCATATTGTAGACCAATCATATTTTTGAGTCAAGAAATAATGATGCTGACAGCTGTGGCGAAAAAAACTTCATTATATAATGTCGATTGTAGTTTTTACCAACAAAATATAAGGAGTTGCTGTAAAATATTTTCCACAAAAAGGTCCCTGTACTATTTATTAAAAAATTTCAAAAATAATCTCTCTTCAAATCGACCTCTAAAAGAATCCCCGATGGAAAAACTTTTTGAACGATTAAATCCTTACTTACTAGACTAAAAGAGTTCCGTAAACTGACTACCTCTAATGACGTCACGCGTAAGATGCCTGGCCTTCCTACTTCTCTATGGTAGCGTAGGGGATGAATTAGTTGCTATATTGCTTCGGTAACACTGTGCCGCAGTTTGCAGGAGCAAAGTATACATAAGTGGCAATAAAAGACATTGCCAAAGCAATATTCCGCATGTTCACGTCGACCCATTCCCGGCAGAATAGCGTGATAAAGCGATGTAAATAAAATTAAATAATATCGTAAAACTGAGCGGACACTGGCAAGGCATCCGAGCGGCGGGAGCGGAACTAGAAAATGCTTTTTGAATACCAAATTAAACGTTTATTTGTAGTCAATTTAATGGTAATTTGCCTCGGTAAACATATCGCGATCATTTTATAAATAAGCTGATCTCGCCCCAAGACAAAAAAAAAAAACGCAACGCCTGGTGTGTAATGACGCGAGAGATCCAATCCGATGCGATGCGATCCGATCCGATCCGATACAACCACTCGAGTCTCTGACGTTTCTGGTTATTATACGTTGGTACGTGCACCTGGCAGATTATCGTTGTCAGATTTCCTTCAGAAACTTCCTCTTCGATGTCGTCTTTAAAAAGCCATCTGACAACGTAAATGCGAATGCGCTTACTAATTAAAACTCACTAACATCCGAATCGATCGTATAAGTATCTCCGCAATTAGCTCAGCAAATTACTATCAAGTAGAAAACTGCAACTAACACGTGGCAATATCAACTACTTATGCATTAAATTAACTTAACTTAACGCCAAAACATAGACAATAAATGTACGAAGTAATTTTTGGTACAAAAGTAAGGTTAGGTTATTTAGGTACTGAAGAGAATCAGCCAGTTAGCAATATCAGCGACGTTCGCTTATATTAAACGTCTATAGATTATAATTCGAGTCAACTTAGTGATCGCAGCGCCTTACTTATTTTCTTAATATCTCTGACACCCTTTCTTCTACAGCCATCCGTTTTCCTTCTCTCTAACCTCCATGGGTTACTCTGAGATTTGAAGTTGTAATACTAGACGCTAATAATTTACCCCAAACGTAATGTGAGAAAATTACAACATCCACTACGTTAGTGGCGGAAGTTGATTAGATATAACACTACAATCTCACAGGTTTTTGCCAATAGCCAATATCTAATAATATGGAGATATACCAACTGAGGTGACCATCACTAAAACACTACCAACTGAGACGATTTTATTGGACAAATACCAACTGAGACAAATTTGTTGAACATATACCAACTGAGGCCTTTTATTGGTCACACACTAACTTAGGCAGATGAATTAACCAAAGTGGAACATTAATTATGAGGTGACCATAAATCACCTGCTATATAATGACTGATTTTTATGCAATGCAATGTGTACGATGTGTCTTTTTCTTTGCTAGATTTTTTACAAAAAAAAAATAAAAACATGAGGTTAACTTGAATTATTGGTCCAGTTTAGGTTACATAAATATTTATCGAGTTATCTATAATTAAGTATAAACATTTACATAATTATAATTTGATGTACTACGCTTAATTTTAAAATAAAAACTAGGATTCTTAATTAATAAAAATAAATGTAAAACATCCGATGGTGCAAAAACATTAGGTTTGGTACACCGAACCACGGGAGTAAAGCAGAACCATCTTAGTCAGTATACTTGGACTACCTCAGGTGGACATGATCCCATAGCTTTAATTTTATGGCATGCCTCAGTTGGTATAAATTCAATAAAATTATCTGAATTTTTTATTACTGATCTAGAATGTTCTAGATTGTTTAACAATGATGTAAAAATTCAAGAATGACTAAAAAAGATTTAGAACATCCACAATTTTTCGAGAATGACGTAAAATGCTCGATTTTTCGAGAATGATTTGGAATGTTCCAAAATATGCTGTAAAGTGTTATTGAATGTTCCAGGATGATCTAAAATTTTTATTAAAGATCGAGAATGTTTTAGATTGTTTAACAATGATTTAAAATATTCGAGAACGACTTAAAATGTTCCTGAACATCCCAAATGTTTCAAGAATGATGTAGAATGTTCTAGATTTCTCGATAATTA
The DNA here is from genome assembly GCA_947389935.1 of Agrilus cyanescens. Lineage (NCBI taxonomy): Eukaryota > Metazoa > Arthropoda > Insecta > Coleoptera > Buprestidae > Agrilus > Agrilus cyanescens. The sequence goes on along the minus strand of OX376713.1, from coordinate 16,012,296 downwards.
TTTGGAACATTCGAAACAATGCCCTTAAATGTTGTAGAATGTTCCAGTATGATCTGAGAATTTTTACTAATGATCTAGAATGTTCTAGATTGTATGACAATTATTTAAAATATTCGAGAATGACTAAAAATGTTCTAGAACACCCAAAAATTTTCGAGAATGACGTAGAATGTTCTCGATTTTTCGAGAATGATTTGGAATGTTCCAAAATATGCTGTAAAGTGTTATTGAATGTTCCAGGATGATCTAAAATTTTTATTAAAGATCGGGAATGTTCTAGATTGTTTAACAATGATTTAAAATATTCGAAAATGACACAAAATGTTCCAGAACATCCCAAATTTTTTGAGAATATCATAGACTGTTCTAGGTTTTTCAAGAATGACTTGGAATGTTTCAAGTTGTAGAAAAAATATACTTTGAGAAAGTAAAGGAGCCCCAAGGTGTGCATTGCCTAGGGGTTCCGACATAGTTAATGTGACCCCGCCTAGGTTCAGTTGAAAAAAACCCAATTTAAGGAACTGTTTCCATATTTTGGGTCCCCTCAAACATGAGCCCCAACGCATTGCGCCTAGTTGACTTATGATAGTTACGTCACTGACTCTGGAGTTACTTTTAAATGCTCTTAACCTAACCAGAGTTAAATAAGATTTTTAAAATGTTTTTATCATTTCTATAACGTTTCGTTTTTTTTTTTTTTTATTGTAACTTCTTCGAACACCTTCAAGTTCTTCCATTTAAGCTCATCGTGACTGAAAACGAATACGAAATTTCTGTAAAAAGGAGAATTCGTCCAGTAGTCTCACAGTTGCCATGTTATCACGGAATTTAACACGCCAACAGCGCTTTAAAACACATGCAATTGTTTAACACTCGGTTACGTAGGTTTAATGACGACGACGTTGCCGTTTGCGTATCTTTTTCTGCGAATGAAGTAATAAATTTAATCAATTAGCGCGCCTTTGCAGCCGCACGCTAACAACCTGAGAATTCTTTGAACATACAAATGAATTGCATCTCATTACGAAGCAATTTTTTTTCCCCAAAGAGATTTCGCTATCGGGCACCGTCGACAGATAACTAATAAAATAGTACTCTTACTTATAAACAGATAAGGTAAAATCTAAACTTTGTTACATACTTATCTGATAATAAAAAAAAAATCATTGAGATCCACAAAATTTATACTGGAGAATATATTTCGTTATCTTAACGGTATGATTGCAGAACGTTAAAAGCAAGAAGCTCTGGAAGTGAGTAAAAGTAACGAGCGTTGGGGTAATAATCAGCTACATCGCTATACAACAAGATAAACAATGAAGCTGAAGTATAATCAAATACTATTAACAATTTTTTTTTTTCTGCAGAAATTGCAGAAAAACCTTGGTCTACTATATTTCTGTTTATATTTAATTTTTTTGTCTTCCAATATGTGGCTTCAAAATAATAAAAAACAGAATTTCCTTCCTTTTTTTTTTATTGCCTACGTCACAACCTGTAGTGAAATATCAATCTCGATTCTGGTATCAGGAGAACATAAGGCGCTCAATGTTAGTCTCTTTTAGTTTTACAATTACTCGTATGGAGCAGCATCTGCTGGATCAACTCAATTAGGAGGAGTCAAATTTGTGATAAGAATTTGTGTGCTCATTAGTTGTAAAGATAAAGAAGTTTTATTGGCTCATTTATATGAATAGAGACGCCTGTTGTGGACCATTTTAAGAAAATACGGAGATTGACTGGCAAAAAGTACATTTTTTAGAAATAATAATTTTGATAAATCACGATTTTAATAGATAGCTTAAATATTTATTTTTATAATTTGTATAATAGATAATTACACTCTGATAAATGGAAAATATGAAGAGGAATTTTGCCCTTTTCCTCTGGATCCACTACTGAATTATAAATTCTAACAGGATTTTGTAATGGTCGATTTTATGAACATTTCAACCGATTAATGTTCCTAAAAAGGGTTACAAAATAAATACTCGTTACATGAAATGAGATCTTTAGAATCTTTATGGAAAATTATGGCCAATACAAAGTTTCATCCTCTTAGTGACGACAGAAAAGTGTTCTTTATATCGTATGTTTCCTGGCATATATTGCCCCTGTAGAGGTGTACCTAAATATGGTTTGGGTGAAAGTGAAATTGTCTTACCTAAATACTCCGCAGTATGAATGCAAGGTATCAAAACCTTGATCAGGAGGTACGACTCTTTCAAGAAACCTTGGCGTCAGAGCAAGAGATGCAACAGCTGCCATGAGCCACTGGTCACCCAGTTCTCCAGATTCCAACGATAACCGACATAAATCACCATTGTTCTCACTCATGAATCGGGGCCTCGTGCACATTTCCTGAAAACAAAATAGAACAATGGTCCATTAACGGTTGTCTGTCTGTCTGTCTTTAAATTGAACAGACAGCTTAGACTATCAACAAATAAAAAATCGGACTCTGGGATTGTTATAATAGTGGAACAGTTAAGGTGTTAGATGTATTGTATTCTGAATAATTAATTTTTTTGGATACACCATACAGTAAAATATCCCTAAAAGTTGAGTTTGATTTCACACTTATAAAATCATTTAATTCTTCTTAGAAGTTTTACTCTCATGGTTTCAAAATTATTCCGTGTTTTCTGCAGTTCCTTTGTGGGTATCCATGTCTGTTACCATTTTTTTTATTTTCAGATATTTTTCTTAAGCAATTCAATTGGATTTCTTTAAAAGCTTCTGCCTACAAAACTTTTCTTATCATTCTTTCTTTTTTTGAATAAAGCTTCAAGAGACAACTGTAGATAAATAAAGAGAAGATTAAAAAGTTTGTGAGGATGTGCTTTTTAGTTTTGGATATCCGGGATTCTTGATATGTTTAGTTCTAAATAACTACTTTTTTGGGATTCTTATATAGAGTACTATCCTTAAAGACAGTGATTGGTTCCACTCTTATTCCTCATCTTCTATAACGTTAAATTATCTTGTTCCTCTGACGCTATTAAGAACATTTCTTGTCTCTACAAATCCCCCAGATTGCTTTTGTACTAATGTTTAATTTTTGTTTGAGTTTAGTTTTGGACGGTTTCAAGATCGTTTTGTGATTCCATAGTCCTCCTGTTCTCAATGATTTTTTTTAATCTTGGGTATCCCTTTTTACTTCTGAATGACTACTTTCTGGGATGACCTATCGAGTACAAAATCCCTAAATATTAAAGAGATTTTTATGCTAACGTCTAATTTTTTTTTGGGAGTTCTACTTGCACCCTTGCATTCAACATCATTTTGTGATTCCATAGTTCTCCTGCACTCAAGGATTCTGTTTAATTTTGGGTATCCTTTTTACTTCTGAATGACTACCTACTTTTTGGAATGCCCTATCGAGTATAAAACCCCTAGACAGTGATTGCTTCCATACTTACGTATTCCTCATCTTTTATGACGCTAAGTCATCTCATTCTTCGTAATAGTTTCTGGTCTCACGCTTCCAAGATCATTTCGTATTTCTAGAGTTCTCTTGTATTCATGTCCGTTTCCGTTTTTTTTCTCGAGGAGGTTATAACTTCGTCCACATATCTCGCATGTATGTGTGTATGTATAAAACAATCGGCTGTTGGGATAATTGTTCGTGTTCAAAGTGCAAATACTTGTCGAACAATGGTTCTCGCAATCATTGTTTGCACGGCTAGAAAACTGGACCGCCACAGTTGGACAAGGCAGTTAACAGAGACAGACGTGCAATGACCCCTTTGACACGGTTGCCAATTTAAAGCGCAATTGAACCGGACTTGATTGATGTAAAGTTCTGTTTTCAATTTTCTCGGCTTCGCTTATTTTCTTATTTATTATTGAACGAATGGACGGTTTTGATGGTCTCAAGTGAAGCAGCAGCAGCAGCTTGATATCAATCGGCAATGAGGAAAGCGATTCGTTTTAAGCTACGTAGCTGCCGTTGGTGGAGGATGGAACGATCTGATTTTCATTATGGATTGGACAAGAGGAATGTTTCTACTAATCGATTGCAAATTTATTACCCTACAGGAAAAAAATCACTCGGAGGAACTCCATTGTGATTGTGGCAGATCAGTAATTGAAAATGCATCAAAAGGTGTTGGATACACCATCGTCTTCATTATGTTAAGATGATCAATAAATGATATCGATGAGTTTTTAAATGAGTCAGATAAAATGGAGGATCGAGATGAAGTATTCTGGGGATTTACTAAAACAAAAACTCCAGCGTTAATGAGGATCTTTTAGCTTTAGGAGTCAAAAAATGCTTTTGTAATTATGCGAAACCGATAAAGAAGTTCTGAATTAGATTAATTATTATGAGATTATGAAGGGTAGTAAACAAAACTTATGGAATCCAGAGGTAAGAGGAAACAAAACGTATATAATATTAATTTAAACCCATATCAAGGCCCCAATTAATAAACTGAAGAAAATCTTGAATAAGTATCACAAAGGTCTTTGTGGGAATTGGCGAGAGCTATGTGTTAGGCTGAGGAAATTATATTTTTTGAGGTTATGAAGGGCGAAAAGAAGTATGGAGTGTTGAGGATGATTTCTTGGGACTCATAAAATAAGAAATATTTAAAATGATACATAGAAAGGTTTTAAGTATGTAAAAGAAGTTTCTATGAGGGTTTAGACGAACTGTGGAAAGTTGTAGAAGAGTATGCAGTTCAATAATTTTTTTTTTGGGTAGTGAGAGTTTTGATGACTTACGGAACATTGAATAAACTTTTTTGGGATCTATAAAAAACATCAATTTATTTGTAAGAAAAATATTATGAGGATTAGAAATAAAATAAATAAATTTTCATCAAATCGCGAGAGTTGGAATGACTTACCAAATGATGATACAACTCTCTTGGGAATTATAAAAACTATTAACCTCCAGTCTTTATTATCTTAAGCAAACTATGAAATGATGAGATAGAAGGATTTTTATAATGCGAAAAAGAATTATTTTAATGAGAATTGTGGTAAATTGAAGAAGACTTCTAATTCTGATGAAGGTGAAATGATTAAAAGCTGTGGAACATCAAGTAGGACTTCAGATTATTCCCTCCAACTGCATGCTTTCCTGGGATAATCAGTACAGATAAGTGATAATGAGTAAAAAGTTTGTTGTGGATGAGCTTTTTGTTCTAGCCGAACAAAGGGAACGGAAGCGACTGACTTAATAGAAGAACAAAGTCCGAAGATCCTCGATAAAATCATTAAATCCTTGTAAACTGCGTGTTAAGCAATCAATAAATATCCAGGTGTTAGAAGAAGCGGATGGGACGGCGTTTTAACTGATTTTATCTATTGATAAGCGATAAAAATTGCGCGATTTATACGGAGCGGGAGCTTTAAAGCTGTCACACGTGGAGTTACGACGCCTTGGAAACCAACAGAGAGCCGTAGACGGTAATTCGAAGCTGACTTTTAGATTTAATTGCTAACTTATATCGCTTAACAGGCTCCTTTGCCACTGGTAAATTATCTAATCTTTAGTTTATTTGTGCGTGGGTACGACCACTGGCGCTGTCCATTCCTCCCCTCGCTCCAACTTGCACGGAATCGTTCTCCCCATTTCCAGTCGTGAAGTTTTTACGGTTATTTGGAAACAATGTTTTCTCGTCTTATTATTGGCTGAATCGGCGAATTCTATCGCGATTATTTTAGTACCACGAACGAACAATCCACGATCCGGACATAAAACATTACACAATTAAGTTGAGAGAATTCAATTGCATACCAGTGTGGGTACCTATCTCAGATTACCGAGCCAAGCAACATTGGCAAATGTACAATTGCACTTTCGAAATGGTTTTAATGTCGACGGCAGTAAATGGAGGGTTTCATTCTGTTCAATCCATTTTTTTTTTAATTTTAACTTGAGTGTAGAATCTAAAGAATATTTTGGACAATTTAACAAGAACAAGTTGAATTCGCGTGGATAGGCTTCTGTACGATGAATATGTAACCTATCTTGTTTTTTTTTTTGAAAATTTGAACTTAATTGGTTTCTGGTAATTGAAAAACGTCATGTAATTTTATAATTTGTCCCCCAAAAGTCACTCTGAAAATCAAAATTCATTACTCACGTGACACAACTTTATATGTACCTGTATGAAAATTTAAACGTAGATGTTGACTAAATTGGCCTGAAGCTGTAGGCGGCAGGAGTTTAGAAGGATCTATCTACGGTTTACGCTCCTATGATTAATTCAGGTGAACGTGTAGCTACCGTAATTAGAACAATTTGGCGGTATCTATTCTTTCAGTTGAAGGTATCCGTTTTGGTTTGATTTTGAACCACTAACACTGTTTGAGCATCTCAAGGTTTTGCCTTTGGTAACAGATGTGTTTAAAAAGATAGCAGATTTGCATTTGTCTAAATTTAGGCGAAACTCTTAATTGAAGAACTCTTGATCAGAGAGAGGGAAGTCGAGTAAGTTGACATACTCTGTTGTTCTGAACTGCCATAAAATAGAGGCGACGTCCACTAAGAGTGGCGTGTCTCGAACCACCTGAATTAGAGGCTATGTTCACCAAGGTGACGTGTCTCGACAAACCCATATAGGGCTATGTTCACCATGTGTGACGTGTCCGACAAAATAATAAAGGTTTCGTGGTTACCATGTGTGCCCGACTCCTACCAACAAACTATATACAAACTCCCGTGACATGGCATCTTCAGACAACAGGTATTCTAACATGGCCTACCAAGGTAGCCCATGGGCTTACAGCGGTTGTGGCTTTTTCGACGGTTAAAGTTCACGATCTGCACGACTTTCCTTCTCCCAGTTCAAGACGAACATGCGAGGGTTTTTCCTACACAATTCGTTGTTGCACTGTTTGACGATGTTCGAACTTTGTACCAACACATAACTTCGGCTATTAAATGTCTTTGATAGCACATCTGTCCCAACCCTAAATTCTATGGTAAAATAAAAAGGTGCTTGTCTTCCCGAACCGATACCAAGGGCAATTGTAAATATGTATATTTGTAAATAAATCTTGTGGTTCAAATTTCTGGTGTTTTCTTTGTTAGCACATATAACTTGTACGGAACTCATAAAAGAATCTTACTACATTCAATTAACACAACGTAATTAAAAGGTCCTAACACTAGACGATTCACATTCACAGCCAAATTCTTCGATTTCATTAAATAAATAAAGATTTTTTGAAAGTTTAAATTTTGTTTGTTTTTCTTTTCTCGATTTTAACTAGAAAGTGAGGGTACCCCCCTTACGACTGGTTACAGAACCCTTAAAATAAATACCTAATAAGATATCTACATGAAAAACATGAAAGTTTTTTTTGTAAATATCCAAAGTTGAAGGTACTGATGATCCATTCTATTATATTACTGTAGGGATGTAATTTTTCCAAAATTTATTGAAACAATGGATAGTAAACAGTGCCACTTGCTTTAAATAAATTTATTTTCCAATACGAACTTTCAGGTGTGTCTACTTAATGTATTTTAGAAAACCTACAGGATTTGTCTCATTAAGCTCTTTAAAACTAATAGAGCCTTATAGAGGATATTCTAGACCCTTGAGTGGACCCAGAAGGTTCATATGAATACTTACATGAGGTCTCATCCAAATAATTGGGTGCAGAGATGGCTTTTTGTGATGGTATAGGGCTTTTACTCCTGCAGGAAACTCCGGATCTTCATAAAGAGTTCCTCGTTCTCTGCAACTTCTCCTGACAGCTTGGTAATTACTTCTACTTCTTTGATTACGCTCTGCTGTACAATATCTAAAAAAAAGAAACAGAATTGAAATAATTACAAATCGAAATCAAATCTTAATTTTGGTACGTAATTTTAACTTCTCCTACGTTCGTATTTAAAAAAATGCTTAATAAAAACAAAACAGTAACTCTGTTAGAGATACAAGAGTATATGCCTTTATGGAAGGTGAGTATTTACCACTATCTACTAGTGTGAGACTTAATCCTTGCATAATTAAATTCAGAAATAATGAAAACACGATTAAGTTCACATTTTGTACATAATCCAACACAATTAGATTCTCTTTTAACGCCCATGTAACGAAAACTATGATGGGTACCTACAAAAAAAATTGGTGCGTGGAGTCCCTACGCACGAAAGAAGTGAAATGTAGAATTGGGAACATTGCAACAGTCACTACGTATTTCGAATTGTAATAATAAAGCATAGGGCGCTTCTCACTGTTTCATTCTTTCAATTCCCCTTGTTCATCGGCATTAAACGCTCAACGCAACCAATACCACGCCCTCGTTCCCCCTCCACAGTGGCGTTAAACGTTTAAAGCAACCGGACCTCGCATTAGAAATTTATACGAATAGTCTGGAAGAGCACCAGACTATCTTAACCAAATAAAAAAAAAGTCGATCACACTGGTAATAACATAAGTGTGATACCAAAAATTTTAATTCAATATTGTCGATCGAGAAGAAAATAAAGTAATCTTCTTTGATACATATGGCATATTTTTAAAAGACGAACGGATGTTTGGGATTCTTTTTATGGTCATAAATAATTCTAATGTTACATAGTACCATTGACAGTTGGTTTTGAAATGTTTACACGCAAAGTCCGTTTGTCACTTAACCGTATCGAGCGTGGACTTGTAAAAAATCACTTTGACATTGTCATGCACCATAGAGACAGACACGGGCATGAAGAATGTCGAACAAGCATATCATAGAATATTTGTTACATAACTGTCCCGTCTGACAATGTCCGTCTCTGTAACGCATGAAACGTTTGCCTGTCTCGCATGGAAAAAATATAATCCGTTTGAAATGCGGAACTTCAAGCATACGATGCACTTGTTGGATGACTGTTATTGCAAAACGTTTCAGACGAATTATTTTCATCGTCATAGGGCATTTTATGTATTACGGTACAATATCGTAAAGTCATTTACTAAAGAACGAATTTTGAAACAGTTACACACGCAAATATATTGTTTGCTGTCTGGAAGTCGTAATTAAAAATAAACAATATTTTCCACATGAGTTGATAACATGGAACAAATTTTACGATTCCAAATTAAGTTGATGGTTGGGTGTACATTATTGCTATTTTTATGTGAAAACAAACGGGGAGTTATGACGGTTTGACAACACAAAATTGATAGAATTGCATTATTCCTCAATAGAATTATATACAATAATAACAGATTATTCTGCTGACACATTGATAATGTTGGTGACAAAACGAAATCAACAAAGTTCGCAGAATGGGAAGTATAACTATGAGGCTTACTTACATTCAAACGAAATTGGAAAAATAATCTACAAATATAGAAAAGAAGGATTATCTCGACCTTTATTTGAAGGAAATCCAGAATGTTAACGAAAAAACAGGATTTAAATCATCACAAATTGAGTGCCCTGGTTAATGGATACGTAGATTAGTAAAACACCTCAGACAGTTGGTGAGCGCCATCTGCAGTTAAAAACGCCATTAGTGTGGAACTTTAAGTCGTTAGAGTAGGTAGGTAGGTGCCCGAAAACAATAATTAGGTGTTTATAGTTATCTTGGTCTTGATGATTGTATCTAGATATTGGTCTTACGTTATTAGTTTCATTATTGATCTTGGTCTTGCATAAATATGTCGTGGTCTTTCAGAATCGAGTCTAAGCCCTGCAGAGTTCAGTCTTAGTATTGCTCTTGGTCCATCGAGTCTTGGTTTTGATCTTGCATCAACCATATTCTGGACTTTAAGTTTCTCTAAATTCTCTAGGGGGTTCATTAATGATTTGCAACAACAAGTTTGCTAAAAGTCTTGGTCTTGCAGATTCGGGTCTTGGCTTTGATCTAAATTTATAAAGATAGGGTTTAGGTATTGGTCTTGTTGAAGTGATACTAATTTGAAAAATTTGCAATATCAAAACCAAGACTACAAGACCGAGACTAATTTTGCTCATCACTATTAGCGATTCATCTATCATAAAATACAATGCGAACGAAAAAAAAACCCATCGTCGAGAACATCCTTAGATGTTAGTAAGTTCTAATAGATAACTGGAGATGTTTCTTAAATTTCAAAAAAGAATTTCTATTATTATTTTTTTTATTAATTATAATAACTTCCTAATAAACTTGGCTACAAATAAAGTGTCAGCAATTTAATATGATCTGCAGATATTTCGTCCGAAAAATGAGTACATAATATTTTGTTAGCGAAGTGATTGAATTATGAGCGGTGGGTACAGTTACTCTTTCCATTGCGGTAAAGCAATAGGCTGTTTCCTAGTCCTTTTACTTCCATTATCGCGTTCTGTAATCTTGCCGCCGCGCGGTCTAGAGCAATTTTCTGATCCATCATGTGTGAGGTCAAGGGTTGCAATTCCTCATAATCAGACGTATATTTCCGAGGGCATCACACGTCTTCCAGCATTCTGCCAGAATCAGACATTCATTTTCCTTGTTTATAAACTCTACAGCGTTGCAAGAAAACTTAGAATTCTTACCTTACAATAAATGTCAATATCTCAAAATATCCTTAATAATCTAAATAATCACCTCAATGTTTAACGACATTTTAGAACTTGTAGATTTAAGGCTTCCATGGTAGGTGGTCATCGAAAGCCTGCCTTCTTCCAAACTATTGTGCAGTGGTCTTGACGGCATCTACAGCGTTACGACTTCATGTCAAGTAAACACTGAAGAGGTCGTCAGCAAAGATAAGCAAAACGTATGGAATGGCACAACAGCCAGGAAAAGGACAGGATTCATATTCTGGAATATTTAGACACAGAGACCTCTTCATTTTTGCATCATTACTATAATTGTGACTGTTTCCTAACTTTGACCCTCTTCTGTAAAACTTTAATAGTCTACGTATTGTTTAGCGAAAGATTCGATTGTTCTAACAGCGAATGAATCTTGAAAATACGATCAGTGTGTATTGACCATGTAATCGAATTCCTTCTGCTCAAGAAGTGGCAACAGTGTTTTATAACTGGTGTGCATCAGGTAAGAAACGGGTAAAAATATCGATAACAGCAAATGGAAATAAAATTGATTCAACATACGAATTTCTTCACTTCACGTAGACACGCCATTGACGTACAAATTGCGAAAATTGGTTCTGATTGTTCTTTATTTCCCGGCTGGTTGGTAGTTGGCAAGCATTAGAACTGAAGTACCCCTTATTGTACACTCTTTCTACATCGTAACGTGGACGTGATATCTGACAAGATGATTGCGGAAATAAAATCGAAAATTGATAACCACTGCAATTATTTGAGAGTATTCGCCTTCAATATTTTTTTCAAAAGAAGAAAAACATTCAACTTTTGCTGAGAAGATCATTAAACTTTTCACAGGCGCGAACCGTGGATGGTGGGTGTACAGGAAACGGAAAAGTGAAAAGCTTTTGAGACGTGCTTATATGAGCAATTGATAAAAATACCATAGACAAAAGGAAATACAGAAATGAGGAGATATTCAACTATAGAACGTGAATAAAGAAGTTGGAAAGAAAACTCAAGATGTTGTGGTATAGTACCTTTTATGAGATTTTGGTCAAGTCCAAGTTGCCCAACACAAAAATATGGAAGGTTTTCATGAGAGTGTTCATAAGAGTCCCGAGACATCAATTGGAGATTGTAGTCAAGAATTGGACGTTGTAGGTAATCACGAATTGGAGATTTCAGGAATTTCTCTGCAGTGCATATTTTCATGAAAGATGTGACAACCATGCCAACAAAGTTAAGTTAATTCAAGAACTGAAACCCATTGATCACGCTTAGTGATTAGACTTCAATGAATGAATTCCAGGAAATTAGAGAAACAACAAGTGGCAGCTTATTTTTCGAACAAAATCATCTTCAGCGCTTGAGCTCATCTCCATCCTGATTTTTGGGCACTATTCTTGCGTTTGGGAATCAGCAATCCACGAATGATTCATGAAAAACAAATGCAACCACAAACCATTACTGTTTGATGCAAATTTTGGACATCTTAAGATCCTTTATTTAGGGTATTTTTTGAAGTTTAACTCCAAGAATACTGAAACTTCAACGAAGGCAATTGAGTGCAGTATCATTCCCTTCACCGATGGATTCTCCTAAGGTTCATTTCATTAACGTGGTTTTGGTTATGGTTCTCTCATCAGGGTCCTCAAGGAAAGACCGAGATCATCCTTTACCAGTTTCTTCCGAAGATTTGCAAGATTACCGGGCTTATCTAATTTCTACCAGCAGCAGCAGGCTTGGTACTCGAGCGAGGAGGTACTCGTCGAGGAAACTTTGCCTATTCCCTAACATGCACCTCTGTCACTATGAGCCCAACCTCTAGGGAAGGTGTCTCTCCCTGGGGCCGCACCGGACTGCCTGTAGTACCAAATTATTTCATTGGTCAGATGTTCAGAGCCATTACTACTTCTCCCAGTTAAGGTTACTTGCAACCCTTAGGTACTTGTAAGTCCCTGGCTACCTCAGCCGCCGTTGATGAATGATGGTCGAGGCAACTTTCGTGGGTCCTCCACTGTCCCTCTCTACTGAGGTCCCACATAGAGTGGGATCGGTTGCGAGATATCTCATTTTTATGAGTGAATGGCGCGTGGACTGCTTACGGGAGTAACCCTTATACTATGATAGAAAAGACTAGCCCGGTCATAGGAATGACGAGACCGGTCCGACACCTCAAACGACTCCAGCGATGAAACACCGGAATAGGACCTGAGGTATATCAGCCCAATCCCAGCACCTCAGTCCTAGGGGTCGCTTCAGCTGCTATGTAGTGTCGGCTGCGCAAACCTCCACGACACTCCAAACGGCTGCCCGCCCGTTTACCAATGGGAGGGAGTTCAATATCAACCGAACACAGTTAAAACTGTTCCTTATTTTAATTTTTTCAGTCACTTATTGATACACTCCTTAAATATTTTTTAGTTTACTGACTATTTCTTTCTTTGCTCCGCGTGTTCTTTTTGAAACATTTTTTTTTTAACTTTGAGGTTTATAAATACAATTCCTTCCACAAAGATTCTAACTACTGAATCTTCCCAGAGAAGTTTTCGACTTTTTTTAAAAGCTACAAGATATACTTTTAAATTGTAACGTTTTATTTCAATTGTATTTACTACAGGTAAGAAGAACATTCCATTTCAATTACATCGATCCATTGAGTAACGAATTACATGCATCATTCCAAACTCAACGCTTTCTAAATAGAGCATGACGGATTCTACTAACTGACACTTTAATTACAGCTAACTATCAATTACTTCAGAACTTATTTCCGAATGTTATTTTCGTAACCGGTTTTTGAACTTTTGCACTTGACTGATTACAAACAGTTTATTAAACGAACTAGTGGGCCACTTGTTTCATGAGTTTTCTCTAGGTCAGTAATACTATGCATATTTCTGAGAATTCTGGCGTGTGAATTTTTACAAAAATAGAAATAAAAGCACATTGTAATATAACTTGAACTTAATAGCCAAGATAATGTAATATTTGTAACATAGTTCGTTTGTAAACAATAAAAACTGAACTAAAGTCACTCTAAATTTACATTCATGTTAAACTAACGCTCTTTCGCTTCATTAATTACTTCACTATTAAATAAAAAATAAACCAGAGAAATATTAAAATCACTCACTAAAAACCCCATTTAATTTTAATTATCTAACCACAAATTTAATGAGAATCTTATGATGACACATATTTAGTGTTATTTTTTGCATGTAACTGTACAAGTGGTGGTACGAACTGCGCAACGAGCGTAGGGAGTTTGCGCTGGATGGGGTAATAAATATCAGTCAGGGTGCGGTGAGCCAGCAGATGCAACGAGGCAGTGGCCAGTGGCAGTGGGAATTGCACAATATGTATGTACAACAGAAAACAATATTTACTATTATATTATATGAGGTTAGTCTAATGAGATTATTTTTTAAGTTTCTGCTTTATGGAATGTCTTTATATTTTCAATTTTGATTTATTATTCAATAAAATTTTAATTATACGCCTAGATGTGTTTGTTTTACTACCCCAAGTTCTTTATAATTTACATATTTTATAAAGACCGAACCTCCGATCCAGGAATTCTTATAAAATCGTTGGAAATAGTAATTAAGTTTAATTTTAAACGACCAAATTGATGTTAATTGTAAACTCTCGTTTATCAAACGTTTGGAAACGAATTTGTTGAAGTTCCTCTAGTGATTATCTTGTAATCTTTAGTATCTATTAAGTCAAGATGTGTTAGTTTAAGTTAATATTACTTCTCCAGCTGAAGAAGGTATAGAGTAAACCTCAGATGCATGGGTGATTCCTCAGCATCTCCCTGTTAAGTCACCTACCCTACATGTAGCTCATCAAAAGCTTTTTCAAAAGGAACAGAGCAAGCATTACGATCGACAATATAATATTTCAACTATTTCAAGTAAAGATTCTGCAGTTGATCAACTTATTGAAGAAGTGAATTATTTATTGACATCGAATGTTGCTAGAATAGTTGTTTCGTCCTAAAGCCCTGTTGAATAAAAGCTAATTTAATGCACCTGTTGTTCAAAGTGCAATTTTCTGACTGAAACAAAAATAAGATGATAAAACGCTGAGAAGAAGAGTAACGAGAGTGAGTAAGATATTTTCCCACATTTGAATTCGCATTAAATTTAAATAGCACGTCAAAGGAGAGCATTAAGTCGACGTTTAAGGAGTTTTTAAGCGTGCCAGAGGGATAAAATAAGCGATGCACTCGGTATCGGATGTGTTTTAAAATAGAGGAAAAAGCCGCCATTACTACCGGTTCGCTTGCTCGTAAATTCATCATAATTAGAGATGTTTTTTCACCATAAAACTGAGAGATGCTGTCTCTTGATAAGGTATGAAATCCGAAGTAATGAGCGGTAGAACACAGACAATGTGCCCGGTCATGAGCCTCTGGAATGTGGAAAAATATATCTGCTCTATGCAGCATTGCGCTGCTTGCTTCTGCACTTTCCAAACAACTTCTCACGAGTGGACAAACTACTCTTGTAAACTCACCACTCTTTTGTTAATTAAATTATTATGAATTGATTGAAGTTACTTTTTTTGGTTAAATTTTGTCTCAGGGGATTTTATTACAGTTTAGTTGTTGAAGCCCGCTTTGTGTGGAAGTGACATTGTTTAGGATAGCAGTGCTGTGCATTTTAGTAAAATTGACAATATGGCGTCAAGGATCCACCAACCCGTTGCGAGAAATTTCAAAATCAACCAATCGAATCCAAGCAGCGATTCCCGCAGTGATATCTACTTCTAGAGGATTTTTATTTAACTCATCTCTTATTACGTTTCCGATGATAAACAACGTTCGAACAAATACTTTAGAAACTTTTAATATCAGTTCATCCTGCCGCACCTTTACGCTGCAAATGGAATACGATTTAAAACTAATAATTTATTCGTATCATTCCTTCAGGTGACCGCTATTTGTTGGTTTAGTTGACTTAAAAGTGCCATTATAACTGCACATCAGAGCGCAATGTAAATAGCGAATATTTTCCGACTCCAGAAACGTGATGCTATGTGTCACATACATTCAGAGAAGGCAGTGGATAACAAAAAAATCGAATTGCACTGCTTGCGCTTGCTTGTTTGGTAGCCGCATTGCGTAACATACCGGATCATGATGACGGACGGATTGATGACATACCTTACGGTATCCGGATTCTTAAACGTTCTACCTTCCGTCATTTTTACTGTCAATAAAATCACGGCTCAGGTGAAAAAACTGTAACATTCTTGAGTAAACGGCAGATGTTGTGGTGACAAATATGGCAAAATCTTTTTATCGCGAATAATTCACACTAAAGGAGTATTGGATCAGTTACTATAAAGTCCAGTGCTGTTCACTCAATTTAGAAAAACGTACGTTCTTCAATAGACTCTAAACTTCTGATCAACATGAATCACATTTCAGAAACTCACTAAGGTTCGGAATTCACTAAAATCAATCTCAGTTTCTAAACTTTGCTCATGTTGATACCTCTAGAAGACTTTGAATGTTATTCTCACTTGGTTTGGTGTTTTGTAGATATGTAATTGAGGGTATAATAGAATAAGGTACGGAGCAAAACGGTTTTGGTCAGCGTTCTCCATTTTGATGAAATTCCTAGGTTTTCGGGCTTGTTATTTCTCATCAGCGCGCTACAGGAATTTACGACGGGACCAATGTGTGACTCCTGCTAACAGGCAGATTAATAAACTGTCTCATTCGAAAGGCAAAGCGCCACCTGTGGGGATTTGTTACAAATCATAGGTTCATTAATGTTCAACAAGACCCTATTCGGATTAAGGATTCTACTCACGTGGTTCAGCATTCCGTCGAAACTGCATGATTCATGGCAAGTCGTCGCAGATGGCGCTTCAGTTGATGTCTGTGTTACTTTATTAATCCTGCTAGCTGGGGTCACATCTTGTTCGTTATTTTGTCGAAGATGCCTATGGTGCTCTGATGAGAACGAATTCAGATGAAAATTTGATACGATAGCAAGTTGCCACAGATAGCACTTCAGTTCCAGTCTGTGGTAGTTTGTCAGATTTTATAAGATCTCTCACAGATTAGAATTCTGCACTTTAATGTAAATCTACATAGGTTCTGTGAGATTAGGTAAGGTTAGGCTAGGTTATGTTACCCAATTAAAATACAAAAGATAGATACAATATATATTTGTAGGTAACAGACCTTTAGTAGTCGAACTGAATATTTTGACTGTTTTGCAAGACTACAAAATTTTCACTACGTTTCCTCCTTCTAACATAGGAATGATATAAGATTACTTTCATGGCCAAGTTCTTCACCCTACTTTGAAGATTCATGTATTCTATTCAACCTGATACCTAGTTAGTTTAACAAACAAACTTAATTTGAATTAGTATCTAGTTATTTCCTCTCTGTAACTGGCTGGGTGTTTATTTATTTATTTATTTGTGTAGTTGCAAATGTATTCCGATCAAAATAGCAATCCAGTTAATTTTTCTTAAACGTTGGCGTTTTAGCTACGGTCTTCTTTCGTTGCGTCTACGACAAGCGTCTCACGCTCATTTTCCCTAGCGAGCGATTTAATCCGGGGTGGCCTTGGCGGTCAGCGCACTCTGGATTGCGTCGCGTTATTTAACGACGAGGTGCGCAAACTGTGGGGACCACCGCGCGACTCGCTTCTTATAAATCTTGTCGACTAATTGTAGCGCAAAAAGCGTTAGACGCTCCGACTATAATTTATCTGCTCTCGCTTATCATTTTTTTTTCCTTCAACAGATTCGGACGGTTTATGCGAATAAATTAGAGCATTATGAAACTATGCTGGCAAAGATCAGACATAGTTTGCACTAACGTTGCTATGAGTTAAGTAATGGAGGGCAAAACTCAAAAAAATCAAATTTCTTATTCAGTGATATTTTCTTTGTATTAAAAATTTTGATCAAAATCATCATTTGTCAACCTTTACGTAAAGATCAATTGTATGTGTCTATTTCTGTAGTAGGTTATGGTAGCGGGTGTGTGTGTGTAATTGCTATTTTTGATATCTAATCGCCTTGGTTATCCTCTAAGTTTTTACTAACAAAAAATTTCTTTTAGCGAAAATGGTGTGTAACAATTACGAAAAAGATAATGGTCATTTTGTTTTGGGAACCCTTATATGTACACTAGAAAAAACTAGACTGATTGAAATGATAATATCAAAGATTGCTTTTTACGAAGTATTTTTTTTTTGTATAACGTAAATGTAACATTATTTTGACAGTTCAGTTCAGTCTAAATTTTCGTTCATTTTTCTGGTCATGTTTGCATACACAGCATTACCGTTTTCACTGGCTCCTCAGATTTCGCTCGCCCTCTTTTTCTTGTCTATATTGTTCGCAACTGCTGCGGGTGTAACAGCCTTCCTCCTCTTGGCATCCGGTAATTTGCAAAGTTTGCACGAGAAATTCGGCCAACACAAAAGGCCCCATATTTTGCCAATATTAGCTGATAATGGCGAAGTATTGGCAACCAAAGACGACATAAGATTCCACATAGATATTTTAGAAACCAAGCTAAAGAACAAGATAGCTGAATTGGAAGCATGGAAGGGGAAACTCAGCACAGCTGAGACCGAAATGCATAAGTTAAGCAATGCCTCTGGAGAAGTGAGAAGGTAAGTTTAAAAAATGAGTGAGATTTAAAGATTGAGTTTTGTAAATCTGGACAATAAAATTCAATGGCTGGCATTTACCGCATGTTATATGTATATTTTTAGATATTACATGAAACTGAAAACGGATGTTGGTAAGACAGAAGATGATTGCAAAGAGCTTCAAAACCAAATTGATGAATGGAGAAGACGACAAGCTGAAATTTGCCCAGAATTAGTAGAGAGGAAGAGCCACCCTTGCCCCTTATTGAATGGTTCAAAGGGAGTTGGTAAAACAAGAAGCGATACTCCCCCAGAAGCTTATGGTAAGAATAGTATATTCTAATTGAACCAGAAAAATGAAATTAGAAAAATAATATTTTATGTTCGTCTAACTGTTTTGTGAATAATGGAATTGTATTAAAGTCTATGTGAAGATGTATTTATTGTATGTTATAATGTGATAATATATGCAATTAACACATTTCAAATTGTTTTCTTTATCCTAATCTCGCCAAACCTTTTAATGATTTAATGTCAGTATAGTTTTGCCTCGAACTTAGTATAACTCCTAGTGCATTTCCTAAAAGACTTGTGTTTTTGTAGGAAGAGTCACGACAGTCATCAAGTCATTAAATAGTCTGTCATCAATCCAGCATTTCAAAACTTTAACCGGAGCAATATCAAAACTACTAAAAAAGACATTAAGTTCAATAGGAATTATACTACCTTATGAGGCATACTGTGCCAGAAGAAGAGATTTCGAACTCTCTCCTAACTTATTTTGCCAAAAAAATATCGACCAGTGGACCAAAACATCATCAGACCTTCGACGACAGAAGGATTATTACATCTATTCAAGGAGCTGCAATAAAAATGGTGTAAAAGTAGTAAACTTTCCTTTCCCACCAAAAAGTCCTCCACCCACTTTCTTATCGAACATAATTCTGTGGGCAATAAGGCAGTTGAGGGTGAAGAAAGCAACCAAAGATCGTGCTGTGAATCACTGCGGTGAGTTCCATGCAGTTCGCTCGTTTGGTACTGGTCGCAGAAAAGACGATTCCGAGCAAAGATTTACCAAAAGAATAGCTGACAGATTGAAGACTCTAATGATTTTTCAATTTTTGGAAGATGAAGAGAAAAATAGACCTCGAAATAAAAACACCATTATGAATAACGAAGGGTACAGGCAATTGGCTAAATTGTTGGTATGTGCTTATCTGTGTAGGTACTCATTTTTAGCCCATCAAATATTTTTGATTCCATTTACAGAAAGTCAACGATTCCGTTGTATTACGATTGCTTTCTGAAGCAAAGAGCAAAGACAGGAATGGAAGATTGCATCAACCAAAAAAAAGCTTCCATGAATCGTCTAGGGCAGATGCAGATGTTTCAACATCTTTTGAAAATCCTTCATCGAATAATAACGAGATGTTTTCATGTAGGGAGAGTGAGAACAAAATTGAAATATCTCCTGATACGAAACCAAATGAAGAAGATTCTGACCTGAAGCCTAAAAATCTTGATAGTTCTTTCAGTAGAAGTAAGCTTATTTATATGAGGAACAGGATTAGCACATCAAAAGACCATCGGAAGTCTAATTCAATGGGAGGATTAGCAGGTCGAGTTAATAGAATCAAAAATATAAAATCTACATCTCAATTACAAAAGAATCATTTACATTCGAACGATGTAGAATGTCTGAAAAACGAAAGCGAGACTCCTATTATTTCGGATGATTCAAGTACAAATGATTGCAATTCGAAACAGCTACTTCGGACTTTTAACAGCAAAGTAAGTTCAACAGAAAGTGAATCGATAGCAGAGAAAAAAATCAGAAAACATCTAGAGTGTATAAAAAGGCCAAGCTCGAAATCTTCATTTGATCGTAGCTCAACAAACAGGGATTCCTTTTCCTGTCCATTCGACAATATAAAACCAAAAATCACACCTAAACTCACCAAGGAGCAAATGTGTTTAGTTTCAATTCTACCCCAACGAACTAGCAGTTCCGATACACATAAGACCGAAGCAATAAGTAGTTCATTATTAAATCAAGACCAAGATCCTCCACTGAATGTAGTAGATAAAACTCATGAAGGAACAGTAGAACAAACTTCTTCCATTCCACATTCTTCATCATCTTCATATTTAAACGAGAAGAAAAGTCCTACAAAATCCTCTCTGACTTTGCAAAAGAAGTGCAGAACAGACATGGAAATAAAAGCGGTTAATACTTATTCAAAATTGCTAAACAAAGTATCATACTCGTCACAGCACGCAAAAAATTCAAAGGATCAATTGGGAAATGCATCAAACAAGGTTCAATCTGTCGTTGCTTCAGAAACAGTACAAGCGAAAGATAAGAAATCTCGCAATTTATCTAAACATTTACAAGCAAATGGATTGAGAGCCATCCCTTTCACTTCCTCACAACGGGAATCTTCGATTTCGTACAATGCATTAAGAGTGCGCAATGCTGAAAATAGCAATTTGGAATTCAGGCAATCAGTCAAATCGTTAATAAACAACCAATTACCTGATTTAGAAGACTTAGAAGCAAATAAACCTTTACCTGTGTTAAAATATGTCTCTGAAGCAAACGAAAAAACCGAACCACGTTTTAAACGTGCTTCGTCAGCTTCAGAACACAGAACACCAAAACAGTGGTAGTTTTGCAATGAATAGGGATTCAGTTATGAAGAAATGGGAGATAAAGCCAAAATTAATTTATAACAACTCTAGTGAATTATAATAAAAAATTAAAAAAAACGAAAAATAACAATATACTGATTAATTAATATAATTACCGTTAATTATAATATATTTCACTGTTACGTGCGTTTTGTTTAAATACTTAACAAGTACTTAAGATAGTTTTTAATTAAAAATTAGTTATATGATTATATTTATCATTACCTAGAAAGGGTGGATGTTCTATCGTCTGGTTTGTGTGCATGTCCATTCATCCACGGTCGATTGTTTGCCGTGACATCTGTAACAAACATGAAAAATTAGAAAAATTAGAAACGACAAATCAAACATATTGATAATCACAATTTAGAAGTTTACAGTTAGCTTCTGAACGAGTAATATAAATACCGAACCACCATATACAGAGTGATATAAATACGCATTTTCCTGGTCATATAAATAAGTTGTTGAAATGTTATTAGTGTTTAAGTATTCTATTAGTGTTTAAGTGTTAAATAAATAGTTGTAAATAAATATCCGTTGCATAAATAAGTTACACTAGAAAAGTCGTTACATTGGTGTCAGGTGTGGGGTGCTCAGCCAATCGATCCCCCAAAGAAAAAAATTTTCTAGTGGAAGAAAAATAGTTAAATAAATCAAAATGCCGAATAACTTGTTGGAGTTGAAAGTTGCCGAACTGAAAAGTGAACTCGAAGAGCGAGACGAAGATACGTCTGGTAACAAGGTTTCTATGTACGACAATGTCCGAACAGATCGATAATGAAGTTAGAAGTGTGAAGCAGGAGAATGGGCACGGTGTTTCATCTAAAGCATATACGAAGCCACTTAAGTTTGACAGAAAAACATCATGGACCACTTTCCTTAAGAAATTTGAAACGGCCGCGAAGTCGAACGCATGGACGTTGGAAAATAAAGCCTCCGAGCTGGTCTGCGCGCTGCATGGTAATGTCGAGGAGATTTTGGATACCATACCACCCGAGAAGTTGAACGACTATGAACACCTAGTGAAGAAGTTAGAGATGCGGTATGGTCAGGCACATATGACGAGTGTCAGTCACGTGCAGCTAAAAAACCGACGTCAGAAGGCAGGGGAAAACTTGCAAGAATACGAGGCCGATATCGCTCGTCTGGTCCGCCTCGCGTATCCAGGTACTCCCGACGACACTCTAGAAAAGTTGGCTGTCGACTCTTTCATCGATGGGTTGAGGGATGACGACATACAACAGCGACTTCGACTAGACAGGCCAAAAACACTCGCTGACACGTTGGCTCGGGCACTAGAGTATGACGTCGTTAAACAGGCATCGCAACGGCAAAGTAGAGTGCGCGAGCTACGGAGGAGCCCGACGGTCGATACGAAGACAGATTAGAGGAAGTGGTTTGCAGGATAGTGACTAAATAAGAAACCGAGACCAATAAGATGCTGGAACTGCGGGAAATTGGGACACGTAAAAAGCGCTTGCAAGAACGAAGAGGTTACTCAAGAGCGCGTGCCCCGCGTTCCGGAAAACTAATCAGGGACGACGCGGCGGGGCAAACGTCGGTCCCGGGACACGAGGCCCCAGGTTTAGTAGCACTGACTTAGATAATGAAGGACCGAACTGTCAGCCTTTTTCTCACTGGACTCATAAACCGGAAGCAGTGTTCATTTCTGCTGGATACCGGAGCTAGCAAAACAATCATAAGGCCCGGAATATTCACCAAGCCCAGTAAACATTTGCCAACGCAATGGAAGCTCCGTAGCGCCATTGGAAAACAAGTAGTAGTCAGGGGCGAAAGTTACGCCAACATCAAAATGGGAAGAACGTCTTTTAAACACTGCGCGTTAGTGGCAGAGATAGAGGACAATGTAATACTGGGTTTGGACGTCCTCCGAAAATATGACTTCTGCCTGAATTTCCGAAGAAAGAATGTGACACTGAACGGCGAAGCATTCCAGTTACACGCCCAGAATACTGCCATGCCACAATTTAAAAGAATGAGTTCAGGAATGTGCAAAGTCCAACATATTCCGGAGGCGTTATTAACACTGTATAAGGAGGCGGGTGAAAACCGTAATCAACCTGAACAACGTCGAAAAGGGGAACTTCTCGAAAAGTACCAGGACGTATTCGCATTGGACAACGGCAAGAAAGGGCGAACCAACATCGTCGTCCATAAAATCAACACTGGCGAAGCGCATCCCATCCGTCAGAGACCCAGGAGACGTCGCCAGTAGTTTTGGTCAAGAAGAAGGACGGATCTACACGCCAGCTAAATAATGTCACCAAGAAAGACAGCTACCCCTTGCCACGCATCGATGATACCTTGGACACGCTTGCGGGGTCGACAATATTCTCAACGCTAGACCTTAAAAGTGGATACTGGCAAGTAGACCTTGATCCTGAAGCCAAAGAGAAGATGGCATTTTCGATCGGAACCGGGCTGTGGAAGTTCAAGGTGATGCCGTTCGGGTTATGTAATGAGACGGTCTTGAACGGCTTGATTGGGAAAACTTGCCTGGTATACCTTGACGATATAATCACAGCCGCACAAGAATGGCCAGTACCTACTGACGTACATCAGGTCAGAAGCTTCCTTGGCCTGTGTACTTACTATCGACGCTTCGTTCCTGGATTTGCCAATATTGCCAAGCCATTGGCTCGACTAACCGAAAGTGGCAGACCATTCTGCTGGGAACCGGACTGCCAAGCTGCCTTCGAAAAGTTAAAGCAAGCTCTCGTTTCCACACCCGTGTTGAGTTATTCGATACCAGAGGGAAAATTTGTTCTGGACACCGACGCTAGCAATGTTGGGTTAGGCGCAGTACTCTCACAAATACAACACGGAGAGGAAAAAGTCATCGGCTGTTTCAGCAAGACCCTATCCAAGCCCGAACGAAACTACTGTGTAACCCGACGAGAACTACGGGCAGTAGTAAAAAGCGTGGAGCACATTTATAAGTACTTGTATGGAAGGAAATTCCTGCTCCGAACAGATCATGCTGCTTTACGGTGGTTACTGAGTTTCAAGAATCCAGAAGGTCAAGTCGCGCGTTGGATAGAAAAGCTCCAAGAATACCACTTCGACATAGAACATCGAGCTAGAAATAGCCATAAGAACGCCGATGCCTTATCCAGAAGACCATGTTCCGAAAACTGCAAGCACTGCAAGCGTTTGGAGAAAGATGAAGAACTCCGGAGGATAACTGTCATGGATTTACAATGGCATCCTGATAACATCAAGACGGAACAGGTTTCTGATCCGGTCCTGAGCTTGTTCCGAAGATGGAAAAATAAAGGCTGACGACCGACCTGGCAAGAGATCGCCGCTAAACCTGGGGAGGTCAAATCGTTGTGGGCCCAATGGGACTATTGTTGAGGAAGATGCACTCCTGAAGCGAATAGTGGAAAATCAGAATGGTACTGAGAGCAAACGTCAATTGCTTCTACCGAAGAGCCTGGTAAAGGATGTCTTGAAGTGTCTCCATGACGATGCTTCGGGGGGACGTTTTGGTGTTAACAAGACCCTTGGAAGAGTCCGTGAGCGGTTTTACTAGGTCAATTGCAAAAAGGACGTTGAAGACTGGTGTAAGAAGAGCACAACTTGTGCAGCCAGCAAGGGACCACAAAGATGGCGGAACGAATTGCCATAGACATCGCAGGACCGTTTCCAGAGACCGATGGTGGCAATAAATACATCCTGGTGGCAATGGACTACTTCACGAAATGGGTTGAAGCGTACGCACTTCCAAATCAGACAGCCACCACAGTAGCAGAGTAGCTCGTAAACCACCTGATCAGCCGGTTCGTCGTGCCCATGGGGCTTCATTCTGATCAGGGTCGGAATTTTGAGTCGGCCGTGTTCCAAGAAATCTGCAAGATATTAGGTATTCACAAAACCCGGACAACACCTCTGCATCCTCAATCAGACGGGATGGTAGAGCGAATGAACAGGACCATTAACAAGTACTTGTCCAAAGTGGTCTCCAAACACCAAAGAGACTGGGATCGCCATCTGTCCCTGTTTCTTATGGCATATCGATCATCGATTCACGAAACCACTGGACAAACACTAGCAAAAGTACTGTTTGGTCGGTAGCTACGGTTGCCATGTGACCTGAAATTTGGCTGCAAACCTGGTGAGGACGTTGCCGGAGAAGACTACGTTAGTGATCTCCGCAGAAGGCTTAACGATACCCATGATGAAGTACGTTCCCGGATGCAGATAGCTAGCGACCGCATGAAGGACACCTACGATATACGGGCCACTGATGGAGGTTTCCAAGAGGTCGTCCATTTTAACCGTTTGGCCCCATATGTCGGTAACAATAACGAAGAAGCACGGATCAGGCTTATGCAAGCTCGTTCTCCGGATCCCCAGTATGACGAGTTTATGACCACGCCGAGCTTGTATGCTAACTCGGTGTCACCTCCGAGAGATCCGAGGATTTATTTACTGCTTCGGACTCGCTGGTTCATTGTGTGGCCAAAGACTTGAGGATGGATCGCGGTATTGCCACCGCATTCAAGAAGAAGTTTGGCCGGTTGCCTGAGCTGTGGAACCAACTTGGAGATGAAAAGAAAGTGCTAAGTCTGGTAGACGGAAACCGATCCATTTACTACCTGGTCACTAAGGAGGCGTCGTCTGAAAAACCCACCTACCGCTCGTTATGGAATTCGTTGGTGGAACTAAGAGACCAACTGCTATCCACGTGTACCACAAGAGTAGCCATGCCAAGGATAGGATTTGGGTTGGATGGACTGAACTGGAGATGGGTGCGGAGCATGGGTGGAGGTCCTGTTCCGGTGGAGCGGCGTCAAAATTACGGTATACACCAACAATCCCCAACGAGATCTCGCACAGCCAAAGACGGTGGATTGCTACTTCCATATGACGACTGGATGCCTTAGGGGACAGAATTGCAAGTACCGGCATGATCCTTTGAAGGAACGGCAGAATGTGATCCGGAACGGATGACCCTTAAGGAGGGGGCAGTGTAACGAGCGTATATGTGTGCGAGAGCGGCGACGAGATCCGGGAGCAGATAAGCGGAGTTCAAAGAATACCGGCGTCGGTAGGCGCTTTGATGACAATAAACAAGGTCATAAATAAAACGAACACGAGTAAATTCTAGTAGGTCATTCCCGATCTTCTGGAATATTCTACGTCTCAATAAATACTTGTTGACGTGGTCAGTGACGGCAGTTTACAGTTAGCTTCCGAACGAGTAATATAAATACCGAACCACAATATATAGAGTGATATAAAAACGCATTTTTCTGGCAATATAAATATGCTGTTGAATTGTTATTAGTGTTTAAGTATTCTATTAGTGTTATAGTGTTAAATAAATAGTTGTAAATAAATATCCGTTAAATAAATAAGTTAAACTAGAAAAGTCGTTACAATAGATAGCCCTTTCCTCGTTAATAAGAAAGTTTGGCTGGGTGGATGGAATGGGGTGAGTATGGGTGGCAGGAATGTTATATATGATGTATCTATCTTTTTCTGATACATTGTATTTCCTACAAAGAATGTTCTTAAACATTTCAGATTGTTTGAGAAAGATCTGAAGTGTTCCAGAATGGTCGATTTAGAATAAAAGAGGTGAGCCTATGATGTTCTAGAATATTTAAAAATGCTGGAGAAAGTTCTACAACAGTCTAGGATGATTTAAAATTTTCAGGAATGGTCTAGAATATTCCGGATTTTTCGAAAATAATTTGCAATGTTTCAGATTTTTTCAGAATGATTTCGAATGTTATAAAAGGTCTGAAAAGTTACAGAATGTTGGAAGGATTTCAAAAATGATTTGGAATGTTCGGTATAACGATCCAGAATGTTACAGATTTTTCGAGATTGACTTTTCCAATAATGATCTAGAAATTTCCACCTTTTTCAAGATCTGGAATATTCCAGGTTTTTTGATGATGGTTCCAAAAATATGTACAGCGTTTCAGAATATTTCAGTCTTCAAAATTGTTCTGGAATGTTCAAGAATGCTCTAGAGCATTCCAAAATGTTTAAGACTTTTTGAGAATAATTTAATATGTTCAAAAATGACCTCTCATGTTTCAGAATGCTTTATAACATTCCAGGATAATCCAAGATATTTGAATTGGTTTAGAAAACCTTACAGCGTTTCAAAGAGTTTCAGTCTTCAGATATGGAAAAGTTTCCATCCAGTTATTACTGCTAGATAGTGAATAAAAATATTTGGAATCCATTTCAGAGAATTCTTTGATTGTCTAAAAACACTTTTATAAGTTTCCTTGAAAATTCATGAACCATCTAAGATTATTCACTGGACTTTTCAAAAAAATATTCAAAATTCCATAACTTAGATACACTGAGAAATATGCCTCAAGTCCAAGATTTCATTAGAAGTTTGGTGACCTTCAGCAGCTAAACTTTGATGAAAGTGATTATTGAAGCTTACGTCACCAATGTGTTCTTTAAGTTTTTCCAAGGCAAGAGGCCGATGTCTAAGAACCTTTTCCTTCAAGTAACCCCAATACAAGAAGTCGAAGATACCCAAATCCGTTGGGCACGCAAGCCAACCCACAAAAGCCTCTGAGAGATTCTGTTGCAGTTTCATCATAGAAAGTCGAGCAGTATTTGATACCAGAAGCTCCTGTTCCTTCAACTGAGTTTGAAAAAAATTTCCAAGAAAGAAATATCAGTTAACCGTTGGTAATCATGATTTCTCCATCCTTTTCAAAAAAATAGAACCCAATCAGTAATAGGTTAGGTTTGCTTTCTGCCCAATACTAAAAGCATTGCTGGTTAACCGAACTAGAAAGATAATAGTGGGTTTTTGTGGCTACTAATAAATGTTGACCTCGCTTGGATTCAGTTCAACACCTCTTTGAAGCAATTCATACGGTTTTTATATCACACCACTCTATGGAATTAGACTTCCCTCGGGTTCTTCCATGAGTACATTTTATGGCCAAATAGAAAGCATTTGAACAAATCGTATCCTGTATAAATATGATTAACGTTTGACATTATGCAACACCACTCTTGAGAAACATAAATAATGTTCTTGAAAAAATGATAACTTGGTAACACCAAAGAAGAACGGTAGAAGCTTTGAATATTAAACGACACGCATGTGTTTTTCCGTGTTTTCATTGCTCTTCATTTGGTTATCGTGCCATTGAGGTGTTTTTCTTACTTCCAGCAACAATACAGTTACAGAAACAGTTCGCTTCAGATTAGATCGTTTGCATTTTATCTTGCGAGAAATAGGTGTAATAGCGGCCATGTGTCCGTGATCGCCTTTGTGTCCGATCCCGCCGTAACCGTACATGTGTATGTACCTACCATGATTGTGTATGTATGCAAATATTCATGGTACAATGCCGACAATGTTGCTAGTTATTTTTCTTCGTTGTCCTCTTCCTTTTTTCTTTTTTTTTTCCGTTTCAAATTACCGCGGATATCGCATAAGAAACCGTAACTGGTCGAAGTGAAGGTGACGTTGAAAGTAGAACACACAATTACAGGTTACCAGAGAGCAAAAACACACACTTCAAAATAACGTAATCATGGATTTAATTCAAGAAATATTTCCATTAAATTGCTGTGTTGTTTTTAATTCTTTATTATTATTATATAGATTACGACGAATAACAATACATATTTATTGTAAAATGATAGAGAATGATCTGGAATAGTCCAGATTTTTCCAGAATAGTTTTACGTATTTAGTAATGACATCAAATATTCGAGAATGAATTAGAACATTTTCTAGATTTTAAGAAAACGATTCAGAATGTACCACATTTTCTGGAAAAATGGTGCAGAATGGTCACGATTTTTCAAAAATGATTCAGGATGGACACAATTCTTCCAGAATGATCTATATTTCCCACAAATGCAACACAAAGTTCTAGATATTCCTTAATGACTTAGAATTATCGAGAATGATATCTGCATAAATTCTACCAAAAATAGGTTTTTTTTTATTAAGTGCGTGGCTTATTCTTGCCAGGATAACACAGGGCCTTACAGTTAGTGTTATATAAAATACGACGAACAAGTTTTGAATACAAATTTTCTCCATAAACATTCAATGAAAACAAAAAGTGTGTTGTTATTTTGAGGATACGTTTCTGAATATGTAATGGAGTGACCATTCACTTTATTGAAATTATACCTACTGTTACCGATAGAAGTGAACGTGCCAGGCGTGAAAATGAGATAGTTGTCGAAATAAAAAGCTCAATTTATTAAGTATTTATCGCTTGGAATTTTAATAATTATATACCTAGTAGGTTGCTAGATGAAATTCACGCAAATTGTGTTCAGCAACTAGTATTAAAGATAAAGAGATTGATGTGTTCTTTTTGTATATCATCTATCATATAATTGTGAAAGGAAAGTAGGTGAACAGTTTTTCTGTTATCTAAACCAGAAAACTATCAAAACACTATACAATAATTAAGTGAAAATTATAAACAGTGTAGTTTTTATTGAAATTTTATTGCACACCATTAATTTAAACCATCAAAATACTATTATAGTTTAAATTTTTATCCTATAAACCTTTTTTTATAAATTTCTATTTTGATTAATTTATCCGGATTTATGCATAATAAAAATTGTCAATTTAATTTTCAACTTATATTTCTCAGGATTTAAAATAATTATTCTAATAAATCATTTGTTTTTCATAATTAAAACTAATTATAATTATCGCCTTCCCGGATATGACTGGGTGAGAATTACTTTTATTTTTTAAATAATTTAATACCTAATGCTCTTATATGTTCAAAATTATTTTTTGTGGATAAAGTACGTTTACATTCTTTTATCATTATTTGTGAAAAGACCCCAAAAATAACCAGTGAGAAATTGGAAAATGTTTAATTAAAGGGTTATGAAGCATCTTGCCTTGTAAATATCATAGTAGTGAAGTTGAGAGTATTGCGCACGCTCAGTTAGATTGTGCGCATGCGTAGAAGATTAAGAGGAGGCGAAAAGTATTTCTTTCTATTTCCTCGCTACTGTAACAAAAAGTAATTTGAGTAAAACATTCTTCATGCCCCTGTTTAATAAAAAAAAACATTAATTTAATTAATTTCCTTGAATTCTTGTAAAATTTGCCCAAACGACCGCCTATTATTTTTCAGTCGTTTGAATTCGAAAATAATTTTCTACTTTTAAGTACATTATCCATTAAAAAAGCCATCATTTACTTCAAAGTGAAAATTTCCTGTCATAAATTTTTAGTTTCTCGTAACCACCTCGGTAAGAAAAAAAATAAAAAATAAAAAAGCCGACGATCTTAGCACGGTGCTGGGTGCTTTTGGAACACGCAAGTATAATTGAAAATTATTCTTGGTACATAGTATACGTGTATACCAGAACGGTACAGTATGTAGCGTGGCGAGCACGGTAGTGGAAGTTGGTAGTGTGGCGTAACTATGTATTTTACAACAACCTCCACTACATACATCCATGTAAGGTACACGTATAAGTATGTTTCGTACTTGGATCGTAATTGGCTCTGCCCAATTACGACCTAAGTACTTCCTTGCGCTAATAAAATAAATTTGCTGCAAGAAGAAGACGAGCCATTATTAAGTGGCGAGTTGTACGAAGAAGAAGACGATGGACCACCTCCGATGAGTTCCGGAAAACGTTCGCATATCCAGACAAGTCTTGGTCCATGTAATACAGGTATAACACTCATATCTGCCACATTGATTCAATTACAATTTCTTACTTTAAATAATAGAAGAAAACGGTTGAGGAAACTCAACGATGTTTTCAGTGGATAATTACAGATGAGTTTACTTAATCTACGTGTGAACCATAGCTGACAAATTCTTCTTTGCTTCCACTCTTTCAATTTTAAAAATATGGTTATATTCTAATACCTCCAAAAGGCCACCATTGAAGTAGATACCTCTTTTAAAAAATACATAGATATTGCTTTCGAATTCTATCGTTAAGAAACACATTTTCTCTGCAACCATAAAGACCCA
The DNA here is from genome assembly GCA_947389935.1 of Agrilus cyanescens. Lineage (NCBI taxonomy): Eukaryota > Metazoa > Arthropoda > Insecta > Coleoptera > Buprestidae > Agrilus > Agrilus cyanescens. The sequence goes on along the minus strand of OX376713.1, from coordinate 15,981,485 downwards.
TAGGATAATAACTTCAAACTTTTGATAAAAAATAATGGAAGATCTGAAACACATAGCTTTCGGCGTAATATTATACAAAAGAAAAACGATTTTGTTAACGGTATACTGTGTAGCAACTTGGACAACAGCACTTTATTCCACCTACTCATCATATCAAATTTCCATCACCATTCCGGACGATTGTAACATATTAACACCACCCCCGCCATGTTCTCCGTATTTATCGATACTCTTTAATGTGCGAATTAATAGCTTCCAGACACAATAAATAATATTATCAAGTCCTTCCCGGGAGGCTCCTACATTCATACATTAACATATCTTCACTTCGCGTTTGTTTTTCTCATCGCTTCAATACATACCAGTGGCGTACTGTATTTGTTAACTATTTATTATAACCTCCTCAAGAGTCATAAAATTTTAGGACCTTACTGGAACATGAAAATCCCCCAAAACATTTTTTGTGTACCATAACATTTTAATCTTATAGTGGATCTGTTCATCACTAATGGAGGTAAACAGTACAAAAGTTTGGTCAGAACTATGTCTATTTACCCTCACCTGGTATGATGGGCAACCATTGAAATTCAAGCCAACAGTGGCTATTGACTCCTGCTGGTCCTCATTTCGAAGAAGGGCTCAAGACCACTTCTACCTGTTATCGTCAAAAAATTTCAGTCCACCACCTGAGGATACCCCTCCACCTTCATCGAAGAGCCCCGTTTCGGTTTCAAATAGATCACTACAGGTGGTATGGTTAAATAAGAAGAAGAACACCATCAGGAGGGTTGAGGAGATGTTGCACAGGTTCTCAAGATCACCTCTACCTGTTTTTGTAATAAAATTTCAATCCACCACCTGAGGATACCCCTCCACCTTCATCAAAGAGCCCGGTTTCGGTTTCAAATAGATCACTGCAGGTGGTATGGTTGAATAAGAAGAACAACACCATCAGGAGGGTTGAGGAGATGTTGCACAGGTTCTCAAGATCACCTTTACCTGTTTTTGTAATAAAATTTCAGTCCAGTGTCTGAGCATAACCCTCCACCTTCATCAAAGAGCCCGGTTTCGGTTTCAAATAGATCACTGCAGGTGGTATGGTTGAATAAGAAGAACAACACCATCAGGAGGGTTGAGGAGATGTTGCACAGGTTCTCAAGATCACCTTTACCTGTTTTTGTAATAAAATTTCAGTCCAGTGTCTGAGCATAACCCTCCACCTTCATCAAAGAGCCCGGTTTCGGTTTCAAATAGATCACTGCAGGTGGTATGGTTGAATAAGAAGAACAACACCATCAGGAGGGTTGAGGAGATGTTGCACAGGTTCTCAAGATCACCTTTACCTGTTTTTGTAATAAAATTTCAGTCCAGTGTCTGAGCATAACCCTCCACCTTCATCAAAGAGCCCGGTTTCGGTTTCAAATAGATCACTGCAGGTGGTATGGTTGAATAAGAAGAAGAATACCATCAGGAGGGTTGAGGAGATGTTGCACCCACAGACCTAGCTACAATCGTTTCGAAAAGCTGTAGGTCGAATTTGACCCAACAATACCAGTTGAGGGCTATGGATTATTAGCACTTTAAAGTGGGGTGTCTTTTAATGAATGCATCGGATACTTGTCTGATGTATCAATAATTTTGATAAACTGGAGGTACGCCACTGGTATCTGCTTTACTTCCCTTGCGTCTTCAATTTGCAGTACAAATGTTCCGTGTGGGATGGCTGCGAACGGGCATTAAAAGTTCCCGCGTGAGCAACACCTACTATTTTGGTTTGAATTATTGTTTGTATCAAATGACGCCGAGATATGAATATGTTACTCGCCGTCTCTTGGTGTGCTCGCTCTTTTTCCTTCCTGATCCGTTTCTTCTTCCTTGGCGCGGTGAGCCTGCGTTGCGTTGTGTTGCCTCCAATCTCTTAGCAGATAATTATGGCTCGCATTGTGCTGTCTTCATTGCTCGCGCTTCCAACTTGCTTTATTGAGACACTGCAACGGACAAAAACCAAAGCGACCGCGTTATACAATCGAACAAAACGAAAACCAAACAGACAATACTCAAAAAGTTAGGTTATGTCAATCCAAAGATTAGAAAATGGAACAGTTCAGGATAATCAAGACACCAATCGAAGAAGTCAAAGCTCCAGCAGACGGATATAATTAAATGACGGAAGCCTTTTTGCTATTGGATTTTGGATGCCATTTATTGGGGTTTTGCAGGGAAATAAACCAAAAAGTTATAAAACATTAAGATTCAACTTATTTCTCATAAAGTTCACGTACGATATCTATGTGCACATCACCTTCAGACTTCCTCTTCCGTTCATTACGTCGTTCGTCGTTAAGAGCTTCATGACAATTAACCTTGGGACAGAAGAGCTGAAACAATAGACCAAATGAACGTCGATTACGATCCGGTAATCAGATCTCTGGCGGCTGCGATACGCACGGTGGCTTACCACGTGGGAAAATCTTCAGCTTTTAAAGGCTCAATTATCTAATCAATGCCGTTGCATAATGCATATTAGACGTAATCAATTAGCGTTATTATAATGAAGCGGAAAGGAGATAACCTGGGAGAAAGTGCACTCATTAATGACCAGACTCTAAATCAATTTACTCCATTACCATATTTGCTCAAAGCAAGTCCATGATCTATACTTCCATAAAGGATTTCGATCTATTTGAGGTCCCTTCATTTAAATTGTTGTTACACTTAATATTTCCATTATTACCATAAAAATGGATTCACTACTTCTATGGTTACCATGTGAAGAGTTAAGTAGTGAGGTTGTCTGTAAAATATGTATGGATAGGTAGTACTGTGGCAGTGCCATCAACGTCATCATTATTATCACCATTGGGATAACTGTAATCACCATGATCGCCGTAATCGATGGAAAGAAACATCCGTAGATATACGTATGTGTTCGCCTCGGTATGGGTAATCGCGAGCGACTCTAGGGAACTTAACCATTCAGCCATTCTATTATCTTCCAGCCTGTCGGTAATTAGATGTGGCAGAGTCTAATGCCCTGTCTACACGCTAATCAAAATTGCATTGCAATCTTTCCTTCCATTTCTTCCGAGACTCATAAAAGCCATTCAGAACTTAACGTACCGGACCGTAATTAAAATTACTTGAAATTAATTGGAATTTCTCGTCCATTTTGTCGACCAACATTTCTGAGGTCCTGGCACGTGACCATTTAAATCCAGTGGCGGTTAATGCAAAAAGGACACAGTGAGCATGTGTCCATTCCTAAATTTTTAGATGGGAAAAATTCTGATACATCTAACTCTACAAGTACATTGTGAACGATGGAACATGAGGAGAATCTTAGGTCAGATAGGATGATATAATACGTTCTGGAGACATATTAGTGGTATATAATTAGGAATATAAGAGAGCAGAAGAAGACCCAGATCGGATTTTCTTTCACAAATGGTCAGTCATTATTAGATTAGCCCAGAATTGGAAGATCTCTTTGGGCTTAGAGGTATGTGAGGATGAAGCTTCTTCGTTACACATCCATCAATACCTAAATACAACCTAAGGTATTTGATTGAATTGTTCAGAGTGCCTGAGTGTTAACAAGGGCTCACCTACGATTTGATCCAGAAAGAGGAAATTCCTTTTTTTATGTGAATTTTGAAAAAGTAGATAGGTAGGTCACCTATATAAGAATCTACACTGAGCTAATTTTTTATATTAATAATAATATCTGGCTGCACCGATTGAAATTAGTTGCTTCACTCTACCATCTCAGTTCTTTCTCTTCCACCATATGACGGATTTATTCTAAATCTGCAGTCGTTGAAGTAGAGTCACTCAACCAGATCTTCATAGTTTCATGAAGGATAATTCTGTGGTCGCCATAGTGCACATAGAAATGTTTAAAATTAATGATCACTGTTCTCATGAAAGCTCTCCCCCTCACTCCCATGCTCCTGGCTGAGTATGCCCTTTAGTGCAGGTACGTATCCAATGTAAAAGGCTCCTCACTCCTATGCTCCTGGCTGAGTATGCCCTTTAGTGCAGGTACGTATCCAATGTAAAAGGTGACAAAATAAAGACACAATTTAAAAGACAGACATATTTGTTGATTTAACGACTGAGCCGATTTTCAGGTATAATTGATAGAGATGAAAAGGGCATTACATACATGAAGCAGAACGATTGATGTTCATTGGTGCGATGGATTCCTAAAATAATTCTACGATATGTATAAACGAAGCCAAACAACATTTCGAGTTTGTTTCATACAGGACGTGATTTGTGTTGTATGGAGGATATGTGAAGGACAGTAAAAATGCAACGTAGCATCATCGACAAATGATTACAACTTTTGCGTACATACGTCGTGATGGTAGGGCAGCCATAATTTTTGACTGTCTTGCGAGCCGAGTGGCACGTTTGGCAAGCTGTGGCGTCTGACAAATTCGCATCATTATCTCAAGCGGACTGTAAATAAGTTATTAAACAACAACGTGCCTGATCGCGCCTCGATAATTATCTTTTCGCTTAGAAGAATTCTCACTCGTCAGAGACCTTCTTTTTTTAGACCCATATGTGCGTGCTCGGCATTCTAAGTAATAATTCCATGAAAAATGATATGGGACAGAGGCATGACACTCTCTTAATATAAATTGTTAGAGTATTTGATTCTTATTGCAGAAAGGTGCGTGAGCTCCATCAGCCTTGGACGTATTTCAGACATCTTGGATACAAAATCTTGAAGCCAAATCTAAACTTCATCGAGTTACGTGGAGAAGGCACTCTTTAGTAATTTCAGTGTGGGAGCTTTTGTGTGGTTATAGTACACTTTTAGGGGATTAATAATATATATGTCATCAGTCAATGTTGAATTATGTTCTTTTCCATTGTCTCTTCAACGTATCCCAAAGGTACATATCTCATGTTCTTTTTGATTTATTGTCTTTTTCTTCTGTTGTCATTTAAACTAAATAATCCCAATAACATTTTGATCGAATTTCCCACATATCTACGGTAACAAAAGGGACCATTGTTACGCCACTGGACAATGTACACTTGTACGTATACTGCTTGAGTATCTTCTGAAGACAAATCGATTAACATTAGTTCTTCGGTCAAAGATCGTTTGTCAAATGTTGATGTTGATGATGAGAAACGCAGAAAAGTATGCGGCCATATGTCCATTGCTTAATTACTAAACGTTCCGTGAGCGAAACGTATGGAGATGTTTGAGTCCATGTCCTCATTCTCTTCTTCCAGCATGATGAAAGATGTTTATTTCAGTTTGGGCGAAAATCAATCCAATAGAAAAACTAAAACATTAAACATGGGAAGTCGATTGTAAAATTTCATGTCTTTGGAATAAGCCCAAAAAAATTTGAACTAATTGACATAATAAAATCAGGAACGTGGTGAGGAGCTGGTTTAGTTTTTGAGAACCTCGTTCTATTTTAATGTTAAGAAACTGGAGGTTTTATACAGTATTTTTCCGAACTGCTTGCTAGTTGTAAAAAAAGTCGTAATGAACTGTGAATTATTAGTCTTTCTATAAAGTTTCACCAAACAAAATCTAACCATAATCTATTTTTTCTTCCTTATATAACCTTTTGGCGAAATTGCCCAAAAGTAAAGACATTGAGAGGAAATGAAGTTCAACGTTTGAACAAATATACGGTTTTTTTTACTCTGGATTCCACGTGTAAAGTATTATATATCTATGTTATTTATCTTGTCCATTTTCTCTTGTTGAAAAATCGTCTTGTTACCAAAAAATAAAAAGAAAAGACGCAATAAAGTATGTTCCATGTATCATGAGCTTGGTAGTAGAAGTTTCATCAAGATCTGCAAACTGTTCGTCTCGTCGGTGCAAAAACAAGATCAACGCGTTATCTTAATCGTTGTCTCAGACTTCGTTGTCTAGTGTTTCAGTTGTCGGCAAAAATGCTGTAAATGGCGAGCGTTCATTAAGTCGTGGAGGCAATTACTTTTTAAATTCTCATAAATCCGTGCGCCTACGGTACGTACATAGTTTTCCGCCCATGATGGAAAATTTGCATCCATCGTAAGGGACGAGAACACGAAGTCTACTAAACGTTTCAATGGCACGTGTACGCAATTAAATCATGAAATAAGAGTCAAATTTATATTTCAGAAATGGATACTAAAAGATCCATTAAAAAAAAGAGTTAGCCCATAACAAACTTGTCAACCTTTGGAAATCTTGGAATCAGAGGGTAATTTTAAGTTTGAAAGAGTTTTGCCTTTGGCACTGAATGGGATCTGGAAACTGTTTGAAAGGCTTTGAGAAATTATCAGAAACTTTCAGACACTGATCATCTTATCCTGGGAAGTTACAACATGTTCGAAAGGGAGGTAAAAAAGGAGTCTTAGGTGTTCTTTGGATCCATGTAGTGTATTCCTTCTGCTCTGACCGATGTAGTTAAAATTACATTTGATTTTGAATACCCCCGAAGGTTTTGATTCTTTTATTGAGCAGCACCCACAAACATTTACTAAATAATACTATGGTACTAATGGAGGAAGAAGATCCCATGACCTTCTTAAAGCGTGTTATGGGCACTGTTGCGAAAATACATGATACGTAATGAGAACCGAATATATTCCCGAACTGTGCCGAAATATTCATTACTTAATTATTTTATGAGGCGGTAATGAATTTCCGCCTCCCTTCGGAAAAGTTCGACAGTATTCAGTTCTGCACTTCTACAACTCTTAGCAGTATTCCAAAACTACATGTTGAATAAAATCGTATAAAGTGAGAATTAAAATAATTAATGGGTATAAGTATGTATTTATCTCTATGTGTATGCAGAGTGTATGAATCTACTATTTTATGATCATGGTGATTACAGACTCGTGTCAAAAGCATATTTATGAATAGTCACAACTCCATTATAATTTTCTTTATGTGCAACAGTTCACTTGAAAGCGACAATGTCACTAATTTAAAAGAAGCGCCGTTCATTAGAGTATAAACGTCTTAAAATTAATTACAAATTCGAAGAGGTGCATGTTTATGGTAATTAAACTGTAGAAGAGCGACTCAATTTGTAATGAATCATAATCATCTGATGAACTTCAGAAATAAAACAGACGGTTTTAATAATGTGTTACGCTTTAAATATTATCGTAAGTCATTTGCATTGTAGGTTATACTAATCATAAAATAAAGGGGTTTATGTAAATTGCCCTCAGATCAACTTATTTTTTATTAAAAAAAAATTATAGTTCAGGCGAATTATTATAAATTCTAGATACTCTAGTTTTTACTATTTTGTACATTTTTTGGAGTTTACTCCTTAAGAATCAATATAAGGTCCGGGGTAAGATTAATATAGGGAGTAAAATCGAGCAAACGTAACGACTGTAAACGTAACGGAACTACCGCTGCCTCTTCCGTATGTTTTCACCAGCCATCTTATACTGAACGCACGCGGAGAGGGAAACGTGTTAGCACGTTGGGTCTGTCCGGTGACTAGAGCGAGTGCGTGAACTAATTCACAAAATATATCTGAAATAAATATTTTTTATCGACTTGAAAAAATGAAAACAAATTCTCAAGTGCAAGGTGTAAACTCCAGTCGTGTGTTGCAGTTGACACACACACTTTTTTTGGGCGAATTAAGAAAAGAACGTAACGTGAGAAAGTTACAATATCCACAATGCGTTCCAGGTTAAAATATTTTAACAGCAGTTTAGGACAGTGGTTGTCTATATACCCGCACATGTCTATGGTGGAATGCTTCGTTCATTATCCGCACCTTTATGTGCTACAATTCATAATTAAAATGTATACCCAGGTCAGACAGCTTTGAAGCACCTTTTTCCTAAGACAGACTATTTAGGGAAACTAACAGAGCAATTATTTTATATTATGCCATAAAACGTTTTAAGTGTTAATTAACAAAGGAATGACTTAATTGTCCGTTTACAAACATGTGCGAGTCCTGTGTTCATTTTATGGTTATATAATAATGAGCTATGTACATTAAGTTCATTTCTATTAAAGGTAGCAAAGAAAATATCTAGTTTTAGCTAAAGTTTAAAATAAATAATAAGTCCTAGATGTTGAATAGCTTTGGCGTTTCAGTAATCGTATCTGTAAAGGGTACACATAGGTGCAGTCCTGGATTTTTTTGTAGAAAGTTTAATAATATACAAAAAGGTCTATATAATTTTTTCACATCAATCCCGATTTTGGCCATGTAATCGTCGAAATATCAAAGAACAAGTTTTGCAAAACTTACCGTTAAATGAAAAATAGTAACAATTATTTGCTAAAAATTTGCACAAATACTCTTTTGATTTTCCTCTACAAGAATCCACGATCAAAAAATTTTTTGCACGATAAACACCTCGCCCACAAGATTAAAACTATTCTCTACGAGGACCCCCTTGAATGACGTTGCGCGTTAGCGCTTCGACATTCAATAACGAGAGTAACGCCATAACTCTCCCATCGACATCAGCCTAAACCTTACCTATCTGTACTAAATCCCAACTCTTAGTCAAAAGTGTGACTAGAGAGTTGGGGAACGAATGTTACACATTTGTTGATGTTTTCTTTATTTGTCTTCTCATCTTTGCCTGTATACCAAAATTTTAATTTTATAGGACTTCAGGAAGTAGTGTAGAGGCCTTAATGCTCGGAGGTGTTGTTAAAATTCGACATCTTGTTCTGAGAATTTAAGTTCTTTAGTTATAATCACTTCTAAATGCCAATAAATCGAAAATTAGGGGTGAGTCCCTTTGAGGGCTGTTAAATGTCACCGTGTCCTCACATTCTGAACTAAAAATTTGCAGGAATCGTTATCTCCAAACCGAGACAATTCTCAATTCATTATCATATTTATAACTATCTTGTAGAAACAGCATCTGTTGATATAATTTACAACTATATAAGCTATTGAAGAGGATTATTTTCTATAAGCCACAGGCCATAACATTTCCACTTTTTTTAAATTTATATTAGGAAAGTAGGCCGTCCGTCGTATCTTCGAAATAAACAGAAATTTGCCGAAAACTTACCGGATTGTTGGACTTTCGTTTCTCCATAAAAAGTAAACATAACGGAACATCAGTTGCCGCGTATTTGTGCGTTTTAACACTTATATCTATGGAACGACGACGTTGTAGATGTCTTATAGTTCCCACGCTAACATATTTAGCGGAACACGTAGATGGAGAGAGATCGTAAACTATTATTAATAAGTGTTTACCCACACGTTTTGTTGCGGGCACTTTTAAGAACAACCGAAATTACATGAAGAAGCACGCTTGCCAACATCATAAATATATACTTGTACCAACGGATACTAACGATTCCATGTTGACCCTTTTAGATTATAAATCACGCGACGTGTCATCATTTTGTTTTTTCCTTTCTTCGAGACATGTTCGAAATTGGACAAAAATCCATCAGTTCTTCTAACTTCAAACAACAAAATTAGGCAAAGGATCACTTTAGGATCGTCAACTATTTTTAGATCTGTTAGATCAAAACACACAGTAAATTTTTAGGAGGGACGAGGGATTAAAAAAGTGATTAAAATTTTTGAACTACGTGGAGATGCTAACTCACTGGGATTACCTTAACTGTGTGTCTATTCAGTAGACAAACTTCATTCATACTTCTTCCTTGCTTTGTTTGGAAGTTTCTACTGACATTCTTGCAGATATGAAGAAGATATTAAAACTGTTATTATATCCCATATTATTGTTATTACAACAAATCATAAGATGTTAACGTATCTTGAGATAGTTCACTTCTGTAAGATGGACAGCTCACCTTGAAACATTTACTTCTGCTGTAACCAATGCTTTGTCTAAAGAATCATTTGGATGGAAACTGTTTGCTCTGATTATTCAGCAATAACAGCCCTTTCACTTCTAGAATTACATCAACAATCTGAAACTTCCTAGGAATCCATTCTATTGGATTGGTATAATTATACATACACTATGCTGAAACGATCCATGATTGATTGCACATATTTTTTGAAAAGGGTAGCAACAATAATTGGTCTTTATAGTGATTTCGTATACCTAATGAGTACTAGAACCAAATGTGATTCGTCGATATTCAAAAGTGAGGTTAGGGAGCAAATAAAAGCTTTGAGGCAAAGAACGAAATAACTGTTGGATGAAGACCACTTTTATTTTTAAAATTGACGATCTATCCACATTTCTCTCTCAAGGATGGGTCTTTTTCAAGGTTGAATCACTATATCAATATATACGTATAATTCTTGCTTCCCAGTTTCCCACAATGCGTAAGAATTATATCTGGACTTCATAATCTAACCTTCAAAAAGCCCTGTACCTAAGGCCAAAACGTTCGTAGTCAATTTGAAGAATAAAAAAGACCTTTACTCTACAATTGCCTTCTTTTTTTGTCTTTAATATTAATTAAGGAATGATTTACTCCTATAGAAAAGACTTTGTTCAAAGAACCATAACCAAGTCATTCCTTCCAATTTTTTTTGCATTCACTCATGAATATGGCCTTATCATTTTAATGATCCTTCATACAGACTTAATTTTTACGATCTTTTGATGGGTGTTGATCATTCTACTGCCGACAACATTTTATATATTATGATCGACGTGATGTATGATGCTGAAGAGCAAGAATTATGCGCTTCTGTATAGAGCAACCAATCCGGATCGAATTAGGAATCGTAATGCACAGCGAAGCCGTTATTAAAAAAAATCAAGCAAGCAATGGTTAATAACTGGAAAGAGCCAGTAGAGCTGAAAAAATACGGGCGTCTTGTTCTTTTGCAACTACCAGTATGTAACTACATATAATGAATTAAAGCAACTGAGGATGGACTATCGCGAACCCTTGAATAAGACGGCAATTATGAGGTGACGGTAAACTCGCCACAGTGCCATTTGCAAAACTAGAAACATTTTTGAGAAGTGTGTCCAAAGGACCTGTTCCTGCTCCAGATGTTACAAAAGTAGGGGTACTCGAAACTTCATAAAAATGAAATCAAATGATACTTATTGTAATGGACCAAGCATGAGAACCCTTTCTTCTGCTTTCGGTTGTACGTTCTAGGGGTTGTCTAGAGAGGACTCGTAGGAAGTGGGCGATTGATAGGGGCTTCCCATAGACAACAACATTAGTAGACATTATGGCGTCCAAATGTTCAGACGCGTCTACTGAAAAAATGTGACTGGTGACTCAGCATTTGGAATTTAATGTAGACCTTAGACCTTCTTATTTTTGTTTTGGAATATTCGATTAGAAACTTTGAAATCGATTTGCTTTCTTGTTTTTAAAATGCCTCAGCTCACTAGGTTGGTCACATTGTAGTACTTTTCTTGGGAAAAGAACCCAAAAGCAGACATGAGAATGAAAACCGTTTAGACTGATCCGATGATGATTGGAGAGACGCGAAAGTGCACTTCAAATTTATAGAGTAAATTCTTCTTAAAGAAGATTTTGTAAGAAATATGATTCCTTTAAGTTCTAGATAATATGTAGAAGACATTGATACGATTGCTGAGGCTAGAAGGAGTTTTACAATTTGACGCAGCAAAACCAAATCAAAACATAGGAATCATCTTCAAGTAATTATATTTTATACACTTAACAGTATCTATGTGCACCCCTTCTCCCTCGCATATTTCATGTTTTTGTCCCTCCTTGATTTTTCAAAGCAAGTGCCAAACTCCGCTTAATTTGTCATCTCCAGCTAGGTACTTAATGGCGCTCCTCACTTTGGTGCTCCTTCAGAAACATAGCACTCTCTGGGGTGTTAGTTACGCCACTGTTTTTCAAACTGCAACTTTGTTGTAATTATTGCAACATTGTTCCAGCAAGAAGTCACCGTCTATGCTGTGGAATGTTGCTAATCGTAGAGTTTTTGAATCACTCCTCGTATGTCAATGTCATTACCATACAGTGTTCTGGCATTTATGCGGCAGCGATGCCAGGGAATAAATATATTGCTTGTATTAAAGGTAGCTCCTGTATTTATGGCTTTTGAGCTGCTTACAATTTTAGATGCTCTCCCAGCACGTGGCCAAATTAATTCCAACTTAATATTATTTACTTTCTATTTACGATTACGATGACAGTTATGTCCAGGCGTATTAAAATTAAAGACATCATTTTCGCTGCTGGACACAAAACGAAATTGAAATACAGACGGTCATTGTGTAATGAACTAACGGGATCAGATAGTCATGGACCATGAACGTCTTTTCAAAAATAAGAAGTTTTTAATTAATTGAGTTTAAGCTATATCACTGATTACTGCGACCTTTTCAAAAACCGTGAGACCTCCAAAGACTTTTTCATCACTTGCTTCAGTGATTTTGGGAATGGAACAGATGAAGAAGGCAACATATTTAAATAAAACCGAAAATCATAGTTAGCTAAGAATTAAATTTAATAATACTTCATAACTGAGTCGTTAAGATGGTCCCTACTGTACATGAGCCATAGAAAAAATTGAACCTCCTATTTTTTAAGTCTATGGATGCAACCCCAACCTTGGATTGTATTTCTATGTAAGCCATCGACAAATTTTTATTCATGTAGTGAACGTACAGTATCCAATGTTCATCCAACACACAATTACATTGTAATGTCTATTCCCAAATGTCCAAATCCAGGAATGAGTTAACGAGAGGAATTTAGCAACCAGATGTGACTATAAATTTTGGATCAACAACTAGACGATGAAAGAATGGAGCTGACGTTCCATTGCGGTAAGGTTTAGGAATGGGATAGCACAAAAGCTTGGTGTATCTATGACATGATCCAATAGATATTACTATTTAGAAAGCCACAGTACGTTAAATAATTGTTATTTACGAAGTCCCGAAAATGATTCCTTAGTGTCAGGAAGTTCCAATGTTAATTTGAGTTTTTCTGCTGTTTCAAGGCTTTCCATTTGCGTGGAATTTACCTTTTAGAAAAGATAGCATCAGTAACTTGAACGCACTGCCTTCCAACATATGTTACAATCTTATAATTTCAGAATAGCGTTTTAATCGTTCGTATTTCATTAAATAACGTAAGAGCCAATGACCTTGCTCCTTGTTCTTATTTACCGTTGTTCGCACGCGCTCCACTGCTTCCAGGAAGGATAGAGAAGAACAAAAACAAATGGGAAGGGACCAACAGCGATGCATCTTTTTGCACCTTGCACACGCATGCCATACCATCTCATAAAATGGATACAATAGTTGAACCAACTTACAGTCGTAGTGTGAAAATAATTAGAAATCTTTTAATATTAATCTCCACCATTTTACACTCCAGTTGGAAGCGTCCATCTTATTGCAGAAAAAAAGCAGAAAACGTAAAATTTCTTTGTGAATTGTAAAACGATTTTGCAGTTTTCCCTTCTTATGATTTGGCTTCAATTTCTTTTTGAGTCTTCCAATTAAGTTCAATATATTAACTATAATATTTACCCAAATGAGATTCCTGATGATTAATTTAGTCAAATAATTAATTGATAAATATTGGAATAACATACAGGCAACAGCAATTTCCTGCATCGTGGTTATTAAATAGGCATAGATCTTATGTTAATATAAGTACATTTGGATTATTTATCTCATGAACTAACGCAAAGCCATACCATTAAAAGTCATTCCTGAATCACAGATGACGGTTCGTGGTACTCAGTGAATGGCTGTCTTCATCATGGGTAGCTTCTGTATTTATTATTTCTGAGCACAGTTTTATATCTTCAGATGCTTTCCCAGCACGTGGTTTATATACTTAATATACATATATAAATCTATGTACTTGGGCTTAAAATCGAATCAGTTTTATTTATGCTCATGAAGAGGATCCGGGTAATGTCTCTGCTGGATACTGCATCGAATCATATCTAATAGTTTTGATGGGGTCACTATTTAATAGACTAACGGGATTGAAGTCAGACATGATGTTTATTTGAAATATATATCAAACCATCGATTGGTTTAACGTACCAGGTACTAGAATTTGTGAAATGAAACGGTACTTATACCAATTCCGAATGTATTTTCGTGTTTTTGTTTATATTTCAATATTCACAAAACTTGCAATATTCCTTTCGCAACAGTTCATGGCTCGGGATTTCAATTTTCTCTCTAATTGACTCATGTTGATATCCCGTGAGTGTGCGTCCATTTCCATTGCTAATTTTGACACTGCCACAATGTTTGACAAGACAGCGTAAAGTCTCGTATTTTCTCCTTCAAGGAACTTCGATGGCGTATGTCCGATCCTCGAATCTTTCTCGCAAATGAATAGAACGGAGTTCTTGAAACCGCAAGAAGGCAGTAAATTCTATTATATCTCAGCGGGTTGGCGTCGTTCGTGGAGACTCACATTCATTCGTAATGTCAGAAGGATTTGTATAAGGGAACGTCAAAAAATAATTGAACATGTTCCAAACTACACGCTTATCGTCATATCCGTCTCCTTATAGAGAACCAGTTGCATCGATTTCTTTTCGGAAGATTCTCATGAACTTTTTGTTTGAATTCAACAAAACTTGTAGGGTTATTTTTCATACACGAGCTATTTGAAATGATGAAGACTGATGGATAAATATATATGAATTCATAAAAATTGCTGCTATCAGGGACTTGGTGGTTCTTAGGTTTGAAGTAGGGTATTGGCAGATCTATTGTAAGGTGACTCCATCATATCATAGAGTTTTTAGACCAAATACCGGTTCAATAACTTACTTGTAAACAATAATCTGATCCAACATGTATTGTAATATGTCTCTAACTAACCCTTCATTTCTTTGAATGTGTTCTATCATCAACTACTCTATTTACCCAAATCTGTACTCCAAGCATGCTCCTACCTCCAGTCTCTACAGGTATGGACCATCCACGAGCATAGAAGTGACTTTTTTTTTGTTGAAGAGAATTGCTTCAAAGTCTCCATTTTTTCCATGATAGTATTACAACTATTTTGTGTAGATGTACCATAGAAGTTTTTTCGATGTTATAATGAGTAGCCATCATGGAAGAGAAAGAATGATGTTGACCACGTAACTATTGGATACGGTCCGGTAGACGCTAAAGTGAGAGGCAATGACGTTCCCTGTTATAATCCGCAATCATTGAAATTTATAGCAACGGTACCGCGGGACCATTCCTTATCGGTCGAGTTTAGATTCGCGATGTGCCGGCAATAATTATTTGGAAGAGGCTCGAACCACGTGGGGGGCCGCACGCGTTTCACAAGAACCTATCCCACACAACATACCCATACACTCATGGACACGAGATGTTTACTATGAAGAAAACAATCATATCTTCGGCGATAGTTTACGGCGCACTTCATCTCTTCTATGCGAAAAGGATTAGAAGATAATGACCAAAAGTAATGGGCGGTTAAATTATCGTGTTGTTAACGACAGACAGTCGTTGTAATAGGACAAAGGAGACAGCTGAATGTGAAACACACTTTAACATTGACGCTATCCTTCTCTGTCTCTATCTCTCTCCCCTGGGAAAATAGTTGGTAATCACCAGAACCAACGGCGGTTTACTCTGAAAATGTTTTAATTTTACTTAAAGACTAATTTTCGTTTAGTTAACTAGAAAAATAACCGCTGAGAATAGGTACTAAAAGCTTTTCCATTCTAACTTGTTACATCTTCGTAATGACCCGAACGGAATTATGCTCACTTAAAAAGAACGTACCTATCCTAAGGTGCGTTCCGTTTATAAAATAAAAACGTTGCACTTCCTGTTCGGTACAAGCGGTCATACATAAATCTGCGGGCACTCTTTGCGTAATTAAAGAGTGTTAGAATTCGCTATGCATGTCTTCAAGGTCATGATTATGTCACATGTCAGTATTAGATTACTTTAATGGAACTCGTGGCGAGAAAATGCAATTCGTTACAATGAAGTGGGACTTCGCTCACACGTCGCACCTCGTCGTAATGTGAAATATCGAAACGGAATTGCATCCCAACCATAAATAATGCTGTTTGTCAGGTTCTCGCAGGTGTGAAGCTTTTCCTATATCATTTTTATAATTTGCAGGCATGCATATTATGTACAATGCATTTACCATGTAGGCTTCATCCTTTTTATGACTGACACCTTGAGATTGAGGAAAATTGACAATACACTTTTTTAGAGAAAGCTCATTTTTTTAAAGTGTGATTACTCGAAGTTATGTCAAAAAGTTGAATTTTATCTTACGAAGACTTACAATTAGTGTTAAAAGGCGATATTTATGTTTATGTGAAAGACTCTTACTCTATCAGAATCGTAATTTTAACTGATGGGATGAATCAATTTCCCCACACTTCTCCTTGCATCATATTTTCATGTTTCTGATTAGCAAACTACTTCGGTGTTCCAATACAACGTTTGGCACCAAATAATGGCATCAGTACAAAAAATAAACATCACAATTCTCGACATTGATAAGGTGAGTCCCCTAGATGAGGTAGATCTCCCTTCTTTTATAGTCTAATTTAATGACAGTTACTTTTCGATTTCCCCACACTTCTCCTTGCATCATAATTTTCATGTTTCTGATTAGAAAACTACTTCGATGTTCCAATGCAACATTTGGCACCAAAATAATGGCATCAGTACAAAAGAAAAATATCACAATTCTCGACATAGATGGCATGAGTCTCCAAGATAGGGTAAGTCCCCTTTCTTTTCTAGTCTAATCTCATAGCTGTTACTTTTCCATTCCCCACACTTCTCCTTGCATCATAATTTTCATGTTTCTGATTAGAAAACTACTTCGATGTTCCAATGCAACATTTGGCACCAAAATAATGGCATCAGTACAAAAGAAAAATATCACAATTCTCGACATAGATGGCATGAGTCTCCAAGATAGGGTAAGTCCCCTTTCTTTTCTAGTCTAATCTCATAGCTGTTACTTTTCCATTCCCCACACTTCTCCTTGCATCATAATTTTCATGTTTCTGATTAGAAAACTACCATAATTTTTTTGCTTCTTCAGAGAAGAGTGTTAAAAAAGCAAACAATTTTCATAAATTTCCCAAAAGTAAACGGTTACATGTTCAAAACGCTAAACTAGCATGTATAAATTCCGTCAAGTCGCAGTTATTTTGATTTGTGACGGTGTATATATGGGCATGTTTTTGGTTTTATTACGTCGTTCGAATAAAATATTACTAAATGTCTCATCGGGTTTAAAAAAATTGTCTTAACCCGTTGCGGTGAGCGCATACTCCAAAATTAATGTGGTAATTAATTGGACGATGTTGGATCTGTAGGTTTGCCAACAACAAGAGATCATGTGCGTGTAGAGCTCTTGCAGTATTCAGTGACTATAATAACCCGATTTCGATACATTCCTATCAGTTTATGAAGGTGGCAGAAGTTAGAAAATCGTCTCAGTTTACTTTTTTTTTTAATGTAAATCGAATTTTTACGATAAACGCCATACGAGAATGGGTCAAATTTCCACTTGTTCTACTCAACTTAATCCTGACCTAATCAGTGATGGTTGATGTCTGGGTTGGTCTGTTACATCAATTAATGATAATGGGAATTCAAGTATTTTGTTTGTTTACTATCTTGGAGTAATCATCCCAAAATCTTGCTGGAAACGTACTTCACTTCTTTCCATTTTCAGGTTAGCTTTTCCTCGTTGACTTCCTTAGCATTCCATAGTATTCCATAGCGTCCTTTCTGTTCTCTTACTTTTTCTAATGCCCCCTAATTTGTTCAGCATTTTCTTCATCTGCCTATAACACCCTTTCCAAACACTTCTAACTTTTGATTTTCGGGAAACTCTTTTCCATGTTTCTCATGTTTGCTAATGTTGATCAGTTCGTGTTCATGAAGTAACGAAAAACGTGATCGCCATTGCCCAAAAATAGTCTTACTTTTTGTGATCAATGTGGCTTCTGTACATAAAATATCTATTGAAAATTGTTGCCATATAATTTTGCAAGAGCCGTAGAACGGTTGGGTCTACTACGGGGTCCATGATTAAACACACACAGGTGTTCGAACGTGACAATTTCATTATAAATATCCACTGTTATCAGGAGCAGCGTGTAGCGCCCTTGTCGGACAAAACTGTAATCGTAACTAATTCTTATCGTAACATGTGTCTGTGATAATAATTACGGGAACGTATGCAGAAAGGCTGCTTCGTGAGGTATTAATAAAATTAATGGCTCCTCGAGCACGACTATGGAAAAGGACATGGGGCAGGGTCAGAGAGGATGCAACGCGCCGAGAACGTCGTCGCAAGTAGCAGTACTACCTGTAGCATGGAACTGACTACTGTGGATGAATCTCCGGAGTGCGCTGGGTTCGGCTCGAAGGAGATTCGATTCGAGCTATAAAATTACCTTAAAAGGCAACGACGCATCTACATATCCTCGTTTCCGAGTGAATTCTTTGGGTTTAGAATAGACCAAAAAGAACCACATGGTTAAAAGTGAGGTCAAATGTATTTTGACACTTTTTCATAGTCTTATCAATGGGCAAACAGTGTCTATCAGTCTAACGGCTTTTCCAACGAAGCTTCTTAACAAGTTAATGTTACTTTTTTAACCTTTAGCATTGACTTTTACTGCACCTGCGTGTAGGGATCAAATTACCATAAACGTATTTCCTGTACCACATTATGGACTAAGAATCTTTAAAAAAACAATGCATAATTCTTGACATGTCAGTTTAAATGGAACACTTGTTTACGAGACCATTCAGTAGTGAAGAGGTGGACATAAAACAACAATAGGATTGAACTTTCTTGCAACATCTCAATTGTATTCCATTCACAACGCTCAATATGCAAATGATAATTTCATTTTCCAATTGTAAATCGCCACTACTACATCATTCTCTTAAAGTTGACATTTTATAATCAATATCCATCGATGAAGTGAATGGAGAAAGAAACATATATGTAGATGGTCATTTTATGTTGTCCAAAGAAGGTTTTTCATCATGAATTAAGTGAAACCAAAGTACCACCGTGAAGGAATCCCCAAACTGAAATGTTCCATTACGATGGTGCATAAATATTTACAGACTTTAGACTTCTAAAGGGATCTCCTAATTTAATGACATGAACTTTTAATGTGAAGCAGCGATAAACCCAAGGAAGAATGTTGAAGAATTCGAAGATGAGAAGTTGCTTCAAGGAAATGAAGATGCTGGATAAGCTCAAGAGAATAAATTAACACCATTTCCTGAATAACTACACAAAAACAAAACTGTTAAGTACTTTTTTCTTCTGGTAACTCTTACGATCACTTAGAATAGAATAAACCGTATAGCTTTTAAGTTCCGTAAACCCATAGAAGATAACCATCAGCGTACATACATAATATTAGAAGTATGTACTGGCTTCTGTGATGGATTTTTTTTCTAGTTTTGTAAACGGTTAATGTTACAACATTTCTAACATGAAATCTTCTCTTTATACATCAACCGGCTATAAACTCGATTATTTACGACCCTAGAACATATTTATAGCCACTAACTGCCACCTCATGTTTCGGATACTTATTTAAGATATTTATCGTACTTATACGTACTTTCTTATTCATAAAATACCTGATTAACAGAAAAGCCCATCTCATTAAAAACTGTAAAGAAGAAAAAAAGATTTGGAAAGAACTGTACCACTGATTGAATTTAATTTAGGTAGCCTGATAGTCCCATAGCTATTCTACTGACTTACCAAAGGTCGATAGGGGTGATAGAAAAATATACCTGTCTTCCAATAAATCGATTTGGAATCATTCTTCACGTGATCTTATACGCCAATTACCACCAGAGTAATCATCTTTTCATCTAATATAAACTTTCTATTATGGGTTTACGTAGGGCACACTTTCCATATTAAAAATATTTCCCGGTCTGTAATTTTATCACAAATCACAACAGGGCGATATGATTTTTTCTATTCTCGTTTACTCCGGCAATGGTTAATAACAATAAAATATATATCGATCGAGCATACCCGCATGGTGTTCATAAAGCCAAATGGTCCGTGCCATGTTACGTTCTATTATTACAATTCTAATGGACGTTCTTGCTCTAGGGATCGACGCAGTTTTGTTCTTTTATTGCAGTTTTGGAATTGTAAAGGAGATTTCTTGGAATTCTTCTTGAGATTACATTAGTTTATGTAGTTATTAATAGTATTAGTTTGTTGGCACAAAAAATCCTCACCATTCATCTTTAAAAGATGAACTCAGAAATTATTCATATTGACTCGATCTGATGAATCGATTCTAACCTGACGCTGACTCTATGACTCGTCTCAACAGATTCAGATTCAAGAAATCTACAATTTAAGAAATTTAAGAAAAGATAAAAACGAAAAATAGATGCAAATCTCATGTTTAGCATTAAATAATTTATTTTGGGCGTATCTAGATACTTTCATTTAACTGTCATTAGTAGTATCCACTTAAGTAAACTCATGTAAACCAACCCAAAAAGAATAATTAATCAAATTTATTGCACTCTTATTGTTCTGATTGAATAATAATTTACTTTATCCTTAATTGTAATGAGGTTAAAGCTACATTTAATGGTAACAGCACTAGTCGGAGCCTACGGTTATGTAAATCAGAAACCGTAGAAATTACGAGAGTGTGACATACGAATATATGGAAATTATAAGGGTTAAAATGCCTTTTTGCCATTTGGCTTTGAAACATTAAACATTTTTTTAGACAACGTAACTGTAATAAATAATTTCCGATGACACAAAAGTCATAGTTGTAGTGAAATCTAATATTATTTAGTCAGTTTTAGTATAACACAGAATACCATATTTTCTGTTTTGTATTTATTGGATTTTGTTTTTGATTTTATTAGGGATAATGTTTCTACCTATATTTCCAAAGTAAATATGCTTTGAAATCATAAATAATTCCATAGATTATCAACAAATTTTCGTCATATTTTTTTATTACGTCCATAATCTGTAGTGAAGCATCAAACATCAATAGTCTGGTATCAGGAGAGCATAAGTCAGCGAATGTTAATCTCTTTGATTTCCACGACCAGTTACATGGATCATCATCTGCTGGATTGACTCTTAATTGGGAGGAGTCAAATTTGTAATACAAATTTGTTTCCTTATTAATAAAAAAATTAAAGGATGTTTAATTGGCATATTTCGTTGTATATTAAAAAAGTATATTTGAAATCATATTTAAAGATGGCTTTTATAAATAACGATTCTAGTTTGCGTGAATATTACTTCTACTTATGTTTTTGTTAATTTGAGTGTACTGAAGATACCCACCCATCTAAATTTTAAATTAAAAACTTCAAGAAAGGTTACTAATTATTAAGGACGTTACGTATATTTTTGATTCCAATTATAATTGCGATTAAAATTATTCGTGATAAAATCGATGGGCGATGGTTGGTCTTCAACAACCCCTAACTTTATTTTGGATTATTTGGAACACTGTTGAGCGATATCGCCCCATTGGGACCAATGTTTTGCCTTTAAGAGTTCCCTATTTTTTTTTTACACACTTCCTTAAGTAATCAGATCAAAATTTTCAACAACCCCAGTTAAAGAAGGCAGGAAAAGCGTATTCTATTTCGCATGCGGGGGCTAAATCGACCAGCAGCGGCCCTGGGGCCTACGCGCACATTCTTGTACTGGTGAATTATACAATACATTAAGCAAAACAATAATAAAAGAGATTCCAAGTAGAGATAAACTGTAGCAATAAAGTAGTCAAGTGAAAAATATAATTAAAATTTACCATGAACTATTAGTACTTAACAAAAACAAAATATGTAGTATTAATTAACTGTTAGTTATTTGCTGTTTTCCTTCCTTAGTAACACTAAAATATCTAGAGAGGAATAAGGTCATTGTACTTCCATCAAAACCTTACCTAATGTAATTCCAGTTGGAATTGACTGTTTAGATATTTTTTATATTTTTATGAGCAGTACGTCGTTGATCTGAGAGCAAAGCACTATCTAATGTGCATTACTTCCGGTTACTCCGGAAATCTGTAACTATTAATTAGCTAAAGAAAGTCTTGTTTGTGATAGTGCCTACTTCATTTGTAGTCGTCTTGTAATTAAGATACTTAAACAATAATAATGAGCTACAGGAACAATTTAATATGCTTTTCAACATTTCTTTTAAGGTTAAGATAATTTTATAGGGTTTTACTTGGTCTTTCAGACAAGATACGTAAATGCCTGGACTCTTTGCGAAAACTTATAACTAGTTAACAATACAATCCCAACTGTTAATTGAAGATCTGAAGACAAATTTGCAGTTGACAATAACCCAACGCTTAACGACTGTAAGTATTCATTTTGTAAAACATTCTCCGAAGAATCTTCATCAAACTGCGCAGAACTCTTTTTGTGTTCGAGGGATGAATTATAGAGGGCGCGTGAAGGAAACTGCCAATCGACCGTGGCTGCTCCCATTCTATGGCAGTAACAAGGCAGTAGACATTCTGACGTCCAGTTGATCAGGCGCGTCTACCAAAAGAGTCACTGGTGATTATGAATTCTAACAGTGGATAAGTTCGAAGTTATGTAAGGGTATTTTAATTATGTTTATGTATTTAATTTGATACTTATAAGAAATTTTCTAATAAAGCTCTATAGACTTTCCTCTCATTTCTAAAAATCCCATGACCTCAGCTTGTTGACCCAGTTACACATTCCAATCGACCCTATCCCATCTGTACTTTCAATAGTTAAGGAAGAACAACTGTTAAAACTATCCTGTGATCAATTAATCAATTTTTAACCCCATTTTCTGTTCATACCCCATCGTAACAAAGAATATGGGACGGGCTGTACATAAAACATATCAATTTACATATATCCCATAGCGTTTGTGCAAACAGCTGTTTATGAATGAAATAGTAAGTCACTTCTTGCAACAGCCATGTACCGATGCTAGATTTCGTTGGGGAAATCATTAATAAGTCAGTTCGTGTTCCAGATTTGTACGGCGAGCAAAGCGTTAGGTGCCTGCTGCCTCAACCGCTCTCTTTCTCTCTTTTCCAATCTTATCCTCTTTGCCTTCCTCTCTAATGTGTAGTTAATTTCGAAAAGGTTAATGCCACACGAAAGCAAACTATCGGTTTAAATGGTGAGAATTCCGTTGGAAATAAATTTCGCCGATAGATCATAACATACATATACTGACTGAATTCATAGGTACGTTTATATTCTTAGCTACATATTTAGCAAGTCCAACAAAATACGTAAGTATGCGTATTAAAATTGTGAGGGTACAACTTCAGGTGTGACCTCTTGAACCTAAGTGAAAGTGGGTTAGATAGGGGAAAGTTACACAAAGTCAATAAAAATTATATATTCTACTTTGAGTAATCCGCATCCTAGAATTTCCATACATTTAAATCTTCTTTCTTATTAAAAGACTTTTTTGAAAATGTTTCGTAATTTGGGGACGAAGGAACACTTTGTCTTTCGTGTTTAGTGTTGCGTGTTTTCTAAAGGATGAAGGTGGGTACTTTGGGTTCTAATATTGGCAGAAAATGTAGAAGAATGCGTCCTGGAAACATTTTGAAATGAGATAGATTTTAGTAACGACATACCGAGATGTATAGGGGTAGGACTGCGATTATTACCCTGGAGGGGGGTTAGTGCCTATCTCCTTAAACAAGTGAGCAAGTATTTTGGAAACACTATTTTGTAAATAAAATTTCAGTTTTGACTCGGGGTGAATACCTTATAATCAGAAAGAGGGTACAGATGAATTCTTAAAAAAGATTTTGTTGATCACGAAAGACGAGCTTTGGATATTTGGTAGAGTACTACTATTCCTCCGACAGATGAGTAGAGGGGTCTCGAACTTCTCTAGAGGAAAGGCTGCGCGTTGGGTGAAGCTTTTGTAGGCTGAAGTAGAAGATCATTCCTCCCACACTATCGGAAATTTTTAGCTACTTCGCGAGAGGCTGCAAGAACAAAGATGATATAAAGCGCAGATTGAATAATCTTCCGAAAGAATCAACTATTGAAAAAAAGCTTTAAGAAGGTGGATGGATTAGACTGAGGAAAAGGCTTGGATGGTCCTACCAAGAAAACTTCGTTCATAACAACCCGTGTTGAGATGCGTAAGGGCTCATAAAACAGAAAATGGAAACCCCCCTAAAAATGCTCAAGAGGAAAGTACCCATGTTTCATCTGCACTACTGTAATTACTAGGACGGAATCAAGCTTGATGATCTAGTCCTTCCACTCATCATCGAAATAAGGAGGTAGAGCGATTAAGGTTTGATCTGTTTAGTATTTAAAGAACTAGTACCAAAGTAGAGACGTGAAACTGAAAGAGTAAGTGAGATAATCTAGGGGGGAAAATGCGGAAGAGACATAAAAAAAAGTTGGCGTAGAGTTGAATCATTTTTAATAAATAGAATTCACTTCTGTGATCGTGAGTGTTCTAAAGTATATTTTTAGAACAGGATTTTTTACGGTGGAGAAGAAAGTGATGAAAATATCGTGGATAGATAAAGTTGAAAGTGAGGAAGTATTAGAAAGAATAAGGGGCCCTTATGAAACCCGGTAAAGGAAAGGATACATTAAAATGGTAGAAAACATTCTCAGGAGGGCCATAGATAAATCTTGATATAGTAAATTAGATTATTAGGCTTTGTGATTAATCATTCACATGAACAGGTACACATACGTAGCTCGATATTAACATTTGTTGTATGATCTTTTTCGGAGCGAAAGGAAGTAAATGGTGTTAAAATTCATGGGTACAAATCTTCCCTAAAAGATTTTAAACGTATGGTGTTACAGAATTATTACGACAAATTAAAAATTTTCATCAGTACCTATGTCACGTCTTCTAATTTAACCAAATCTTCCAAGAGGAGGTTACTTCAGATCACGACTGATCTACAATTTAATCATAACACTACGTACTCCTGATGTGAAGGATTATTTAGAACCGAAGTTGAAATCCTTTAAACCTTTTATTGGATTGGTCCTTATTTGAATGAAATTTCAATTATTAAAAATAAGTATTTGGTGTATATTAAATTGTTATTCTCAGTACCATCTGTTGGAAGTAAAAGTACCTTGTCTTTGGAATTTTATGTATATTTTTTTATTTTCTTATATTACCATACATACGTATCGTTTTTAATAGCTCAGGTTAAGGCACTAGGAATCTCTTTCGTACTTAAGCTATCTATTTCACTGCTTCTAACTGTAACTATAGTAAAGTAAATATATTCCTTCCTGAAAGGGGATAAGACCGTTCAGTTTACAACAGCCACATTTCCTCCATTTGATAACCACGCGTGACTGACTGTATTAGGTTGTAGCCGTGGTAACCTTTTGGTTCGATATTCTTGTACAAGATATTGCATATTAGCAATTATCATATCAAAGACACCGAATAATAGCAATGCAAATAGCCCATCACGATTACATTCCTCATGAGTATGTTGCAATAAAAGACCTCGCGTACGGACGATGGTGAACATACAACCAAATACCACCGTACACATTGAATAATTTCTTTTTCTTATTATGGACCACAGATAAGGTACCACTTCACGTTTAATATAAGATAGAGATGCAAATTTTTAACGGTACCCGAAAGCTAAGGTTGTATTTTGAAAGTCAGGATATAGAAAAATTTTAAAACGTTACCTATGTGGAAGTCCACTTTACTTTCAACCAATTGATGGCGCAATTTAGGATCGTTAAGGATCAAGTCAACGTACAGATTAGTGAGGATGATTTTACGTTTATATATTCAATGGCAGTTGCCGCTTAAGGTCATAGGTTACATAAAAGAAAAATTAAAAACGGTTCCGTTAAATTTCTGGAACGAAAATGTTAAAGATCTGGTATTTCCAAAACGGTTATATTTTAAGAATTATATTGTAACGACTTTTCTAGTTGAACTTATTTATTTAACGGATATTTATTTACAAATACTGTAGACTACTGTCACTGTCGACGTCAACAAGTATTTATACAGATATGGAACAATCTAGAAAAATCAGGAAACCTTCTAAAATTATCTCGACTGCCTATTGTGTTCGTTTAATTTATGGCCTTGTTTATCGTCATCAAAGCGCCGACCGACGCCGCCATTCTTTGAACTCCGCTTATCTGCTGTCGGATCTCGTCGCCGCTCTCGCACACATATACGCTCGTTACACTGCCCCCTCCTTAAGGGTGATCCGTTCCGGATCACATTCTGCCGTTCCTTCAAAGGATCATGCCGGTACTTGCAATTCTGTCCCCTAAGGCATCCAGTCGTCATATGGAAGTAGCAATCCACCGTCTTTGGCTGTGCGAGATCTCGTTGGGGATTGTTGGTGTATACCGTCATTTTGACGCCGCTCCACCGGAACAGGACCTCCACCCATGCTCCGCACCCATCTCCAGTTCAGTCCATCCAACCCAAATCCTATCCTTGGCATGGCTAATCTTGTGGTACCCATGCATAGCAGTTGGTCTCTTAGTTCCACCAACGAATTCCATACCGAGCGGTAGGTGGGTTTTTCAGACGACGCCACCTTAGTGAACAGGTAGTATAGTAAATGGATCGGTTCCCGTCCACCAGACTTAGCACTTTCTTTCCATCTCCAAGTTGGTCCCGCAGCTCTGACAAGCGGCCAAACTTCTTCTTGAATACGGTGGCAATACCGCGATCCATCCTCAAGTCTTTGGCCACACAATGAACCAGCGAGTCCGAAGCAGAAAACAAATCTTCGGATCTCTCAGAGGTGACACCGAATCTGGAGTTGGCATATAAGCTCGGCGTGGCCATAAACTCGTCATACTGGGGATCCAGAGAACGAGCTTGCATAAGCCTGATCCGTGCTTCTTCGTGATTCTCACCGGCATATGGGACCAAACGGTTAAAATGGACAACCTTCGGTTTTCCATTTGGTGTGCGTCGAATCCGGTAAATAACGTCATTTATTCTCTTGACGATTGTATATGGGCCTTCCCAGTGCTGCTGTAGCTTCGGCGAAAGACCTTTACGGGGCTGTGGATTGTATAACCACACCATGTCTCCCTCCTGGAAACCTCCATCAGTGGCCCGTATATCGTAGGTGTCCTTCACGCGGTCGCTAGCTATCTGCATCCGGGAACGTACTTCCTCATGGATATTGTCAAGTCTTCTGCGGAGATCACTAACGCAGTCTTCTCCGGCAACGTCCTCACCAGGTTTGCAGCCAAATTTCAGGTCACGCGGCAACCGTAGCTCCCGACCAAACAGTACTTTTGCTGCTGTCCAGTAGTTACGTGAATTGATGATCGATATGACATAAGAAACAGTGGCAGATGGCGATCCCAGTCTCTTTGGTGTTTGGAGACCTGTTAATGGTCCTATTCATTCGCTCTACCATGCCGTCTGATTAAGGATGCAGAGGTGTTGTCCGGGTTTTGTGAATACTTAATATCTTGCAGATTTCTTGGAAGACGGCCGACTCAAAATTCCGATCAGAATGAAGCTCCATGGGCATGCCGAACCGGCTGATCAGGTGGTTTACGAGCTCCTCCGCTACTGTGGTGGCTGTCTGATTTGGGAGTGCGTACGCTTCAACCCATTTCGTGAAATAGTCCATTGCCACCAGGATGTATTTGTTGCTACCATCGGTCTCTGGAAACGGTCCTGCGATGTCAATGGCAATCCGTTCGAATTTATTGCCGACGTTGTACTGGCGCATGGGAGCACGCCGTCGTCTTTGTGGCCCCTTGCAATTGACGTTTGCTCTCAGTACCATTCTGGTTTTCCACTATTCGCTTCAGGAGTCCATCTTCCTCAACAAAAGAGTCCCATTGGGGCCACAAAGATTTCACCTCCCCGGACTTGCCAGGTCGGTCGTCTGCCTACATTCTTCCATCTTCGGAACAAGCTCAGGACCGGATCAGAACCCTCTTCCGTCTTGATGTTATCAGGATGCCATTGTTCATCCGCGACGGTTATTCTCCGGACTTCTTTATGTTCCTCCAGGCGCTTGCAGTTCTTGCAGTTTTCGGAACATGGTCTTCTGGATAAGGCATCGGCGTTCTTATGGATATTTCCAGGTCGATGTTCTATGTCGAAGTCGTATTCTTGGAGCTTTCCTATCCAACGCGCGACTTGACCCTCTGGATTCTTGAAACTCAGTAACCACCGTAAAGCAGCATGATCTGTTCGGAGCAGGAACTTCCTTCCATACAAGTACTTATAAAAGTGCTCCACGCTCTTTACTACTGCCAGTAGTTCTCGTCGGGTTACACAGTAGTTTCGTTCGGGCTTGGATAGGGTCTTGCTGAAATAGCCGATGACTTTTTCCTCTCCGTGTTGTATTTATGAGAGTACTGCGCCTAACCCAACATTGCCAGCGTCGGTGTCCAGAACAAATTTCCCCTCTGGCATCGGATAACTCAGCACGGGTGTGGAAACGAGAGCTTGCTTTAACTTTTCGAAGGCAGCTTGACAGTCCGGTTCCCAGCAGAATGGTCTGCCACTTTCGGTTGGTCGAGCCAATGGCTTGGCAATATTGGCAAATCCAGGAACGAAGTGTCGATAGTAAGTACACAGGCCAAGGAAGCTTCTGACCTGATGTACGTCAGTAGGTACTGGCCATTCTTGTGCGGCTGTGATCTTCTGCGGATCGACTGAAAAGCCGGTCTTCGTGACTACGTGCCCCAGGTAATTAACTGTCTCTTGAAATAGCTAGCATTTCTTGGGGCTTAATTTAAGGTTGACTTCACGCAGCCTTCGAAGTATCTCTTCCAAGTTTTTCAGGTGATCGTCGAAGTCTTTTCCGATCACGATTACGTCGTCAAGGTATACCAGGCAAGTTTTCCCAATCAAGCCGTTCAAGACCGTCTCCATGAGTCGTTCAAATGTGGCTGGCGCATTACACAACCCGAACGGCGTCACGTTGAACTGCCACAGCCCGGTTCCAATCGAAAATGCCGTCTTCTCTTTGGCCTCAGGATCCAGGTCTACTTGCCAGTATCTACTTTTAAGGTCTAGCGTTGAGAATGTTGTTGACCCCGCAAGCGTGTCCAAGGTTTCATCGATGCGTGGCAAGGGGTAGCTGTCTTTCTTGGTGACATTGTTTAGCTGGCGGTAGTCAACACAGAAGCGTGTAGATCCATCCTTCTTCTTGACCAAAACTACCGGCGACGTCCATGGGCTGGTCGATGGTTCTATTATTCCGTCCTTCCGCATGTCGCTTATAATCTTTTCGGCCTCTTCCTTTTAGGCCAGTGGTAGTCTCCTCGGTCTCTGATGGACGGGCTGCGCTTCGCCAGTGTTGATTTTATGGACGACGATGTTGGTTCACCCTTTCTTGCCGTTTTCCAATGCGAACACGTCCTGGTACTTTTCGAGGAGTTCCCCTATTCGACGTTGTTCAGGTTGATTACGGTTTTCACCCGCCTCCTTGTGCAGTTTTAACAACGCCTCCGGAATATGTTGGACTCCGCGCATCCCTGAACTCATTCTTTTAACTTGTGGCATGGCAGTGTCCTGGGCGTGTAACTGGAAGGTTTCGCCGTTCAGTGTCACATTCTTTCTCCGGAAATTCAGGCAGAAGTCATATTTTCGGAGGATGTCCAAACCCAGTATTCCATTGTCCTCTATTTCTGCCACTAACACGCGGTGTTTAAAAGACGTTCTTCCCATTTTGATGTTGACGTAACTTTCGCCCCTGACTACTACTTGTTCTCCAGTGGCGGTACGGAGCTTCCATTACGTTGGCAAAAGTTTACTGGGCTTGGTCAATATTCCGGGCCTTATGATTGTTCTGCTAGCTCCAGTATCCAGCAGAAATTAACACTGCTTCCGGTTTATAAGTCCAGTGAAAAAAAGAC
Source organism: Agrilus cyanescens (assembly GCA_947389935.1). Taxonomy (NCBI): domain Eukaryota; kingdom Metazoa; phylum Arthropoda; class Insecta; order Coleoptera; family Buprestidae; genus Agrilus; species Agrilus cyanescens. The sequence continues at coordinate 15,951,647 of OX376713.1, read as the reverse complement.
TGTCAGTTCGGTCTTTCATTGTCTTAGTCAGTGCTACTAAATCTGGGGCCTCGTGTCCCGGGACCGACGTTTGCCCCGCCGCGTCGTCCCTGATTAGTTTTCCGGAACGCGGGACACGCGCTCTTGAGTAACCTCATCTTTCTTGAAAGCGCTTCTTACGTGTCCCAATTTCCCGCAGTTCCAGCATCTTATTGGTCTCGGTTTCTGTCTAGTCGAAGTCGCTGTTGTATGTCGTCATCCCTCAACCCATCGATGAAAGAGTCGACAGCCAACTTTTCTAGAGTGTCGTCGGTAGTACCTGGATACGCGAGGCGGACCAGACGAGCGATATCGGCCTCGTATTCTTGCAAGTTTTCCCCTGCCTTCTGACGTCGGTTTTTTAGCTGCACGTGACTGACACTCGTCATATGTGCCTGACCATACCGCATCTCTAACTTCTTCACTAGGTGTTCATAGTCGTTCAACTTCTCGGGTGGTATGGTATCCAAAATCTCCTGGGCATTACCATGCAGCGCGCAGACCAGCTCGGAGGCTTTATTTTCCAACGTCCATGCGTTCGACTTCGCGGCCGTTTCAAATTTCTTAAGGAAAGTGGTCCATGATGTTTTTCCGTCAAACTTAAGTGGCTTCGTATATGTTTTCGATGAAACCCCGTGCCCATTCTCCTACTTCACACTTCTAGCTTCATTATCGATCTGCTCGGACATTGTCGTACATAGAAACCTTTCTTCTATTTCTTTAATTCGTGAATCTATTTCCTGAAATTTTCCTGCAAAATTCTGTTCTGTTTCGGCCAATTTTGCGTCGAATTTCTCTAAATTTCCCTTCAGTTCTTCCAGATTTCCTTTTAGTTCCTTTGAATTTTCGGTTAATTTCTCTTCCAGGTTTTCCATTTTCTTTTCCAGATTTTCTTTCAGTTTCCCTTCTAATTCAATTGAATTTTCCTTTCATTTCTTTTCCAGTTCATCCTCAAATTCGTAGGTATTTGGATCGAAACCCTTTCGTAGCAGAACTTACTCGAGTCGCGCTTGTAAGGTGAGCTTGTTACCAGACGTATCTTCGTCTCGCTCCTCGAGTTCACTTTTCAGTTCGGCAACTTTCAACTCCAACAACTTTTTCGGCATTTTGATTTATTTAACTATTTTTCTTCTACTAGAAAATTCTCTTCTTTGGGGGATCGATTGGCTGAGCACCCCACACCTGACTCCAATGTAACGACTTTTCGAGTTTAATTTATTTATTTAACGGATATTTATTTACAGCTATTTATTTAACACTTAAACACTAATAGTAATTCAACAACTTATTTATATGACCAGGAAAATGCGTATTTATATTCCTTGGTAGATCGTAGTTCGGTATTTATATTACTCGTTCGGAAGCTAACTGTAGACGCTGTCACTGTCCACGTCAACAAGTATTTATACAGATATGGAACAATATAGAAAAATCAGGAAACCTTCTAAAATTATCTCGACTGCCTATTGTGTTCGTTTAATTTATGGCCTTGTTTATTGTCATCAAAACGCCGACCGACGCCGGCATCCTTTGAACTCCGCTTATCTGCTGTCGGATCTCGTCGCCGCTCTCGCACACATATACGCTCGTTACAATATTATAATCTTTGGAAAGCCCTCTGGACTGGTGCATGATTTATTTGAGAACAACTTGAAAAAGCAACTACGTTAACTTACGTAGACCTGATGAGAATGATGGGGAGCAGGGTGGTGTTTGAGCTATCTGGCCCTTTTGCTCTCAGACGGGTTTTCTTTGTTTTGTAGTTAAACCCCGGTTAAGATGGGTAGCTTTACATTTTACCTAAATTCTATAACAGCTTCGCGGAATTTAAATTGGGCAAAATCCTTGTTCCTCATTTTTTATATGCAGAGAAGTCTCAAGTAGATTTTTGGATTATACTGTTAGTACTGACCATGACGGTCATTGTTTCGAAGAGAACTACGTTTTGATCTTTGAGTTGTGCCAAAATTCCTACACTATATTGGACGGATTAGAATCACCTTCAGTTATTTCACACCTAATAAGTTTCAAAAAAACAAAAGCAAAAGTTAATTAAAGGCCTGCAAATACCTCGTAATCTTGTGAGATAAATAACACAATGCTTCATTATTCAGACCAATACTTTTCTGACCCTAGGGCGTAAAGTACTGCTCGCGCCTCCTTGGAGGTTTATTTTTCATTGTTATTGTACATATGTATGACTGGTTAAAACTCTATTACGTTACTAGAGCCCACTGGGAATTTGTGTTACTTCCTGGAACAGCTCGTGCTGACAAAACCGCAACACGGTTATCGTATGACAAAGGTGTGATATTTCAAACTTGTGCATGAGTTGAGTGGTTATTCGAGAGTGGATTCTAATTTAAATCGATAATAATTAATAAGTCATTCTTTTGTGCTGATAATAAAATACAAAGAGTTGTATAATTAATAAAAAAAACTCTTGATATCGTTTCAGAATTTATTCATAAGTCGTCAATAGCTGTTTCGATCGTTACATCATTATCAAGACTTTCAAGTAACTCACAATCCTTGTAGGGTCGTCGGAATTTTAAAAAATGCGGATTTGATTATTTCGTATAAGCCATTTCAACGTTCCTCGACTCTTAATAGAATTTTCAATGAATAATGTATAGTACGACCAAAAAGTAGATACTTCTGTTGATTTTTAATAAAATCCCTAAATAGTCAAAAATAAATGTTCCTACTTCGTTAACTAGTTGTTGAACACTATTATGTAAATTTTATAACTTGAAATTTCAAGGAATCAAAAATAAATATTTATGCGTCCATTCCACGAAGTTGTTTTCAAATAGTTCTTGAATAACCTCTCGTTGTTATTCGACATTAATTTCTGTTGAAGGAAGAGACGTCGTTTCTTAACTGGTGGTCTAACCCTTTAAGTTAAGTACATTTCGTTGTTTTCGTAGAAGAACCGTGAGCGTGGTGTCCGCCCCAAGTCAACAAGCCGCCCGTCAGTTTGAAGCTCGAAACGTCAGTTACAAAACACTTCATCGAACGCTTTTGCTGGCCGATGTTGTCCAAACTGAGTGTGTTGTATATCTAAAGCTGCATGCTGCATGCTGCATGCATGCCTATGCAAAGCGTTCGTTCCGGCCACGCCTTACTTCCTGACTGACAGAGTCAATTAAAATAAATATCAATGTCACATTCACAAGCATTTCTTAACACATATAAATCACGAGATTCAACGCCATATCGACATGAAGAAGAAATATTTGAAGACGCTCTTCCCACAACAGAATGTTTTCAGGAAATCCTGAAACTATTTGCTCTTCAGGCAATGCAACACCTACTCCACAGTCTTGAGGCGGCATTTATCAGCCTGCGCGAGCCTTCTATCCTACTTAACCCCAGGGTTATGCTCCTCGTTTAATTTCTTTTGTGGAATTCGATTTTTTTTTAGTACAAGGATAATTTTGCAGAAGCGGGGCTCCACTTGTTTTTACACCACTAATTTGTCCTCCCCCCTTATGAATTATCCTTTTACTTTTGCATTGAATTTGGAGTTGAGTCTCAATGTTCTTTCGAAAATATTGCTCCATCATAAAATTGGATTTCATTATTATCTCATATTATTCCATCTACCCTAATCCCACGTTCTTCAGCCCTAGCCTGACTCGTCTACTTCTCAATTTACCTACACAAAATAACCCAATTGGAATTTGAGAAATATTGAAGAATCATCCAAGAATTTGATACTCTCAAGTTAATAGGAGACCCGGGTTCGAATCCTGGCAGGGGCATGATGACAGCAACATACATATTTTCTCATTAATGTGAGGTATCCAAAATAAAAACTGACCGTGTTCGTTGATTGATCAAATCTTTCAAAAATCCTTTTTGGCTTTCATTTAGGTGGACTGTATTCTTTTCTAATATGAAGATTGAAGAATTCTTTTCCTCTCCAATCAAAGAACAAATCAGTGTTTCCTCTTTTTGAAAGAAGTATACTGTGAATGTGCGATGATTGAGGTTGAGAAAAGTTGTTTGCATGGACAATAATCACGATATCATCCCACGAAAGATGAATGTCGATCGTAAATAGCATTTCCAAGTCCGGGAGCGGGTAATGCAAATCGCAGATGTTATTTTGCATTAAGTTACACGAAAAAATTACATGTCAAGCCGTTCGCTAACGCCTCTATGGCATGGACTAATCTTTGCTTCGCACATTCCACGTAGGTCTCTTCAAAAAAGCACGACAGCTTCACAGCGGGCAATCGAGACAATTGCATTAATGAATGACAAGCATCAGACACACCTTTAGTTACAAACATTTCCACGAGTTGATGTGTATTTCCAGTATTTTTTTTGCGAAAATACGATTTTTAACTGTCCGCAAAAGTGAAGTGATTGGAACATGAGAATTTACCTCCAAAACGTAGAAGAAAAGATTTACTGTTTATGTGACATCACATGATAAGGCAAGTTTAATCCAATCGTAAGTTAAAAGTTTTATTGTTGAGAAAGACAGATAAGGGTTCCTCATGTAACCACCCGCACCCGGGTGTTACCATATAATAAATAATTCACTTTATCTGATAATAATTCTATTTAATTTAATAGCAGGTATTTTTGTCACTTCGTCTCAATATTTCTTTTATTTCGTATTTCTAATTTCGATTATTTTTCTGATTTTATTTGGAATGAGAATAAGATTGAATAATTTCTTTTAAAATATTTTTCGGACTTAATGAGTAAGAAAAGGACAGATTTCACCCTGGAAACATGCACTTGGCGTAAACGGCGTACCTCGGAGTTTCTGGGTCACCACCATGTGGTTATTGAAGGACAGAGAAAGTAATACAGTAGCTTCTGGTAAATAAGCGAGAGAGAAAATCAGCTGGTCTGGTCGTTCGTCCGTAGGTAGTCGCTGGTATATAGGAGAGTAAAGGGAACACCTTAGGGCGCTTAGGGTTGGTAATAGGAATGAGCGAGAGGGCCTTAGAGAAGCGAAAGGGAAAGTCTGCGAATTTGATCTTTCTGTTAGAAGTTAGGCGAGGGTGTAGAGAGGAAAAGGGAATATCTTCAGACGCTGGGAATTAACGTTTGAATAAGAACGAAGGAGATAGCATTATCCAAAAGTGAGACAGAGATATCCGCGCTCGTGGTGTCGCTTGTTAGGCTTGTTAGGGGGAGCTCGCGAGATGCAGGATTCGTGTGATGGAGAGGGTAGAAATTGGGTATAAATAGCCGCGAGTATTTACAGGATTTGATAGGGAGTTGGAATATTGTTGGCTCTCTATCTCTGGTTTGATTCGAACTGTTGCGAGGCTAGTCGGAAAACGGCTTATCTTGATCTGCAGTATAAGAGGTCAAATAACCATTTGAACGCATTACATTTGATTCGAACTGTTGCGAGGCTAGTCGGAAAACGGCTTATCTCGATCTGCAGTATAAGAGGTCAAATAACCATTTTGAACGCATTACATTTGATTCGAACTGTTGCGAGGCTAGTCGGAAAACGGCTTACCTCGATCTACAGTATAAGAGGTCCTGTAACGCAATTTAAATTGTATTGAACGAGTTAAATGGCTGTTGGTTTGCGCAGTCCAACATCCCCTGGTAATTGGTTTAATTCGGTCTGTTCCCGTGGTCGTAACCTGGCTTCTTACCGCTGCCACCCTTTATCGGAGTCGTATACAACCCCGCCACTGGCGCCTGCTTATCCACCATTGTCCGGGAGTCGTACTGTTCGAAGCCACCGCCTGACCGATCTGTCCGGTACCATAAACTACCCCATTAGCGGTCGCTCGTCCGTCAACCCCGAGCCAGACGCTGCCGATGCCGATGACATACAATACAAAGGTGGGTAACTTACTGACCGATATTTTATTCGTATTTTGAGGTCGTTTAACTTTCCCAGATTTATGATTTTATTTACTGTTACTTTCATTTTGAATTGCATTGCTACCATTGTCTTATTTTACCCTTCAGGTTTAATGAATTTATACTGTTTGATTGCGATTACCTGATGTCATTAATTTTAAGATTCAATTGTCTAATTCGAGTCCTTTTTGGACCATATAGGTATAATTCTTCACTGATTCATGTACTGCTTCGTGGTACTAGGGAGGTGTATGACAAGCACTTTAATTGGTTTATTAAATCAGTATAGCCTGAGAAGTTTTGATCAGTTGTTTTAGAATGGGTTCATTCTAACTTTGGTATATTTACCTACAAAATTACGTAAACGTAGCTGTTGACTAAATTGGCCTGAAGCTGTAGGCGGCAGGAGTTTAGAAGGATCTCCCTACGGTTTACGCTCCTATGATTAATTCAGGTGAACGTGTAGCTACCGTAATTAGATCAATTTGGCGGTATCTATTCTTTCAGTTGAAGGTATCCGTTTTGGTTTGCTTTGAACCACTAACACTGTTTGAGCATCTCCAGGTTTTGCCTTGGAAACAGATATGTTTAAAAAGATAGCAGATTTGCAGTTGTCTAAATTTAGGCGAAACTCTTAATTGAAGAACTCTTGATCAGAGAGAGGGAAGTAGAGTAAGTCGACATACTCTGTTGTTCTGAACTGCCATAAAATAGAGGCGACGTCCACTAAGAGTGGCGTGTCTCGAACCATCTTAATTAGAGGCTATGTTCACCAAGGTGACGTGTCTCGCCAAACAAATATAGGGCTATGTTCACCATGTGTGACGTGTCCGACAAAATAATAAAGGTTTTGTGGTTACCATGTGTGCCCGACTCCTACCAACAAACTATATACAAACTCCCGTGACATGGCATCTTCAGACAACAGGTATTCTAACATGGCCTACCAAGGTAGCCCATGGGCTTACAGCGGTTGTGGCTTTTTCGACTGTTAAAGTTCACGATCTGCACGACTTTCCTTCTCCCAGTTCAAGACGAACATGCGAGGGTTTTTCCTACACAATTCGTTGTTGCACTGTTTGACGAGGTTCGAACTTTGTACCAACACATAACTTTGGCTATTAAATGTCTAATAGCACATCCGTCCCTACCCTAAATTCTATGGTAGAATGAAAAGGTGCTTGTCTTCCCGAACCGATACCAAGGGCAATTGTAAATATGTATATTTGTAAATAAATCTTGTGGTTCAAATTTCTTGTGTTTTCTTTGTTAGCACATACAACTTGTACGGAACTCATAAAAGAATCTATCTTACTACATTCAATTAACACAACGTAATTAAAAGGTCCTAACACTAGACGATTCACATTCACAGCCAAATTCTTCGATTTAATTAAATAAATAAAGATTTTTGAAAGTTTAAATTTTGTTTATTTTTCTTTTCTTGATTTTAACTAGAAAGTGAGGGTACCCCCCTTACTCGAGTTACACTCAGGTAAGTTAGGTTAGGTTAGGTTCGTATTAAGAACGAGGCGTCGGTTGTCAGTTTTGTTTTCTGAAGACTGAGAGCTTTGAGCAGGGAAAAAAGGCTGGAGGTGGTGTGAGGGATGGGCTGGTGTAGGAGTTATGGTTGTAGGGGTTGGGGGGGGGGTAATATACACTGCGGGCGAAGCTGTGATCCGTCGTAACGGATTTAGCTGTTTAGTTCTTCCTATAAAAAATTTCGTCCCCTAACCTAACCTAACATTGACTCTGAGAACATGGCATTAAATTGTCTCTGTAGTTTTGATCAAAATCGGTGAAGCAGTTTGGGTCTGAAAACGAACCAAACAAACACGCAGGCAGACTTTCGCATGTATCATACACTAGCAGTATTAGTATGGATCACCACAGTATTTTGCTTTAATATCTCCCAATGCCACTTCAACTTTAATAAATGGGCACATTACTACGTTAAATGATGTAGAATTTCTTGGTTAAAAAAGAAAGTAAAAGATAAGTAATAGATTTGTTTCTACAGTTAGCTAGTGTGTTATCCTGCTTGAGAACGGGGCACCTGTTCCATCCGTGTTTTCTAGGACGTAAGTAGATAGCGTGGAGCGGATGATTATGGGAACGAGCTTTCGACTGAAGAGTTCGACGTGTAGAAACGTAACGTACGAATAGTTGCAATGTACAACGTGTGTCATTAGTTTTGGTACTTAGATGGTTTGTTGGTTCATTAGCGATCCCAATTCATCTGACATAAATCTCCTATCAGGCAATCTTTAATTGTTCGTGCCATTGTTATTTTTCCCACGCTTGCATCATAACATTCTGATTATTATTATCGTTATTATTGCGAGGCCACCCATAGTGAAAATACCTGCTAAATGTCAACCTGCTTAAAAGACAAAGTGCAGGCAATGAATATGCCTAATGCGCTTTATAACTCGATAATTTTTATTCACTGACTAACTCACTGTTCCGTTGTCTAATTATTCGAATGGGCTAAACAAGTTTCTAAAACAGTCACGCCTTTTTACAGTGGGACTTTCTAAAAAATATAATAAATTTGTTTAAAATGATTGGTACGTATCTGTACTATTTTACACCTACAACAAATATATGTCTGTCAATTTGTCTTGTTTCATGGATATGTTTTTTGTAACTTGAAAGTAGAACCGTTAAAAAATTTAATGGTTATGGGAGTAATTTTTCTCCAAATGTTATGAGGAAAACAAAAACAACAAAGAAGTTTGGGAGAGGCTTCTTCAGGATTAGATTATACGGCCAAGTACTGTCAAATTTTTTAACCGAGAGTTAACGACTAGACTTGCACCAGCAAACCCCGTCCTAAGAAGGTAGGTACAATGTCGGAAGGGGCAGGCACTCTAGCTATTTCCTTCAAGTACGCGCCTATGAAATATGCAGGTTTCGGCATACAGATAGGGAAGTTGCACATGATTGGTTATCGGTTAAATAGTACAGCCCTTCGGTCCTCCAACATCTGACCGAATTCAAGTCCCGGTTGAAAAATTTAACTACATAGATTCGGCTAGGTGCCAAACGAGGCACTACGTACGATTGCGGCTCTTGTTTAAATACCGATTGCAGACGAATAACGTTCGGTTTTTTGCCTCCTGACAGTTTGACGCGCCTCGGTAGCTACTCCATTGTCGTAAAGTCCATCTGATTAGAGAAGGCACAGAGCATCATCGATGACGCTATGCGAAAAGTCGAATTTTAAGCACAAAACAGCTGACAGACCTGTTAAAGTGAAGATTCAGTGGCGTCAGTTCGATATTATTTGTTTCTTATTTGTCGTTAATAAACATTGTAAAACCCGTAAGTTACGCCTATGCTGAAGTCATATTAAAACAGTTACGTCATTTTCGCGCAGAATAGTGATGATTCCTCTGGTCCTTCTCTAATAAGTTGGACTATACATACGTCTCACTCGCAGCGCGTTCGGCACTCGCATTTCCTCGCTTGGAGTTGTCCGTTACCATCGTTAATGAAGGCCAGAGTGCTGATATGCCTCGTAACATACAGTAGGCCTCGTAGGGACCTGTTTTAATCGAATAGACAAGAAATTTCCTCTATCTATCTATCTATCTATCTATCTATTATTTTTCTTTTACTTTATTTTTATACTTATTGTTAGACTAAAAATATTACAGTAACAAAGTAATAAAAAACTTATTTTAATACTAGCGGCCCGTCCCGGCTTCGCACGGATAGTAGTAAGGATCCCTAATTGATCAGTTATCGAGCGCAGGAAATAGCTAGAGTGCCTGCCCCTTCCAACATTGTACCCGCCTCCCAAGGGCAGGGTTTGCTGGTGCGCACCTAAATGATTAAATTACTAAAACAACTATTAAAAAATAGGAGTTGGTGGTGGAAGGGTGAAAATTTAGGGTTGTATGTATTTTTTAATGCCACATTATAAAAAAATTAAAAAAACAATTTGTGTCCAAAAAAATTAAAAAAAATGTTAAGGATGGATAACCCTTATCACTTAGGGGTATGAAAAATAGATAGTAGCCGATTCTCAGACCTACTAAATATGCGTATAAAATTTCATTAAAATCGGTCAAGCCGTTTCGGAGGAGTACGGTAACAAACACTGTGACACGAGAATTTTATATATTAGATTTATTTTTTAGTTATCGACGTACATAAACCATCGCAGATTTCATATAAATAGTTAGTTAACTCAAGAATTTCTGTATTTTAATAACAATAGATTTACCATATCGTAAGTTTAAAATCTTTAATTTTTACTGAAAGTGCAAATGCGTGAATACGATTTGCGATGCTAATGAGCAATTGAAGAATATTTCCCTCGGAAGGAATTTGTTTTTGCTTATTGTTGAACGAGTTTTAGATGGGTACCCAGCACCTTTATAAACAAAAGGGTCTTTTTTTATTCAGTCCGTAGAATGCATAGATATTAAGTCTTTCTTCCTTTCGCATTATTCGTTGCTACACTTCCGAGACAGCAATCCGTTATTCCGAGATTTATTACTTGCATACAAGCACAATATTATAAGAAACAACAGGAAATAATTTGCAAGTAACAGCATTTAATATCCCGTTTTCAGGTGCACATCGTTTCGTTTTTAAATAAGGCTGAAAAAGTTTACGTAACTTCCACTGAATTCTCACAGACATTGAAACTCAAAACACGTTCTCTAATTCGCAGAAATTCTTTTGTTACGAAATTCTAGTCATGTTTTTGACAGTAATAACTGTATTTTTGCATAATTTAATATATACATACGCTGCTGTCCTCAAATTTGTCCTCCCTGGGTTAAATGTATCACAAACCCTCTTAGTCCTTCAATTTTGAAAAAACCGTTTTAAGAACGAAACAATTCTATCGAAAAATATGTCAATCTCTACTTAATGTATCACTTGAATTAAGGAACTTAAGGGCTCTCCTCATTTTTCTGACCACCCCGTAGGTGTACGCTCGTTTTCTGACTTTTATTATTTGTGTGGCAAGTACTGCAACGCGCATCATGCTATACGTTAGTGTGACCCTAGCCTTAGGAGTTTAAATTTGTTGTGTAGACCATTGATATTCTAAATTTGAAGACCTCGTTTCAATTTAAATGAGAAAAACCAAAAAAATACAAATGAAATGTAAACTGTAAACAATTATTTCCGCTGCAATGTCTCTACATTAAATATTAGTGTATTTTGTTGAGTAGAAATTACATAACAATCTATTTTTATAAATTATAACCGCCATTAGTAAATAGCTTCCATAAGAGTCAAGTGCACCTAATTTGGAATTGAGTATTCACACTTTCTTGCTTCATGTATTATTTATAAACGGCATTACGTGAACCAGGTATAATATATGTTACGTTTAAAAGCATAATTATTGTGACAATACTATGTAGAATGCTTGGATAAATGTTTGGATTTATAAAGAACTATTATTTATTGAGCTGACAATTCGCAGTTAAAGATTTCTTTTCCAATTATTGAAATAAAATGGTAAATAATAATTATTAATCAACATTTACCATCGCCCTAATCTCAAGACCTGTTTGTAAATCAATATTGGTTTTACTAGGGTTATTGTTTTGTGTCAAGTTTCCAAATTCTATTAGATTTCATGGGTCATTTTAAACTAAAGCATCTAAATACATAAAAAAAAAGAAAGGCCCCCCCTTGATGTTCTCCTTGAATTCTTACAACTTTAATGTCGACAATTTCGAATTATGTTCAATTGATTTGAACCTTCGACTGAATCGTGAAGATCACCTGTCAAAAATTATAGCAAAAATAGCTCAAAAAATCGTAATTATGAAGTTTTGTTCTTGAAATGACCTTGAAATCGCTGATACCTATCGTGATGCAAAAGGCTGAACGTAGAAACCGTTTGAGGACATCAAAATGACCTTGAAGTAGACTTGAAAATAAACCGCAAGGTTAAAATCAAGGTCTGTATTTGATGTTCTCCTTGAAATCCTACAACTTTAATGTCTAGAATTTCGAATTATTTTCAAAGGCCCGTCCAGTATACGTATACCTCCCTGTACGAGATCATTTCTTTGAAATTATGTCACGAGTAGAATAAGTGGACGTTGCAACTAGAATATTCTAGTTTTTAGCAGTATCTGAAGTAGGAAGGGTTTAATTTAAAAATTAAGAACGAACGTTGAATCTTCTTGCAGCTTCAAGTTCCATTTACAGATTGTGTACTTCAATTATCTTATTTATAGCATTTAGAAATTATTTTAAGACATTAAAATATTAGTACAACTATTGTGCACTTACGAGCATGTCCATTTGCTTTCTGATAAACTCCATTATGACCAGCATGGCTGGCATGTCCATTCTGAGGTAATCCAAAACCATTATGACTATGGCCACTCGCCTGGCCATTGGACAATCCATGATTTTTCGGATGACCAAGGCCACTATGATGAGCATGCTGACCGTTTTGATTACCACGTAAAATTGTTTGATGCATGTTTCTCAATTTTACAAAAAATACACTTCACTTACACTACAGTTTCAAAATACAACAAACACTAAACCGCTTCAGTTTAATTGTCTTAATTTGCATTGTTGATACTAATCGTTTAGACACCTGAAACAAAGGAGATTCGGATTAGTTCGCAATAAATAAACCACTAAAGCAATTATTTAAAACATTAATTGAGTAATGGTTAAAAATGACTAGAAACCTCAGCACAGAATTACTTCCTATGGCGTTGAGTTGGTGTTATGAACTTGAAAGATTGCTACCATCAGAGGAAGACTTTGACACAGAACTGACTCTTTTCGTGAATTTTTTGATAATGAGATATCTTCAGGTGAACAAGGAATATTTATTAATAATAGCTTCCGTGTATACACAAAGTTTTAATTCTTATTATCGAAAGGCTCGATCCTAACAAGGGTCCACAATAGTCGAGTAAACAAGTTAATAGTTTTTGCGAACAAAACTACAAGGTTCCTATTATTATCACTTAACAATTTCGTAACAAGCAATTTCGCTCGCTGCCTTTACATTCGAACTGCAGCACGTTCGTTGTACCCTTTTTTGCATAAAAATGTAGTTTAACTGTAAATGGAAATTCAGTAGAGTTTGCAATGGTTCAGTATGTCGAGGACATAGAATTTACGATATAATTCCATATTCTGAGGGATTGGCGGTTATTTCTTTAGAAAACATGCTCATTACATTAATAATAACAATATACAGGGTGTCCCCTCTCAATTGGAAAAAACTTCTAGGGCATATTGAGGAACCATAGACAAGCAGTTTGAGATATTAGACTGATGTCCGGAAGTGCATGGTTTTCAAAATACAGGGTGTCAAAGTTTTTTTCAAAAAACTTTTTTTTTATCAATACCTCAAAGGCGATTTTCTTAATCCTGGGTCGACAGGTGCAGAAAATGCATCGAAATGCATGGTGAACACTTTGAGCATTTGCTTCACTAATAATAAGTTAAAGTAAAGTTATTTTCCTAACAGATAATGAACCTTTTAATAGAGTTTTTAATAAAAATTTTTTCTCGAAAACGGAGAGAGATACGAAAAAATATCAAGTGACAAAAAAGTTGTACTTTTAACTGAGCTTTCTAAAAAATATAAAATTTTCAAAAAAAGTCAGTGGCGTACATTTTTTTGTCATTTTTATTCGTGACACTGTCCCCCGGGCGCCACTGGAAGTAATAATTACCATTTAATTAGTGCTAACTGAGCGTCTTATTAAAGCTTACATCACCAGCGAATTTCAAGAAAATCGGTCAACGTGCCTTTGAGATATTGATAAAAAAAAAGTTTTTTGAAAAAACTTTGACACCCTGTATTTTGAAAACCATGCACTTCCGGACATCAGTCTAATATCTCAAACTGCTTGTCTATGGTTCCTCAATATGCCCTAGAAGTTTTTTCCAATTGAGAGGGGACACCCTGTATTATTCATTCGTATTCTCTCATTTGGGTTGTTATCTCCATCCAATTTTTCAAGAGACGAGTAAATAAATAAAATTTTTGTTATTCAAGATTAATTGAATTTAATCTAGCCTTTGAGAATCCTAAAATCCGTACTAAAGCTCATAAACTATTTTTTAAATAAGAGTTGAGCAATCAAGCTTAGTTTATTTGTAAATGATCAAGGACCCTGTGGCGGTTCGTGATCCTAAGATCCTCCAAATTCAAACTAGAGAGGAGTAGGAGTTTTTAAGATGTTTTGAATAGAATTCCGAGTTCCGAGTAATTATTCTATTATATTTTTATTAGAAATTTACTCATTAACGTGAGAGATATACGAATATAATTCACAAACTACAAACGCTCTCGGACGCGACGCGATGACTCGACCGGGCTCGACTAAATTCATTGATCGCTGGAATATCTCCCTCCAGCTCGTACGTTCTTAAAATGCGCACATCATAAGTACACTCGCTGACCGCAAAACTCCAAAGACCACGGCAAAAAAAAATTCGTTACAATAAACACCGGCCGTGAAAGCTTAAAAACTAGAATATTTTATGCCAGTTACAGAAACCTACAGACATATAAAACTACATCGGTCTATAATATAGAATTAGTGCAGAACTGATGTACACATAGAACTGATGTAAAATAGGACGAGAGTGTATAAAAATAATGCGTAATCTTTGTTTTCTGTAGTCAACGTCATGGTCTGTTTATTGCAGACGATAGGTACGTTTTGTGCTGTCTTCCTCTCCCACCGATTCCGGGTCACCGGATGACCAGGCCAAAAAGCACGAAACCGAAATCCGGACTTCCGCCAACGTACCTACATAGCGTTAACAAAAATGCATTCGTTTACAACCATCCGCCGAATAAAAACGTAACAGTAACTAAAACGTGCGTTAACGGCAACGTCATTAAGTGTGCAAGGAAGAAGCAAACAAATGAACAAATACCACTAAGTACACCATTCGAATAAAATCCTGATTATTTTTATCAATAATCCTACGGATGCAGTTGGTATGGTAGTAAAAGCGATCGGAAGAAATCTGTAACGAACGAAACGACCGGAAGAGTCGTTAAACCGACCGGGACTTAATTAACCACGACCGCATTCGATCCCAATCTCGAACGGAATGACGTGTGAAGAGATCGCGGTTGGCGATGATGACGATGATGGTGATGAAGCATTGTTCTCCATCGCCACCGTGGATCTTTCGACGAACGGACAAGTTGATGGATGGTGAGGACGGTGTGTTGATGTCGGTCAGGAAGAAAGTGAACAGTTCACTTCGTGACCGAGCGAAAGTAAAAGTATCTACGGGGTAAATGAATGAAAATTCACATTGCGACCCAACTGATTGGGACAATGTGATAAACAATAGCAGACTCACTAGAGCACGTTGAACTTTTTTCATTGGATAATACGAATTGAAGTCTGTTTGAAATGGGAAACATGTGTTTATATAAGTACAGTGGCGGCACACAAATATTATTCAAATCTTCTCCCAATTACCAGAAAGCGTTTGTTTCAAATTGTTTTTGAAAAGTACTCGAAAATAATCTCATAAACTGACTTATTTTGGGAAGGACATCAAACGATAAACCTTGAATTTAAGAGGTTTTGAGGTTTATTCTCAAAAGTGATTTTAGGGTCCTTCAAACAGAAACAATTTTTGCCGTATATTCAACGAACGCTTGACGGTTTTACTTTCAATCACTACAGGGGTCAATGGTCAAAGGGCATTCCTGGATCAAAAAGCTGCCATGGTATCTGATGGTTAAGCTTTACGTTTCAATTGATGGCTAAAGTTAATTGGAAGTTTTAAAGCTGATAATAATGTGTAATTTAAGAAGTGATGAGTAAAATAAGCCTCGGACTTGCACTCTTAGTCGTCTTGGTCTCGCAAATTTTTCAAGACTAAGACCCACCTATGCAAGATCAAGACCTAGTTCCGCAAAACCAAGACTTATTTGCGCAAGACCAAGACTCATAACAAGACTTTTACCAAACTTATTGTTGAAAACAGTTAGGTAATGAATCCTCCAGAGAATTTAGAGGAACATGGTTTATGCAAGACGCAATTGACCAAGACCAAGACTGAACTGAGAGAGTATTTACAAGACCAAGACCAAGATACAATCATCGAAACCAATACAATGACCAAGATAACTATGGTCTTGGTCTTGATCTTGGTCCAGCCCATCACTATAAATAACAAAAACGACTCTGATTTTAATTTCATTAAATCGTCTTTGATTTGTGATCAGAAATATCAACGTGACCTTGAAACACCAATCTCAAGGCCGCCATTTGTTTCAGCTTCTAGATTTTGTTCCATTTTGACCCTTTTTTGAGTTATTCGACAGATAGATTAAAATGTATCACCCTGTATATAATTAAATAAATTAACTGGTGTATAAACGTACAGTACAAAGTAAATCTACTGCTAGTTATAAATGCGGGAAGTTTTTAAGACAATGTATTATTTTTAATTAAGAAAGGAAATACACAATATTCAAATGATGTAAATAATTTAATACAATAATAAATGTATTCCCATGAGAATCAAAAATTGTAAATTTAACGAATTAAATTATCAATTGTGCAACAGACTGGTTTCAGTTATCTGCATTATACTTTTAATCAGGACATAAAATTGTATTGTTAAATTAGTGAAGTCGACTATCCTTCAAAAAGTGGTCCGCAAAATCGATTTGTAGTAGGTAATCGAAATCGAAATCGAAATCGAAAACGAAACGTTTAATTTCCGTAAAATAGGACGAGATTTTTTTGACGACCTAAATTTGCATACAATAAAACAATTAAAGCTGCATTTTAGAGGTTAAAGAAAAAAACAAATTGTTTGCAAATATTGTTAAATTATCCATTGGTTACACTTACATATCTAAAATTTTGGAAATTTCAAGGATTTTCCTAAAATAGCATTGAAGTCTATTTATGATTGAGTATAAATTCTATAGGCAAATAGAAGGCACGTAAAATATGTTTTGTTTGTGGAACTCTTTAGGAACCTTATTAAAATTTATACGCAAGGATTTTCCTCGCAAAAAAATAAATAAATATATTCTATGCTCTTCCCTTATAAACAATTTCATCCTTAATATGAATTTTTCTATTTAAATAATAACTTATAAAACACTTCATCAACATGATTTGGTTATTCGATCACCAAAAAATGTTACAAATTGTTATTTCTAAAAATAGATATAGATCACTCATTAAAAAATATATTAAATATGAAATTATAACCTCGATCGTGATTTGACAGTGACCCCAAACATTTTTAGATTGGTTTGGTATTGGATTCGTCTTTTTATTCAGCTGTGCTCTTCTGAACCGCTAAATTGAGTTTAATAACAACCTACTTATCCTTTCAAGCTTAAGATAAGCATCATGAAAGACATTAAAAATTCGTTGTTTTCGAAAAAGATGCCACACTGTCAATTGATTTCATTTGGTATATTGTTTCTAAAACTTAATGTGACCTCTACTTTTTGGCGCCAAATAAATCAGAAACTCAATTATTATTCCTTCTTACGCTCAGTTGACATTGAACGCGTTGGACAATAACAATTGTACTGAATGTATGAGACTGTTAGCAAGTAGATACTATAAACCATTGTCTATTGATTTATTGCATTCTTCGGCTTATGTTAAGAAATTAAAAACAAGAACATAAAAAACATTCTGCATTGTACATTGACTTTTATATTGACTCCCTAATTCTTCTCAGTTTAGTGGCATCTGAGGCAAACTAAATAAGCTGAAACCACAATCAGCACTCTGGCCTTCTTTAACTATGGTAACGATTGTATCGGTGTCGGAATTTCCTTTCATTCTTGAAACGATTTCCCTCCCTACCGGTATTTGATGGGATTTTGTTAATAAATACAACAAATTAGTAGTTTTTTCTTCATATTTCAATTCCAAAAAGGACATTTTTTTATCTGAAGTTATCAAACTTGAAATTTGAGTGTGATTTTTTTTAACAGCCATCAGTATTTTACGGTAGTAGACAAAATGTTAAAAGGGAAGTAGGTACAATAAATTATTGCAAGGTAATCAAAAATTTATTTCGTAATTTAATTATTTTTACTAACTGCGCAGTCCTCAATATTTTTTATACATTTCTAGGAATATTTTAATATTTACAAATAAATAATAAACAGCTTGGAAGTTTGGCATAACAACAGTCAAACGTGCTGGTGTCCTTGGACTGTAATCCATGTTTGTCAGGCAACTTAGGAACGGTTTTAAGTAAAATTTGCTCACTTATGTAATGTATTTCCACAGTTTATAACAAAAGCAATTATAGAAAAAAACACGAATCATTTACGTGACTATTTTTTTACAAGGTTTTTCAATAAATTTTAAAATTTCTGAAAATTACTGAACAAAAAATGTAGCTGTAAGTTCTGTGATCTGGCAAAAGGGCGAAGATCAATGTCTCATTATCATGACATCTTTATGTAAACCTAAACTAATTAATTAAGTTACATTTTTTTTAATTCCATCCACAGGTCGAAATTTATAATTTATTTTATTTGAATATCAACGAATTATAAAGGTAAAATGAAAGATTAGTGTACTAAGGAAGATCGAATTGATTAGTTCTTGATGCATCAAAAGAAAAACATAAAGTTGCAGAAACAACAAAAAAAATTTTGGTGTAACAGAATGTCCATATCAAGAACTTGAAAATGTGCTTCGGAAAATAAATAATACCTACTTACTTATGCCCATGTACTGTAAAATTTTCCAACCGAGACCTAACGACTAAATGCGCACCAGCAAACCCCGCCCTAAGAAGGTAGGTACAACGTTGGAAGGGGCAGGCACTCTGGCTATTTCCTTCAAGAACGCCTATGAAATGTGCAAGTATCGGCGTACAAATAGGGAAGTTGCACGTGATTGGCTGTCAGTTAAATAATACAGCCCTTCGGCCTTCCTACATCTGACCGAATTCAAGTTTCGGTTGAAAAATTTTACTCTACTAATCTACTAAAAATAAAATTGTGGACTACAGATTATGGAGAAGAAGTTCAAAAACTTTTGACATATTCCTCATAGAAGAATAGGCACAATTGGATCAGCAGCTAGCAAATATTATTAAAAAAAGAACAGAAATGCCATCTCAAGAACGTTTTTTATTTTCATTGTGAAAAATTTTTTTTAATCAAACAGAAGGAAGATCAACACCATGTGAAATATATCGCCACCATGAGTAATCCAGAATAAATAAAACGTATTGAACGCATTTTATTTATAAAACAATTAACAGCATAAATTAGCATTATAAGTATAAATAAATACTTGTTGACTAGTAAATATAGTGATAACAAAGTTACCTCATTGCGAAAATTATTTTTTCCAGAAATAGGTTACTCTTAGGATTCTCTTTTGCATAACAAATTAAATTTTTTTTATTTATTTATCGAGTAAAGTGAAATTTAAATTGTTAGAAAACTACATCAAATAAGCGAAGATAAATAGGTAGATACGATGAGATAAATTCACACCTTACATGAACCCAGCCTGTTAATTAACAAGCATAAGTAGGAATTAATAAATTTCACTTTGGGAAAAGTGGCTTTTAAATACATCTCTTACAGAAAAAACGAAAGTGAATTGTACATGATTAAAAAACGGTTAATTATTGTTTCTTTTATTATAATTCCTGTGATAAAGCATCAGTTTCTATTGAAAATGCTTTCTCAAATCCTTTTTTTATATCATTATCTGGGAATCGTAAACTATTAGAATTCCCAAAGTTCCTAAAGTTATTCAATAAATTAACTTATATAAGAAAACGTAAATATATTTCCAAAATTAGTTAGAGAAATCATGTCACTGTGAAAATCCACTCTTATGTGGGGATGAAGGGGTACAAAGTCATAAATGTGAACTTTGGCGTTGACTGAATTTTCGTGCAAGGACGATAAATCTTAACCAAACCCGACCCAACCTCACCAAACCTAAGTGTTTATGAGGAACAAGCTATGGATTTCCTATGTTTGAAGAACCCAATGAGGACCAAAAAAGGAACTTCTTTTACGAATACATTAAAAATTAAAATATTTCTAATCACTACCTTTCCACTCAGATCCCCCAAAAACCACCTTATCACAGAATAATTCAAAAAACACACTGCTATTTATGTCTTCGAACTTAATGAAGCACCAACGACATGCCATCGACTTAAAAACAATGTCTGTGAGCGCAAATTGCACATGCGACAGATACGCAGTTTTTTTTCTCTTTAGAAACGTCCAATCGCCAACTTTTTTTTGTCGCCGGTTCCGTACGTCTGTCAGTCCGTCGGTAGCCCCGCGGCATTCAAATTATTTTATAATCCGCTCATCGCGTGTTCTGCGTCAACTATTACTTACTATATACTACTACAACTATTACTACCAAGTGCCACCGTTGACGACGACGTCCAAACGACAACAACAACAACAACACCAACGTCAAACAGTAGAAGAAGGATAACGAAGAAACGAAGAAGTGCAGCACAAGCACTGGCGCAAAGTGACGCATCTACATCGCGTGACTTCTTCCTTAGCTCGCGCACGTGTATATAAGAAGTACAAACTGACGAGAAGCAGTCCGAGTCTCTCTTACCGTCCGTTCGTTCTATCGCTGATCTAACGCAACACTAACTAACACGGCCATGAGGAAATGTCCAAGTGGAGGAAAGAAGTACCATTTCGCCGTCGCCGTGGTCGCCGTTGGGCGGCGAATCGGACCTCGACAAAGATCGACACGGTCACCACGAGGATGAGGATGCTCCTCTTCTTTCTGTTTATTCAGTTCTTCGTCACCGAGTCCGTTTTCGTGCCCTAGGTCGGGATCACTACCAGTGCACATAATTTTAACCGAAAGCAGCAAGAACAATTTACAGTCAAAACCGGCTATAACGACATCGAAAGGACCACTCATTTTTTGGTCGTAAAAACCGATACATAGTCGTAATAACCGGTACAAAAAATTTTTAATTTAGTATCATTGAATGTTTAATTACCATATTTACAAGACAGCTGGTCGTTCTAACAGATATAATTTTTTTGAAGATATTGGTTAAATGTGGTCGCTTAATGAGATATGTCGTAATAAGCAGTGTTGTAAAAATCGGTACTACGGAAGAGGGTAGCTTAAGGAATTAAATGGTGTCAAACTTTTGGGGGATGGGCTTCAGTCCCAGGACGCCCTTTCATTATAAAAGTTGTAAAATGTAGCAAAGGGCAGAACATAGATCCTTTTCTAGCTATTTATATGTTCTGCAAGTAATCAAGCTGGAAAATAGCAAAAGGCTGGAAGAGCCATGACGCTATCTCCTCCACTCAAGGGCCTATACCAAGTTATAATAGCCCCAAGGCTCAGATCCTAAATCCAGTCCTAATAATAATGAAATTTGAATAATATTTTAAATTCCTCCTAGGGTTTCCTCTTTCAGTTACTGTCAGTTGGAAAGGATCTTCAGAATGGTACATCAATCAACTAATATTTTCCTGACTCTTCTCTTGTTATGCGTAGTTGAAGCCATCATTCAGAGGGGAAGATATTTTCGTTTCTATTGTCATTTACTTTGTCATTTCAAGCAAAATAAATGTTAATACAATGACGTCTAAGATTGTACTTCTAATTTTCTAATCCTCTGAAAACTTGTAATGTTATCTAAAGGCACGTTTATCTAAATGAATGAATGAATGAATGAATTCGTTTAGCATCTTTGCTACGTTATAATACGTCAAATACTATCTACTTATCTATCTACTAATGTCAGAAGAACTATCCCATTAGCAAACACTTAGGGGACATATTTCCTTACACCACTTCATAATTATAGCCCTTCATGATACCATACACAATTATAATGGAAATAAAAAATATTGTAAAAACACTATAGATACCATTTTCTTTAATTATCACCTTTCAATATTTCTGTCAAAACTGGAAATTTCTGGTAGGTCTTTCTAAATTCTGTAAATTTCTGGTAGATTTTTCTAAATTATATAGATCGTAAAAATAATTAGGTAAAAATGAATGTTTCACCCAAAATAAGTGTTGACACTTCTGCAACAAAAAAAACTGAAGAGCTTCCGAAAACGCCGGAGAAACAAGAACTTTATAAAGATAAGGACATTCAATTGAGCGAGGACTACTTTGGTATATACCTGACGGACAATGGCGAGCAAAAAAGTATTAAAAGATACACTTGGAAAAACATGAGCAAAGTCCACGTACAAATTATTACTTACGGCGCTAGGATAACTTCCATCAAATACCCTAACAGCAAAGGAGTTCTTGATGACATTGTTTTGGGTTTCGACGATCTGGCGTCTTATATCTACCATGGTAATCTTATGTTCGGAAGCACAATTGGAAGAGTAAGTAACACTGTCGAATCAGGAACTTTTGTCATAGACGCCAAACAATATTTCCTTTCAAAAAACCATGGCATTCATCACAAAGATGGCGGTTATCGCGGTTTTGACAAAGTCCTTTGGGAACCATATACAAGCGGGCCCAAAGTAATTTTGAGTTACACTTCTCTCAACAAGGAGGAAGGATATCCTGGAGATATTATGGTAAGGATCACGTACGAGTTAACAAAGGACAGTGAGTTCAAAATTAATATGGAGGCATACTCAACCAGGCCCACCATAATAGATCTCTCTCAGCTTCTGTATTTCAATTTAGGAGGCCACTGGAGTGGACCTGAAGAGATTAACAAACATTTGGTTACCATAAATGCAAACTGCTTCACTCTTGTAGACGATAGAGATGGATTACCTACTGGAGATATAATGAATGTAATTTACTCCAAATACGACTATCAAAGTCCTAAGTTGATGAGAGACGAACTGAATAATTACGAGGGTATTGATGTAAACTTTTGCGTAAACAAGGGTAGAGTTCAAGATGTGTGTTTTAATGCTAGAGTTTTACATCCTCCAAGTGGAAGGATATTAGAGGTATACAGCAACCAATGGGGCCTCAATTTCGATACTGCAAATCATTTTGGAACAGGATTAATTGAAAGATCCCAGAGTGAAATTTGTGAAGAAAAATATACTAGTAGTCTCGAAAATCAGCTCGACTTAATAAAAAAACTCTACAATCATATGAAAAAGGAGTCGGTTTTTGAGGCAGATTACGATTTTTGTGAGCTGAGGGATTTAATAAGAAGATTTAACATGAAATATGTGCCCAATAGTCCATCAAACCAAAGTGAGTCTGGGGATAGCTTCTCATCAAAGACGAGTACCAAAAAGAAAAGACCGGATATAATTCTCAGACCTATGCAGATAAGGTATTTAAAAGAAATGGAAGCCTTAATAGATGAGACACAAAGTGAAACTGAATATTTCGAAATTGGCCGAGTTCTGAGAGATATAGTTAGTCAGGCGGAAGTTGAATACGACGAAGGAGAAGAGGAAGAGGAAGAATATGAGAGGAATCAAACAGAACAGCGTCCATCGGAGGCTGGAGTTTTTTTAAAGGAAGCAACTGAAGGAACAATATCTCGACAACGGTCTTATGATCGCGAAGAAAATGTTTCTAATGCTCCTGAAAAACGAGAAGATGGCAGAACTGCCAGTGGTATCTCTACCCATAAAAAAGATGGTAGGATCCATGGTAAAGGAGATGCAATTTACAAAAATCATTGCGCATTGTGTTTGAAACCTCAAAATTATCCAAATGCTGTACATCATCCCAATTTTCCTAATTGTATAGTACGACCTGGAGAAACCTACAGGCACACAATCGTTTACAGATTTATGATTAAAGACGGGTTTCCAAGATCTTGGATAAAAAGGAACTTTCCACCAAATGGTAAACCAAAACGTACGCAGTAACATTTTTTTTTTAATTTTGAATGTTTTTGTTATTTTGGTTTCTGCTGATGTAAATACACATTTCGTTTAGTTTTTTTAATTTTTTTTATCTGAAAATGAAAGACGAAACGATTAAAAAATACAAAACACAAAAGATCAGGTGTTTTTTATTTTTGATGTTTTTTTTTTGGAAACTCCATATAATTTATAAACTTACACTAACACATATTTACAAAATGAACTACATATTTTTTCGTCCAAAATTAATTCTGGATGTTCTACTGTAGTGAATATAAAGGCACAGTGATATATAACCTCGTCTACTACTAAAATAGAAATTACGCTTATATTTATTAGTACTTTTACTGAATAAGAAAGGTTCAAATTACGTCTTCGTCTATTAGAAGGTAAATTGGATATTTTATTAGGAGAGCATCGACCTGCTTTAATTTGCTTACTACGGATGAATAAAATAACAACAGCCATTACAGCAAAATGACTAGAAAACAACTATTATGTACACATTATACGATGGTGTTTGACAGACGAATGTACTAATTGCACCGTAATTATTGTAACTAAAAGTATTTAGTATTTAAAAGTGACGACGACAATAGATAATTGTCCATCATGCGCCATCTGATTCATTAATTAACTACAACGAGATATTTGAAAGGATAATTTTCATTATTTTCTTTTTGACAATATGAAACTAAATACTGCAGAACATATAAATTACAATTGTTTATCTGTATTTTTTTTTTTCACTTAACTAAAAGACCAGTCAACAGAGAAAAACATTGATTTAAAAAAAAATCAGCGCCATTAATTTAAGAATAATGAATTCTGATATCAATCAAGCAATGCTGCCTTAACAATTAAAAATCCATTCTTCGAACTCGCTATTTTATTAAGAAAATCTACAGATATTACCAGAAAAGTCAGTGTGTGAAAAATAAAAAAAATGCAAGTTTGTAGAAGTCTTCAACTTCGAAAACAAGATTACTCAATTTGTTTATAAGTTACCACCGAAAAACTAAAAACAACTCAATTTATTGGGATTTTTAAGCTATTGCATAGCTTTTATCGCGGGCTTTGAGCGCGGCGACCGAATCAAGAAATTCCGTAACGAAAAAACCTAACACCCCCCACTCCGACCGGCACAGCGGTGCGGCGTGTGCGTGCGACTAGACGTATGCGTGAAGACTGTACGAAGCTCGCACGGATCGAGACGAGCTGCTCCGAAATCGGACGAATACGTAAGCAGCTGTTTTTGAGAAAGTATATAGGTTTATTGTTATTTTAATATCAAAGAAAAAAATATTGCATACATATTATAATTGCATAAGTTGACAAACTATGCAATAGCTTTACCGCGGCAGCCCCCGAGTGCCACGCGTATTTTTTTTTTGTTTATAATAGACGAGCGAGCCATAGTTGTGAGTGGAAAAAATGTCAGTCAATTGTCCGATAGTATTTTTTTCACTAAGACGTCTCTATTGATTGGCCTTTACAAGAATGCCCTCCATTGCACTGCAATTGGAGTGATAAATTAGATAAGGAATGTTCTCCCCTAGCACCGTTACAAATAAGTAAAGATGGTGCCAGTCAATGCTACACACAAACAAACATATACACGCACAAATACACCCACGAATTAAAAGGTGCTCGAGCCCATTACATTCAGAATCATCAGAGTGCGACAAAACAAAAAGAAAAACGTATGTATGTTTAGTGCTATTCTCCTTTCAAAACTTTATCTGCAAGTCTCTCCGAAATACCACTACCGTTCGTTGAAAATCACATTTATTATCTAAAGTCGCCATGGTCCAAGAAGCTACCGATCACTTACTATATCACACGTCTTACGGAATGTTAATTCTGTAGGGATTCAAAATCTGGACTCGTCGCCGTTTCTTAGGTTTACTTTATACTATGGCTTCAGTCTTTTGAATCCTGCACCGTTCTGGCCTAATTTCAATTCTTCGTACAATGTAGGATTGACTTCGGTTTGCGCTGGTACGTGCAACGGTTCATGCTTCCAACCGTGATCACCATCAGGAACAACACCACCATTTGCTGTACCATTTGGAACTGACCCATCACCATTACTCTGTAAAAAAAAAAACATAATTTAGTTTATCTTCTGAAACATTATGAATTCGTTGTAATTTACCTGAACATGATCCATATTCACTTCTCTTAAGTAACTTGGATTTTCAAATGCAACTCCACTGGACGTTTTCCTCGCAAAGATCTTTCTGTTCCTCATGAGCCATAAAGTCGCCACGACGATAGCTCCAACAACAATTAAAGCAAGAACTACACCAACAGCAACTCCCACGTGAGAATAGTCACCTCCTTGACTGGCCGACGTCGTTATATACTTATCACCCATGGTAAACTTCAAGGGTTCTGTCAATGTTGAGGTTCCCTTATGGTTTCCAGCTTTGATAAAGCATTCGTAAGTGGATCCGTCTTGTAAACCACCTATAACGAATTCAGAAGCAGAAGTGTCACTCTTATGGGTTATTCGTGAATCCCCGTCCATAACTCTCCATATTACTCGATACATTTCAACGGTTTGAGGATTTTTGATTGGTGGATCCCAAGATACTTTCACTGAATGAGCATCTAAATGTTCAATGCGGACGTTCTGTGGAGGTCCTGGTAACTTATTCCGCCCTTCATGGAAGCAGCTCATTATGGTTTTGGTATACGATAGGACACACATTCTGCTGTTCAGTAGAGGTTCCCCACGACACCAATCGAGACATCTTCGTGGAACTCCCATTTGTGTACAGCAACTACGATGATCGGAACCATCAGCTGCACATTTCATAAGTTTGTCGAAATCATTGATACATTCCGGTTTATCAATGACAGCGTCAATATCCAAATAGAATGAACATGCCACCATACAAGTTGATGAAACATTTTGTTCCATACAACATTGAGTTACATTATGAGTTGCTGCAACGTTTCGTATTCTAACGGAAACTGGTTGAGTAACGCTTCCAAAAGCATTTTCAGCATGGCAGAAATATTCTCCTGTGTCAGCGTCTACGATGCTGTTGATTGTGAGATGCATTACATACTTGTCCTCTTCATCTTTTACTTGGTTAGTTTTTATGTCGTATTTTCCACCTTGGATCACTGGTTCTCTATGATCATAATTACGCCAAAATACCATCTTCGGTTTCGGATGAGCATCAACTTTGCACTCTAAAGTAACCGTATCTCCAATGGCTGCCATAGTTATACCACTTGCTTGAATATGAGGTCCATCTGAAAAAGAAAAAACAATACTGGTAACTTTCCATTAAAAACCAATCAGAAAGTAACATACGACTAATAGTAATCTTCTTAGACGCTTGCATAGGCGTTCCATATCCGTTATCAGCATAGCACGATATTTGATCCATGTCTCTGGTCACGTTATGAATGACTGTTACCATGTGTCTTGTTATTTCTTGTCTGACTAGTCTTCCAGATATGTACAAGGAGATGGTTGGCATTGGAGTGCCCATTGCGATGCACAGAATCGTCATGCTGCTACCTTCCATTACCAAATTTATTGGATGAACAGTTGGTGGCTGAAATGGAGACATAAAACAGAAATATCAGAAAAAGCACATTGTTTGGTAAACTGGTGATGTCCTGATGGAGTCTACATCCACCATCGGAAATGAAAGGACCCCTGAAGAAGCTCGCCACTCGTGCTAGCAAAACGTTAGGAAACTTTAATCGACGACGGCCTTTAGATCCGAATCAGGACATCACCAAGCCATCAACTGGCCGCGAAATTAATTGGAATATCAAAAAATGCATTACCTCCACGAAGGCCGGATAAGCAGGATCAGTCCATGCTATCAAAGTTTCCGAAGGCAAACTTTGTCCTTTGGTTGTTACTGCGGTGACGTAAACAATGTACTGGGTGTTTGGACTCAATCCACTGAGCATAATCGAGGTGACAGTTGTGTTGGAAATATTGTACTTGGAATCTGATGAGGATTTATGATAAACCCTGAAAATGAACATAACCATTAAAGAAATAAGCGAATAATTCTTGGATGTGCATACATGTAAGAGATTTGCTCGGTTGGATGACTAAAATATGGAGGTTGCCATGTGATTGTAACCCACGTGGCACTGTGGCTGGCAACGGCAAGTGCATGAGGCGGCGATGTCACAGCAGAAACAGATTTTTCATCTGGAAATGTTGCAGATTTTGAATTATCAATGACAAAGTACATATAGATGTTAAAATTACCATTATAAGTAACGTTTATAAGAATGGTGGACGATGGTAACGAAGTACCGTGTTGATTTCTAGACACAACGAATATTTGGTACAAAGCACCTTCCTCCAAGTCCATTAGGGTTGTAAATGTTTCGGTAACGTTAAGTTGCTATTGAGAGAAACAAATATTCAGAAAGTTATGATGAACTCTTCAACATAAACTCACATTGTCTAGTTTGAGAGGCGTCTCGTGCAAAGATGCGTTATCAGTTTTTCTATAATGAACAACATAATCAGTTACATTGCTGCCGTCATTTGGACCTTCCCACTCTAATTCAATAATGTTGTTGCTTATAACTGTGGCGTGTAGTTCCTTTATCGGCCCAGGAAGCAAATCAGTACCTGTAACAATTAACATTTCGCCTTAATTTAGGGAAGAGATATATAATTTCTACATCCTCTTAATTAGGTTATAATGTTAACAATTAGGTACAAATTACAAATTACACAAAAATTGGATACCGTCCTTGAGAATCACCAACACTCGACCGATAAGAAACGCAGACGTACACGAAGCCCCACCCCCTCTAGTCAAAAACAGTTTAAATACGGCCGCTACCGATCGAACGAACACATTCGTCGCAGAATCAACACATCGATCACTCCGCCGTCTACCACACCGCCTTCGAAAATGTCTACCGTAGCTGTAGACGAAACGTTAGTAATTTCACTGGACCACAGCCAATCAGCCCGGATAATTTTCTTTAAGAATTAGGTACAAATTTTCTAATTCTAGATTTACCTTCTTCGAAACATTGAGCAATGTTGCCAATAAATGGAATACACGTTGTAGCAGTAATCAGAAGATTGTCGGCTATTACACCGGCGCAAAGAGGTAAGCAAGAATGGGGAACGCCTCTTCTAGTGCAACAGGATCCGTGGTTTCGTCCACCGGCTCCACACTTTAATATTTTATGGAATTCTTCACTACAAACACCAGCAAGAGCCTTGATATCGCTCATATTGGCATCGTATGAGCAAAGCGGAAGACATACAGAATTTAACTGAGCTTCAACACAGCATGCAGTAACGTTGTACGTTGATGCTTCTTCAACCCTTTCTTCTACAATCTAAAAAGTGATTTGACATTTAATTGTCATTTTTTATCTACTAAATTATTTGTTGATAATAGGTTAAAGTAAATATGAAAAAGAATAATAAAATAAAAACCAAGAGCAAAAAGCAAAATAGAAAACCTTCTGTTGTATGTTATCCAACAATCACTCCCTTTCCTACAATTACGCATGTCGAAAATGGAAATCTTATATTAACTGAGGATTATTTTGATTCGTTTTATGACAAATGTGGTAGTCGTTGTTGTATAAGGAGATTCACTTGGAAAAATCACAACAACATCCTAGTTCAACTAATCAATTATGGCTTACGTATAACTTCGATTAAATTGCCAAGTTTAGATGGAACAATTAATGATATTATCGTCGGCTACGATGATCTTAGCAGTTACACTTATTACAAGCATCATAAAATTGGAGCTATTTTAGGGAGGGTATGCACAAAAATACCAAAAGGAACATTTTCAATCAATGGAATTCCTTATTCACTACAGCTAGACGAAAGCAAGGATTACGTAGCAGAAGATGATCCTTTTTGCTTTGATAAAACAGTATGGAAATCATACGTACAAGGATCAAAAGTAATAATGAGTTACATTTTCAAAGACATGGGACAAGGTTACCCCGGAAATCTTTTCGTTAAAGTAGTTTTTGAGTTGACGCCAAAAAATGAATTTAGTGTTGACATTGAGGCTTTAACAGACAAACCAACAGTTGTGAACATTTCAAACAATTTGTATTTCAATCTGTGTGGCCACGGAAGCGGACCAGAACATTTGAAAAAGCATAGGATATTTATGAATGCAAAAACCTTTTTTCCCAACGAAACAGATGCGATTCCAAAAGCAGTCAGTGTGATGAATTCGAAATATGACTTTCAAATTCCCAAGAAAATCCAATCCCTCATTCCCTTTGATGGTTCCCGAGAAATAAACCAAAACTTCTGTGTTAATCGAACAGATGAAGACAATAATCAATTTGTTGCGAGTACTTGGCACCCTTCAAGCGGAAGAATGTTAGAAGTGTACAGTAACCAACCCGGACTGAATTTCTCTATAATGGGTAAATTAGTTGGTAGCAGAAAAATAGATGTTGGTGACAATTTTCTAACAAAATCTGAAGAAACTGAAGATGAAGACGAAGTTTGTAATCCCGGCGAACATATGAAGCTTCTATCAAAAATTTACGAAAAGATGGTTGACGCTAAGGTTATAGAAGAAGATATACCAGAAGTTGAAATGAAAGAGCTTTTGAAACGTGAATGCAGAAATATAAACTCAGCCTATGTCCCCCGGACCCCGGATAACACTCCACTGCTTTTTTCGTACGACAATTTTTCTCAGCCAGTTTATATTAAGCGAGATACTATCACTAGTCCACTTTTAACACATTCCCAAGAAAAGTTTCTTCATAACGTTATTTACTTTCTTCAGTCGACATACAGTGAAACAAACTATGAGACTCTTCAAAATATGTTGCAAAATACATTGAAAACGTTCTATGTTAATCAAGAACTTTTACGAGAGTTGGAATTATCTGGCAAACAAAGTACCACACGAGAACTTGGTGAAGGAAGAGAAGAAGAAGAGGAGGAAGAAGAAATAGAAATTGAACAATCATCTGAAAAAGAAGAAATGACGTCCACGTTAGCAGTTGAGAAGGAGGAACCGCCACCTCCGGGAAAAAATGAAACGACTTATAAACCTCACGGAGCAATGTGTTTCCGTACCCAAAATCATCCCAACGCATTAAACACGAGTTGTATATTAAGACCTGGGGAGGTCTATAAGCACACCATTAACTACAAATTTTGGTTGAAGGTGTCCAAATCGAAAAAATATTGGAAAGAGAATATGAGAGACGACCTCAAACCAATATGTAAATCCTAATTTCCATCGACTTACCTTACTTTCAGTTCTGAAAGCTATTCTGGCACTCGGTTCACTCACTCCGTGGACGTTTGATGCATCCACGTAAAATTCATAATCTGTATCACTTTCTAGTCCTTCAAGGATGTACGGACTGTGGACTCTTGAAATTGTCTGATAGTCACTGTCATAGTTGGTAAATGTTCTGTAATGTACGTTGTAATATTTAACAGTGTCGCCCAAGGTTCTTGGTGGAGACCAATGCAATATTGCAAACTCAGTGTCTATGTTGGTCACGTGTACTTGTACAGGAGAACTTGGTAAAACACCGTAGCCTTGTAATAAGCAGTTTGTATACTCACTCATGTATCTGAGACATCTGAAAAAATAAACGAATCCATGAAGCGACGACATAATTTTAATTAAAACGAATTTCAGTGAAGATGTTTTGTAAACTTTTCCGAATTGGAATGCCAAATGCAATTCCTTTGAAATTAGCGTCGCATAGTTGGTAAACAATTTTAACTTTCGAGAGCTGTCAATCGTAATGAGTTTTCAATTTACTGAAAGTTTGTGTTATTTCACTCTAGTTTTATTTCGATTTTAGGGAAAAACTGTGTAAAAATCAAAACGTTTCAACACAGATCTGTTTATCTCATTTACCCCTTCTCATAAGTATTTGACAACATATAATTGGTTTTTTGATAATTGAGTTTTGGGTGTGATGAGCCACATCCATCCTATCGCAGAGTCACCATCCACTATCGGAGCCATTTCAACCCTCGCCAGAATTCAGAATCGCTATCACCCTCAGTATGATCCCCACCTACTTCCAACGTCTACCCAACACCCAACATCGCCACCTTCAACACCTTCCCCAAATTACCCCCCCAATGACATCACCCGACCTCTTTCCTCATCATGATCTATCAAAATTTGAATCGAATCGAAGAGTTGGGGTTAAAGCGTTCAATTGCTTTAACAAAGTTTCTCTAGTACCTATGTAAATTTAGACTTACTTGAAATAGTTAAAATCAATGGTACTGATATTTCCTGCACAAAGCTGTTGACAAAGTGGAGGAAGTCCTCTGGCTCTGCAGCATGGAGTATGATCAATTCCATTGGTCAAGCAACTGAATGTGTCTGCAGCCCAAGGAGCGCATATCATCAAATCAGTTATCTGAGCTTCATCTGCTTCAGCTGGATCACACAGTTTATTGATACACGTGGAATGTGTGACCCCTTTTTTAGCGCAACAACCTTTGATGTCTGGTAGCATGGGTGCTTCAGCTACAGCTGTTTGTTTCATGTTACCAGGAGTTAATGTAAGAGTTCTTACAGCATATGATGGTAATGATGACCCGTGAGCATTAAGGGCAGTTACGGTGATTTCGTACATAGTGAAAGGAGTTAAATTGGCAATAGTTGTTTCGTTTGTATCAGCTTGCACCTTTAAATTTATCGTTTGAGAAGTTTTCGTCGTAGATTCAGTTGGATTAGCTTCATTTGGATCAATCAAATGTTCGTCAAATGTTTGTAGTGATGTAACATTGACAGAATAACCTGTTATAGATTCAGAGTTAGCAGTGGGCATTGACCACGACACTTTGATAGATTTTTCGCCCAAAGCTTCAACTTCTACGATTTCAGGAGGATTTGGAAGAAGTTCTATGGAATTAAGAAAGGTTTATAAAGTAGACTATAAATTCGAATTTAATTATACCGATTCCTTCCACTATGCAAGCCAGGGTTTGTTCGGTGTAGGCTGAACAAGAGAAGTGGCTTTTGATATTATCAGTAATTGCAGTGTACTCTCCTTTACAAACGTCCTGACAAATATCTGGAACTCTTTCTTGAATACAACAAGGAATGTGATTTCGTCCATCTGCCATGCACTTTACAATTGCTGGAAAATCGGACTCGCAATGCTCTGGATCCTGACCAGTATTA
Organism: Agrilus cyanescens; assembly: GCA_947389935.1. NCBI lineage: Eukaryota > Metazoa > Arthropoda > Insecta > Coleoptera > Buprestidae > Agrilus > Agrilus cyanescens. The sequence continues at coordinate 15,918,764 of OX376713.1, read as the reverse complement.
CCTTTAAGGTGAATTATATACATTGTGTGTTAATGTGGAATCAGTTCTAAGAAAAATCAATTGAGTTTAGATTTTCATAGATTACTGTAGACCTCCTCAATCAATTGGGCCCTTCAAAAGTTAATAAATATTAAAGACCTGAAATCACGAATTTATCGCAGTGGCAGGAGTTTAAGGTTCCTCGCCTTGACGATTGATTGATTTTAGGAATAATCTAAATTCATCAGTAAAATGATGAAGTTTGATTGTGATCAAGAGATCTCGTCGATTCTTAATACAAACTAATCGAACCTGTACATCGTACTTCAATTATGATGAACCTCATCAAAAAATCATCACTTACCTTCAAGAATGCTTTGAATATTGCAGAAACCCAGGCAATTAGGTGAGACGCCCTCTGCTACGCAGCAGTCTGTATAATTGTGATTTTTGCTGCTAAATGTTTCCTTTTGACTTTCGTAAAAGTTCACGTCGGTGCTATTGGAAGGCGGCTGTAGGGCTTTCGACAAAACTGAAATATTGGAGAACACGTTTTGAAGGGCTCTTGATAATAACGACATGCGGGAATTGTATTTACTTTGCATTGAAAAGTTTTTAGCTTTCCGAGCAGTTACAAGGATTTACTATGTACATACATACGTCCAAATCCTGAATTCGCATAAAACTTTAACTTTCATTTATTAGTCTGAATGAATCGGATCGTTCTGGACGGAATCACGAATTATTGAATTGTTGTCGTAATCTCCGAGCATCAGTTTCGGATGGGCTTGAGTGATGTTGACTTACCGCTCAATTTGTGAAAGCTTCGAACTATGGGATTGCTATTGACCTCGCAAACGTAAATTCCCGAGTCGGTCGGTTTTGTGTTCCTTAAGACCAGAACCCACACATCACCACCGGACGGAACTGATGGCTCTTCGCCAGAAGTAGCTGAAACATTCGAAACGAATGGCATCACAACTTCTGCAAACGATCCCTCTCACACTAATTGAACTCATACTTGCAGCATTGATAATAATTCAATTTACCAAAATTATAATGCAAAAGTTTATGCCATAATATAGGCAAATAAGAAGATTAGTGTTAGTCATCAGCTTTTTTGGGAATGCACAATTTTATGAAGAGCAATGGATGTGAAATGAATAGCTTAAGAGTAAAAGCTATTGCAGATTGAAGTGCAGCCAAACACCTCATCAAATAAATAATTGGCTCAAAGTCAAAATGATTTGGAATTGTAACATCGGAACAATTAGAGGGCATTTAGTTATAAAAACGTAATTAATTCTACGAGGTTCTGGTCCTATTTCCTTTGAAGTAAATTCATTTTGTGATGCTGAAACTAATAGTGAAACATTTTTAATAAAATTTCATCATTGTCAGACTCAGTTTCTTACAGTACAGCAAAAATAGAAAATAGGAATAAGATAATGTACTCATTGTTACAGAAGTTTTAATTTGTCATCATATACCGTAGTTATAAACATAGAGGAAGTGTTCACTTCGAGAAAACAAGGCCTGGCGGCTCTGACGTAAGAGACCAAACATGGCGGTGTAGGTAGGCGATTGTACCGAATCCTATTAGTTTAGTAGCCAAGAGGGATATCGTGTAAATGTTATTTTCATCAAGGATTTTTGTGTAGATCGTTGGGAAGAGCATTTAAGCAAACATTCGGAACTGGCCAATAATTATTACTATTGTTTATTTAATGTTAAAATTTTGTAAAATGGTCATTTTGAGCTTTCAACGCCTATAGATACAAAAAAAGTGGAGCGATCTTTTCTACAAAAAAACCGTCACATGACATTACGTGTAAGCTGTTGGGTCTTGATCTTCCGATGGTAACGGTTGAAATAATAATCTAGCAGAGAAAGATTTTCCAATCAATGTATTGTGATCAACGATTGATAACTTTTAGATTTTAACTTAAGTCGATAAAAGATAAAACAGTTTCTCTCGGACATTTTATGTATCACAAGAAAAATATATTGAGCATTAGGAAAGCGCATCTTGGTCGGTGTCCTTTGTCCAATTGATGTTAGAAAATAGAATAGAATTTCTGATTTATGATCCAATCCGTGACCAGGACCAAGTTCTGCTGGATGGATAAGTTTAGCTGGCCGATATAAAGCGTGTGCGGTGCAGTGCAGATCTTCTATTTACACCATACATACGTACTTATAACAAATGATGTGCAACTTGTACGTGCAACTTGTATTTATGGTCTTAGCATTGTGCACCGCGGAATTTCAAGTGCTCGGCGCCTTTCACAACGACATAAAGTTAATTCTTTTGCCGCAGGAAAATGTCCGTCGTTCATTGCTAAAATATTCTTTGTTTCAAACATGCAAATTCCGCCCCCGTAAATTATCATCTTGAACAAAGATAATTACAACATCTACATTCTTCTACAGCTAGACAAACGGAAATCAAAACCTTGCAGTAGAAAAAATTAATTAAATTAGAAAAATCCTTGGCTCATACTCATAAAACTTGAGATGGAGGAAATTTTTGAATTCAAATTAGAAAAGAAAAATTAGTTTAAAGTTGTACAATTCTTCAAAATAAAGGTCTAAGTAATGCTAAGGATTTATTTTAAGTGGATGAGTATTTTACAAGAGAGAGACGAGCAAATCCTCAGTACTAAAAAGGATATCAGGATTTAAAGGAGTCGTAATATCGCTGTCTTATGTGAAAGTCGTTTTACTGTCTAAAGGTCTTTATTATGATCAAATGGTTGCCCGATGCTCGAGCTTGGGCTTTTCGTAAGTTTATGATTTTATAACCTCATTTTCTCATAACCAAGTCGGCGGTAAGAAATGGATTTCTGAACAAAGGCAGTGTGACCATAGAGCAGTGAGTGGATCGCCACATTTTTCAATATCTTCACAGCGCCACCACTTCCGGTTTATACGCTACGTATACGCCAGATTCCGGCATTATTAGAATCGTAGACGTCGCAGGCTTTGCGAACTAAACACATTCTAGAATACCGTAGCCACATTACCATTTACTGGAATTCTTCCAAGGGAGAAAAATGTAAAAGCAGATTTCGACAAAAAATTTATTTAATCGAATATCAGAATGGATTAAAGAACCATCAGAAACTGTTATCCAATTTTTCCTTATGATAAAATTTGGAGACACTTTGGAGTTAATCCGTTTGTCCGTTTGTAACAAATTATTGAGTATGTAACTGATTCTTATCACTTATCATTTGCTCCTTCGTTTTTCTTCTTCAAGTATTTTACTTTTACTTCCAAAAAAGTCCAAAATGGAGTCCCAATTCAAAGACCGATATTATATGAAAGAGATTTGTTTTTGGATTCCGGCCAAAAAATGTATTTCTACGATCAAAAAGATCAAATTATTATTATTTCGATATTTTAATAGTTACAAATGTATAAAAACTGTTCTTGGATTTATTTTTTCTATAAAATTGGATAAACATCTTGGGTTTAACAGAAGAAACAGACGCCAAGTTCTAGAACATTCACGAAAAATGGCTTAAATATTATCTACTTAACTCGACAAAAATCTAGCCTGACTTGGCTTATGCACGTATAACTGTAAAGTTCTCGATTGTAACCCCATACGAATATTTCCAAAACACCCCTCGGAATTCCTGTATAAATAAAATCAAGACAAACTCAATTTCGTCAGCAAATATAACGCTGCCGCTCTTGAGCGCTTATTCAAATTTGCGTAACGACTCGTGAAAAAATGAAAAGTCTCTTCCACAGGAGTTCGTCGATTTAATTCCCTTGGATCTGGATTTTGATAATCCAATTGTGGTAAACAAACGAACGAATCAAGGTGAGACAAATATTTGAACTAAAAGTCCAGTGACGCACTTTTTTATTGGTTGATTGGTGAAGAAACTAAAAGCAATTGACACAAAAAATAAAAAACCTTTTGAACTTCTAATGTCAAACGATTTCTGAGGATAATGACTGCAACGTACGAGCAAAAAGTTGCTACTCCAAAAAAAATCAAAACTGATTTCTCTGTAAATTAAATCTGTTTCTAAACAAAATACACAAGTACTGTTATAAAAATAACTGGTGTTCCAAATGAAATGGAGTAAAAAGAAGTGGCTAGTGAAACATAAGGGTAGTTTTATGATCGAAGTCCATGTTCAGAGTTTCCAACAACTTCGGTTTCCAACAACAACAAACAATGTAGCATCTGGACTTAAGTACGGCCAAACATGAAAATGTCAAAGTCAAGAAAGTTGAGGTTGAATAAGAAATGACCTCCCCATATATCATTTAAACGTCAAATTCACGCAGTCGAATGTTTTAACATTATTAAAGCAAAATAATGGTAAAAGTTTGGACAAGAAGAAGTTGGATCAAATACTTAAACGTGTTATTGCCTTATGTAGGCATTTGATTTAGAAATCAAGATCAACTCTGGTCTAGAAGATAATACACCTACAATTTGGTCATTCATTTGGTTTCCATTGTCATACAATTGGCTCATTAATTGGCACACAATTGGAAGCTGGTGAAGCCATGTTTCGGAACTGCCTAAACATCAGTATCGCAAATTCTACTATCGAATTGCTATGTTTACATTATTCTATTCAATCGGATATAATACAGAATTGGAATTACAATTAGTATACATATTTGGCTTCATTTACAAAAACATAATTAGGATGTTGGATCAATATTTTGGCAAATGCAAATTGCACCCTTCTCTTCTTTATAAGAAAGAATAAAAAATATTTGAATTGAGTGAAAGCAAAATTTTGAGTTTTAGTATGAATTATCCACAAATTTAGACATTAATAATTTTTTTTTCGATTAGGTTAATTATACTAACCATTTTGGAGACTAGCAGCTAGCATGAGATTAGTTGAGATAAGAAAAACTAAAATTATACTCTAATAACAACGAAACGTAATCAAAACAATGCAGAAAAATTCAAAAATTAAGGAAAAATTACTAAAATGAAATAATAAAATTAAATTGAATTCTGAATAAATAACGAGAAAAAAAATTCTCAATCAAAGGTTCAGGTCGTACCACCATAAACAAATTACTTACGAAAAAGAGATAAATAACCATTAAGGTAGACTCAATAATAGAAAATTGTGAAGTTCAATTCAATTTAATTTAATTATTTTATTTTAGTAATGTTTCTTAATTTTTGGATTTTATTGAAATATAATTTTATCTTCCTGCTTCACATAGAAAAATTCACAATCTTTGTTCTCTTATTTTAGGGTAGCTTTGTTTCTTTAATACCATTTTATCACATTTAACTTTTTTATCAATACTTGATAGGGGTCACAAATTTGTGAACGAAACGTCGTTTTTGCTTTATAATGAAAACTTTGAAGAGAACCTTACTAAACCACTGTACACTAGAATTTCAGATATAGTGTGAGCAGCGTGGAATACAGGCAACACACCATGCGTGAGAAAACTGAAGATCGGCCCGTAGCAGATTACTGACAGTGAAAAGCCTAGAATGCTCTGATCACAGCGTTCTCGAAGCTTCTATAACGACTCCAACCTATACGTATAAGTAGCCGCTGAAATCGCAGGAAGGTTTATAGTAGTAGTGATTAAGGGGCAAGTAATAGCGAAAAGAAGAATAAGGCGGTCAGCAGGGTATAATTAAGTGACCAAGCGAATATTTAATATTGTAATTGAATTGTTGATAGTAGTAGTAGTGTGTTTAAAAAAGTGTTAAAGGAGGAGTATATTTTGAGTACGCGACAATATGTTAATAGGTTTGTTCCAAGTGACAGAAAAACCGTACGGGTACGGTACAGATCATGCGCATTATGAAAAACACGTTCCAAGTAAACTTGTGACGGTTTAGTTATCGACATGCGCAATTTATACGTACGTAACGGGGACGGGTCGGATAGAATAAAGAAACATAGGTCGTTATTGTTTATTCATTGTAGTAGTTAATGGTTGGACTAGTTTGGCATTAAAATTGATAATGAAATTGACGAAGGGAATTTAAATGAAATGATCAATAAGGAAAGTATAAAAAAAGACAGAGTAACTGAAATAGCAATTATTAAAGAAATTAGATTAGGTTAGAGCCTTGTAGCTTCTTCTCACAAGTGATAACTTAGTAGTCACCAAAACGTTCCAAGTCAGGTACACCTATACGAATTACACAGTTGCGTACAAAAAACAGTCCTCGCGATTCTGTTACTATCACGTTACGATTCAAAATTGTTAACTTGGAACAAACCTAGTATATTTTTTTAGAAAATTTTTTTTAATTAAATCTTTTCTAATGATTGATTTTTGAATCATAACGCGACAGACTACATAATATTTGCCTGATGTTATAGAACTCAATGACGACAAGTCCAATATATCGATAATTATTGATAGCCATCGACCGTTATCGAAATTCCGATGGTTACCAATATATTGATAAAAAATAATACATCGATAATGACTATCAATATATCCATATTTTTATACAAGACGACAACGTTCTCGACAGATATCTATTATTATCAATATATCAGTAATTTTCAGTAGTTATCAGTTATCAGTTGCCATAATTGTTAACGATATACCGTTAGTCATCTATATATCGATAATGATCCACGTATCGATATTTTCTGTTACCCTTAACCGATAACTAAGATTATTTGATACTGCAAGATATGTTACTAGACAAATTCCGGTATAGATAATTATCGATAATAATCAATACATCGATATTTTCGATACTTCGATAATTTTTAGTTTTCGATAACCAATAACTAAAATAAATTATCGATCAGAACTCTCCTGAACTCATCTAAAGCTAGCTATACATCCCGTTTATTGCTTGCAGTCTAGTTTCAGGTTACATTGCAGTGAATGAGAACAATGTTAAAGTCTCGAGAACAAGTCTTTTATGCAAGCAATGACTTTATATTAAAGTAAAAGACGAATGGCGGCATTCGCTTAATTAAGAATTTAAATTGTTTGCATCGTCTGCAACAATCATCCCTATTTTAGTAGGAAACGAGCGCTGCTTACATGAATCATGCAGAACGGAAAAGCGTTTGTCGGCGGTAACTCGTGTTTCTCCGGCTGTCAACACGCGCGTACTATGTCTCTCCCTGTCTTCCTTTTTCCACATCACAGTGTTGTCGCCAATGTTTCGGACGACGCAAGTTATGAGTGCATCATCCCCTTCGTAGACATGCACGGGGTGAGTTAGACTGTCTCTCATGGATGGCAAACCTGAAACAATAACAAATCGTTTTAAACTTAACGTAAAATGTCAAGAGCCAACTTCGCCCAGAAGCCATAAACATAAAGAGGTTCTGCTTGAAAGTGTATGTAACGTTATGGGCCTTAGACACAACAGTGAAAATGACGAATTTTGAAAAAACAAAAACGCTTGGAGAATCAAACACGTGTAGCGGTTGTTAATTTGTATTTTTTAAGTCTAAAAATTAATTCGGAATCACTATCGCATTCGTTGTAATTCCTGTAAGTGATAATCGCCACTGGTAGGCTCTCGCATTTATAATATTGTCACGTGTAAGCGGAAGGCAGCATAGTATACAGGCAACCCATTATACATGTAATAAATGAAGATCGGGTTGTGACGTATTACTAATCGAGAACGGCCTAGAACGCTCTGGAACGTAGAACGTTCTCGAAACATCCAGAACGACTATCCAGCCTATATAAGCAGGCGTCGAGATCGTAGAGTAGGAGTAGTGGTGGTGATTATGTGGAGAGCGACAGTGAAGTGAAGAAGAAGAAGGCGAAAAGAAAATGATAGTTAGTGACCAAGTGAATAGTTAGTTTTAATTGTATTAAGTAAATTATTGAAAGTGTGTGTAGAGTTTTAAATAAAGGTGTTAAACAAGAACAGACTAGTAAATTCGTTGGCAGGTTTGGGGTCATACCCCTCGCCCATTAACCATCCTTTTTTATGACATATGTGCCTAGAAAATGTAAATACATTTATAATAAAATCCAAAATAAATAAGAAATAAATATAAAAGAAAACTAATTCTTACTGTAGATTCTTGGTAAAATTATCAAGTAGATCAATATTAGATTTGCTTTATTCGATAGACTCGTTAGGAAAGGATTTTCATAATTTAACTTTAAGGGAATGAAAATTGGTTCGTAAAATGTTAAAGCTTCATTGATTGGAAAGTTGGAATTTTTAAGTCATTCGGAATGTGAACCCCTAGGGAAAGAGGAGGGTTTAAAGTTTCCATTGGAACTTTCTAAGTATTAACTTTAGAAAAGTGTATTTAGACATAATTTATTCAATCATCCTATGTCCCTACAGTTAAAGAAAAATGCCTAGTTAATTTAATTAAACTTTTAATTTTAATAACAGTTAAATCCCCGTTCAAATCAATGATTTCACGTACATAGTACTTTATGCAACCTGTACGTATGTTATTTGCGTATTCTCTATGCAGTCTTGCCCAAATTGTTCTATAATTAAAATCACAGGTTGTCGCTGTCACAGTTTAATTACAACTCGAACAAAGCATTGCACATCCTTTGTAATTTTAAGCTCTTATTAGTCGAAATACTGTTATTGACTGACGTTATTTAACCATAAAAGTATTCCCTGGTATTCCCCTGTCGAAAGCACTTTACAAAAGCAGTTATTTAACTGCAAATAATGGAAAGGAATTGCTATCGTAAAAATAAAGAATTATTATTAACGATAAGACTTCGGTTTTTATTTGTAACAAAGGACATATTGTAATATAAATTTTAATATACTTATATATTTTTTGAAGGACCTTGGTACTTCATATAGTTTTGAATTTTATAAGCACCGTAACTTTACGTTGCACTTAAGTATTTTACAAACAGTGCTGTGAAGACCGTGTAGTTTATAAATCGAATGCTTGCTATTTCATAATATGGCGGTTGATCTCGTCAAATACGAATCCTGGCAATGTTGTTATTTATAGCATTTGTGCTGTGACAATTAAATGACGTGTGACACTTGAGCATGGTACACGATGCTTTAAATTAAGTGTGTTACTTCTAAATTAGGTGTATGAGACTTAAGCAAAGTACTTAGCACTTGAACGTGGTACACAGCCAGCGCTTGAACGTGGCACGCACCACTTTTAAAACGTTCCTCGTAATTATTGTAACGTACAGCACTTAGCTGTACTGTATGATACTTATGCAAGATATACAGGACTTAATCGTGGTACACGATGTGTAACCATAATAAGTACAATTTCCTTTTTAAACCTGATAGTGCTTGGGTGCGATGCAAACAAGTAAAGTACAGAACCTCTAAATTAGGTGTAAAATACAGCACTTCGATCTGGTGTGTGTGAGACTAAAGAAAGGTGCTTAGCACTTGAACGTGGTATACAACGCCAGTGCCTAAAAACTTTTACAACAAGCACTCTCGGGGTAATACAAATAATTTAAATATGGAACCTCGTAATTATTATAATGTACAGCACTTAGGTGTGCCCTTTGACAGTTACGTATCACTTGACCGTGGTACACGACGCGTCAGCATAGTAAACAATATTTCCTTTTAAAACCTAATGGTGATTGGTACAATAAAAACACGTTAAGTTTAGAACCTCTAAATTATGTGTAATATAAAAGCACTTCGATCTTGTGTATGACTTAAGTAAGGTGTTTAGCACTTAAACGTGGTATATAATTGTAGTATAAAACAGTTACTATGCATGCTCTTAGTGTGATAAAAACAGTTCATGGAAGCAAGTTCAGCATGGAACTTCGTCAGTAATATACTGAACTTCACTATGATATGGTATTTAAGTAAGATAAACAGCAATTGATACAGCACTTGATCGTGGCACACAGTACTAAAATGTGTTAAGGACTACTCACTTTTAAATCATGACGCTTGGCGTATTACATAATAAGTAAGATATGTAATATCATAATTAGCCCTAATCTATGTGGTAAGGTGTCCAGCACTTGACCATGGTACAGCATGCTTACATACCACCTACATTTAAGACATGGACGCTTAGCGTGATACAAGTAATTGAAGTATGGAATCTCGTTATTAGTTGTATTCGAATGTGTTCAGTAGGATATACAGCACTTGATCGTGGTACACTTGGACTAAGCGTGTTACATACCACTTACTTATTACGAATAATTAAAGAATTAACTCTCACTTACAATACTTCACGATGGTGAAGTATGTGGCACTTGATCATGGTACGTACCACTTACTTTTAAAAGACGGCATGTGATTTCATATAAATAATTCAAGTATGAAATCTCCTAATTGGATGTAAATTACAACACTTCGCTGTGCTTTATAACACTTGAGCAAGGTGTGTAGCACTTGATCGTGGTACACCACTTACTTTTGAAGCAATTTAAGTTTGGAACCTCATAATTATCTGTATTCTGCATCAATTCGTTGTGGTATTGGTAACAAATCATTTGGGAATTTATGGTCTTCTGTGATAGTTTGTAAGAATTTTAAATTAACTGAGCAAAATGTTGCATTGTAATATAACTTATGATGCATGGTGTTAACTTGTAATGTATTTCTCTATTGCAATGTAGAAATATACTGAAAAGGAGTAAAAATATTAAATTACAATGGTTTCGAACCGTGCAGAACTTCCGTATGAGCTGAAGAATCTCGGGTTGTTCGCTAGGGAAATTGATAAAGTTTTCTTTGGAGTTCTTGAAAAAGCAATATTTCGGCGAGTTGCTTAAAAGTATATCACTGTAGCAGATCAGGTATTTTTGAGTCGGGAAAATTAGCTCGGTAATGAAAAAGATTCCATCCTCGTGAACTTAAGCGGCGCGATTTATTCTTATCGTTCTGACTTTCATTTAAATACCCTGTCTAACAAATTGCTGTCATTCCATGAAAGAATTAACTGTTAGCGAAAATTGCGATAATGTGTCAGAGTCACCATAGTCAATGTACCTTTTGCAACGTTGAGTATTTAATTTTCCAGCATTTTCCGGGACTCGGGCTGACTCTTATCAAGTGAACGCAAGATTTCGAAAGAGTGAAATATAGAAAGATTTAGATGCAGCGCAGAGACAAACGATGCTCAAACGTAATAGGATTTTCTCTATTCTCATTCTGCGTTCTAAATTATTTCAATGACACCGCAATTTCAGAAATAAATCGAATGTCTAGTCAGTGAAGAAACTGACGGATGGACTGAAAAAATGACGTTCCTTCGTTACAACAGCGTGTGGATGAATTAGAAGTTGACAAATGTCTCTTACATCATACTCGTATCTCACTGTATACCCAATCAATTAGAGCGTATGTTAGCACTTGGCTGAAGTGAAAACGATGTAACCCACAATTATCGAACGTAGCTGTTACTTTAAAAAATAGGAAGGCCCGACGACTAACATATGACGTCATTGTTAGTGGTTGAAGAACGGAATCCTTCCAATCTAGTAGCTTAAGAATTCATCGTGCAGAATTTTTTTCTAGCGTGGATAATGATATCTTTTGGTTTCAAACAAAGTTTTGCTACTCGCCACATGGTGAACCATTGAAAAGTTACGTATTTTTCTGCTCTTAATTTACAGGCCAAACTTACACTAAAGACAAAAAAAAAATTTAATTAGGTAACACTACCCGAATCCGTCCAACTTTTTAACTAGTAAGTACCTACAAGTATTAACGTCGAGAAACTAACATGACCGCTACCTTAATTAATTAAATATCTCTACCAATCTATGAACAACTTGAACCATGTCTCATCAAACTTTTTAGAGTTTTTCATCGAGCAGATGAAAAGAAATTTTAAAGTGAGAATTCACTAATGATAAATTTACATGAAATTAGGTGGTGTTTTAGAACGTGGTTGTTATAAAAAAAATTCTTGATAAGAAGGCAATAGTGTCTTCCATAACACACATGGTTTATCCAAAAATCCGGTGTTCCTATTCTTTTGCTCAATTCTAGATTTTAGATCAAAATAAAATTATAGGTTATGTTTCAGGATTAATTCACCAACATTGATATTTTATATGACTCTTCAGTTCTCTTTTTGTATTCTCGTTCAAAAGTTTATCACAATGTATCAAAGCCAAATTATGTTTACCATTAATTTGAATATTCAATAAATAAAGTATGAAAGGATAAAAGAGAGTTCTAAAATGGAACTGAAGATACACCTCTCAATTTTAAAACGGTTGACATGATTAAAGCGATCGCTTTTGAAACCACCAACCCTCTTCAATATAAACTTAGACGCTCCTATCTAACAAAAGAGTTCAATGAGTCCTGGTTGTCGACGAAAATAATCCACAAAGTGAAAATTAACTCAATATAGATCTGCTTTTGTAACAGAAAAGTCTACATAGTTGGACAAAATTAAACGCCCTTTTAATCGCGGCAAATGTCAGTCCGCAAAATAAAAGGCCGAAATTAAAAGAAACAGAAGGGAAAGTATTACATGAAAATATACAAAAATAGAATGAAGGAACGGCATTGAAATTACATGACACAAAAAATATCCAGAAGTTTAAATTTTGTACCTATTCTATAGGAAACATTTTAAATTTCTCAATCCCACACAATCAAATCTTGTGCAAGTCTAAGTCAGGGTAATAAATTTATGTGACACTTCTTGTTAAAGAAATCCTTAGACGTCATTCGATCTTAAAATACAGAGCGGAGGCGGCTTCACGGATCTTCAATTTGTATATTTTCGTTTCCTTTTCATTTTTCGTACAGCTTTTCTGACGATATATCTTTCACAAACTCGAAGATTTACTTCTTAGAGAGACGCAAACATGCGAACTCAAATTAGAAATTTAATGGTTATCCTTTTAGCCCAACATCGGCCCACCCTAAGGCTGTCATGGATCGAGAAATTCAACAAAACTAAATGGAGCTCATGGTGCTTTAGGAACAATTCATTCACTGTGTTGAGGGGTTAAATTCGAACAGTATAATGCGAAACTAAAATAGAATATGTTTCTGTGTGTAGACGTTAGCCTCACCTTTTTTGAATATTAAAAAAATGCTAACAAAGACGGTAATTTGTAGCCAAAAACAAATTTAATTGTGGCAAAGACTAGTGCCTCAATCGAATCACTAAACGCAGCCACCAGTCATAGTCACAAGTGACTAGACGCAGCCACCAGTCACAGTTATAAGTGGCTGAACACAGCCACTAGTCACAATTACAAATGGCTCTACGCGGCCTCAAGTCACAACAACCTCCACTAGTGGTCCTGTGTGCAACAGCCGTAGATATGAAGTTGCACACCCATAAGCCGAGAAGAAGAGGATCACATAAAATGTTCAAAATCACCTGGTCTACTTCAGGGATGCAAATGTGTTAAGGGCGTTATAATACCACAAAGCAATGACTACTGCTTAGAGGTTTGAAGTTATTTTATTCAAACATTTTGTGCCGTGGGTTCGTTCGTCGATCGTAAAAAAAGGTGCTTCAACATTTCGGCGCTATTCGAGAAAGTAAACGAGAGGTCCTTCCGTGTCCTTTGACAACATCCTGCGATAAATCGTTTTTGGGCCGGATCCTTTGAATAGTCTTTGACCACTGGTGACAGATGACAAATGAAAAACATTCTGCGGTTTATGGCTTTTCCTGTTACGTATAGGAAGCCTTGATGTATGACGTCAAATATCCTATTGTCACGATTGCCGTCTACCATCTATCGAAGGATATTGTTAGCTGTATTTTTTCCACTAAATTCATTGGGAACATTCTCGTAAACGAGGCGAAGGAACGAGAGCGAAACGAAGAAAAAAAAAATCGATTGCTTGCGTCACTTCACATATAAAGTCGTAACAGGTCATAATATTCCCTGAAGCTAAATTCGATTGAAACTTTTGTCGCTATAAAATCCCCTCATTACTCGAAATGTGTCATTAAAATAATGAAGAAAAAGCTTAAGTATGCTCATTAAATAACACCGTATATCTGCATATAGAAAAAATTTAGCTGAAGGGAACCTAATCAAAGGATCCTGGAGCGGCCTGGTGTATATCATTTTTAATTAGTTGATAGACCCTCTATGGAGGAAACACAACACTAAATAGTCACTTGGTCGGCTGGTTACCTTTCAAAAATTTCTCCTCTTCCACAAGACCAAAAAATAAAAGTTTCTTCCTTATTGTAAATCATCTGTACAGTTATGGCGTGACAATATTTTGGTTAAGAGACCCTTTAAACAATTTAAAATTTAAATATTTTGTTGATGTTTTAATTAAATTTCGTGTGAATACTGATTCTATCTAGAATAATGGATTTAATTTTCCAAAAGTTTCTTGTCTCTTTCGCTATATCCCTCGCCAAAAAGGATCCATATTACGCAACAAAAAACAAATGCTTGACATACAACTTGTGTTGCCGGGTTGAAATTTTATTAGAAATCGTTGGGTAGGTCCACAATTCCTCTTTAAAGAGAGTGGTGTACGATGGTAAAATAAAACAACCCCAACATTTTTATGTAAACTTTGTTTGATTTCAAACAAGACACTCAATTTTGTCCGTAAAAAATCTTCAAAGAGGTGTAGGACGATTGCCTCTATCACCCCTTTTTGGATCCGCCGCTGGTGTATACGGACATTAAATAGTATAAAATCATGCAAAAACAGTGGTCCTTGTATTTAAAGGAACATGAGTCGCATACCAATTCGTTTTGATATTCAAATTTTATCTATATTTCTATGTTTGCTCTCAGTCGTTAGAAACTGCGCTATGAGTAATAAACTTGGAAATATCTGCAGTAAAAGGGGCAGCTATCAGTTGTAATATACCTGAATTGTGTATGCTGTCTAGAAAGTACAAATTCGCATTATAATATACAATTCCAACGTGTTCAATTTATTTCTTTTCCGGCGAAACCTCTAGCAACTAGACCTGGAGTGTTCGAGAAAGTTCTAGTGGTTGCTAGACAACGGCAAACAACTATATAAGGCTAGCGATCAAGAGGTCGTAGTCAGTCTTGCGAGAGAGATTACGAGGACGCCAACCTAAGATAGAAAAGCAAGTTAGTGATTTTGAAGAGCGAATTGAATTATAAAAGAAATCGAGTTGTTGTTTACTGCTGTTATTGTATTATTATAGTTAATGTGGAAATATATATTTTTAGTTTGAGTCGTAATTATATATAAATAGTTGGAAAAAGTTTTTTTACTTATTTAGTTACTTTAATTTGTTACTTATTATTTATGATTATTATGCTATGTTACAATTAAAAAGTCGTTGATGTTATTGAATGTTAATATCACTGATAAATACCGAAATTAAAGATCAAAATGTTGCGTAATTAAAGTTACTTTTCAGCAAAAGTCATTGATTACATAAAACAAGATCAAGTCTTATTGATCTTTCAATCATTATTACTCCTTGTTATTTCAAAGATGCCTAATTAATATTTTAATAATATTTACTCATTAATGACCAAGTCATGGAGGTAGCATTTACCACAAGGACAGTATGTGTAAAAATAATTAATTTAATACATCAAATCATTTTATTAGTCTTTAATTTTTTTATATTAAATACCTCGCGCTTTTTCCTATCTGGTAGGTTCACCACTCAAAAAGTGGCATTGTCGCCCAATATTTCTTCTGGTTTCTCATCTATACTACTCCATTGTCTATAATTCTGTGCATTTCATACATTTCTTTGAGCTTTCCTAACCATCTATTTATCCTAATGTAGCAAACGCGAGCGTGCTTGTGTGCGACCAGGTACGCTTGTATGCGTTGCCGGCCGGCTCAAGTAGCCGCGGGCGGTTTTCGGCAGTATATACGTGTGTTTGTAGGCGTGTGTCTCGTACCTGCCTTCTAAGAAAGTAATGAAGCTGTTCGCCGAAAACGTAAACAATCTTTCGAATATTCCGGACTTTTTCTGGATTGTTCCATGATGCTATAAAAGCGTAAAGACGTTTGACAGTTAGTTAGTAATAAATTGACCATGACAGTGGTAACATCCGAAATAAATCGACAGTAGTGAGAATGAACTAAATTGAAGAAGTGCATATACATAAGTAAGTGTTGTAAATAAATAGTAAGCTAAGTTCTGTATTAATTGATAATGCTTTCAACTAGTTATTATTAAATAAGTATATATAAATTGTGTCCCTGTATTTTAGTCTTGTAAATAAATTTTTAATTAACCCACGAACACTACACTAATCTTAAAATCCACGAAATGCTGTAACGAAGGGTGAGCCTTACCATTATCTTGAGTTCAAATGCCAAGGTTATGTTAAAGACAAGACGGTTTTTGTAATGAAACTCCTACTTTTGTATATAAATATATACAAAAGTAGGGGATCAATTTAAAGTCATTTCAATGTGAAATTGTTCACAAATGACATTGAATTTTGACTTCCCCAAGGTAGAGTTCAAAGTCAATACATGATTTATGGCCGTGCCATTAATGGCCAAGCACTTTAGCATTAAAGTCTTAACTGAAAAAAGACATGGACAATTTCATTCCCTTTGTCTCTTTTCACTTAAAATGACTTTGAATTGACCTTTGATCCCTTTTATAGAATGACATGAACAAATGTATTTTTATGTATATTAAGCCACCCTAAATAAACTACAATTTATGAACCAAATATTTGTATTATTTCTTTATTTAAGACTAAAAACATTAATAAAATTTAACAATCACATGCCATTTAATACGTATATTGTGTTCGCGTAGTTAACTAAAATCGATTACAGTAGTTAATTATGAAACGGTCATCATAATTAATATCAATACCCCGTAATGGCACATCGAATCTGTGGAAATGCAGTTATAATTCGATTATGTGCTAATAATTTACGAAAATAGCCTGACCAACAGACGGATATTGTAGTGTAATAAATAGATAATATCACTTCATAAAGGATGCAACATATCTGAACATATGCAGATAGATGTCTACCATTAGCACAATTATCTTTTCGTTGTTATTATAATTATAGGGTATCTAGAATGACATCTATAAATGTAGGGATGTCAAAAAATAGTTCGTGCTCTCTAAGGGTCTGTGCCCACTTTTGGAATTATTTGAATTATATTTGTTTTGCGAAATTTAGCAGTTGAAGGAATGAGAAAGAAAATAATTGCTCATAGAATTTGTCAGGTATAAATGGGGTTTTTGGATGTAGTTGCATACCATGTGAGAGTAACTACACCTAGAAGCCAAGTATAGTACAGCTATGAAGCCACGGCTGTCGAACAGCTCACCTCATCGGTCTGCACATGTGCAGAAGAAAAAAGTTGGTGTCCCAGTGTCCCTACAGTAATACTACTCACTCTAAATCAGTCTTTGATTTATAAAATATCTAAGTTGAAATTGAAATATTGTCGTCAACCTGAGCCCAGCAAGTTGTATTCGAAAAGAAAAGGCCATTCGCAAACAAAAACCAATTAATACGAAGAATTGTTCCAAATTCTAAATTTCAGTACCTATTGTCCCAAAGAATTCTAACGACAAGTAACGTTCTAACTTTATGAAAAGTAATTTTATTCGAAGCTCTTACACGGTGCTGTGAAATGTATCGTTGGAACTAAAGCTTGCAGAATACACATAAATTACTGACAAGGAAATTTACACCCTTACAACTCAAATATTCTGTACCAAAGCTGCGTAACTTTCCAAGGTGCAGTTCGGTGATAATTAAAATTTCAATTGTAAACTTAAGCCATTTCTCAAAAATATAATGAGCCTCACTGTGTTTGAGTAATCCATAGCGGCAAACTGAGTCTGATTTTGCTTCTTGTGTTTTATTAACAAATTGGTCGACTTGAGGGATTTCAAGGGACTTAACTTAAACTTAAATATGTACTTACAGGAATCATATTCCACAGGAAATATTATTGAATAATAATTTTTTACAAGGAAATGCTTTATACCCGAAATACGAACGAAGACCTACTTTTGAACCTTAGAAATATGCAGATATCATTTCGACTATAACAAATCATTTTTGTAAGACATTTTTTAACATTCCTAGTTATTTCCAAAAAACGTATAGGTAACATTGTAAGTCATTCCCCAACTTTTTAGAACGTTCCCAAAGGATCTCGAACATTTTAAGTCATTCTTAATTTTAGTCAAAATACCATTCTGGATCATTTCAAACAAAATCGAAACATTCCTAAAAATTATATAATATTCTGGAAAATTCTAATATAAGCCAAACACCCCTCAAACTACGACTAGATTGATAGGAAATATGCAGGATGTGTTACAGAAAGATAGATTTATAGGATTGACAATGTGTTAGACAAAGACAGATGCATCTTATGTCACAGTCTTGCCTCCTACGTTCACTCATTTTCATTCTTCTTATTGATATGGATAGCAGTAGGTGATAATGGAGAATTATGAGGGCAAACAGAAAAACTCCTTTGTTCTATTTAGAATAACAAAGTTGACATCAAGTTCCGGTATAACCGGAAGTGGTGGACCGTTGAAACATCATTATTGATAATCTCTACTCCCAAATTTTTAAATCTCTAACATGTTTACTTTCCCTTAAATGGCTACT
The DNA here is from genome assembly GCA_947389935.1 of Agrilus cyanescens. Lineage (NCBI taxonomy): Eukaryota > Metazoa > Arthropoda > Insecta > Coleoptera > Buprestidae > Agrilus > Agrilus cyanescens. The sequence continues at coordinate 15,900,271 of OX376713.1, read as the reverse complement.
ATACCATTCAGTCTGAATGGCCCTGTACATAAAGGAAATTTAGCCACTTATCTCCACCAATCTAACTACAGATTTCTATCTAACTTTTTAAAAGAAAGAAAGTTATTACCGCGTCTAACTTAAATTTCACAATAACTATTTATAATCAGGTATGAACATTTGCAGAATTTAAATTCTGGGATAGATCTTTCGTTATTAACAAATGCAATTAAAGTTGTTTCGAGCTTCCTTCCAGTGTAGTGGTTCAATTTGGAAACCTAATCTGTTATGTAGGTGGAAGATGCTAAATAATTCAGCTGATTAAGTCGTCAACTACATAACATAAGTACTTTAATATTGTTTTCTGTTAGAAGTGCCCACAGTCACTAAAAGTCTTTAGGGTGATGATATTCTTACTCGTGTTTCTTTCCACTGTCGTATTCCACCCATCAGACCTAAACGTATTTCTTCTATTTTCCTTTTACTGTCGTTTCCCTTAAGACCTAATCTTTTCTTTCAAAATGACTTAACCCTTAGGTGGTAATGTTAAATTCAATTTCACCCGAAATGTATATATATATGTATATGTGTAGAGAGCCAACGAGGATTACTTCATTTACAGAACTGCTACAACCCTCCGACATATGTTAATAGTCTTTTCCAGTTGAAAACAGGAGCTTAGCAAATGACGATCATTTGCCTACCAGAGAACCAGTTTCTTTGCTAGGCGTTTACACAATGGGCGATTATTTGAAATGGTACGGCGTTACCATCTATCGGCTATTAGATCCCTTCGCAAAACGGCTTTTTATAGCACCTCGTTAGTCCCCCTTTGTGTAATTAATTTACAGTGACTTTATACAAGGGCCACATGGAGGTCACGACGACAAGAAATGATTCGCTTACGGTTGGACCCAGAAATAAGAAGAATAATGGCTCTCGTACAATCAAGGCAAACATTTCTAAAACATTTCCTGGGGATACGAATTGCTTGAAATAAAAATAGTACCTTAGACAAAAAGTTATGATGGGAGGGGTTTGGGTCCAGAACCCTCCTCGGGATGTATTTGAAGATAAGTTTACAAATAAAAGAATTGCGACTCCTCTTCATCTGCTTACCTCCAATTCTCAAATAATAAGGCAAAACTTTGTTACTTGGTTTTCAAAAGACACTGAACAACTTCCCAAAAATGTCAGTTTGATGCAGTATTTGTAATAATCACAAAAATGTACTATTTATTTGATTCAATATCGTCTACGTACAGTAATTAAAAGCAATTAGGATACTAAATGGCGAGGCACAGAGAAATTATTTTTCTCTAATATCGTGGACCATAATTTATCGAATAGTCGTGAGTCCAATATCCGTGTACTGAGTGCAATTTACCTGGAAATTATCGACATACGAGCAGGTGCTTTGGCAATGGAAAAATAATTTTTGTCGTCGAGGAATGATAACAACGTGTGCATTTATACGTGGATTCGTAATTGATTTGTAACAATCTGAAACTGAAAATTCACGATAGGAATCCATAAGCGCAAAGGTACCTCAGTGGCGGCTGATTACAAGGGCACAAGGGCGCAGATAAACACCTATTCCTGATTTTCAAATGATACGGACATTGAACTTCTGATGCAACGAAAAAATATTCTGATTTTTGTTTTTGATTAGTTATTTTCCTTCTATTGGTTTCATTTCAAGTAAACGTTACTCATAAAACGCACTAGAAGATTGAGCCTGTTATCAGATGTTGATGTTGCAGAAGTTAGATGATTTTGAAGAAGATACTGCATCAGAAGGAATTTTGTAAACAATTTACATATTTTGATTCATTGGAAGGTCCATGGGTTCAGTGAAGATTAAAAGTAGCAAACCAATTAAGTAATCAAAGAGTTTCATCCAAAATAGCGACTCTCAAATGCACGTCAAGCCGCTCGATAATTACCTCAGTGATCGTTGTTGACACTATCAAGATATTGAAATAAATATCAGACAAATAGAGACCATTTAACAGGTTGTCACTTTATAAAGTGGTCCTTTGCCGTCTGTGAAGTAGAAAAAGAAAAAGGTCTTTCTTTCTCCAAATGCAGATTATAAGATTCATAGCTCACATTGCCTTCGTTATTATGAATTACAAGCAACCAGAAAATGGATTTAAATGTTGCAAAAGAAGATTTAGATTTTTTTTTAGAAAAATCGCATTGAAGTCTTTAAAGCCTACAACATGGGCCGCCACTGACATACATGCAGTGCCATTGACATAGAGCGACGTGTTCGTTCGTAGGTATCGTTTTGAAAACCAATATCATTTTTTTGTGCACCTCGCTCTGGTGCGACAAGACAAAACGGCAAATTGCAACCGAATTGGCAATAACTAGTGTCCAGCTTTCCGTGCCAAACGATACGGCTTTAATACTTTTTTCAACCCTTTTTCCAATAAAAACAGTAGAACGCGTTCCATAGATACAAAATGACACATGCGTCGGTTATAAAATTGATAACAGCTGCACCGGTTACCTATATCATGTTATGCTTGCAGATATATAATATGGTTTTACAACCTGCCACGATCTTCCATGCCCTTATTAAACCTGCATTTAACTATGTTTTATTGCATTCCACATAATTGACAAATTTTATGACAAAAGGGAAAAGTTAATGAGCGTTTTCATTATTTGAGGCCAACGCCGTTATTTTTTTGTGAGCTGCATACGTTGTAACAATCGCAGAAGGTTCAGAACTAATTTCGGCGTTACCATCATGAGACAGGGCTCACACATAGCATAGGTGGTTACGTATTTAGCGCGCAGGTCTAGTCTCACGATGGTAACGGTTTTGTACTATATGTAACGGCCAGAGAAAGATATTTCGGACATTGGCAACAAATGCTGGTAACCATAACATGTGTTGGACGTATCGGTGTTTGATCCTTGCATATCCACCGTTTAGATTCTGGAATTTGTAAAATGCGAAACTTCCGCATTAAAGTCTACGCCTCTTTGAGTGATTTTGCTTGTGTTGTTCAGATGCTGTTGTCACTCATCAAACTGATTTAACATGAAACAACATAAAGGACAATAACTAATGAGAAATTTCACTCTAAGGCACCAAGTTGCTTCTTTACTGTCAATGTTGCCCTGAATTGAAAACTCGGTACCTTCAATTATGGCATTATTTCAAATTACTTATTAGCAGCGTGCAGTGTTTTGCAATTTCACTAGAGCTGCTTTGTCAAAAGATCACAGGCATAAATCTGGCGAGAAATTCATTATCCTATCCGTTATCCTTATGAACATAATGAGAAAACAAAACTGGAATCTATACTATATAATAATTAATGAATAATGTACCTATTGAGTACGAAATTGAAACACTGAAGGGAGGCCATTATTGGTAGAACATAAATACAATTATTTAATTAGTACTTGATTTTTGAAGAGAATCATTTTTAGGCGCGGCAGCGCAAATTTACCCATTGCTCTGAGCCACTTCTTATGAAGATCACCATATTTAGGGAAGCGAAACAAATGTACACGATGTTATAATTTCCTTTATATTCATTTATTTAACACTTACTTAGCTTCATGCCCAATTTCATTGTATTTTAATGCACTTTATAGTTTTAATCACCCAGTTTACGTATAAACAACAAATTTCTTGGCTTTTAAATTAACACGGTTGCTTGCGAGGACCGCCGTAGTCCATATAAACATTTCTCAACCAGTCTGATGTTTCTAGGACCTTAGAAATTGTAACACACAACAGTCTCACACACTATTGACCTTTTCTGCTGCTTTTTTATCTTGCAGTTGATAAGATTTATTATATTATATTAAGGTGAGAATGGACAGTAGGTGTAAGTGTAGAAAATGAGGTAAGGTGCCCTGTCTCAACGTAATGGTTTCAGAAGTTGTAATCAATCTGAAACTAGTATTGTCCTATTTAGAAGGTAAGTGAGTTTCTGTGTAGACTTCAACGCAAACCTTTATTGTTCAGATCCAGGCAATTTGTAATTGCCATCATCCTGAGCGGACGAGAGAAAGGGGCCGATTAAATTAAAACGCGTGCCTCATTGTTTTCGAGAGTTCTTTCAAAAAGTTACAACGATCTTTTTCCGTCCGTATTGTTTTCAAGTTGAATAGGAGTATCAGGAAAATTGCTCCCGCTAATCATGGACCAACGACACTGATATTAAAATTCAAATCTAAACCTTTTGTAATGAAGTTCACAGCAATAGTTTCATTTGTACCGACAAGCAAGAAATACATATTTATCAGGCAAGTGTCGTATTTTCAATTTTGAGTTCGAACTAGTGAACCCCCCTCTTCATTCTTGACGTGTTATTCTTGACATTATTTGTAGCGAAAATACACTACCCCAATCAACGCACCCTTACCTAACGAGTGGACGAAATTGGAAGGGCTAGGCGCTCAGTTGCGTTAGGTTAAATTTTAGACGACTATAAAAAAACTGAGGTGAGCGCACTACTGACAATCTTTAATTAAGCATTAATAATTTTGGAAGATATTCCAGCGATCAACGAATTCAGTTGAGCCCGGGTGACCCTCCCCCCCCCGTGTCTTCACCTCGTCGTGGTGGGGGCCTAGTACGAGCACTGGTGTGGGGAAGCCGAATGGAATGCACAGACGGGAAGCCTAACGTAGAGCTTTATTCCACCCCACCGACATAACTAACCCGTCCAAAGTGACAATCGCATGGGAACCTGCGACCACCCGACGTGAATGAGTGGATTGGGGTGTGCATCCTGACCCATTAGGGTGGGTATACATTAGACGAAGGCAGAGTGCGATAAGGAGGTGTATACTGCTGGGGCTTGTCGAATGCAAATGGATGTCACCCAGCGAGGGGTACTCCGGAGTAACCGATTATACATCAGGGCGGGGAGTGCCCAAGAGTTAGATTTGATGTGGGCTGTACTGGCGGAGCGTCCACTCCGTTACGCAGTTCCAGATTTCGAACGTACTATAAGGGTTAAATAGGTCCGAGTTGGGGTCACTCGCCTCATTGACCCTCGGTTACGACGAGGAGGAGTTCCTCAGGGAATCTTCCATTCCATCACGTTCGCCCAGCGCGGCTTGGCGTATGAATAAGCCCATCACGGGCAGGCGACGCACTTAAATCTCCACATTGTGAGCTCGGACGACTCCCCGTGTCCTCACCTCGTCGTGGTGGGCAAGCTAAATAGACAGACGGGCATTCGGAGGCAGATGAAATTGAAAGCAGCTGATGGCCATGCACGAAGGGCTGAAAGCACCTCGACTTGTGGGACGAGCAAAACCCCGAGGGACAGTAGCCGGCAACTGACAGACAAACGTGTCACTAAGTCCAGCACAGACGGAAAGGCTGGCGTGAGCCTGACATAGCTGACCTGTCGACAAGGAGGCAATCCCGGCGAGATCACCGACACCTTCAGTTACAATCGCATGGGAACCCCGACAGGCTTTAGAAACGTTCGACACCTCTGAGCGCAGCGGTCCCACCCATGTCCCCAAACAAATTAGGGGTCTGGCAAAGGCGCATCAGGCGGGGGTGAGGAGAATGAGCGACTGACCCATTAGGGGGGTTCGCGACTGTGAAGCGTAGGAGCGAAGCGCATTTACGCCAACACGAGTCGAGTACGTGGAATGGTGTGTGAGACAAGGAGGTGTGTAGTGCTCGGGCAAGCTGAAGCCAAAGAATGTCCGGAGGAAACGAATGTCACCAAGTGAGGGGTGCTCCGGAGTAACTGATGGAGACCAGCTTTACCTATAGGTATACTTCGAGGGCAAGGGGTGTCCAGGAATTAGCTTCGCTCCTCCCTCGCCATTTGGTGCCGGACTCAAGGGGACAGTGGTTGAAAGCTCGCATTCTGAGCTAGGGGCTGTATTGCCGGGACATTCGCTCCGTCAGGCAGTCCCCGAATTCGAACGTACTATAAAGGTTAGACAGACCCGAGTTGGGGGTAACTCGCCTCGTTGACCCTCAGTCGCATCGTGGCTTCCTGGGGCCAACCTGTTCACGTGGGGGGAGGCTCCAGGGAGTTTTCCATTCCGGCAGGTCCAACCTGTGCGGTTTGGCGTGTGAATATACCCAACACGGGCAGGTGTCGCACATGAAATCTCCACTATCTGAGCCCAGACGAGCCGTCGCGTCCCGTCATGTCGAGAATATTCTTATGATTATTATTTTTATGTATGGTGCACTCCCACTGATACGCTGGTACCCGCAGTTTAGACATAAATCCGATCTTCCAATATTTCTGTCTAACCCTGTATGTCTCACATAAGGTAGTAAACACTGTAACTGTTTTTTATTGATCCAATTTATTAATTAAACATATACTGGAGGAAAATATAGCCAGTATGAACCAACTCTAAGCGTTAGAACTTGCCGGTAATTTTAATGGAACGCAAACAACATTATCCAGTCGAGCAAGTTTTAATAGCAAGTTGCCCCAGTCAACTGTTTGTTTTCTTCGGTTTAAGTTTTCCTTGGAGATTTAAAAGGCAATAAGTGACCGCAGGCACCATAATAAATTCATAATCGTTTTACCACCTGAAATCTCCGAGCTATTCAAAATTTAATCCTTTAAAATAAACAGTTTCAACAATAGAAAATTGGAAATTTTAATAATCCATTGTTTAATTGCATTTTCAAACGAACGAGAAAATGATTTTATGTGAATAATCTACTTTTCTCCCAAATGGAAAAAATGTGTTCGTTTTCATTTTGTAATTTATTTTTTCCGATTTAGTAATGAAATTGCTCAATTTTTGCGAGAAGACGAAAAAACTTAACAACGAAACACTCCAAGAATAAATTGTAAAGTTACAGCATCTTAGTAATCCTTTTTCTGTATCAATGATTAGTTTGAAGCCCCCTGTTTTGTATTTGAAGGTTTTTTATTTCTAAATTATTAGTAGCAGTATGAGGCCAAATATTTATCTCTTTACAACACACGGTCATTCATATTTTGAAAAAGTAGGTAATACAAAAAAAAATTATGGTGAGATATTTCAACAGATTCTTAAGAATTTTATTCGAACTGCCTGGAATGCTTGTATTTCCGAATGCGGTAGCAAAGATGTCTCCTCCTCCTCCAGAAAATTCCCTGAATGGTGTACTGACTACGTGCTGGTATGCTTTATGACACAAGCTTTATAACCTTCACTTCATAGCCGCCTTTATTACACAGATAAATGAAGACAGCGATTATTTAATGTTTTTATCATCATCTGTAATAATACTAAAAGATACTCCTCTAAAAATATGAAAATCACGACACTGAGCTAATGAGTTCAGTGGCGTAACTAACATAATACGAGCTTTCCCTCCCTCCCTCCAGCCCCCCATAGATTTCTGAGAGCACCTAGAAATTTTACATTCCAAATGATTTTTTGAAACAAATGTCAGTGTCCACTTAATTGTTTTAGGGAATTGGGGAAGCCCTGAGTTTGGTGCATCCCCTATATCGTTCTAAAGATTTAGTTGCTTATTAAGCAAACTATTGATGGAGGTGCAGGGTATTTCCTTTCCTGTTGTCCTATGGTTGCTTTTTTCATTCATTGTGTAGAATTTATGAGACATTTTTTTCAAAAGGGCTTGACTAAACCCTAATGAGTTCATACTTCGTAAATATTCTGTTTTAATAGTTTCAAAACTAAATAAATTAAAAATTTCAGATTCTTCTCTAAGTTACTGCAAATCTATGAATGTTTTCGATTATAATGGGACATTTGTGACGTTTTGGGGCTTACCGAAGGCAAAGCTTCGATTTCTCAAATTCAGCGTAGATACTTACGCTGAAACCGTAATGCACCGAGGAATCAAATCTTTGAAATTTACAAAAAAACGGAATATTTAATGAGACTGTACTACAACAATATGTCGTGTAAGTTAACCTCATGTTTCAGAAAGAAAAAAAGGCACCATTCCCACAGGAATTAAACCCAAATCCACCATAACAATTTGGACAATCTATAAAAGGCTTACCGAAACTTAACGTCAATAATATTCAAATTGTTAATTTTTATTTTTTACGTTTCGCTGAGAAGAATAGTAGGCATCCTAAGGAATTCTGTTCTAGTCCATGGGTGCTGATTCAATCACCAGAATAAATATGAACGACATATCGTTTGCTATTTAAACTTTAAGGGCTTTTTTTTCCTTTTCATAAAGTTCTACTAACACAACACACCATTATCCCACTTTGAAATACTACACCCACGGACCTCTACAAGAATCATCGATCAAAAGATTTTTATTTTAAAATTAGTACACCAAAGAAAGAAAGGGACTTCTAAATTGGATTCAGAAGACTTAACGCGCTTATACAGCTTTGCTTCAATGGTTTTTGGGAAAAACTGTACACTGGAAGAATTCATGTGACAAAAGTGAATACCCAGCACCTTCACCAATATATTTTTGTAATATTCAAACAAAGTTTGTAAATTACATGATTCAGTATTATATTATCCAAAAGTAGTTGATATAAATATTGAATAATGTTTATCATTATTTACTTTTTTAGTGAAGATTGGATATGAATGGCTGCGGTTTGGCATTTGACCTGGTCGATAGATAGGTGGTGTCGTTGGATAGTCGGTTCAGAGAGAAATTCAACGATAGTGATCGTTTTTGTAGGAAATGTGACCCAGCGTAGAAAACAAAAAGATTCCTAATTACTTGAATTTGAGTTTTCTTAGTCTTTTCATGGTGATATTGAATGTACTTAAGTGTTTTGATAATGACCATATTACAATGAGGCAAAGCACTTGTCCACTGTGTAAGATACCATATATAGGGGAATATTTTTTTAGTTTAATTAACCATAAATGATTCCCAAAGTCAACTAATAAATTTTTATTTTGAAATTATCAAATTAAATACACGTCACGTTGGTATCATAATCATGATAGTATTTACATAAACATTAATACGTACGTAGATGATTTATACGATGTACTTGATTATTGTCATTTGCGTGGTCCTTTGTTCATATCACAGAACTTGAGAAAGTTTGAGAAAACCTAATTAAGCGGATACAATCTAGTGGGTTTGTTTAACAACGGTTGGAAGTTCCACAATAACGGCGACAAACAGTAATAATAATTGTAGGAGGTAATTTAACTTTTCCAGGGAGCTTAGAGAGTTCATTTTAAACGTTTTGCATATGTACATTCAAATGCGTGTGCCCATAAAGCTCAGCACACATAACTATATAAACTATTAGTCTGTCACTCGAGTGTTAGTGATGTTAAATGGTAAGTAAACCATTCACCTATGAACCCGACCCTTCCGTGTCAGTGAAGATTAATGAACTGGGTCCACTCTTATAACACCTGTTTGCCAATACGCTTATTAAGTTAGGTTAAAATATGATAGTATCATTAGTAAGCTATGCTGAAGCTGATAGACTGTTCACGCACAAGCTCTAGTCACCGGCCAGACCTAAACGTTCTAGCGCGTTTCCCTCTCCCTATGCGTCCAGTATGGGATGGGTCGGGAAAGCATATGGAAGTGGCAATGGTAGTTCCGTTACGCTTCATCCGTTATGTTCAATCGATTTTACTCCTTATATTTTTCATATTGATTCCTAAGGTGTAAACTCCAAAAAAGAATTTTCCATTTTATCATCATCGTCTCTTGACCCACTACTGGGTTAACTGAAGTTTTCCTTGAGTTCTGTACAATGAAAACTGACGCTACTAACGATTTCTAGTCGGGAGGAAAAAAATTTAAATTTCAACACGAACTTCCGGATTATATTATGAAGTACTTCGTTGTTCGTATTCTACGTAGAGTGTAGCCTCAACAAAGATGTTTTAGCAGTTATTAGATTATAAAGTTGCGTAAACTTTAGCTGGACTAAAACTATCTCTGATGTAAACAATATCAGCAAACGGTTATAAAGTTACTTAGCCAAGCGTCTAAATATTGCCACAGATAAACCTGTGTACACAATATCAATTGATTGGTTATGAAATTACATGAAAATTTCTGTAACAAAGGATCTAGCTTCTCTAGTCATTATTCGTTGATTATTAAAATATGAAGAATCGTACGTATTTAACTTAAATCTTTGCTTTCACAAAAAGCATCATTATCAACTTCTTTGGGGCTACTCCCCGAATTTTAGTGGTGTAGGTATCATAAAGAGTTATGAACTTAAAGAAAGGTGTGTAAGATGGGTAAATTCAAGTTTTAGAAATTCTAATATAGTGACATAAGAAAGTTGAACCCTATCTGTGCCGGTGATTGAGTATTCCAGGAGGGGTTCAATGGTGGTGTAAAGGAACATCCCATCAGTTGATGTATTTTTCGCAAGAGTCCGAATGAGAGCATATAGTTTGTACCGCCTGACCAATGAAAATACTTGAAACAAATTACAACTGACATTAGGAAACCATCGTTTTATAAGATTACATTCACTGGCAGGTTTAGGTTCAAACAATTCGCTCTTCAACCGTTCCACTTTTATGGCTTCCGTACCAAGTTAGCCCACGACAATACATAGTTCTCTCTCAGAATCCTTCTTCACATAGCTTATTTGTTATTGTATTAATCTGACTCTTTTGCCCCCTCACAATTATGGTGTTTTGTAGGTTCACTTTTTGGCTTTTCCCCTTCATGTGGTGTTTATTTTTCATGTAAATATATTTTAATACAGAACGAAATGAAAAATTGATATATTGTCTCACAGTGAATCTCACATGAATTATTATGATCAAAGCTCATTTCAGTCATTAACTACATCATAGATAGAGGGTGTCTATTAGGTTTTGACTCAATTTTGCACGCCCTGTAAATATAATCCGCAAACGTATAGTGCCTTCCGCTTAGATAAGGTCACATTAGACATTTGAAACCGGAGCTTTGGACAGAGTTCGACAAAGTTATATAATGCGAGCATACAGAATGATGAGAGCGGCATTCTAACGCGATAAACTTGACAGAGCAAGCTTTAATCCAGGAAATTATGTCCAGTTCCGAGTTTGTAACTATCTGGGTCGAAAACGGACCCTGACCATCATTATATAAACATATGCGCATATGCATGTTTGTAAATACATATACTTACAAACATATGGACCGGATATGGGGAGAGTTTGCCCCGAACAATCTAATTTATGTTAATAAAAGTTATCTTTGATGAGAAGTTGGGGAATACAGATTTTTAATGGCCTCGAAAAAAGTGTTTCTGCATATGTACATGCATATATTTTAATGTTTCGAGTACCTAATTCCAGAGAGCACATGGGTTCACGGGATTAAGTGCCACGAAAATAAAATTAAAACATTAATCCATAGAGAGTGCATGCTGTCCAGAATTTAAATTAATTTCTTGATGTGACTAGTGACACACGCTATACGAATTTATCCACCATTCTTCCATACATGCATCGGTTTTTTGTATAGGTGTTCCACGCGAACTCTTATTAAGACAAAACTCATTTTGTCATTCTTTTGTTTCATTTTATTGTGTAATTAAGATCGCATTTCCGCCGAGCCAACCACTACCAGTTACTCCCGAATGGTTGCAAGACCAACGGAACCCACTGGTGCGGGAGGGAGCTGTCTAATCTCTACCAGGCTTAGCATGCTTGGTACCCGAGCGGATACGCCGCTCCCCCGACAAGAAAACTTTGCATCTCTCCTAAAACACACAGAGTCAATATCTCTCACTACGAGTCCAAACTCAATCAGCCGAGCAGGCAGGTATATCTACTTCCCTGCCTGGGGCTTCCTCGGACCTCCCTTAGTACTAATTTACATCATCAGTCGGATGTTCGGGACCACTGCGACTCCACCCAGTTAAAGTTACTTACATCCTTGAGCACTGGTCAGCCACTGGCACTCATGTCGGCTGGATTACCTTAGTCACCTGTGATGAGTGATGAACTCTCTGCTGAGGTCCCGGTCTCGGATAGTAAGATAGGAAGTACGCGCCAGATTCGACAACTCGAACGGCTGCCATCTAGGAAACACCGCAATAGGGGCGTAGTTGACTAGTAAATCGGCCCCAGCGCCAGTCCCCTGTAGCCTCGCCTCGGATACTAGTGCTGGCCGCGTAATCCCACACGACACCTTTAGCGACTGTCCGCCCGTTTACTTGACGTGGCGTAGAGACTCTCTCCCTCAGCATTCATGTCAGCTGGTCTACCCCAGCCACATTTGATGAATGACGGTCGATGCCACTTTCGTGATTCTCTACTGCACCTCTCTACTGAGGTCCCGGTCTTTACCCACTTATAGTAGGATCGGTTGCGCGATATTTCAAAGGAACTAGCCTCACATACTATGATAGATATACTCTCGGAAATAGAACCGAGGGTTACCAGCACCCCAGCACAGCGCCTCTGTCCTCGCTGGACTCGCTACGCATACCTCCATGAAACCTCAAGCGACTGCTCTCCCGCTTACTCCGCTGTGTAATTGGGATATGAGATTTGACACCTTGTAAAAAGTATAGAAGGAATATAAAACGAAAATTTATACAGATGGAGTATGAAGGATTATTTTATTAAGCCGAAAGACCAATGTGACAAATATTAACATGCAGTGGTGTAGACCTGGGGGTAAAATAGGTACTCTTCTGCTGGAACACGAAATGGAGACCGCAGAACAGATTGAAACCCTCTACTGAGAATAATTAATGCGAATGCATAGGTCAGGATAAAATATGACTAAACCGCCAAAAGTCATTATGAAATTTCAGCAGTCCGATTGCCAGGCGCGATTGATCGACGTTGAAGATGAATGGACTCGGAAACGTTTCTGTGCATTTCAATAAATCCAATTCAATGAACCAACTGTAGGAATGCCATGCACGTAACTTGTTTACCAACACACGTTTCGATAACCTATTGCTAATGCATAAATATCGATATTGTACGTTACGTCGTACCTTTAATAAACCGTTTTCAGTAATGCAGAAGTGATTTACTGGTCCGCCATTTGCTATACAAATTTAAAATGCGATTACTCACATGCAGTTTTACTTCCTGAATTCAAATTTTTTTCATATGTCAATAAAAATACTAATGCGTTTGTTAAAACGAATATTTAGTTCGGTCAGCTTTCAGAGAAGACTCGTTGGTTTAAAATATATTAACGTAATCTATGATGTTGACCTTTTTAATTTCAGTCAGGAAAATTTAATCCTGTCTTAATAACAACTACTATTAGTAATAACTTTCCTAGGTACAGAACATCTATATTTTTTTTCTCCGAAACATGTCCTCTTAAATTTCATGCAAAACCACCCCAGACAAGACACTTTTGTTGAACGTAGTGTAGCGAACGCGAGCGGCTTGTGTGTCGAGGCCGGTGTCGGCAGTGTGCGTTGTATTTGTGTACGTGTGTCCCGTACCTGCTTTCTAAGAAAGCAATTAGCCATTCGCCGAAAATGTAAACAATCTTTCGAATATTCCGGACTTCTTCTCGATTGTTCTATGATGCTATAAAAGCGGAAAGACGTTCGACAGTTAGTAATAAATTGACCGTTATAGTGGTAACATCCGAAATAAATCGACAGTGTTAGAAATTAACGGACAAATAAACAGAGACGCGCATATAAGTGTGTTCTAGCATTTTTAAATATTTTGGAATTTTCTAGGTCATTCTTCAATATTACAAATTCCTCTCCAAAAGTTTCAAACATTCGGAGACATTTTTGGTTATTCCCGAAGAATCTGAAATTATTAAGAGCTTTCTAAAAGATTCTGGCATACTCCTGTAAACATCACTAGAGCCCATTTCCACTCACCGCCAACAGAATTTCTTATTATTGCGAAGATCCTAAGTGATACCTACCATCACAACCGCGAGCGGTGACAGGAGCTGGCAATGGAGAATAATGAGGACATTCAAAGAATATCTCTCTTTTTGAGAATAAACGTATATAATGCGACTATATAAATAAAATTAATATTTTCTTATCGTTATTTAAAGACTGTTATAACAAAATAACAAAAATGCCTGTACTTCCTCTTCCGGTTATTAATAGAAATAGAATCTATTCAAAGGGCGACGATTTCAAGAATCTTTACTTTGTACACTTGATCTTCTGTTATGAATAAGAAGTTATATCTCCTTCATACGATAACTTCCTCTTGGTTTGTGCAAAGTATCATGTTATCATCAAAGGACGAACGTCCTTTGAACTCAAAAAGAAAGGAACAACTTGTTGCATCAAAGCAGTGAGAAACGGGCAAATAGTTCTTTAATCATCTCTGTGTCTACGAATCGATGATCTGAAGAGGAATCAAACAATGTTTGCAAATTCCACAAAGAACAGCTTAGATTTATATGAATCTGCAATAAAATCGAGCAGATCTTTAAAGTATTCGTAATTATTTTAGATAACAGTTGTACGATAAAGAAAACTGCTTATCGTTGTTTTCCAGACAAAGAATGTCCTATATATGATCAATCACGAATCCAAATTATGTAAATCATCCGATTCAATGAATACGTCAATAATACATGACAAAATCAATAACGAATTGCTATATCTTGATAACATTTTAGATACGACATATCTGTACTTTGTAGCTATGGCTTTAAAAAAGTAATCCTTTGCAATACGGTCTTCTTTTAACAATGTGACAGCTATAGATAGCGTATGCAATAGATCTTCTCTGCGACTTATACACACGTCCACGAACACTCTCAGCAGTCTCGAAAGCGGCTTAACGGCATCCAGGATTAATCCCGTCAAAAAGTTGAAGCACTTAAACCAGTCGCACCCAACAGCAAACTTTTCAAAGCATCTCTCATTCTCTTTTCTGCTGTGTAAGGATTGGTCTGCTTGGTGAAACTCATCTGCCATCCTCTTTACTCAATTTTCATTAAATTAATCCTGGATAATGGTATCACGTTACAGGATACGATATAATAATTAAAATTGAATCAGGAGAAGAAGATATTGATAAACTCTCTCAACTTTCTCTAACAAAACCGAACACCTTCTCATCTGACAATTTTTCACATTATAGTACATTATAGCACTTTTACACTTTTGCCCAAAATTCTGTCGATGATAGAGTGGATTTTATTAAACGATTTAATTGGATATACCACTAATAGTGATAATTATTGTATTATCAAAGTTCGATCAGTTGCCTTTAATGATGATTGATTTATCTGGAAGGTGTGTTCCCTTAATTACTACATTTGAAGATAATTGTTTCTCAAATTCACCTCTAAATTAATGAATACAAGAAATAAATTTAGAACTGTAAGCAAGATAGTCATAAAAATAGCTTTTGGGAATATTATCACATTCAACTGTGAGATCAGGAACAACTTAGGAAAATAGGGGATCAGGGGCTTAAGAATCTCTTGGATAGAACAATTATGATTAAATTCAAGAGGCAGTGATCTAATTACACGTTTTAGGCACCCACGTCTACCCAATTTCACCCATCAGACTCTTTTATTATTAATGGCTAGTCAAGGGCTATCTAGGATCTATAAAAATCCCAAGTGGGATTTTTAAAATGCGTGTACGTTGATTATTTATGTATATTGCAACCCTAATGATTATTTAGGGTTGTCCATATATTCCCCAAAAGAGAATTTGTACACTTTTTTCTGTTAACAAATGAATAGTTTTGCGTCTAATCCTTTGTTTCCTGAAATCTGGATCGTTTACCCCTTCAGACATTGTACTACATCCGCAAATTAGCAGCTGGACAAAAGCCAACAGCTTATTGCCTTTATTTCTTCGCTCGATTCTTCAGCCACTAAACAGCGACAGGGACGCATAGCGACCGAGGCCCTACAATGGTCGTAAAATAGCTTCATGCATTACCCAGTAATTGGTTGTCGGAAAGCTCTTTTAACATCCCTACATGCTATAAAAAGGACGACGAAAGGAATCCCTTTTATGGAGTGGCACAAAGCTGAGGTTCTTCTTTATTTCTTAGACGATGGCACCCCACCACCCTTCCACCCTTCTACAATCGAACGGGCTATTTACAATGGCTTCCAATTGCATCGCAGCACACGAGTCCTTAATTGTCTTCGTCAGGCTTCACAGTGTAGCAGAAAATACGTTCCTTGGACTTAGACTCGACCGAGCATAAGTTCTACTTAATGCATTAGACACATTCCATCCTCATTTCAATAGTTTTCAAGCGTAATTGAAATTAATGAAGGACTGGCTGTGAAAGCTGATAAATTCTGGTAAGGATTTGAAATGTGGTCGAAATAATAATAATAATTGTACTTCAACAATTTTGTAGAAATTATTTAAAGAAAATTAAGGAGAATAAACCAAAATTATATGTAGATCTGAAACATTTCTGAGCTGAAGGTCCAGGGACATTAATTCAACCTCGTAGACCAATAGTTGCACACATCTCGAGAAACTCCTTACAACATATTTTCAAGAGGGATACACTCTATACTATAATTTTTATGGACCAATAAAAAAATCAATCCTAAGCCCTAAATATGCTTCACTATTCGTTTGTATTAGGTACGTACGTTCCTATTATTAAATTGACTCGTTGTGAAATATTGTTGAATCATTGAAATGCTTCCTGAATCACATTTTCTTGCATTAAACCGATTTACTTGGATTAATTTAAACGGCGCGATGCTGCGAGCCATTTTCTGCTTTTGGCATGAGAAAAATCAAAGCGACAGATGGGATTTAATACTGGAATTTTTCAATCTTCTCAAATGCTGAATATTTAAAGAAGAAGAAAGATAAAAGCAGATTGGTCGATGTGCAGACTGATTTTTTATTTTATTTTCTTTCTTTGCCAACGTGCATCAGCTCGGTGAAAATTGAAGTAGAATATTTACAGTTTACTTCTCTTTAGTGATAGAATTCATCTAGAATTCAATAAATTATGAATTAACAATCAGTTTTGCTTCGAAATGTTTGGATTAAAATTGCAAACTGTTATAAAGAGTTAGGTCAAATCTGTTTCATTAATTCCATGTTTGGAATTAGGAGTTACAAATCCAATTTTCAAAATCCTTTTCTTATTATTTATGATTTGTGGATGGTTTAAAAAAGTTTAAAATGATTTTTCTTTTCGTTTTATTTATTAATGACTCAAATTAAATAAACAATTTTCCAAATAAACGATAACATAACATCATTAAACAACAATCAACTACTTTTATATTTCGCTACTCAAAATCATTAACTCGCTCTTCTCTCTAAGGTTCGCACACTCGTCACTTCCCTCTTAAGAATGACTCCGACTCCTTGATCGCTCTCCTTATATAGTTACTTGCCGTTATCTAGTAACCACTAGAACTTTCTCGAACACTCCAGATCTAGTGTATATGAAGAGTTGCCTAAATCCGTTACAATGTAGTAATATTTTTAATTACGGATTTCCCAATTTAATTAAGTCAACAGTCAGGGAGGTAATTATACCAGTTTTAAAGCCTAAGCAGAAAAATCGTAACTTAATATCATTTAAATTGCAATCGTAGAAAGGCCTTTGAATTCATCAAAGTTATTTGAATTACTAAGTTTTATCGGAATGAAGCAGAGGATCAGATGATTGCGTCTTTTTCATTTACGTTTACAAAAAGGACAAAAAGGGCAGAAACAATAAGCGCGGTGGCTTAATGGAAAGCCTCCCGCATCAGCAGGCTATTTCTCTGTATAAGTAATTTAATTGTTCGTCTGTTCAGGGTAAGCTCTTATCCTCCTTCTTTCGCTCCTTTTGGTCGCCGTCTTATTCTTTACTGACAACCATGAATTTTTCTTGGCGTGGCAATTAAAGGAAATTTCCGCCAATTTATGCGGGGGAGCTTCCGATGTTATTTTTTAATGGTGATAAGTGTTACAGAAAGATAAAAGCTAATTGACGGTTTAGGACAACTGATTAATTTTTTTTTCATCCCTCTACAAGATATAAGTTTTATTGAGGATTCTTTAGGAAACACTTAAAAAAATCTGATTCAGTTTGCTAATTAGTTTATTTTGATTTGATTAAAAAATAAAAATAGACGAATAATTATTCAGTGTTTTATTTCATTAAAATCATCCCTAAAGGGGCATGTCTCACATTGTATCCATATATTGTAATTATCTGTAAAAGAATGTTAAAATTTAAACTTGAGACTACTAACTAGCACATCAAGTAAAGATCGCTTGTTAGCACTATGTTACTATAGTAGCAGTAAAAAACAGGTCACAGAAAATGGTGGGAAAAGAAATGCAGAGTGAGCAAAAAAGAACTAAAAAACAACTTAACTAAGAACCTACAAGAAGAAAAAATTTGCAAAAGTCAATTTCAAAAAAAAAGAGAAACAAAGATAATTGTGCAAATAGGAAAATAAGTACATATAAAAACGAAGACTAAGAAAATTGAACACACATAGAAGAACTATGGAAAATAGAAAACCGCTGATGATCCAGCAGGATAAGAATGATGTTTAATATACCACTCATGTGTATTGTAACGAAGGAAAAATCTAATACAAAGGCTATAGGAAATATATACAAAAGGAATCCTGGACCTCGAGAGACGTACACTAAGTCACCTAATTAGAGAAGAAAAAGAAATAAAGAACATGAAGGTAGAGACAAAAGTAAGCTATCTGAAATTTCTAGAAAGAGAAGAGGACTAGAAGAATAAACTGGGAAAGAGGAGGAAAGGCGAAATTACAGGAAATGTAGGACTACGCGAGTAGGAGATGAAAACAAGTGTGAAAAGAGGCGAAGAACCATGGAGGAGGAAATACGCTGAGGAGTATCAAGATAATCATAATGTAGAGAATCCAGTTACCAATCTGAAAGAAAAAAAGGAGCACAAGGACTGAAGGTGGTTGTAAGGGTCAGATTAGTAGGGGTCTGGAAAAGAAAGAATACCCAACGGTGCAGAAATGCATACGTCTGTCTCCGTCATTTAGAATTGAAATGTTATGCGCATGCCCAAGGATAGAGCATGCTCACGAGCGCAGTTATAAATAGCGTCAGTTGCCCAGTACCCCATTGTAGTACCAATACCAGCTCGCAACAGATCGAGTGTGAATAAGTGGGATAGAAGCATGCAGTTTCTCCTACGGGCACTAGCAGTATAGTATTACATATATGGGAAATCATTGGAAGGCTAGCAGGTATTCAATGAAGACCCAAGATAAATTGTCCTGGATGGAAACGGAAACAGTATCAGTAGCAGGTGCAGATAGCACGAAACGGATAAGAAGAGATGTTCAAGGACAGCAATCAGGGGAAAATAGCAAAGTACTACACCAACAGGGCCCAGCACTTCCATGTATCCCTGATGGAAATACATTAGTTCTTAATTAAAATATATAAATTTATATAAATTCCAAATAGGTAAAGAACGAAACGACTAATAACACACCTTACTTTTTTAAGTATTATAAAACATTGAAAATTTCTACGAATTAGTAGAAAACGCATCAAACTACAATGTATTGGCCGAGGCACAATGAAGGATACCTATAGAAATCAGACAAAAATAAGTAAAGATGGTATATTTCGGCAGACTTGTTAAATTAATTATATTTCTCAGTAGGTATCTAATACTCTTACTGTCAAATGCAATACTTTTTTCTTTGTTGCCTCAAAATTTACCACTAAGTGTAACATTTTGTACACCCCGTTTTCTCATTAGATAAAATGTTACCGTTCAAGTAAAGCATCTTGTACCACAGTACCATTAGATAAATTAAACTTTGCACTGCTATTTTGTTCCATATTTAGTCTCACATACCAGAGAACTTCCATAGATACATCCTCAATTTCACAAATTTTCAACTACCTGAATAACGATCTCAACAGTTAGAAAGGAAACAAAGTAAACAAGGCCAATTTCGCGAAACACTCAAATCCGTCTGGTCTCGGATCGTGGTAATGCTTTATGAAGATTTTTAATTCATAATTTACTCACCAGAGGCTAGAGTAAGCACGAACCCGGTCGCGAGCAGGAGCGGCTGCATCTTGAATGGCTCCACTCTGTCTTCCAACCTGTAACAAAGCAAACGTTTCATCTCTTAGTCGGTAAACTTCTCAGAAAAGTGATCCCTCAAGGATTCATATACAGTTGGGAGGAAATTATGAATACCTCTTTGTACTGAACTGTATAAGCAATTTTAAAGAATATTTTTCTAATAAAGAAATAGATACGTTACTCTTATTTCACCTGAAATAACACTCAGCAATTTTTTAGATCATTCCAAATCATTCTCAAACAATTTGGAACATTCTAAAACATTATAGAATGTTCTTGTACATTTAAAATAATCCTCGAAAAATCTGGACCATTCTAGATTATTCTGGAATGTTTCAGAACGTTCTCGTTCATTTCAAATAATTCACCAAAACATTTCACACGTTCGAAAAGATTCCAGAACATTATCGAACAATACTGAACATTTAAAAACATTTTGGAACTTCCCTACAAATTCAAAAGTTACTATTATTAAATAACATACAAATTTGTTGGTACAATTATGTTAAATAGGTAAACGTCTTGTCTTAACCTAACATTAAAGTTGTTAATATAGTTGACGCCGCAATTTAGAACTACGGCGTACGTTTTCTAACATTTTTCCCTCTAGAATTCGCGCGCTTTTTGACACCGAACACGAAGAATAAATTATTCATTGGCACGGAGAAACGGCGTGATTGACACGTTTAGAGAAAAAGACGATGCTATTTCCTAGATTTCCACTTTATTACAAATGCCTTGTAGAGAAAGAAATTCATGAGAAATGAGCGTAAGGCAAAATCAAAGAGTTTTAGCCTTAATTTGAATTTTTGTACCAAGAACATGGCAAGAAATCAATCAAATTACTTAAGCAAAATATATTTTAATTTTAGTAATGAATTCATTACTATTGTAACGAGCGTGTATGTGTGCGAGAGTGGCGACGAGATCCGGGAGCAGATAAGCGGAGTTCAAAGAATGCCGGCGTCGGTCGGCGCTTTGAAGACAATAAATAAGGCCATAAATAAAACGAACACAATAGGAGCTCGAGTAAATTCTAGTAGGTCATTCCCGATCTTTCTGGATTATTCCTTGTCTGTATAAATACTTGTTGACGTGGTCAGTGAGAGAACTTTACAGTTAGCTTCCGAACGAGTAATATAAATACCGAACTACGATATACCGAGTGATATAAATACGCATTTTTCTTGTCAGATAAATAAGTTGTTGAATTGTTATTAGTGTTTAAGTATTCTATTAGTGTCTAAGTGTTAAATAAACAGTTGTAAATAAATTTCCGTTAAATAAATAAGTTAAACCAGAAAAGTCGTTACATTGGTGTCAGGTGTGGGTTGCTCAGCCAATCGATCCCCCAAAGAAGAGAATTTTCTAGTAGAAGAAAAATAGTTAAATAAATCAAAATGCCGAAAAAGTTGTTGGAGTTGAAAGTTGCCGAACTGAAAAGTGAACTCGAGGAGCGAGACGAAGATACGTCTGGTAACAAGCTCACCTTACAAGGGCGACTCGAGGAAGCGAGGATACGAGAGGCTTTCGATTAGAACACCTACGAATTTGACGATGAACTAGAAAAGAAGTTAACCGAAAATTCAAGGGAACTAAAAGAAAATCTAGAAAAGAAATTAAAGGAAAATTCAATGGAATTGGAAGGGAATTTAAAGAAAATTTAGAGAAATTCGACGGAAAATTGGCCGAAATAGAACAGAATTTTGCAGGAAAATTTCAAGAAATAGATTCACGAATTAAAGAAATAGAAAAAAGGTTTCTATGTACGACAATGCGACATGCAGAAGGACGGAATAATAGACCCGTCGACCAGCCCATGGACGGCGCCGGTAGTTTTGGTCAAGAAGAAGGACGGATCTACACGGTTCTGTGTTGACTACCGCCAGCTAAATAATATCACCAAGAAAGACAGATACCCCTTGCCACGCATCAATTATACCTTGGACACGCTTGCGGGGACGACAATATTCTCAACGCTAGACCTTGAAAGTGGATACTGGCAGGTAGACCTGGATCCTGAGGCCAAAGAGAAGATGGCATTTTCGATCGGAACCGGGCTGTGGCAGTTCCACGTGATGCCGTTCGGGTTGTGTAATGCGCCAGCCACATTTGAACTACTCATGGAGACGGTCTTGAACGGCTTGATTGGGAAAACTTGTCTAATATACCTTGACGACATAATCGTGATCGAAAAAGACTTCGACGATCACCTGAAAAACTTGGAAGAAGCACTTTGAAGGCTGCGTGATGACAACCTTAAATTAAGCCCCAAAAAATGCCAGCTATTTCAAGAGACAGTGAATTACCTGGGGCACGTAATCACGAACACCGGCGTTTCAGTCGTCCGCAGAAAATCACAGCCGTACAAGAGTAGCCACTAGTACCTACTGACGTACATTAGGTCAGAAGCTTCCTTGGCCTGTGTACTTACTATCGACGCTTCGTTCCTGGATTTGCCAATATTGCTAAGCCATTGACTCGCCTTACCAAAAGGCGCAGTACTCTCGCACATACAACACGGAGAGGAAAAAGCCATCGGCTATTTCAGCAAGACCCTATCCAAGCCCGAACGAAACTACTGTGTAACCCGACGAGAACTACTGGCAGTAGTAAAAAGCGTGGAGCACTTTTATAAGTACTTGTATGGAAGGAAGTTCCTGCACCGAACAGATCATGCTGCTTTACGGTGGTTACTGAGTTTCAAGAATACAGAGGGGCAAGTCGCGTGTTGGATAGAAAAGCTCCAAGAATACGACTTCGACATAGAACATCGTGCTGTAAATTGCCATAAGAACGCTAATGCCTTATCCAGAAGACCGTGTTCCGAAAATTGCAAGCACTGTAAGCGCCTGGAGGAGCATGAAGAAGTCCGGAGAATAACCGTCGCGGATGAACAATGGCATCCTGATAACATCAAGACGAAACAGGGTTCTGATCCGCTCCTCAGATTGTTCCGAAGATGGAAGAATGAAGGCAGACGACCGACCTAGCAAGAGATCGCCGCTAAATCTGGGGAGGTGAAATAGTTTTGGGCCCAATGGGACTCCATTGTTGAGGAAGATGGACTCCTGAAGCGAATAGTGGAAAACCAGAATGGTACTGAGAGCAAACTTCAATTGCTTGTACCGAAGAGCCTGGTAAAGGAAGTCTTGAAGTGCCTCTATGACGATGCTTCGGGGGGACATTTTGGTGTTAACAAGACCCTTGGAAGAGTCCGTGAGCGGTTTTACTGGGTCAATTGCAAAAAGGACGTTGAAGACGTGCAAGAAGTGCACCACCTGTGCAGCCAGCAAGGGACCACAAAGACGACGGCGTGACCCTAGGCGCCAGTACAATGCCGGCAGTCCATTCGAACGGATAGCCATAGACATCGCAGGACCGTTTCCAGAGACCGATGGTGACAATAAATACATTCTGGTGGTAATGGACTACTTCACAAAATGGGTTGAAGCGTACGCACTTCCAAATCAGACAGCCACCACAGTAGCGGAGGAGCTCATAAACCACCTGATCAGCCGGTTCGGCGTGCCCATGGAGCTTCATTCTGATTAGGGTCGGAATTTTGAGTCGGTTGTGTTCCAGGAAATCTGCAAGACATTAGGCATTCACAAAACCCGGACAACACCTCTGCATCCTCAATCAGGCGGCATGGTAGAGCGAATAAACAGGACCATTAACCAGTACTTAACCAAAGTGGTCTCCAAACACCAAAGAGACTGGGATCGCCATCTGCCACTGTTTCTTATAGCATATCGATCATCGATTCACGAAACTACTGGACAAACACCAGCAAAAGTACTGTTTGGTCGAGAGCTACGATTGCCATGTGACCTGAAATTTATCTGCAAACCTGGTGAGAACGTTGCCGGAGAAGACTACGTAAGTGATCTCCGCAGAAGACTTGACGATATCCATGAGGAAGTTCGTTCCCGGATGCAGATAGCTAGCGACCGCATGAAGGACACATACGATATACGGGTCACTGATGGAGGTTTCCAGGAGGGAGACATGGTGTGGTTACAATCTACAGCCCCGTAAAGGTTCTTCGCCGAAGCTACGGCAGCATTGGGAAGGCCCATATACAATCGTCAAGAGAATAAATGACGCCATTTAGCGGATTCGACGCACACCAAACCGAAGGTTGTCCATTTTAATAGTTTGGCCCCATATGTCGGTGATAATCACGAAGAAACACGGATCAGGCTTATGCAAGCTCGTTCTCTGGATCCCCAGTATGACGAGTTTATGGCCACGCCGAGCTTGTATGCTAACTCCAGATTCGTTGCCACCTCCGAGAGATCCGAAAATTTGTTTACTGCTTCGGACTCGTTGGTTCATTGTGTGGCCAAAGACTTGAGGATGGGTCGCGGTATTGCCACCGTATTCAAGAAGAAGTTTGGCCGCTTGCCAGAGCTGCTGGACCAACTTGGAGATGAAAAGAAAGTGCTAAGTCTGGTGGACGGGAACCGATCCATTTACTGCCTGGTCACTAAGGAGGCGTCGTCTGAAAAACCCACCTACCGCTCGTTATGGAATTCGTTGGTGGAACTAAGAGACCAACTGCTATCCACGGGTACCACAAGATTAGCCATGCCAAGGATAGGATGTGGGTTGGATGGACCGAACTGGAGAGTGGTGCGGAGCATGTTGGAGGTCGTGTTCCGGTGGAGCGGCGTCAAAATAACGGTATACACTAACAATCCCCAAGGAGATCCCGCACAGCCATGGACGGTGGATTGCTACTTCCATATGACGACTAGCTGCCTTAGGGGACAGAATTGCAAGAACCGGCATTATCCTTTGAAGGAGCGGCAGAATGTGATCCGGAACGGATCACCCTTAAGGAGGGGGAAGTGTAACGAGCGTGTATAAGTGCGAGAGCGGCGACGAGATCCGGGAGCAGATAAGCGGAGTTCAAAGAATGCCGGCGTCGGTCGACGCTTTGATGGCTATAAATAAAGCCATAAATAAAACGAACACAAAAAGAGCTCGAGTAAATTCTAATAGGTCATTCCCGATCTTTCTGGATTATTCTTTGTCTGTATAAATACTTGTTGACGTGGTCAGTGAGAGTGGTTTACAGTTAGCTTCCGAACGAGTAATATAAATACCGAACTACGATATACCGAGTGATATAAATACGCATTTTTCTTGTCATATAAATAAGTTGTTGAATTGTTATTAGTGTTTAAGTATTCTATTAGTGTTTAAGTGTTAAATAAACAGTTGTAAATAAATTTCCGTTAAATAAATAAGTTAAACCAGAAAAGACGTTACACTATTTTATGTTCAAGTTAGTGAAGAACATTCGTCAGTCACCTATGGATATATTTTTCATCAAATAAATCCTTTACTGACACAGAAGATCCTAAAGTGAAACAAGAGGAAGCCAAAGTGTTGTTGTGTTGAAAGAACTTCAGCTAAGAGGAAAAATTCTTTGTTAAACAAACGATGAATATTTGAAATTATTGGGATGAAGAAGACGTTGATCCGTCGAAGATTCCTCATGGATAATCTCATACGACGATAAATAATGGGACATGAAGTTAAGCATCGACCTCAGTTAATGGATAGACCATATCAATAATTCATTAAATTAAGGAAGCAAGAGCAATCCATTTTCTAAACTTTACAATAGAATCAATTTAGTTGCTCCAAACTAAACATGACAAAAACATCTTAATTCAGTTTAGTCGACATAAATGGAAGTAGACCAAACTAAATAATATGAAATAGAAGAAGAACAAATCTATATATTTAAAGTTTTCATAGATGATAGCGTGGCACTCATAAACTTCCGTTTAATTTATTGCAAATTATTTACGTACAATGGGAAACCTTTAAAAGTCAACATGACAACATTATGGAGATCGAAACAGGAAACGAATCCTGAATGACACAGGCCAGCGGCCATTACCGCAACGATTTCATCCAAAATAATGATTTAATTCGTACGTGCATAGCATCATTACGACTGCATATTACTAACCGAAGGAAATGATGACCCTTCCTGTGTGTTCTGTTTACGTATTCCTGATTTCCACCACCGTCCTGGTGGCGTAATGATCAAAAGCTGCGCCTGTTTCATAATATATAGCAAAAACTATTAAATCTTCTTGATTCTTACAGGAGCCTAGAGTATGGACCTAATCCAACACTGTCATTAACGGAGTCTACTGAACTGTTAATAATTCATAACAAGATGGACGCCTCAGCAGATGTCAATGGCGCCCTGAGCCTCAATTAGGAAGCCCTTACTGTATGCAACTCGTTTGCATTTAAAGTAGCATAGTGGAACGCAGTGAAAACGCTGACCGTCCAAATTGAAGCGAACTTACTGCACTGTTACGTACATGGTGATATCGTTATCACCTTTCAGAACGCTTCAGTTGGCAGCAAAAAAGAAGTCTCTCGGACTGGTTTCAGTCGCAATCGAAACTGAAGAAGAATCAGCACGTGATTTTATCTTTGGAAATTGCGAACGGGCTCAGACGAGGAGAGTAAATTTTAGCTGGAAAAATGGTTTTGATAAAGACAATAAATTTTGCCTTACAAGAGGTGATACCATCTAATGCTTTCATGAGTCGCAAACAAAGAGACATTTGTGGATGCAAACAGCGACCAAATAAAAAAAAGTAACTGATTGTGAAATATGTATTCTACCTTTGAATTTGTTGTATGTGGAAGCTCATTTGCTACTGCAACAAAAGAATAATATCTTTCATTTCATTGATAAAAAGTTTTATTACAGTTCTTAGTAAGTTTACGTTTGATCACATATAAATCTAAAAAGATTTACATTTATAATGTTCAGGTTTATCTAATCCTTTCTCAAAATCGTTTAGCTTACACATATCGCTAATTGTTTCGTAATAAATCTCTTGAGACGTTTAATCACGAATGATGGGCTCCTGAACATCAGTCATTCCTTAGACACCCAAAATCCACCGACAGTCTTCAACCCTATCCCACTGAAAACAATGCATTTCCCTCGGGAAGGGCGCTTTCCCTCTTCCACTCCTCACTCTGTTATTCCTTCGGCATAAAACGCCACTTTGGTGCAACGACACGAAACGAGCGAACAATGTAAGAACTCCATAACAAATAGTATGGTAGGAAAAAATGTGACCATGTGATAATCACCAAAGGACAAATGTTTTTTTCAACGCAAATGAGATCTTGAAGACCGTCTTTTAGCGCACAGTTTTCGGTTTGAACAATTACTCTAATGTATTTACGTATAAGTATGTAGTGTTGTTCCCAGAGCAATTATTCATTGAAAAATAAGCGATAATTTATTGTTTAATGAAGTCGTGCGATAACGGGTACCGTTTAATTTTAATTCTATCGATCTTGCTGCCCAGTTCTTGTCACAATTATTTCCAGTACATCTACGCTGCCAAATCTCATGCAGAACTAGCTTCGAATTATAATATGTTGTAATTTTTACACAATTTTCTTTGTTCCTTAACCTTACATTAATACAGATACTCTTAGTCAGAATTCCTGTTTTAGATTGCAGAACATCTTCCAGATTTCAATTATGGCTACTCATTAGTTCCTGCCTCTGCACTTCCCTTTTTCATTTTTCTTTTCAACATTTAAAATTTCATTTCTTCAAAAGACACTACGTCTGTCCATTTATTAACGGTTCAAATACTGGCCGTAATCCGGAAGAAGCAGCTTCACGTTCGCCCTCTCGCAAGTCTTCATGTGCATTCGATTCAACGCCTCCTTTGATTGCCCCGCATTACAGGACACGCGTTTCCGAAACTCGACAATATCGTTTATTTGTGTCGGAAGTAAGCAACACTATAAAGTCTCCGTTTTCCGACTTGTAGAAGCTCAAAATCCCCGGGACTTTCGAAAAAGGACAACGCAAACAAATTTCGAACAGAAATAATAGCTTTGACTTGAAATACGGAAACACAAGTATTGATTACGAGCCACCTTCAAACAAAATGAGGGTACTTTAAGAGTTCCTTCTTAAGGCACTGAAATAGGCGAGGGTAGTCATGAGAACCTATTTATAATGAACATGTTGTCATGACTATTGGAAAAAAAGGAGGAAAGGAAGAAGATCAATTTCAATGCAATAATGTTACGGGGTTAATAGAGTACATTTTTTTTCACAGTTCTAATATAATTTTAAAGATTCACCTGGTTTAGATTAGGTCTGATTAAATTAAAAAAGTTTCTATAATAAAGAACCGAAAAATTACGAGCTTTAAACTTTCATAACTGGAATAATACAACGATGAGTAAGTAATAGCATAACGTTTTCTCATGCAATGTTCATTACCACAAAGAAACTTTAGCTCCTCAAGAATGTGGGAAACTTTTGAGTCAACAGCCCTATCTATTGAATATTCATTTTAAAGCTCCTTAATTCCTTGATCCTTGATGTTATCTAATGAATTCTTATGAATATTGTGTTATATTTTAATATAAATTAGAGTCATTGCAGTTTCTTCTAAATTATTTTTAAAATAATAAATCTAAAGAAGCTCGGACTAAGAATTTCCATTTTGATGTTTGAGATTAACGCGTAACTTTTACGTATACTTTTGTTTTAGTAACGGTTCATTCTTGCAAACTGCATAAATCTGGAGGGAAGTGGAAGGAAATAAAAATAGAAAATTTACGACACAGAAAGAAAAAGGAGGTATGTATACGTCTTTATGCTAAAGCGTCTTCAACAATCCTCTGCATAAACCCTTTATAGCTTGTAGGAAAAACGGATATCAATAATCAGACTCTTATACATACATGTATGAGCGTAATAAAATCACGACGAACCATAAAATTTGCAGTTTATGCGCCGGATTTATTTTACGAGTTGGCTCTTCTTCCGAAAACGGTCTTCATCATCTAGGATAACTCTCCAAAACGTGACTGATTCGATGCCGATGCTCAGCAGGGGGAAAAACGAACTTGGTATCCATTCAAAACATGTACTGATGTACAAAAAATAACGGAAAACTTAAAAACTTTTAAAAATATCGTTACAAATATTTATCTGTTTATGCCTGAAATACAAATAACACTCTCCTACATTAACGGCAACAACTCAATTATATTAACAATACAATTGGCTCCTCAAAACCACTATATCGCTCTTCTCTTTCTGGTTCGTGCACTTGCAGTCTCTCTCGTAAGACAGACACTAATTAACTAACCAAGATCATTGGGCGCTCTCCTTTTATAGTCATTCGACGCCGCCTAGCAACCACTAGAAGTTTCTCGAACAGTCTAGACAGTTGCTAGAGATTTCAACACAGACTTTTCACAACTTTGCACACGTGTTTCAAAGGTTACCTAAATCCGTAACACCATGAACAGAAATACGTAGAAATAGTAATTTATTAGGTCACTCAAGAAACAACGAGAAATCAAATTGTTATTTGCATTTAAAGTTACACTTATGTACATATATATGTACCTGTGCCTATGTACATTCAAAGTAGACATGATGGATATTGCGATACGAAGGGATTGCAGGGTTATACCCTAATCGGGCAAAGTGCTTTCGACTTGAAAGAGTACGTGGCATGTCTAGATTACGTTAATGGATTCTGTAATTTGGAATTAAGGAAATGGGGGAAAGCTCTTTTCAAGCAGACGTGCGAAACGGCTATTTCCAATCAACTGCTAACGGTTTGAAATACCAATGAAAATGTTACTTCCTGTGGCAAATGGATACGTTGTAATTTCCTTCAACCGATGCGTAACTAACTAACATCTAATAATACCTGATAACTGTAACAGTTATCAAAAATAACTCACAATTTCTCATAATTTACAAACAAAATGTAAAAGCTAACCATTTTGTCTTATGAATGTTGATAATATTTTTTGATTTCTAGTATTAATTTTCTTCAAAAGGAGTCATTCTTACTGTTTCTAATCGCCCACAGGTTTAATATGTAAACATTTACCATACTAGGCCACTAGTAACGCCGACTAGTGGCAGCCACAAGCTGTTGGCGAAATTTTTTATACTTTTGATAGGGTGACAACGTAAACTGAAAGTTAGTGTGACCATATTCGAACCAGAAATAGTGAAAGTGGTTAGTCTAGCTACTTGTGGCGACACAGAGTCATTGACCACTACGTATTTCAGTCTCAGCGAATGAAGGGATAACTTTATGCGACTTGTTGCCGCTCTGAGACGTTGACTGGTGGCTGCGTCTAGCTACTTGTAACTGGAACTAGTAATGTAAAAAAAGTAACTATTCGTTACAAAGTATTCGTTACTCATTGAGTACTCGTTGTAACTAATACTCGATCTTAAAAGTATTCTTTCCTTGTCTGGTTTCGTTACTAATATAATAATACGTTATTTACCGAGAGCTAGTTCAAGTCAAGTGAAAGGTACTAGGTATTCGCTATGTGCGAAGTTATGGTAGGGAAAATGAAATCGACTGAACGTTTACGTTCGCAATTGTAAGCAAATACATGCGCGGGGCCCCGAAATTTTATCTTTGCATTGCATCCTCGCGCTTATTTCTTAAGTATTTTTAATGAATTTTATACCATTCGAAAGCTCTATCTTTGTAGATTCCAAATCTGTAAAGATCATAAATTAAATGTTATAAACAAAAGCAACGGAATTTGTTCAAACGAAACGTACGCGAAAAGTGCAGGCAGAAATTGAGCATGCGGTAAACTGTTTTATTTTTAGAGATAGGTGGGGTATTAATCGAGACAAAATGTAGGAAATGAATCAATTAATGTTTTTTATTTGAAACATTTTTCGATAAAACGTATAGTTTATGAATAAAATAGGTTATAACTTGCACCATTGAATCGTCGCTTCCGCGCGCACCGCTACCTATGGATCACGCCGCAACTACGGCCTACGTCAAAAACGAATAACGTAGCGAAATAACGAATATCAAGTAACGAATACTAACAACGAAAGTAACGAATCGTTCCAAATACTCAAAAGTAACGATACTTTACATCACTAACTGGAACTAGAGGCTGGGTCTAAAAACTTATGGCTGCGACTGGTGGCAGCATCTGGTAACTCAGCTGAGCTACTTGTTGCAGACGTAAGTCGTTGCCACCGGTTGTCCAACACTTAGTTCACACTTTTAAAATTCTATGGACATATCGCACGTGGTCAATAACATTTTGGGCACCCCTAGTGCATAAAATCCTCTTCTTTGCGTGTATGTTTCATAAAATAATCCTCTATCAGTTGTTATTCTGCTTTGAGCACTAGAAACCTCTGCACTCTCTTCTTGTATCCTTAGACAACTGACATCGTTGGTTTTCTATTTTTGGAAGCAGTTTTAAGTGAGATATCCAGCGGTACTTGAAAGATAGTGTCGAGAAACCGAGCGCTCCAACCGGGTTTCCACTAGGTACTGACATACAGAGTGGGTATCTCGAGTCCTCGACACGGCGGAGACCCTTCATCTTATTTATTTCTTTGTGCGATGTGCACTTGACAGCGAGCAAATGAAAGGAATGAAACTCCATGGAATGCTTTTTAAACGGCTCCCCCAAACAAGATTTATCTCGTAGCTGTCAGTTAAAGCTACTGCTTCTGAAAAACCTTTAACTGATTCGTTTCACTACCAATCAATTCCAAAACAGAATCTTCCGAATTTTGCAGGATTCTCAAACGAAATAATATACTCTCACGAATGTTTCTATTTTCTAAACAATTTTAATGGAGATTAATTAAAGATTATCATTCACCCCATACCCAATGCAACAAAAGTTCCATTCTGTTGATGGATAGGAACACTAGTAGAAAATATATTCCCTTATCTATATTTAAGCGTTGTAATTTTCTTAGGACAGAAGTGATCAGTTCCTTAAACCATGCACGTTGATTTACCAACCAGTGGCAACGACTAATTTCTGCAGCTACCGCCTCTGTCGAGCTACTAAACGCAGCCACCGGTCGCAATCACAAGTTTCTGAATGTAGCCACGAGTCGCCATCACAGGTGGTTAGGTTAGGTTAGGTGTCTGCAACTAGAGCCCCTGCTTAGCTACTTAATGCCATTAGCCGCAATCACAATGTTCTGGAAGCAGTCACGAGTCGTCGTCACAAGTGACTAAACGCAGCCACCAGTCACAGTTAGGTATGGCCAGGCAGGGCCACAAGCTGCATAAAGCTTTCTGTCCGTTTACTGAGACTGAAGTACATAGGAGTCAACGACTATCTATGGTATAATGTGCCCAAACAAAAGCTATTATAAATCGCTACAAGTTGCCAGAAATGATTACACTCACAACTTGTGGCTCATTTCAATCTCAAAAACGACTTGCGGCCGCCACTATTCGTCGTCATCGGTGGCCCAACTAAAACCACCCGTTGACGTTTTGGCCATCCCTGATCTGGAACATTTCGCTGACATTTCCCATTTATCTATTTTTGTTTTGAAAGCTCTATATAGTAACCGTGTTGATGACGTCCACAAAACACTTATCTCTTACCCTTGACATTCTGTTAAACTAGAAAAAAATTAATTAACACAAGGGCCCTTTTCCTAACAAATGTTGATATTACAAGTACGCCCTCTCCTCGACATTCACCTCTATTATTTCTATGGTCCCGTTCGTTTATAAGAGTAAAGAAACATTCAAGAATGGATCTTCGTTTGTGTTTTTTATTCAAAACCTAAAGCTCATGGTCCCAAAACTTCCTTTAATAAGTTAAAAAGTAAAAGCTACCCGTTCAATAAAATGACTGACGCACAAAGTGTGAAGGTCATGTAACCATGACACCCTTCAACCAAAACAACTCTGTACTGTATCGGACCTTAAATAATTAATTGTTAACTAACTTCTTTGAAGAATAAATAGTACAGCCACATTTTTGTTTTAATTACGAATTTTTTCAATGCAAAACCTGACAAATAAAAATGACTTTGAGGGTTGAAGAAGAGGGCAACTCCACAAAATCCATTCCTTGTCAATTGTAATGTAATAATTGTGTTCTATTCACGTACACGAAGACTTCCATTTCTACCTTAGACCACTGCTAACGAAAACATTAATTCAGTCAAGCAAAATTAGTGGCTGCAGGATATTCGTAATCTAGTTACCTTGACTACTGGCCATAGTGGTTGCATGTTGGCCGCAATTTCTAAATTTTTGCATAATTCATACTATATGTAGACATGGCATTCCAAAAAAATACATGAGGAAATGCTAAAAAAGGAATATTAATTTTTATTCTGCACATGCACCTTTTCTAAACTTTGTCATTCTCCAAATTATCATTAAATGTTGTCCAAAACGGATATTTCTTAAATATAAAAATTAAACCAAAAAAAGTTTTAACATTTTTATTGAAAGAAGTCTCTTACAATATTGCTTCGATAAATCTGTCAATGTTTCTTGGCGAAAATCTACTTCAATGTTTTTGAAATAATCTGTAGGAGTGCGTTAGCAAGACTAATCTACATATACCGTAGGTATACATATACTAATAACCGTCCCGTGACAATTTCTAGAGAAAAACGAATTTTTTAACTAAAAACCGGGACGATCCTGGAACGTCTGGTTCCCCCAGTAAAACAGTGCATGCACAGTATGGGCCATATCGTTAATTATCTTTCATTTAATTTGATATGAATATTAATCATAGTGGTTAGGAAATTATGCTATGATTAAAAAGTCTCAAACTTTTACGAAGAATTACTTTTTATGGTATTTGGCTGCTGTTCATTAGGTAATTGGAAATAAGATTATTAAAGCTTTAGTTCAATCAACAAATTGGTGATAAATTTTACGACAGTTTTTAATTTCCATTCCATTTTTCGATCATGATTGCCCATATTATTCTACAAAAAATTCAACTTCTTCCATCTTCATCAGCAAATTAATATAGCACCATTAACGACACCAGCCACTTATAATTATGGGACTAGTTTGAAGTTCTTTAATATCCACATTCCGTTAAACTTAAATAAGACGTTGCTTAATAATCTAGTTTAGATCATTAAAACTTTAATGAGAAACCGATCAGAATCTGTCTGATGTTATACTGATTCATTTCAAGTTTATTTTTAACAGATTTAATGTCTTTAGTGAAATAATAACTACAAAGCTTATTAATACTAGATCTTTTATAATAAAAAAAGCCACCTATTAGATTAATTTGCAGTTGTAGCTTCAGCATACCACCGAGAATAAGGCCTAATAGATTATGTGTGACATCACTCCTCCAGGCTAATGTAGCGCACTGCTTTAGTCTAGTAACCACGGGAATCAACGAGCGATTTTTTTAAAAGCGAATTCTTTCAGAGATCATTGGGAAGAGCATAAGTGAAATTTTTTTAACAATGGCACATTATTGTTATTACTAGTTGAACCAGTCTAAACTGGACGGCAGTGCATAGCATCTAGGAAATTAGGTTGACAATTTAGTATCATGACCTCAGTTGCTTTTTGCAAACTTCTTTCTAAATCGTTTATACAATAATTAAGCTGTTCTGAGAAAAGTTACACATCTCCATAAAATTATGTAATATTTTCTATTTAAGCTGATAGCTACCCTTCATCCAACACTCCATTTTATACAGTTTTGAATACTATCTGTCAAGGCTTGGACGGTGGTGCATAGCACTGTAAAAATTAAATCAGAGGGACCACTTTGTACCGTAACCTCACGATGGTGCATAGCACTCGTTTTTTTATAAACGTCAACTAGCTTAGAAAAAAATATGTATCTAACCACTCTTTTTACGGTTAAGCAAAGTGACCTGCTTTTTCGCATTTTTTTCTTTCTCGCCGTCGATTCTTTCACATGCTTTTCAGCAAGTCACAAAAAAATCCTGTGTGGCACCTTTCTAATAATTACAAAACACGACAAGCCTGGCACAAGTTGGCAAGCGTTTTGTAACTCGGTGTCGACAATGTCTCCATTGTTTTCTCCCGTTCCGTTTGGAGCAAATAGCAAGCACGAAAATCTGGCTTCTAAGTTTCCTAAGCAACTTCCCTTTTGCATCTACTTAATATCGACAAAGCTTGGATACGACGGATTAAATTCTATACTTCCTTACTTTAAATGCAGGAATATTCTTAAAGTACACGCTTGAAGAAGCAAAATGCTCTTTAACTCAAATGGTAACATCTCTTATCTTCCCTTTCTTTGTTGAATTACTCCCGAAATAAATCTTAAAGTATATTTTTGCAAAGATTACCTAAGAACGCTAAAATCCTTAAAGTATTTGCTAGATAATAATATTATTCCAAAGTAAACCATTGTTTATCAAGGTATAAGATTAAAAGGGCATTTTTAGTTTCCGGAGTACCATAGAGAGATGAGCATTCATTTCTGTCTCAATAAAAGTATGTACCTACATTTTACTCAATAGATCTTTGATCAATTGTTATCTATCCTTGAGAATACCCTTTCAGTCGATTCAACTCAAATTCTGGTACTTAGAACATTGAGTAAACCTCAAAGGTGATTTTTTCGAAAGTGGCTGAATAATGCGCCCTCTTAATCACATCGTACCTGAAGTTACTACATGTGACTTTGAGCTTTCTATCCTCGGCTATAAGATTAAAACAGTTACCTATGAGGGCCCCCTTATGTGACGTTGCACCTTAGCGCTCTGGCCTCCAATAGCTAGGATAACGCCAAAACTTTGGGAATTTAAACTTAATGGATGAATTTTTTGAAATTGCATGAATTGCGTACTCTCTTATTCACATATGTCAAATCTTAAAGGCTTACCTCCTATCACCACCCAAAAGCTCATCTCAAACTAAAATTTCTAGCTCGGTCGACTTTATACGTAAAAGTTTTTTCGAACGTTGCAGTTCTTAAACATCTGAGATAAAAACGTTCTCATTTACGGGAAAATCGGTTCTTTTGATAAAAAAAAGGGGTCTCCCCACTTTCTGTAGTATCTATCATGACTTTCACTTCATAATCATCGAGAGGTCTTAGCTTTGAACATTACTCCTAGTAAGCACCTCATAACCTAACAAATCCTCCACCTCCTTTTGTACATGATCATTTCTATTTTTATTTTGTGACATAGTTAAGTTTGCAAATGACAATTGAGTAGTAAAAGCTCTCACTGTTTGTGTACGTGTGACTGCTTTTCTATTTCAATATAAAAACCAACTAGTGGTGTGTACGTACTTTGTGGAAAGGGCTATACGTTGACACAGTAAACCGTTTTTTTCCGCTAGAAAAATAATATTTACTATTCTCCTGCAAACTTGAGAACAGTTTATATGTGTCTAGAAGAATAAATGTCACGTTCCACAAAGTTCATGTCCTCCGTCACTTCAGTTGCGGCACGTTAAGCGCAGATGGTTTCAGAATTTCAATAGTGAGAGTTTATTATTCTGAAATAATAAAGTGAAGAACAATGTAATACGTATTTACATCACGGAGAATTTGAAACCATAACCTTCCTAATAAAAGGAAAACATGCATGGTTCATGGACGTACTCGCGAAATAATGTCGCTCAAATATTTGCGAAAGTACGATAATTACGGAAGTGACGTCGAAATAGCAGGGTACGTTTTCGTATAGTTGTGAAAGCTCTTATGTACCTACAGTCCTCTGGACGTTGTTCATCGATGGTATTTTCTCCACTCTCATTAAGTAATTTTCCTTCCCATTTGATCGAACATAAATTCGATCAAATTAATCCTCTAAAAGAATAGCGGAAAAGGAAATAGTCCACCCACGTAAAATAAGTGTGTTGAAATTTATGACCTATGTTCGGCCATAACGACTGCCCAGAGACCAAATTACTACACCATTACCTTTCACCCTACCAACCGCCCTCGTTCTAACGAGTAATGTCTACCTTAGCATCCGATGATAACTAGATATATGTTTTTTCCATACACACGAAGAATAAGAACATACACCACGAGAAGGGCAATATTTATTGCGTTAGAGATAACGTGGGACTTGAGGGTGCCATCCAGCGATGAGATTATGACTTAATAAGAACGGCAGCGAAACCCATTAGAGAGCTTCTGTCAGCGACGACGTGGTTTCATATGTCAAGCTTAAGAGCCCAAATTTTCCGCGAAGTCTTGAGAATTCTGTACGCCAAAGGCAAAATGACATTTTTTTGTGCTTTGTTCTGTTTGATCGACCCGCATGCGAAACTGACAGAACATTAATATTTTTATTAAAAAAAATAATGTCATGACCTATACAGAGAAATACTTTCATAGATTGAAAAACATCACTACTGACAAAAAATTAGGGGGAGGAATAAATGTACATGAAAAAGAATTAACATACTGCAAATGGCACCACGCATGCTCTATATTGGGGTGTTATCGCCCAATTATTATTTATTACAAGAAATCAGCCAACACCCAAAAACCCAAAGGAGCTTTGGAACGATTTGAAGAGAAAATGAATCATTCTTATGAATCTATGGTTGCTGCTCGAGTCGAACAAAAAAAAATGGATTTTGATCTTATTTCTTTAACATCCTAAAGTTTTGACAATAATAATAACTTCGAAATCCAAATTTAGCTTAAAATTTTCGTCGTGGTCTTGCATCTCTTTCTTGACTAATTTAAATACAGAAGATGTAGAAGATGTAGAAATGGATATCTAGACGTCTCCATGACTGGGTTCAGATGACCTGACGTGAAACTGGAGGCATTTCAATTAGGAAAAAAAATGGGGTTACGAACCCATTTTTCATGGTTAAAGAAGCTTATAAGGATAGATGGTTACACCAGCTCTAAATCGCCATCTCAGAAAAAGAAAAAAAGCTAAAGATTACAAGGTAGACATTACCAAAATTATTAAACAAAAATAAGGACTTCAAAGAAAAAAGGGAAAGATGAAGCTAGTCCATTATAGATTGACGATTAAAAGTTAAAATTCTGAAGATGAAAACAGCAATGAACACTTTAGTACCTGCGACAGCTCAGATTTAAAATTAAGAGAAGAAGATAATTAGAATTCGTTCTGTGAGTGCATCTATTCCAATTATTAGAATTATGAAATTTGGTTTCAGGGCCTTAGATACCATAGGTGGATGCATTAGTAGTATGGGTTAAATGACGACAAAAAATGTAAGAAAAGAAAAGGAAAGAACTGAAAAACCAAAAAACTTATTTCTTACGAGTTTGTCACACCAAGAGTTATCTCACACTAGGACTGTATTTTCCAAATGCTGCTTTTTGTGAATATTTTATCCAAACGTTTCATCGACAACTGCGGCTAACATCTTCAGTGCATTGGAGTTGACGAGAGCGAAGACCATACCTAGAAGTCTCCACAGCGACTGAATGGAGAGCTGGCTGCGCACTAATATATATCCCCGGCGGAGGGGGTGAGTCGTGGGGATGTCACGTGGATCAATGGCTTTTATCACACTAATCCACTGAAGATATCGACCGCATTTGCCGAAGATACGTTTGGACACAATAGTTCCTATAGACCACCAGTATTACTATGGATTCCGGCCGTGAAAACTTATGTTCTTATAAGTGATAGTAAATAAAAGAGCTCTAAAAACTGCTCTAGTTTATTTGAATTAGAATGAATTTTGTCACTTTTGGTTAAAGTGAATTACCATTGACGATATGAATAAGTATATATAAAAAAAGCACTAGCGTCTCTATATAGAGCACTAAAGAATGGATGTCAACAAAATAAGGCTTACTCGCTTCCATATTGCTCTTTGAAATAAACAACTACACCTATGAATATAATAAACTGGCGCTTGTATATGTATATATTTTCGTGGAATTCAAATAAATTTTTCCGCGAGGAACATTTCATGAAGCAAAAATGTTTATGAGCTGGCATAATTCGTTTTTTACGCCTTGTCAAGCGAATTGGACGTAACAAAAGGTGCAGCCGTACAACCAGAAATTTTAAACATTTTGGAATTTATGACTACAAAATAGTCGTCAGCCGTATACGATTCATATACGCTGGATATGCCTTATAAAGAGAAAAATACGTACATTTCGCACTTTAATGCATCTATATGGGCAACAGTGAATAAACATGAAAATAAAGGATTTCACATCATACACACAATTTTATCTAAGCTTCAAGTGTTATTATAACTGGGAACAGTTTTGTTGCCCGAGCCACAAAAGAACAATATACCATAGACGTAAAATTTTGATGGTAGTTGGGTCAATTATAACGTTTGGTCGATAATCAGATAATTATCAAATTAGTTTTGAAAGAATTGCTACGAACGACACTCTGTACACCAGCAAATTCCGAAAGGGTCTCCAAATCGTCAATATTATTATGATAACAAATATGCTCAAAACAGACAAACTCATCCATAGAACTTGCCTGGCTATGGGTTATTGATAGAAGAATGCCGTCAAATGCAAGCTATAGTGGCGCTTGCTTTCCTGTGCATGGAGGGATTCACTGTTGTATATTTCTATGCTGTGCCAACGTAAGGTTAAAAATTGATGCATCGCATGGTAAACATTCAATAATTGAAATCGTTCAATGACATTACCAGTAAAATCGCCGAAAGAAAATTCAAAAACAACCAATTGATTTAAAGTTGCGATTCCCGATGTGACATCTACTGCAGATAATAAGAAAAGTTAAGAAAATTCATCTAGTGCAAAATAAGATAACAATTATTTCATAGTATAGTCCGAGAGAAACTATTTTTTTAATTATAGTTCTAGTATAGATACTTCTGACCTCTACCTGACTAATTACATAACAAAGAAATCGTTTTTCTACAAGGGATGAGTTCCAAGGTTCCCAAGCAATTCTAAAAACATCAAATTAGTTCTCACGTATAAAGTAAAGCATTCAACCTCATTTTAATAGACAGTTAATGCATTTCTTATGACATTTACCTATTGTGGAATGCAATTGAATAGATTTCTTCAGATCACGCACCTGATATATAAACCACGAACCCAAATCGGTACAAAACAATGAGATCAATTATTTGTTTAATTAGATAAAAACATTATTGGTGTCAAGGGTTAACCTCTGTAACAAATAAGCACTTGTTGAGCTACGTAGGTATGTCATAAATGGATTACGTATGACATTGTTCGCTTCTCCTTCTTGAAAATGTATTTGTGCTAATTTGTATCGAAATGGTTTGGTACTTCATTTCAAATGTTACAATTTATAACCAGTAGTACTTAAGAACACTACTAAAAACCGAAGACTGTGGAACCAAAAACTTTAGAACTAAAACACCACCCCCATCTCACAGATTTCTCCACTGAATTCGTTTTTCATCCAAAGACCTCATGGCGCTTCATCCTTGTTTTGGTGCACCCTCCCACAATACGAAAGTTGTGGGGGCGTTAATTACGTCACAATTTTTGAAATATACTGTAACGAGCGTATATGTGTACGAGAGCGGCGACGAGATCCGACAGCAAATAAGCGGAGTTCAAAGAATGCCGGCGTCGGTCGGCGCTTTGATGACAATAAACAACGCCATAAATTAAACGAATACAATAGGCACTCCAGTAAAGTCTAGTACGTCATTCTGGATTCCTCTGGAATGTTCCATATCTGTATAAATACTTGTTGACGTAGTCAGTGACAACAGTCTACAGTTAGCTTCCGAACAAGTAATAAAAATACCGAACTACGATATACCGAGTAAAATAAATACACATTTCTCTTGTCATATAAATAAGTCGTTGAATTGTTATTAGTGTTTAAGTGTTAAATACATAGTTGTAAATAAATATCTGTTAAATAAATAAGTTAAACTAGAAAAATCGTTACAATACTAATGGTCATCGCGATAACACACCCTCCGTACATGTATAACGTAAAATATTTTTGATTCATCAAAAATTTATCACCATCCAATTCAATCATGAACTGTATGTAGGTATCATTGATCATTTATTGGGCTATAATCAAAAGCTGATTGAGAAAGTAAATTGTCTCTCAAAATGTTTTCTTCTTGAGATTCAAAATTTCTTCGCGTTATCCAAATTGAGAGACACTCTGACGCCGTTGGGCTCATTAAATTCTTTTTATTGCGCACAAATTTCATAAAGCAATAATAGGTGCCTGGTACCTACGAAAATCGCTTCATTATTCCCATCGACAATTTTCTTACCCACTGATTCGTAAAATAAAACATTATGTAGTAATTTCTGCGATAGAACTTCTTGCAACAATGATTTTTGTTATTAAGCTAAACGATTGACTACGTAATTTTACACTGCACTACTTGCAACGTTATCACAAAATAAACGAGTGGAGCACGTGATTCCAAGACCGACAATAAAAGTTATAATTGCTGGTTATTCTCTACAAATCAGTTTAACACCTCCAATTTAGTGCCTGTTTGCGCAACTGGAGTTACCTACTCAATATTACATAACTAAAAGCACGAATGCACAATGTAGAGGAAGTCACTATTTACCTTCAAAACTAACAATTATTTTAAAACAAAACTTAAATCGATCGTAAATGTGGAACGCATAAATCAGGAACATCAGTTTCTCGAAAGCAACAGGTACAGATCATCAGTTGCTTCCCCTCAAACACTGGCA
This sequence comes from Agrilus cyanescens, assembly GCA_947389935.1. NCBI lineage: Eukaryota > Metazoa > Arthropoda > Insecta > Coleoptera > Buprestidae > Agrilus > Agrilus cyanescens. Next base: position 15,858,829 of record OX376713.1, on the reverse strand, counting down.
ACATAGAAACCAGAAACTCAATGCAAAATATTGTTTCCTTTTATCCAGTGGCGGCTGGTTATAAGGTGCGCTGGTGCGCGCGCACAACTGGCAATTTTTGAAGTGAAAACTTCTTTGGGTGCGTTGTGCAATTTTTAATAGAGATACGAGCGTTACGAGCCGTCCGCGTTTTCATTAACGGACTGGAACCGCTCTACCACTATACTGGTGCACTCGCAACTATTTCGTCCTAACTGACATCTTCAGTTGATATCTATAAGCTGGTATCTGTAAGTCTGTCGTCAAAAATTACCTATTAAGAAAGTTTAAGATATAGGTATTCGTATATAAGTACGCATTAATTTAAAATTGAACTAAAAAAGAGAGGTGATTCATAAACTACATGTCGAAAATTGTGATTTTTTTGTACTGACGCCATAACTTTGGTGGCAGAAATTACACTAGAACCAGTGTATCGTTCTGGAAATTCGAAAATATTAGGAACTGGAATACAGTTGTGATAAAAATACTGAGAATGGAATCAATTAGAAACTAGCAAATATTTAGGAATGGTCGAAAACCAAAAGGTGCAATTGAAATCAATGAGGATCAGAAGAGATAGGATTGTAGGACTCCTTCTGAGCATGAAGGATTAGTTCGAGATATATTAGGGGTAGTAGCATGAGTATAATGGCAGAAGAATACTAGATGGTTGTTTTCCATTAGTTTGTAATGGTAATAATTGGATGTACATGGCCAGGACCACTCTTTGGACTGAGTACTCTACTTGGGCTGAACTTTATTTGAATGAGATTTCAACTAGCATCAAAATCAACTGAAAAGAATATGATCTAAACAAAATCGATTTCCAAAAGAAAAGGACTCTCCAAATTTATGATTTCTTAATTACCAATTTCTCTTCCATATTCTGGCATTCTCTAAAGCACCTAATGAAATTTGGATTTGGATGGAGAAGAAAAACTACCTATTCAAAATTCTTCTAAGATTTTCCTCATCTACTTCTACAAGAGGAAAATGTAATTAGATATTTAGCAGCTACAATTTGTGATGTCATAGTTAAAGGAGACATTTCGTAGATGGATGCAACCGAATGTCTTAGTTATTAGAAATGACTGTACCGGAAGATAATTAAGAAACTGTCTAATTCTAAAGTTGAGTGCTATCAAGTGTGACGTTGAACTCTAAGTGCAATTTCATAGAATACACTTCCGCTGACTGCTCTTATATTGCATCAAAGTAACAGAAATATAAGCGTTGAGGCGCAATAAAATGATGAATTTGTCGTTTCCGAAGGTGAACGAACCGCATTGTTGCAAGGTCGATTTAATTTTTATTTTTTTTATTTATGTTTATGTATATCGCGGTCAGCTGTAGCGACGACGGACTCTCAGCAAAACTAATTTACATTAATTAGCATAAGATTAATTAAATATACTCCATCGTCGTTTCCAAATTTAGGGATAGATACATAATTAAACAAGAAACCTTGTACCCATAGGTAAGTATTCGAATATAAAAGTGAAAACCCGTCAGGAAATGGAAAGGCAAAAAAATCGATTTTGCCGATTTTTATTGATCATCTCAGAATAGTGCGGATTCTATGTTTTGTAAACTGAAATTAATAGTTATTTTATTCAACTAAAACGAATGATTAATTATTCAGAAAAGCTGTGGTTTATGACCATGAAGTGTGATGTAAAAAAGTTTCCTTTCACACTCCTTAGTAACCTTCCCTATTAAATAATATGTTACCAAAAATAAACCATAGGAATGGGCGTTCAAATAACCACAACCATACGCTAAATTATGCAAATTAGACAACTAAAAAAAAATTATTGCCACAAATAAAACGACAGTCAGTCAATTTCCACAGGGATCTATAGAGGGTTTAGAACAGTATCTCAGGTTCAAGGGGGTGTACAGTTTTTTCTCAATTTAAATGTTTCGTAAGGTCATTAAAGTGAACGCAATCAATTGCAGTCTCTATAAAAAAGCGAATTTTTGCTGGTTATATAAAAAAGCGGAATCCCTTAAATCGACGAAAAAGTGGAAAGGCATGCATCGGTGGTGCGGTTCAATTTACCAGATTGACCATAAATCACGGCACTTATATTAACTTCGTTTTCGACAGGAATAACGTCCTTCTTCCTTGCTCCTTGCTTCTCTTTGTTTAAGAAGCTCCTAGGTCCCCGTGAGCTATAATTCAAAGCATTAGGGCCGCTTCGTCGAGTAAGTAAGACGTAAAAATATTAAATAACGACCATGTGTCGTCCTACCCTATAACTCGACAGTGGGTGCTCTGTATTTTGCTTTTCTTGCGAAAACTAACCTTATCCATAATTTTTCTGTTTATTCGCAGAACAAAATGAAACCCCTTCTTCTTGAGAAAAGAACACCACATGGCGAAATTCTCAAAGAAAAAAAATACTGAAGCTGGTCCTCACCGAATTTCAATAGTTAATGACCCAATTCGTTACCTGTACATTTTTGAAGCAAAGCCAAACTTTTGATTATGTAATAAGCATGAGATTCTATGGTGTATGAATTTCAGATGAAAAAAAAAATTGTAACGAGCGTGTATGTGTGCGAGAGCGGCGACGACATCCGGGAGCAGATAAGCGGAGTTCAAAGAATACCGACGTCGGTCGGCGCTTTGATGACAATAAACAAGGCCATAAATAAAACGAACACAATAGGGGCTCGAGTAAATTCTAGTAGGTCATTCCCGATCTTTCTGGAATTATTCTACGTCTCTATAAATACTTGTTGACATGGTCAGTAACAGTAGTTTACAGTTAGCTTCCGAACGAGTAACTTAAATACCGAACTACGATATACAGAGTGATTTAAATACGCATTTTCCTTGTCATATAAATAAGTTGTTCAATTGTTATTAGTGTTGAATTATTCTATTAGTGTTTAAGTGTTAAATAAATAGTTGTTAATAAATATCCGTTAAATAAGTAAGTTAAACTAGAAAAGTCGTTACAATGCGTATCAGAGCTTTTGTCACAAACAAATCAACAAACCTACCCTCACGAAGCTAAAAGAAAGTATTTCTTTATCAAAATGGCCCTTTTGTTTCCTGTAATCATTTTTGACTTCTAATAAGTTTGACTATTATTCTCGTTTGATAAGATTCTCAAAATAGAAAAAGAAAATACAAACTATAAAATAGGGTTGGAAATACAATCTGCTAATTTAAAAGTTCCTGTACAAACTTTGGGGGTTTAATTTCTATTCGGAAAGTTATAACAAATTCTTAGACACACGGCTTAGAGTTCAGTTTTTCTTCATCGGGTTCACGGCAAAAAAATTTACGAACCAAGAGACTTCATTTTACGTGACTGCAAAATACATAGCAAACTTCGGAAAAAGTTGGTGCCCTAAATGTTTAAGTTCTATAGGGGATAATTCCCTCTAAGTTAGGAAAAAGAACATTGAGACGTCAATTTGCTCTTTCTTTGACAAATTCACCCAAGAAAAAACTGCGATAATAACGTTGTATCAGAAGTCTAGTTAGGCCACTGGATAATATTTTCATAAATTTTAAATTACCTGTCTGCTCGTAATATTCATGAGCTTGCTAGTTGTCTTCCCAAAGAATTATGAAACTTAACTACAACTTTTATGTAAAAGATGAACAAGTTTATGATAATCCAAGTTTATGCTTTATGTACACTGCAATCTTAAATTACAGCAGCGGCAACTCTTGAATATTAATCATTGGCTAACCAGATAATAAAAAAGTAAATCAACAAAATCAAAAAAAAAAAAAGAAAACATATGACACGTAGAAACCAATACGATTTACAGCTAGAGGATTAAGATTTCTGTGATGCACTCTGTAGGGCCTGCGCCATCTTGTTGAAGCGAAACTTCTATGGTTGGGGGTGGTAAGGGTGTTGAAAGCGAGTCATATTATGAACCGCACATTTTATTTTGTCTCAATCAGAACCACTCCACCCCAATCAAATTTTTACCTCCATCCTGCACGCCAACGCTTTTCGACGCCCAATTTTTATTACTGAGAATGAAATCCTTACAATTTCTCTATCCCCACCACCCCCCTCCGACCAACGGTCACATCCTATCTACCGGTGGGGGGGTGACTCCGACCAACGCTCAGATCATACACCTTTTTGTACGTTCAAATATATCAACTTCACCTCCACCTCTACCTTCACCCCGCCTTGACTCCCAATTTTGATCACTGGGGATGGAGTTCTTGGACCGTACCCTATTCCCTCTACTGACCATCATCCCCTTCCGAATGACGGATTTACTTAAATATCACATCAAACTTTTCCTCAGACAGTTTACTTATTATACTCATACTGAAGACGAACCGTTTTTGAAACACTGGAGACGGATGTACCAGCGTCTTTTGTTGAACAAACCATTCTTTACATACTGCTACTTTTTAATTTTATTTACTAACAGCAATCATACAATATCTTCTTATTATCCTATTAGTGGTAAACCAACAATAGCAAGCACAGGAATAATTTTATTTACTTTATTATAAGAATAACTAGTGCACTTAGTGGCATTACAAAATAAAAAATACGTGTGGCACTCGGGGGCTGCCGCGGTAAAGCTATTGCATAGTTTGTCAACTTATGCAATTATAATATGTATGCAATATTTTTTTTCTTTGATATTAATATAACAATAAACCTATATATTTTCTCAAAAACAGCTGCTTACGTATTCGTCCGATTTCGGAGCAGCTCGTCTCGATCCGTGCGAGCTTCGTACAGTCTACACGCATACGTCTAGTCGCACGCACACGCCGCACCGCTGTGCCGGTCGGAGTGGGGGGTGTTAGGTTTTTTCGTTACGGAATTTCTTGATTCGGTCACCGCGCTCAAAGACCGCGATAAAAGCTGTGCAATAGCTTAATAAAAATATATTACAGCCCATAACTGTTTTTTAGATTACGGTGGTATTTATTGTCTACATAATTTACGGAAAAAAAAAATAGAATCCCAATTTCGACATATAATAGAATCCAACAAAATCGTTCCATAATTAATTTATGCCAAATTGGTACAGTAATATTAATACAACCAGAAATATCAAATAAGAATCGTGATATTATCTTCATAATTTATGGCAATAACTCTTGTCGATAGCTCCGCTTCCAAGGATGCACCTTGAGGAAAGCCATATGTAATAAAAATATGGAGATAAAATCCGTATAAACCTCAATTAATTTAAGGCAAAAATATTCAAATTAAGTTTTATTAACAGTTTCATCGTCAAAGTTAGTAAAGTATTCATGTTTCAAATACCATTAAGCGTTGAAATCTACAATTATATGTAATGGAATCTGGTCAACACGTGTTAGTTAGTTAGTTACATGGGCAAAAATATTTATGCACCTACTCATGTTACTGTCAATTGTCATCAGTTTGTAATTCCATTGTAAATAACTGATTTACATGCAATATTAACAGAAAAAAATCTGTTATCAAAACTAACGAACAATAGACTGTACTTGATATTATGAACACTGTAAAAGTTGATTTAATACGTCTATCAAATATTGTTTGCACCCAAAGCGGATTTTGTTCGACGTGCAACACTAGAACTGTTTACAAAACGCTTTCCTGATTAAATTATTCAAATAGATACCAATGCATTATTAAATTATTATGTAAACTTTAGGTGGAATTTGTGAAAGACAATTCCACATGATATGTGCGTTTATGTTTGCGAAATCGAGTGACAGATTATATGTAGGTATATAAAAAATATACGTATCTATCGCATTTATTAACACATAAATGTTATGAAAGCAATATTGTACTTTGATCTACTTATTAAAAGTACTTTATTCAACAAAAAATAATGAGAAGTGTGCGTCTCTGAGACACATAAGAAAAACGAAACTTCTTTCACTTGAAAGTGCATGACAACCACAGTTCTATATAAAATCCTACTTAAAAAAATCAAGTATAGAGAAAAAACACGGATTCCCCAAGACAACCAAGTTCGAGACCCCAATGCTAAGTCTTGTTGACTCAAATCAATTATTGTTCCGTATTTGAAACAATAATCAAACTTTGAGTGCTGATTTTCTCGAAACCAACTGGATAAAGCAGATCACACATTTCCACGGAACGGAACGGATCAGAAAGGAAAAGAACGGAACGGAATGGAATAGAAATAGAATCTTCAAACATGGGCGCTAAATTCAACGGAAGTAGTATTGGTGACTTATCTGCTGTCTCTTAGCAAAACGTTGAACGACTACTTTAATATTAAAAGCAATGAAATTAATGGATGCATCTACTCAACCTCAATTTCCATTTTCCATAAAACTATTACTGATTAGCTACGGTTGTTGAAAGAGTAATTATAAAAGGTGACCCCTAGAACTACCGTCAGTAATGCATTTGACTTCCAGTTACAACTTTTTCAAATCAGTGAAATAGCGACATTCTCAATGAGTTCCTAGTAAAAATAATCGAAAATACTGAAAATACAATCCAAGAAATCACTAGGCGAAGATAAGCAGTCCCTATTAATAGAAAAAGTCTTCAGTAAAGTTAGTTACAAGATTAAATTTTTTTCCAAATTTGAATTTCTTTTCACATTCTGATACCAGTTCCATAGTAACAGGTTCAAGGTATCTAGGATTCCATCATCAATTGCTTGATGAAATCAACTAGAAAAGTATATGGGGAAGTTTTCTAAAAAGAAATTCAAATTCCGAATAAAACAGAAAGAAAGATAACGTAACGGAATGGAGGAGAAATTTCGAATCTCCACACATGAAGTGTTGAAATTCGCGGAAGTAGTCTTGGTGACGCAGGTCACCATTTGCTTCTCTTCTTTTATCTATCTCCTAGCAAAACTTTCAACTTCAACATAAATATGTAATCAACTTAGAAAAGTGTCAAATGATGAAAAGCAAATGTTAAAAATTGAATCAATGGATTCTTTTTGCAACTTTTTGGTTACGAAAATCCATCATTTGTAACTAATTTGCTCTCTCCAAAACTCTAAATCAGTGAAATGATTGATTTCTCAAGAGGTTTCAACGAGTTCTTAAGAAAAATGGCCGAAAATACTAAAAAGACAGTCCAAGGAATCACTAGACGAAGGTACACCATCCCCATTAATTGGAGAAAAGTTAGTTAAAATTAATTATAAGATTAAAATTATTCCCAGATACAAATTCATTCTTTGTTTGCTTTGTTAGGAAATTTCTGTTGAAATTCTGATGCTAGTTCCAAACTAGTTCCTTTATTGCTAATTAATAATGGCTAAGAAACTAAAGAGCTGTCATGATTATGACCTTACTTAAATCCGAAAGGACTAAAGACAAAACACCATTCAACAGAGGTTAATAAAGAAATCTGCCAAGGGATGATTTAAAATTATGGATAACTCGTTCAGTGGAAGACAATCATCTGCAGCAACCAAGACTTTCAAAAAATTGTGAAGCACTTCAACCCTTCTAGCTTTTAATTCTTGGATAATTTATCAGTTATTTTTAGTCTTTGCCTTTCAATTTTCTTTAAACCCTTCAATACGTTACAAGTTATGAACAACTAAGCAGGATATCTCTAAAGTTTTGGAACTGATTGTGAAAACTGGGCCATAAACTTTAGAGGACAAAAGCAATTTTCCTTAGAGGACATATTTGTACTCGAATTATTCCTTCCAGTAAAAAAGTAGTTGCTAAAACGTTCAATAAGATAGAAAAGTGTTAATTATGTTTAAGTTTAAGGACATGGTAAATGTGTTAATGTGATTTATGCAACCTTCGTTCAAGACGAACATTTCGACAAAAAAAAATGTTTCATTTAATTTAGTCAAGGTTGAAAATGCGGAATTCCTATTATGTCATCTCGATTGACAGATGATGTTACACCTCACAGACTCTCCATTACTTGCACCAACTAACTAATTTCTTAATAAAAGTGTTTAAGTGGTTTATCGGTTTTTTTTAGAGGAACTTTTTATTGACATCTAAATAAATACTTTATAACCTGTTGAAGATCTCAAGGGTATTTTGAAGTACACATGTCTTTAAAGCGAATAACATCTCGCTCTTTTGCGTCTCTTTAATTATCAAAGAGAAATTAATTATTCATATCTTCAAGTTTCCATTACGTTCTTTTATTTTTATTGCCTTTAATTAAATTCTTGGTTTTCTAGCTAGTAAAATAATAAACCATTAGCATTTAATATTTCTGCCAATAATAATTAATAGTAGTTTTGTTCTAACGCATGATAAAAAGTCAGAGTGGTTTATATTATGGCTTCAAGAACGTGCAGACTCTATTTTAGAATTATTAAGGAACCGACGTAAAATCGTTTATTATGAAAATACCCTTTTTTATCGTCAGAAATGGAAATAACGTGATGAGTGTTTTAAGACACGATTTAACGATTTATTTTAGCGATCGTTTTTCAAAAAACCAAGTTAATTTCGAATATTTGACACTGCAAGAATACTAACGTTTCCTCGTGACTTATTATTCTTCAATTCTCTCATTTTCACCAGATCGTCGCAATATTTCAGATTCATGCATACTGCATGAGCCGACTAAAGAATCGAATTTCCTTCTGTAACTTTTTTAGATGAGATTTGAGAAAATATCGAGCAGTTAAAAATTACATTCAAATAGCAGTTTCATCAAAATAGACAATTTTATTCATGTATGATCAAGAAATTTTCAAAGAAGTGAAATATGAAAAAGAATAGATGTACCAATTGTTCTATAAATTCCTACAGGAAGAAGGGTTATTCTATATTCCTTGCAAATTTTATATCAAGAGAAGGTGAATTCTGACCTAAATTATAACTAGGTGCAACAATTTCGGCATATTTTGTGTCACGTGATAAATACCAAATTAAACAAAAATAATAAAAAAAGTCCTACATGTATTTCGTTCATGAAATTTTCCTGTAACCAATTTTTACTTTCATATAACATATTCCAAGGCAATGAAGATGTATATTGACAAAAGTAATTGAATGTTAAAAAACAATTAAAAATAAAGTAGAAAATTTGTTGTACGAATCAGGTTTGTTAAGTTGCTACACATTTATAATTTGTAATTTGTAATTTGAAATAAAAAGACCAAATGAACTGCAACTATTGTTGAAAGTGTTAACCTTCACAGACTATTTCTCTGAAACTGTGAAACCGTTAATTGATCAATTTATACCTATTCGTAATCAGTTTGATTCATTATTATACTTTTCTTTTACCGTTAATTTATTATTCTTTGTCCAACGATGAATGGCTGTGACTAATGTATCTACCTTTAGTCTCAAATCACACTTCAGGGACATTTACTTATTTAAATTAAAAATATATATTTTACAAACATGTTTATGACAGGGTTCCTTCCATAAGCATAATATTTTAAAAATATTTTTTAGTTTTGAAGAAAGATGAAAAATTGCTTTACATTCTCTTTTATTATTGGTAGGATTCGATCAACTTCGATCTTCCGACTTTGATGCCCTTTTTTTGAAGAGTACTTTTTAATACCATTTCCCGTTAAATAAGTAATTCCTCTGAACTACTTTGGGAATGCGAAGTTTTTGGAGGTACTAAAAAAATCACTAATTTAATTAAGTTGTCCGTATAAACTTCTATTGACATGAGCTTTTAACGGCTGACTGAATAGAAAAAGTCCACCAGAAGCGCTCCATTCAGCGTAATTTAGCCCCGAATTCAATTACAGAGAGCTACGTTGAGATAAACGTATGGAGAACCTGCTAGCGTCCGGCATTTTTTAACAAACACAATCAACTAGACGAAAGTAATCTTGGTGACGCAGGTCACCATTTGCTTCTCTTCTTTTATCTATCTCCTAGCAAAACATTCAACGTCAGCACAAATACGTAATCAACTTACTAAAATGTCAACAGATGTGAAACAAATATCAAAAATCGAATTCAGTGGACGAATCTAATGAACCTCATTTTCCATTACCTAATGGTTTTTTACAGTTACAAAAAGAGTAATTACTTATAAAAGGTGACCCTTAGAACAACTATCAATAATAAATCTGCTCTCTATACAATTTTTTATAAAAATTCATTATTTCTAACGAGTATGCTCAACAACACCAAATCAGTAAAATTGTGTAACTCTCAAGAGGTTCCAAAGAGTTCTCTATAAAAATGATCGAGAATACTGGAAACATAATCTAAGAAATCGCTAGGACAAAAGTCTTCTTCAGCCGAACATGCTCTGAGCAACCGCGATCACAAAATAACCTTTGCTAACTACTGGCGGATTGTATCAGCCAACGGCTATCACAGTAGGATAGTCAGAGTGGCCGTTGAGATCCAAAAACACCCGGAGAACTTCAATAGGAAGGAAGAAACTTTCAGACTCACCCAGATCTAGAACTGGATCCTCAACAACAACGACAAACATACCACGGCAGCCGCCCCTACCTACAAGTCACTCCAGTCAGACCTCCTTCATCTGATCTACTACATCTTATACTCAGCAAAAGTTACAAAAGAACAGTTCTTCGACAGACCTGCTACATCACTCACAGACTCCGATATTCCACCCACCAGTGGCAAGGGAGAGGGAGTCTTGCGTGAATTAGCAGTCAGTTCTTCAACTGATCTTCCACACCACACACAGACACCGATATTTCTCCCATCAGTGGCAAGAAGAGGGAGTCTAGAGAAAGTTATCAGTTAATAAGTGCATAGTGCGCATCACCAACAACAAAATTCCCAAAATGGACTCACCAGACACAGGCCAAGAAGATCCTATCACTAATATAACCAGACTTGAAGACACCCTTTCAAAATACGAGAAGGCGCTAGAATTAATGCAGGAAGAAAACTCCAACCTCAAACCTAACCCAATAAACACAACCCTACAGAATATAAACTACGAAGCCCACATCAACCACCTAGTGCAACAAAATCTTAAACGAGCCAACCTTGGACCCACATATAACAGTCAACTCAGAAGAAATCGCAGAATACATCAAAAGAAAAAGTAACAGGAAAGCACCAGGACCGGACGCCATCACAATAAAATCCCTGAAAGAACTACCTGCTCCAGGAATTGACATCATTACAAACTTATGCAACGCCGTACTGAATCTTCAACACTTTCCCAAAACATGGAAAACCTCTGAAATAATAATGATTTCAAAATCTGGAAAGCCACCTGACAACCCAGGAAGCTATCGACCAACCAGCCTGTTAAAAACTATTAGTAACTATTAGTAAAACAATCATACTCAAACATCTCAAATTCGAAATAGAGGAGAAAAACATCCTTCCTGACCACCAATTTAGATTCAGGACAAATCACTTAACAAACCACCAACTAACCAGAGTCGCCACTTACATCTCAACCGGCCTCGACAAGAGTAGTGCTACCACAGCGATCATGCTCGATATCGAGAAAGCGTTTGATAAGGTGCGGATCGAAGGGCTCATCCTTAATCTAAACATGTTTAAAATCTCCAAAAGATTAATTAAAACTCTCTACTCGTATCTTACGGATCGCCAATTTTCAATAAAAATTGGCAACACCAGATCAAGCCCAAGATCACCAGCAGCCGGTGTCCCACAAGGCTCCCTCCTGGGTCCAATCCTGTATCTGATCTACACCGCAGACATGCCCACCAGAGACAACATCTTCATAGCCCAATACGCAGATGACACTCTCGTAGCTGCACAATCCAGAGTGCGCAGACACACAGTCAGCAGATTAAACATATACCTCTCCGAACTCGAGAAGTGGCTTGACGCCTGGAGAATAAAGACAAACGAAACAAAAACAGATGCTATCTGTTTTAATAGAAAACATAGAACTCCAAGCAACGACATCTTATTCAAAGGCACCAAAATCCAACCCACAAACTACATCAAATATCTCGGAATCACCCTGGACAGAAGCCTAAACTACTCAAAACACATCCTTAACACAAAGAGAAAAGGACACGCCGCCTTCAAACTCCTCTACCTTTTGCTGTGTAAAAGTAGCAAATTAAGCAACAACATCAAAATTAGAATATACAAAGTATACATCCACTCAATAATCACATACGGCTCCATCATCTGGAATCACGCAAAGGCCACAAGAATGCTCTGCTGCCTGCAGAATAAAATAGTCAGGACAGCCCTAGGTGCCCCCTGGTACATTCGAAACACCCAGATTCAAAGGGAGATGGAAATCATCCCACTTGAGGAATTCTTCACAAAACTTACAAAAAACTTCACCAAAAACTTAGACCTCCACCAAAATGCAGAGTTTGCCTCTCTAAATGCAAAGAATCAGAACACCAAAGAAATATACCTGAAAATACCAATACAGTGAAAATCACCCTCTAAAACTACAGGATGAATATGCAAAGGAGCGAGTCTCCGGCATCTACAACACAGAACGAACGTACCTACAAGTATAAACACAACTTGCGCAGGAAAAATCGTCAGTCTTCGTCCAGCAGACCTCTGAAGAAGCTCGCCAGGTCATGCTAACAAATCGTTGAGACTTGAATAAGGATATCATCAGTACATTAACTGGCCGCGAAAGCATGTACCAATTGAAATAATAGAAAGATTATATAAATCCCATTCACTTTCTTATCTTATATTCAAATCAACTATTCCTAATAGAATTATAGACGATTACCATTAAATTTAAAATGATTCCTGCTTGAATTGTGAGACTAAATCGCGTATCCCCGTATCGGATTATTTCGTATAACGTGGCGATTCCTACCTTACAATAGCCCCCAAGGAAGATCTGAATCAACCATTACTAGTTTCTTCCTATAGTTTACAAATGCTGGGGACAGAATCTGTATAATGCCTACCAGACTAAACAGGCTAAATACCCGAGCGGATACACCGCTAACCTGCCAAGATAACCTTGCCTCTCCCCTAGCATACAGATTCAACTTCAATACAGCCTTCCAGACAGGAAACGTGTCCCTGTCTGGGGCTGCTATCTCAGCCACCTGTGATGAGTAACGGTCGCGCTCGGTCTGGCTCCTTCAGCGATGGGACACCCGGAATATGACTCGAGGTAACCAGCACCCCAGTTCTAGCGCTTCAGTCCCCCGGGTTCGCTACGGATACTAGTGCTGGCCGCGCAAACCTCGACGACACCTCAAATGACCGACCGTTTACCCGCAGAATGGACTCATATTGGTCGGGATACACCACCCACCTTTGATGAGTGACGGTTGCTTCCACTTTCGTGAATCCTCTACCACGCCTCTCTATCGTGGCCGTTGCCTACATAGTGGGATCGGTTGCGGGATATCTCAGAGATATCTCAAAAGTACCCGTTCGGTTCGACACCTCATTCGGCTCCACCGATGGGATATTCGTAATGGGACTAGAATTTAACAGTACCCTAGTTCCAGCTTCTCAGTCCCCCGGGTTCACCGCAGATGTTATTGCCGACCACGCAAAACTCCACAATACCTCAAATGGCTGTCCGACCGCTTATCCGCAGAAGGGACTCACTATCTTAACACTCATGTCGACCGGACTACACCACCCACGTTTGATGAGTGACGCTAGAGGCCACTTTCGTGAAACATCTTCCACTCCTCTCTAGTGGGGTCCTGGCCTTTGCCCACGTGGATTAGGATCGATTGCGGGATATCTCAGTTTTATAGAAAAGCGTCGTGCGATATGCCCGCGGGACTAGCTTCGGATACTATGATAGTAATACGTGCTCGGTCCGATACGTCAAATAGCTGCCAGCAGAGTGACTCCCGGAAATAGGAAAGCACCTCGGCCCCAACACCTCAGTGCCAGCGGATCCAGATTTAAGAAGAAATGTAAAACATTGCGAGAACACCGCAGCTTAAACACTGGATATTGAAGGCCAACCATCTTGAATAGTTTGATATTTCAAAATAAATGATAAATGAATACCCCATATAGAATTATTGAAATGGATAAAACTTAGAACTGACACTTTTGATATACCATTATTTTAATACTGAATTGTGAAGCTTTATACAAAGACTAGAACGTCGGTATAACGCCAAGGTGATGCCCTCAAAGGGAATAGAGCAGTAGTAAATCGAAGACGTGAATTTACAACCATAACCCCAATCAAGTCAACAACATACATGTACCTTCCTAAACATCAATTTATAAAAAAAAACTGAAGTTGTTATTTATCAAAATTGCAAAACATAAAACCTGTCAAGAGAGGAGCAAATTATTTGGGGACCAAAGATAATCTTGAACGGTAAAAGAAACTGCTACCTTTCGCTTGAAGAAATAACGGCTTGACGCCCTCCTTTAATGACTGGACCTAACGCGTTAATTACTAGGGAGGGACAGGGGAAGGGACAAATTAGAAGTTAACGATAACTGCTGATGGAATACGTGCGTATGGGGGAGCTGCTAACCGGAAAATTAGATTGAAGCAATAAATTGCCGGCCCATTTAAATTTCGACATTACGACCCTTGCTCGTTCAAAAACTAATAAAATACAAACAGGGAAAATAAACCAATATTTTAAGGTCAAATTTTCTCTTCTGCGGTTAATTTGCATACTTCCATTTGTGGTTCAAGTGAAGCCACTTATTGCAATCCCAGATGAGAATTACCTACGTATTATCTGTGCGGAGACAGTGGGAGTGCAAGTATGGCGTTCGCCGGCTTCACTTCAACTAGCTCCATAGATCTGCCTTTCGGGCGCTGATGAGAACCAATAACTTCGAGATCGCGATCCGCGTCTGTTGTTTGGCGAACGAGCACATTATGATCCTCAATGACTATTAATCCTCTTTTCAACGAGAAACCCTAAATGTCATCAGCAGCCAATTTCCAAAAAGGTGTAAATAACTCTGAAGAAGCAAGAATGTAGCAAGACAATTCTTTATATAGGTAGGTGTATAAATTACTTCACCAATTAGAAGATTTAATCGCAAAGAAGAACAGAGGAAACCGATCTCAATTACATCTATTGCCCACGACGTACGAGTCTGAATAACAAAATCGTATCGGATTGCAGCCACGTCGATCAGCATAACTTGGCGGTCAACTGCTGCTTGAGGCGAAATGCTATTGCTACGTAATAAACCGCTTCACCTCTTGTTGCGAAAGTGACATTGAAAACAACTGATCGCGGCAGTTAAAAGAAGAAGAAAAAAATACAAACAACGACGACTGACTCGCCTGCCTGCGCTATTTGCCTCCTATTACGCGTATCGCTGTTGTTTCTTTGTGTATTCGAGATACGCGATCGTATAAACACAGATAGATACAGTTGCGTAATACATCACCTGTGCATTTTTACTGAGTGACATGGCCAGGGAACTCTTACGTTTCCGTGGGCGAGGTTGGCGCACAACATGACACAATAACAACTCAATTGATCATGAACTTTAACAGAGAACCCACCAAAACAACAGCTAATTACAACTCAGGATCACAACAGGTGGAAAAATGAATAATCAAGAACCATGGTAAATTGAACACATCAAACTAAAAATGAAAAAGTCTGATATCACAGTGGTGATAAAAAAAGAAGCCAATGATTTTTAAATTATATCTTAGCACTCTGTCGACGATACCAGACGCGGGACGCGATTTCGAACTTACAAGTTCTCATCAGCGCACTATAGCGTTACCATCGAGGAAATAACAACACCAGACAACTACATAAAATGTCTGATTCGTCACTGCAGATGATCCACTATACGGAACCTTTTTACTCCAATAACCAAAAGTGGGTACTTGTAGATGTCGGAAGAGGTTATATGAATCGGCGATCAAAAAATTTTTTTGAATGATAATATCCCTTCTCTACTAGATGAAGAGAATGATATCAGGCGTAAGCTGACTGGCCTTCCTTTTTCCTGATGGTAACGGCGGTGGGCAGCTCGAAGAGAACAACGACCAAGCGAAATCACTCTTAAGCAGTCAAGATCAATATACATGATACCACAGACGGCATGTGAACGCCATCTTCGCACATAAGCTATAATTCAAGCTCAACATCAAAAGCGATCCATTGAATGTCCTTAAAGCAATGGATCCTTGATGATGTTGAGCCTAAGAGCCTGTGGTGTTCATAAATAACAGAGTTCACCTACTTCTAATGACCACAGACCATAGCCAGTCACGGTTTTGCTTAGGTATAAGAACTCAAACCACGTCTGACCAACAAGAAACATTCCATGGTGACCACCTATATTTAGCTTCGCTTTTTAATTAGGATACATACTGTATGTATAAATAGCCAATTGCATATACATACTGTATGTATAAATAGCCACATCCTTTTAATTAAGTACTTTGCAACCATCATGGTACAGAGAAGTTTAAGACCAAGAAAGAGCCAAAGGATAGATTCAAGACCACAATAAGTAAAATATACTATATGTCTAAAATCATTACGAATCTAAAGCCTCATTGATTACAAATGCCACCAATTCTTCCCTCCTTCCCTGTTCCAATAGTCAAACATTGATGACTTAAATTTATTAAACCATCAGTTATTAACTTACAGTTCAAATAAGTGAAACCAACTTCTTCGTGATTTAAGTGATGTTAGGTGATATTTGAGTTTGCCAAAAGGGAGTGCTTCAATACAAAACTAGTACGTATAAAATCCATGAGAAAATAAGCGAGTGTTTTGTTAGAAGTTGAAGTTGAACATGAGCAAGATGAAGTGCACATACCACGGCAATCGTGCACTCAGATCGTGCCATAGCCACCTTTGTACACTTATGTAAATGCGAACAATTACGTCACGTCAAACACAAAGATGAGGTGTGGACTGTATTGCTTTGTAATTGATGTACGTGAAAGTGGATTGTTTTGTATAAACAATATCATACTTTTCTTGTTTGTAAATCTTTAAGAAGACGGTAAGAAGAATGTGTCTGACATAAGAAATTTTATCTTTACTTAACAATCGAATTAGGGATGAAGACATACAATGGATTGTATTTTTTGGCCGAAATACAAAGTGAAGATTTGGAAAACAAATAACTGGAAATGGTTAATGTCAATTTTATATGAGATTTCTTTTGGCCATACACTAAATGGGAAATTTTTGTTGATGATTTTTGACCCCCCCCCCCATTGCATATATCTCTTACAAATTGGGAAAAATAGCAGCTCCAAACATTTACCATGAATACGAGACCATAACCACAAACATGGACAACAGGAAAAATATATTACATAGAAGACCAGGATTATAGCAACTGAAAATATTCAGAAGTTCCTACCATGGATTTAATAATGTAATTTTGATCCAAATGGGCCTACCTATATACTTGTCTATCTATATAGCTATAAAGCAAACTAAACGATTTAAATAAACCATTAGCCTAAACTATTAAACATAAAACATATGCATATTCTCGGTAGATACCAGCTCAACGACAATGAGATTAAGGACAGCTTTGGAATAGAAATGATTCGCTCGAAAGCAACCATAAAATTGGAAAAATAATTTACCCACCCAGAGTTTTATTGTTGGAAACTTGTGGCAATGACATTTAAGCAATAAATTTGCTTTCCCTTTACGACCTTTCGGTGGACTACGTAGTTTATCGAAATCCATTATTTACGACCTGTTTGCTCAATAATACTAGAAGAATAAAATAGTGTAACTCAAAAGAAGTACATTTCCAAAGTGCTTCTAATAGTAGACCAAGCAATCACTACAGTAAGTTATCCAATCCTACTCGGGACCAAAAGCGAGACATTATGTAAATGAGTGAAATCCAAAAGAATCAAATGTCCAGATACCTACTGATATTATTTACAGTAGAATAAGCTCGTCGCACCATTAATTCAATAGATTGCCAAGTAATCAATGAAATTATTTCCAAATGGAAACTATAAGCTACATATGGTATTAGTTCCAATGTTGTGGATTCAAAGTACTCATAATATTGAGCATGAACTATTATCGCTCATTATTGTGTAAACCTCAGATTAGCTATATAATGGAGCCACGAATGATCCCTGATACATTGAGAGCAGTTCCCCCATAAGGACTGAGGTTTAACACCGAAGTAAAATTGTATTTTAAAATAATTTGGAAAACAAGAACACCACCATGACAGAATGTCGAATGTCATAGGAAAAAGCAGCTCTGTCCAGAGCACAGCAAGACTGTAAAATATGGTTGTATCAACAAAAAACGAGAAAAGTCATTAATTGAAAAATAAACTACAAAATAAGCCATTACCAGTCATTTATGTTAGTTCATGTGTAATAAACTCACGGTATCAATAGTTTGGGTGATTACCAAATTAATGAAGTCAAATGGAACATTCTCCAAATACAAACTTCAAGCCACACATGGTATTAGTTCCAATGTTGTGGATTCAAAATACTCACAATTTTGAGCATGAACTATTATCGGTCCATTATTGTGTAAAAGTATGATTAGCTATTCCATGCAGCTGCGAATGGTCTCTAGCTACATTCTCAACCATTCCTCCATTTGTGTTCTTAAATAACAAGAACACCATTATGACAGAATGTTGAATGCCATGGAAAAAGAAAATAACTCTATCCAAAGCCCCAGGAAGACTATGAAGTATGGTTGTAGAATCAACAATTTAGTTGATTATCAATTTATTTCCGACTAGAAACTATAAGCCACAACATGGTATTAGTTCCAGTGTTATGGATTCATGGTTCGGTGGACCAGTGTTAGAAATTTTACTAGGAAAGGACAAGTGGAAACTTTAACAGGGCTCCTCCATTCTCCTTTTTCTCTTTGGGCATGAAATTTTATCGTCCATTATTGTGTAGAATATAAAATGAAATTAGCCATGCCATTTTGATCCAGCCTGTTCTCCATGGAGTTACGAATGACCCCTACTTGATTCAGAGCCATTCCTCCATGAAGACTGAGTCTGGCATTAGTTGCAGTGCACTAATCTCATAGTGTCAACAGTTCAGTTGATTATCAAACTACTAAAGTCAAATGGAATTATTTCTGAACAGAAGCTATTGGCCACAATATGGTATTAGTTCCAGTATTGCGGATTCATAGCATCCATAGATCCTATATTATTATTAAAGACAGTCAAAAAGGTGTAAGTGAAAGAGGATCTCCAATAATTAATTCTTCTCAAATGGACCTTTTTCAATCATTATTGTATACAATTCTGGTCAGTGTCTCCTCTATGAAGCTACTGAATTCAGCAACACTATCCTTGAATACTGAGATTAAATATAGATAAATATAGATAACAAACTTTACTTCTTAAAAGAAGATAAGAGAATTTAAACCAGAGGGGGTAACATAACTTCATTTATTCACCAGTTTATAAAGAGGAACACAAAAAAGTTGAAGTGGTAAAGATTGTTTGGTGTCTGAGTTTTGTTTTGCCAGGAATTTCTCTTTGCTGATTACAAAAATAATAATATTTGGATCTTTCAACGTGCCTTGAACCACCAAGACTCATTTTTTCTATAATAGAACATATAATAATACTCGATTCTAGAGTGAATAATGAACCTTGTGGAACTTCTTAATTTATTTATGCAACTCAAACAACTATCTATTAATTACCTTTACCAAAAAGCTTGTGACCTTTAGTTTAATAATCATTTGAAATTTTTATTGCAAGTGTACTTCACAAGAAAAGAAAGAGTTTGTTGCACAATTCATAAAAAGGAACGTCGATGGAGTTGCAACTAAAGCTCAGTATTGAAAGCGCAATCAATTATTCTTATTATTATTATAAGCGCATCAAAACAGCAAAGGCATTTCATTAAAGTCATTCTCAGAACGCATTTATTTGAACATACATGTTTCGCAACTGAACCGAATCACCTTGAACTGGAAATCCCTTTTATTTGCTAAGAATGCGTCACCATTATAGCAACCACGTTTTCATTATTATTTAACATAGTTGAACATTTACACGTTTTAAAGAATTCATATTATGCATGTAGACATACAAAAGTATCCATAACAAAAGACCACCTTACCAGCACAGGTAAGTACCTACTGTGGTTTCTGTTTCTATAGAACAAAAACAGTGCGTTCCTTAGAATCATTATAACGTGGTTAATTTACATCAGCTGGCAAGACAAAACACTTTTTAATCACATGCCTTTGATGACCTTGGACTCTATATTTATGACTTCACTTTTTGCAATATTGTCCTTTGTTTTTACCATTCATTTATTGTACACTTGGTATTTTTCCACGATGTAAAAAACACAAGCTTCAAAAAGTTATTAAAATAAAGTAGATGGCTATTTTTGAAAAACGGTATATGCAAAAATCACCCTTTGTATTTATTTTTGCAAGATTTGCAGTTTTAAGTTAAAAATGTTTCTCAATGAAGCATCTGTCATCAAAAGATCACCCTGTTAGACCACCTGAGGAAAAAGAACCTCAGAATGGCTTTGACTTACTAGAAGAGCCTTTGAAAAAGACTGGGGACTCAAATCGACTACCACGAGATGGATTTTTGAGACGGTACTGAAACCCAGACTGCAACTTTAGTCTGGTAGAATAGGGCCATCCTGACTACCTCACACAAAATACTGGAAAATGGAGAGATTGCACCAGGAAATTGTTTCTGGGGCGATTAGAACAGCCCCTGCTGCAGCTTTGAGAATGTTCTTTGGCATCAAACTTATTTAAATGACCTTCATAGGATCTAAAGCAGTAAAAAGATATGAAGAGACTTGTGGTGCTCCCTAGAACATGATCAGGAGAAAAATCTTTGAGATGCTCCCCAATCGTACTAAAACCTGCTTTCTCGTCTACAAGAAACAGAATTAGTCTTTTAACACTAATTAGGACTGGACTATAGAAAAGACCTCAATTCTGTGAGACCTTTAGTTTACGGATGGGCTCAAGAACGTGGAGAGGAGTATGGCCAGTATTTATAGCCGCTAGAGTGGGAGTATGATACACTGGGATGCTGTACTATTTAGGTTCTCAATGGGTACCGACTCAGCTAGACCTAAAATGTTAAGAGACTGCCATCTAGCTCTCAACGAATCGATTAAAATCACAAGTCGTACTGCTTTGGATCCCAAGCGGCTTAAAGAGTAACGAAATGATGGATGGTCTTCCAAAAGGAGGAGCCAATAAACACGAATTTAGACCAGAAACTACCGTTGGTAGTTTCCAAGTAGGGCTGAGTCAGAACTTTGCAGGAAAAGAAGGATAAGATGGGATACGGGAAAGCAGAGGCTTTCATATCCTTCACTAACTGCGGAGACTAAGAAGGACTACCTGGTTCTTAAATCAGCAGGGAAAAAAATGTGGACCTGGCAGTTATGGATAACTAAGTAATCGCAGAAACAAATTAGAATTGACAGTTATCTCTTTCTGTCATTTCCGAGAAGTAGTGGAAAGGGCTATCCACATCCTCTGTCACTGCCCCATATTAAATGAACTAAACCGCTGATCTTTTTTGGATGCCACATCATGGAAGAAGACATCACCACCTTAAACACCCAAAGCTTCCTTCGAGGCGTAAGTGGTCAGGTGACACACCTTCAGGAGCTAGGGGTTTATTCATTCGTCTGGGGTCTTGGTAATGATACTGTTTGAAGAGACCAGAACTCCAAACAATATTACCAAAATCCTTTAACACATTATGAGTAACATCTCAAATCATTTTATATTCTGTTAAGTTGATTTTAAATCTGGTTTTAAAAATAGATATATTTACATTGTCTCAATGTCTTTTACAGGTTATTCACCGTTCTTCTGTTATATGGCATTAATTATAAACAAATAAATGTTAATGTAAAAGGCGTTATTCCTGTTTTACGACATTTGCATAAATTCCCAACAAAAATAAACATTAGTCAAGATTACCTGACCAATATTATACGTATAATATAATGATCTAGTAATGATCGAATTTTAACCGTATTACGGATCTCCAAAGCCAATTCCCTTTCCAAAAGCGTCACTTTTGAGAAGCTTATGTTGACAAGGGTACAGGTCTTACGTAGATGCCATTAATAAACAAGAAAATAATTTTGTTAAAGTTAAATGAAAATGTGCAAAAGTAAATATGTAATTTTAATGTAAAGATTAGAATCATCCAGGATGAAGCGTCACCAACTGATGTTTCTGGATTTTCATTCACGATCAGAATAACTGGCTGCTGTTCAAGCAGAGCATGAATGACCTTTTGAAAGTAATATTATCATCAACTAAATTCGTGACTTGTCAAATTTAAAATTTCTTAAACGACAATTCAATTTCTTTTTTTTATTAAAATATCATGGTGTGCGGGTGGCCTCGCGGAGAAAGTTCCGCGCGACAAATATTGGATTTAAATGCTTTTTAAGGCCACGTTTAAATCGATGGAAGTACTATCTGTGTCATTTATTGCGCAAAGTGGCCTAATTCCTTCTTATATAACTCTGCGTACCATAGAAAGCTGTTGCGAAACCCTATGAGCCGTGAAAAATTAATTTTTGGCGCATGTACACGTAAAAAAAAACAAATATTTAAAGGTACAGAGTCCGTTTCATTAAACAGAAAACATATAAATATGAAGGTCGATTATCACATATGATATGGTGACATTCTAGTGCCTTGCCCATGCCGTACTTCTTCTATTATAATCGATTTTTGGCCGTGCCATCGTCAAATGGCACGGAAGAGGAACGGTACAGGAATGGCACTCAATCGCTACCATCGAGAATTTAAGGCCCAATAGCCTACGCGTAACGTCATTGCAAGTAGTCCATTTACAAAACCCTTTTGATGCAGTAGCCAAAAGATTTCAACCTGCAAAAAAAATTTTCGACATGAATTCTTACAGAGGCCGATGAGAGGAGCAGTGATGCAAAATTTATTTGGACTTTTCGACGCATACGTAGAAAAAACCACGACAGATAAAAAAACAAGCCGAAAATTGTTTTTAATTGAATTGAGTCTTCTGCAATTCTATTAAAAGTCTGACAGCTTTTGGAGTTAAACAAATACAGGGCTCCAAAGATATGCTTAGACGATTAATACGGCGCTGAGCCGTATTTGGAGCGCTGCAATTTTTAACCTCTAAAAGATAAAGGTTAGGTCCCAGATTTTTTTGGAGATAATTTAGATCACCATGAAAAAGGCGATTACACTTCTTTGTATCCATGTCAGTTTTCGCTACGTAAACGTTCAAAAGTCAAAAAATGCGTTTTGCAAACCCCTAATATCACATAAATATTAGTAACAATTATTGGCCAGTGTTAAAAATTTTTATAAGAGCTCATCCCATCGATCTCTGCAAGAATCCGAAGTCAAAAAAAAATGTGCACGTTATGTTCTTTGGCTACTTGACTACAAGGGTTCCGTACAATGGCCTATCGACACCGCCATGTCAGACTTGTTACGTCAGAGCTTTCGGGCCTTGTTTTCTCGGAGGTACGTCACATCGATCAGTAGCATTTTGCTAAGTTTGAGTGCAGCATTTACAAAAACACAAATTAATGATTTACAGCTTAATAACAATGCAAAAATGCAACTAATTAATTCTGTAAAAAAGGAATTTACAATTTCTTAGTGCAATAAGTTCAAGCAAGACTTTCAAAACTTTCAGTTCTTTTTACTGGAGTTAAGTTCGTTGAATTATTTTATTGACTCGCTCAGTATACGTGCGGTTTAAAGTTCCTTGAACGCCGTTAAAATATTAATTTCTAAAATAAAATACTTTGAAGTTTTTAGATTTCGAAATTGCCAAATAGCTTTAAGAGATTATTAGTTCTTTAAACTTTCATACGCTGATAAAGTTCGCTTAAACTTGAAGCAGCAGCCAGCGCGGCGCGGCGGGATTAACTTAATAGATTCCACGCGACTTTATCTTTTGATACGACGACGTATAACACAAACACGAGCATTAGCTAAATAGCCAAAATGACTTTTCGGCCATAAATTTAAATTGAATCCTATTGTCCAGTAGAGTGGTCGACGTGATTGTTAAATTAAGTTCAATTAAACCGTTTATTCGATCCGGGATAAATTATGGATGAACGACTGAATCTGGTGCATTTTTATTTGGAAAAATCCTTTCAAAGCCTTTATGAAAAAAAAGTGAAATAAAATTGGCTAATGGATTAAGTGGGTGTCATTGATTATTTGTTTTGAATCCATTCTACTGCAACGTAACTGTGATTACAGTTAATGTGTGCTTAAGTTATTAACGAGTTTTTAAACTCGACTGAATTGTTTTAAATACAATTTACCTTTCTAATAAAATAAAAACTTTTTCATGGTCCATAACAGAATCAAAATGCCATTCGTATTAACCATACTGCCAACTCTTACCTGAAACAAAAAGAAACTCATTTTAGTACATCAATAGAAATATTAAATTTATTCATGTATTTAAGTATACCAAAATATTATAAATTCGAAAGTCTGTCTGTATGGTATTTTACGTCGCACCAATTTTGATAAAAAATTTAATAAAAACAAGAACACCAGAAAGAGGAGATAGGCTACGATTTTTTTTTTTTTTTTTGATCTACCCTTCAGGTAACTTTGTTTATGAAATATTAAACCACTAACTGAATGGACTATGAAGAGAAAAAAAATATTTATTTCAAACTTTAAAACCCCTGAGGAGCGAAAAGGGTGCTAAATTTGTGAATGGGACCAGTTAAACCTTTACTTAAACCAAAAAATTTGGTGTAGGAACTTTGTCTAACACTTTTTTATTTCTCTACAAATTCCCTTCAAATTATCTACTTCTGTAAACTTTTTATGTATCATATAGTAGATTATGATCCTAGAAAATCCACGGAAAGTTTTCCCACGCAAACAAAGTACAGCTATTTATACGCGAAAAGAAAATCTCTTATCATTATACAAACGAAAATTGGTTCCATAAATAAATAATGACTCTATATCTAAATATAATACCACTGAGATGCCAACTATCTTAACTGACCATTTCATAAATGTACCTATTAATATACGTGAATACATATAAATAATTTTCAAACAGGTGACCAAACCCAAGTGTCATAACCTGTCAAAAATTATATTATACATCATATTAGGAAAATCTACCAATAAATCTAACCGACACCTTTATGGATCCAATTGTCTTCCATATATATTTCCACTAATTGTGTCTTTATGAATTGATTTAAGAGGAGACAGATTCATTTCTAAATAAAGTAGTTAAAAATTAGGGGTTAATTTATTGCTGAAGGTACGTCGAAATTGGATAATTGATATTATTTTTGAAAAGATAATCCGTCAGTTTTGCCATGTTAAATTTTGTAAACATCGAAAATACAATATCTCCTTTCCTGCGTTTGCGAGACTGCAGAATAAAATTGTAAAGAGGGAGCTTCAAGAAGGTTGCTTCATCAATCAATATGACGCCTTCCATTACATTTACAACCAGTCTTATGGCAGCATGTAGACAATTTCTCAAAATGTCTCCTGAACAACGATAAAATTTCTTTAGTGCCTAATTCACAATTCTCCGTTTTATAAAAAATAACGCATTATTATTTACACCTTTTAGAAAACAACTTCATTTAAATGCAGTATTTTTCACATCCTTAGAAATATTAGTTATAAGAATTAATTGATACAAGTGGCAAACTAGAAGATGGAGTCACATCTCTATTCATTTTTAGATAGACAAATAAATATAGTCTGTGTTTCTCACTATCTTCAACTCTATGGTCTAAAATCCATTTGTGTGTGATCAAATTTCAACATAAAGATTCCTTCTTCTAGCTATTATGATCCAACTTTTAAAAGCTAATAGTTATCTACGAAGGATTTCATCTTCCATAAATCATACTGTGCCTGATGAAACTCATTGATTTACTACATTCATCCTAAAAGAAGTCTCATCTAACCTATGAATTCATTTAGACTTCATTTATCGCCATATTCGAAGGTCAAGCACCACAGAAGATTGGTCGAGCCTGTATCTATTGTGTTAGATGTCAGTGGCTAATAAGAAACGTTTAGTTACATATTTAAACAAAGAAATAAGAAAACATAAGCCCATATGGTTTGAAAATAATATGTTTGTTTAACAATTAGTTCCATGCAAGGTAAACTGGATAATATATTTCGACTTTTGGGACCAATATGCTCATTAACGGTCGATAGTCGAATTCCTTGTTTCAAAATTGTGTCATTCGTATGCAAAAATATGCAAGAAGACATTTAAAAAAAAATTAGATGAACACATATATGCATAACTTAGTTTTGGTTAACAAGGTAACAACATTAATTTATAGCAAGGCAATAAATAATTACGTGGTTGGTACATTGAATAAGAAAATGTGTTCCGTATTGAACAAAAAAACGAATATAAATAAATTATTTCCCGTAACACGCCTACTACGAAAGTATCTATTTATTATACAAACAGCCAATCCTAACGTAGTTAGTTTGTTGTCGACGTATATTATTTAATCAGAAACAGGGTAGGTAATTGTTGATTTTGAAAAATTGCAAATATTGAAAATTGAAATATGATACAAGCGAATCTATACGTCTTTGTCAGAAACATGAAAAGCTTTCAGTTCAAATTACCGCCAAGCTCAAACGCCAGATGATGCGTCGTCACTGTATAACGTTATCCCAAACTAAAAGTCGAGATTTAAAGGCGCATTTGGGCAGCTGTATTTTTTCATCTCTCCTAAACTTTTTTGTAGAAAATTTAACTCTACAAAAAAGCACTCTACAAATTAGAATTAAAAAAATCGTCACGGAAGAAAATCTCAAAATTTAAAAAAAGATTGAGTTTCCATACTTTTTCTTTTTTTTGTTTTAGAACATTTTGAAAACAATATTAGTAATGTTTATTGCCACGTCTATATTTCAATCAAATATTTCAATAATATCCAAATTTTATTACGTGTATTTGAATATGAAGAACTGATATTTCAATATACGACTGTTGGGATCGAGTAAAATATATTTTTAGAATAATGATTGATGTTTTGCACATAATTTACATTTTGCTTGTCAAACCTAGCAAATTTTTTCCAATTCTTCCTTGTCACTTATGTAGAGATATATGGTTACCAATGCATAATTTAACAAGCCTACAAACAAATTCTTCAGGCTCACGTCATGTCAGTCAGAATGTGTGAAAACTGGCGTCAAGGTTAACTTAAGCTTCGGAATGGAAATGCCATTTTCGGTTGTAAGGAAACAGAAAACACCACAACATTTTAGCAAACATTCAAATTTTTCGACTGGTACTAAAGAAAATGTTCATACGTTCATTTTTACTCAATATAATCGAACAAATGTAGGTGCTAAAACCTTAACCCAGAAATGAGATTAATTTTAACCTTAACATACAAAATGTGGTATAAGGTAATAAATCGAGTACAGTTTTTGTTATTAGCTTCTTATGATAACCATAAAATATGTAAGTACATAAAAATTGTGAGACCATTAAAGACATAAATGTGTTGCGACACCTTCTGGGCACGTAGGTGGTAGTGTAGATGACATTGGGATTTAAAAAAAAGAACCTCTCGGCGTATGCAGTTAGGAATTTTATTTTTCTCTGTTTAAATGCATTAACTACGCTTATTTTATATATTTCTCCTTAGTTTTTCTGAGGACAAATGTAGTTTTTAAATCATAATTGTATTGCCAGTTACCATGATGGAGGAAGGACAGGATTATTTGTTAGATAAATGTTTTTTAACAAATAAACAATAAATTAATGAAAAAAGAAGTTGAAAAGCAAAAAAAAAGCTGTTAAAATTAATGAAGTTTATTAAAAAAATTATTAAAAGTCATCTCAATTCATAAACATTGATCAAGTCCAGTATTGGTAGGAGTAACGTTGTTAATGATTAAAATCTAAAATCTTCTACACAGATTTCAGCCCGAGTGTTTGTTTTCTTAGTTTTAGATATATTACCGTTAACATTTTCAAAATATTTAACGAACTTTAACTCTACCAAAAATTTTATGTAATGTTTTTTGGAAAAAGAATATAAAAAAAAGAAAATAAAACCTGAAATTCATTACGTTTAAAACAGACCAAAATGAAACACAAGTTAGAATACCGTCCATTCAAAGTCTTCTGCATCCACAAGTAACAAATAGATTTATGGCGATTACCACAGATGGCGTTCCCTTTCTGCCTGCGGTAATATCCTGATTTACTGAGATACAGGAGACTTTAAATGGTCGGTATTCAAAGTCTTTAACGACTACTAAAGATCGACTGTTTTTATTTTTTTCAAAACACATTTTTTGTTGGAAATTATTATTAATACAATTAAACAAAGTCTTTTTGATGATTTTTTTATAAATTAATAACTACTACAACACTAAGTTTGAAAAAAATGAAGCTTGGGGCATACACTAATTGTTGGTTCTATTTTTCTTTAATTGAATAAAATCAGTTAAGTGAAACAGTAACTAAAATAACACGTTGGCCCATTTAATCCTATGGACAAATAAATTGTAAAAAAAAACTGTCCGACAAAGCTTGCATTTGCTTGTTACATAAACCGTGGAAATCGAAGCAAGCCATTCCAGCTTTTTTGTCACAAATTCGTTCTATAAAAGTGCAAATTTAAACGCTTTAAAAAAACAGGTACAATGTCATCGTTGTTTTATTTATAACAGAAAAACAGAAGGAATAAATCCGTTAGTTTATTGTTTCAACAGCGTTAATTGTTTTCTTCTCATTTCGCTTTTTTTAATTTTTATGTAATAAATCGTTTCAAACAAAACAAAGTCGTTAGTTGTGACACTTTAAAACTCGTGACTCAAACGGAATAATTTAATTAGTCGCTTAATTAGGGCATTAGGACAATTAAGTCCGTATTGTTTGAGCAACCAAGTGGCGCTTTTTAACTGTTAACTTAATTAACTTGTTTATAAGACACGTGTACAGCTATACTTAAAGCAGAACAAGAGAGATTTAAATAGAAATCGAAATTCACTTAATTAGTCAAATCAAATGAACTTGAATTGCGAGACAAACCCAAAAAGAACTGTATTATTTATTATAATGATAACATTCATCAAACTGTATCAGTTGCGCGGACGACTGTCAGTGATCATGTCCATGTAAGCATGGACTAATACGTTACACTTGACATAATTATTAGGTAATACCTCTTTAGTGATCTATTCCTCTCAGAAATTGTGTCAAAAGCACCATTCGTATAACAGATTCAATATTGATCCATAATCATGAGGTTTGTTCATTTAGAATTTGAACAGAAGGCATATTTATGTCAGTACTGAAATATTACCATTTACTAGCATCTCAATAGTTGAACTAATTTTGTTAATTTAGACTAATAATAATTCTCGAGAATCTAATAGAAGTCGCGAACAGTGACAACAGATTGTCATCGTTACATAACGTAAAATCATAAGTCCCTCCAAGAAATATCAAATGTCAGGATACTTCACCCCCTGGGACATATCAACCCCGGATTATAGATATCTATGTGTATTCAGACAAATGGTGAAATATCCCAATTTAATATTTTAATATTTCTACTTTCTTGAATGTGAATCTAAATTTATAATTAGGGGGCGAAATGTCTGTGGTTCTTATCGCCCCCTGAGAGATTTTATGTATATATTTTTGTCTCTTGGAAAGAAGTTCTAGAGCCAGTAAGATGGGTTAGGGTAGGAGGGGAGGATATTTCACACCTCTGATTTTGACAAATGTTAACTTATTTACATATTTCAACAATCTATTCAGAGGCAGATAGTGATTTCATAAAAGTACACTGCTTATTTAACAAACTGGTAAAATCTTTTACGAACTGATAACGTCCTGATTCGAGTCTAAAGACCGCTGTCGTTTGGAGTCGTTTCCTAACGCTTTACGAGCTTCTTCAGAGCTCCTTCCAACTCCGGTGCTGAATGCTGACTGACGATTTCTCCTGCGCAAGCTGTATTTATACTGGTGGGTAGAGGGCGGAGCTTGTTCTGCTTCAGTCAGCCGTGGTGCGTTTGTCGGTATCGTTTGGGTGTTTCTCGATGCTGCAAGGACCTCTAAAGAAGCTCGCCACTCGTGCTAGCGAAATATTCGAAGCAACTTCAAGTGACGACGGCCTTTAGACCCAAATTAGGTCATTTCCACAACCATTTAGACCAATTTCAGGAAAACTAAGTAATTACAACGAAGAACAGGACAAGGATTCTACTAGGATAATGAAACTATGCAAAGTGGGTATCAAGTAAGTGAGTAGGATTGGCACAAGATGGATTATTGCTGTCTGAATTTTTAATTTTGATAAGCCTAATGTTAGAAAGTCGTATAGTTAACTATTTTGTAATGAATGGCGTAAAACTATTTGCATATTTATGTACTTAGATAAACAATATTATGCTGTATGAAATAAACAACTTCATATTCTTTATTATTTCTTATCACGATTCAAAGAAGAATCTATTCCAACTAATTAGAAATCAGAACTAATGAAGATTTCTTTTAGATAGATAATACTATGTAAATTATTTCTACTGCATTGTTTAAGCGGAGATTTTCCATTCCACAATAGCAATAAATATTTAACTTGCAGAAAAAAAAGCAATTTAGTGTTATTATTTCCTTTGCAAACTCTCTGACGGGCAATTAATTATTACATTACATACAGATCCTCGCATTATCATATCGGTCCGAAACAGTAATTGTTCTGATTTGCACGCTATCCCCGTTGTTGCAAAAAAAAACCTGTTTGCAAATTTAATAGGTTAGTCAGTCAGTCAGTAAGGCCGCAGTTTTTCGTAACAGAAGATGATCTATTAGCAGATCTAATGAATACTGTCAATGTCAGCACAAGGCCGTCATGATTGCTATAATCCCCTGAATAATTGAATTCAAATTGATTTTAATATATAATAATTATTCGTGGGTACTTCTAAAGGATTGGCCATCACGACAATTGTCAGGTATTTATTAAATTATACGTTTAAAGAAAAAAAATGCCATTGTAATAATATCTTTGTGGAAGCGACAAACGTTGTACTAAATTAATTAATGTTTATGATAATCATCAAAAATGTACCAATCAGTTTTTTTTCTTTGTGATTTGATATTTACGTTAAATTATCATCAGCAAAATTTAGAACGAAGTTGAGTGTAGTATTTTAGTAGTTATTACTTTTACAATTTAAGTTTTAGTTGCTATTTTTATTCATGAACAATTTACTGACGTACACAACTACAGTGCAGTAAACTACCACAGATAGCAAGTGAAATAGTTTCACCACAGATGGCACTCACTTGCTGTACGCGGTAATTTATTAATCCACCAAATAAGTAGGAGATCAAGCTTAGTATTCTACCTGAGATCCCCATGACGCGCTGATAAGAACGAATAAGGAACCAGTCCCAGATAAAAATATCAATATGTCCATAGCTAGCGATATATCAATAAAGTTATCGATAGTTATCGACAACCGGTAAGTAAAATCCGTTGTACTAGGAAGCAAAATCGGTTGTACTCGCGACATATTAACACCTTTTTGTATTTTTTTTAACCTCGAAACTATTAGCACCATTTGTACTATTCTATTTTATGTCTACAATAATTATAGAGAGCTTGCAATGTTAATTCAATATTTTCACACATGTTTGTCTCGAACGATAGTTTTAAGTTCAACTTCCAATTATGTCGACCTTCGCAATGTTCGAAATGATGAATTCAAGGTGAGTAGAACAAAACTTTCGCATTATCGAGCACTTATACCGTGTTATACAGGCAATAATAGCAGTCTAAAATAGCTGCAGGGATTTAAAAGATTCGCTTTAGTTGCATAATCAGTCGTTTGGTAAGTTGAAGAAGCAGGTGTCGATGTAATAAGGATGAAAGGATAATGGCAGAATTGCAAACGAAGCAAACACGACTCAATTCGCGTAAAAAGGTTAGAAGCGATCGAGTTAAAGGTCTTAATGATGATAGTGAAACCAATACCTGTGTTTACACAAAACCGTTGAACGTGGTCTGTATTGCTTTGCAGTTGCCAATTTGACCGAAATGAAAATAATATGTCAATAAAGCAACAAAACAAACAGGCGTAGTGGCTATCATTTTATTATTGTAGATATTATTAATTGAAACGATATTTTTCCAAAATTAAGAGAGGAGTAATAGTAATATAAGATTTAATTCATTACAGACTAGTCTAGAAAAATCCTCATATCGATATCAATGATATCAACTGATATCTATCAATATATCGATAACTATACCCATAGTTACCGGGATATTTTTTGTTATAGATAACAGATAACTCCAGGATTAACTAGAGCTGATCTGAACTCTGAACCTGAACTAGTCCTGATCAAAAATATCGATACATCGATATTGAGACATTTCTTGATAACCACCGACAGATCGATAATTATTGATCAATGTGTCATCGATAACCGATAACTAAATTTAATTACCGCCCAGGATTAACTAGTTTTGGGAAAAGTAATTATTGGTATATTCAGTAATTTTGGATATTTCGATAACAATGGTAGCTACTGATAGCTATCAATATATCGATAGTTGTTGATATTGTAGCAAACGCGAGCGTGCTTGTGTACGACCGGGTACGCTTGTATACGTTGCCGGCCGGCTCGACTAGCCGGGCCGGTGTCGGCAGTGTGCGTTGTATTTGTGTACGTGTGTTCCGTACCTGCCTTCAGGAAAATAATTAAGCGGTTCGCTGAAAACGTAAACATTCTTATAAACTTCCAGACTTTTCTGGATTGTTCCATGATGCTATAAAAGTGGAAAGACGTTCGACATTGAATTAGTAATAAATTGGCCGTGACAGTGGCAACATCCGAAATAAATCGACAGTGTTAGAAGTGAATAGACAAATAAATAGAGACGCGCATATAAGTGAGTGTTGTAAATAAACAGTAAGCTAAGTTCCGTATTAATTAATAGTGTTTTTAAGTAGTTATTATTAAATAAGTATATATAAATTGTGTTCCTGTACTTTAGTCTTGTAAATAAATATGTAATAAACCCACGAACACTAAACATCTCTTTTGTTTTCAACAATCGATTACTAAAATCAGTTATCGCCCACGACTACGTATTATAGACTCATCTATAAAAAAAAAACAGATTTGGTTAATGAATCTAATGATGAAAGGAAAAGCAAAGTGATATAGATAAAAATCTGAAAAGAAACTTGTTAAAAAAAAAGGCACAATTCATTACAACCAAAAGCTCCAAAAAAGAAGACTTGTTAAAAGAACATCAGTTGCACGAGGTCATT
The DNA here is from genome assembly GCA_947389935.1 of Agrilus cyanescens. NCBI lineage: Eukaryota > Metazoa > Arthropoda > Insecta > Coleoptera > Buprestidae > Agrilus > Agrilus cyanescens. Next base: position 15,825,628 of record OX376713.1, on the reverse strand, counting down.
ATGGGAACAACGAAGACTTCAAATTTGGCAATATCCATAAGAAACTGTTACTAACGAGTGGAATACTTGGCTAAAGATCATTACATCATTTCCAAGATTTGGTAAATGAAGCTAATATTAATTATAAAACGAATTTCTGTAGTCAAATTGGTAATGAATGCAAACAAAAGTAATAAATATTTATCTCAAATCATCATCATCATCATCATCAAAGAGTTGTCAGATGTAATTAATTTTCTGAGCTAATCTTCTAATTATTACGGTATCTAACATCCTTATCTATTTGTGAACAGTAATCTAATATAGACCTCACTTTGCCCCATTTTTAACCTTTGCCTCTGCCTCTAATATGTCTCGAACTAGTTTTTTTCATTTCTAAAGTGACCTGCCTTCCTACCTATCCCTATTTTTATTGATTGATTCCTCTCATAAATCATTACGTTTACCTATCAAATCTTCAATTACTTTAAACACAATGAACCTGGCTAATTGACTGAAATGACGCATATAAAAGATTTCCATTAGTGGTACGAATTTTTTTTAAACAAAATAAGGTAAAATAATTTGGTACTTATATTCCTACATACCTACGTACTTAATTCATTTTAGTGAGGTTATGTTTATATCCAACGCAATAAGTCTTTAAGATACTAAAAGTAATAGATACGAAAATTCTATGACGAAAATTCTTATCTCTGTTGATTTTAAAGACGCACCCTGTATTTGCAAAAGTCGTTTGAGATAAAACAAAATTACCAGAAAACTCCAAAGAGGATACACACAGAGATCCTTATACAAAGAACATTAAAATTGTACAAAACTTAAAGGAATAAAGGAGAGACAGATAAGAAAGCAGCAGATGATAACAAAACCATTAATTAACTATACGACTTTGTTTATACCAAATAGGAAAAGTTATAGCATTGCAGATACGACGACTTCATTGTGATGAATGGGTTAACTTGGATAGTAGCAAACAGAAACTACAGTATTTTCTTTGCATTTTATCAAAATTAAAAAAGAAATCATACACCAGTGAATACGGAATCAGTCAAAGACTTTCAAGTAATATCTTACATCTGTCAAAAGAAATTAATTTCAACTCGTAATGTACACTTTGAATGTAATATTAAGCAAACAGGCTCGTCTTTGTACACATGTTCGGTTCAGTCAACCTAATAATACACTGACACACTTCTGCAAAGTGTAAAAATTACTAGCAGAAGTTACTGCGGAAGTAAGACGCGTTATTAACAACAGCAAAGGATTCACTGTGTCAATCTCTTTCTTGATATTAGATTCTAAACAAAACATTCGTTGTAATTACGTTTATTACCACACCATTCTAATTAAGATGAAAACTGCGATACATTCAGCGATTGAAACGAAATTTATTAACCTAATTTCGATTAAATCAAACTAATAATGGAATAATTTCACAATCAATATAGGCTTCCAAACTCGTTCGTCAAAGAAAAAGAATAATCTAACCCAGTCCTTACACAAACCTCTGTAGTATATGTACTTCTCAATGGTTGACAACCCCTTAAAACCATAGAGGTGATATAAAATCTCTATATGCAAAACAATGTATCAATGATAACGTAATAATAAAGTGTTAAACGACAAAAAGCACATTTAATCACAATCTCCCTTACACCCTGTTTATGTACCAAAAAGGTTTACTACCATCCTATACCACGTAAAGTCAAGTGAACGTAACGGAAGTAAGCGTTACGGAACTATTTAGTGCTGCCACTTCCATATGCTTCCCCCTCCCATCTTATACTTAACGCATAGGGATAGGGAAACGGATATGCATGAATTAAATAGTTGTTATTTAAACAAGAATATAATAATAACAACAACAAAAAACAATCAAATAAATAATTAATGAATCTTCAAAGATGGATAACAAGTACAAATACAAATGCAAATGAAATGCACAATGTTGCATTCATAATTAAGTAAGTGCATTTTAAACTTTGTCATATGCGGCAGAAAAATAAAAACAAACTAATAATGAAATCATTCGCGTTATAAATATCTCAAACACGTTCAATTTACATTAATTTAAAGTGCCGTCAACGTAAAAACAAAGTCATTTTCTTATGCGTGATGGTAAACACGATTTAATATTTCTCGTTGTACAAAGAACTTGGCACATTTTCAAGGAAATGTTACGTTTATAAAAAGCTGCTAAGTACAAAGACTGCAACTTTGTAAAAAAAGTCAAACGTTTGCACGACAAATTTGCATTAACAAGTAACATGTAAAACGTATTTTGTATCGACTAATGCACATAAATATTTACTAGATTTTTACCTTTCCTTAAATATAACTTCTTTGTTAGGTTAGGTTAGGTTTTTCTGTAAATATGAATGGTAGTAAACGAAGGGGTGCGAGATAATTCATAGATATCAACATGGAATATTTTTAATTCAATTGTTTGAACAGTAAGAATTTGGAGTAGAAGAAATAGAGAATGAGGTTAGGTTAGGTTGGTTTAATTTTTAGCTTTTTCCATTGTTTGGATGTTCTAACAATTACTGCAGATTGATTTTTTTTAAATATAGGAGTGTCTGAGTTATTTGAGGTCAATTGTATAACCTAGTCTAACTAAATTTGTAAACGTACGTTCCATTTTAATTTTGACTTAACCTAACCTAAATTTTGGGAATTCAATGTTTAAGGCAAAGGAAATCGGGAGTGGGTTTATAATAGGTTTTTAAAGCGTGTTGCTATCGACTGAAAAAAATCTGAAAATTTAGGTTAGGTTAGGTTGTTTTAGGTTGTACTATGTAACACAATCTTACCAAATTTTTCACAATATACAGTGGTACCCTAACCTAACATAACCTAACCTACTTTATCCTAACCCAGCCCTCTATTTTTCCTGCTCAAAACTCAAATGACATTTATAATTTGTTACAGCAGTCCACCCCGTATGCGCCATTAAAGCAAGAAGAGATACAATTCTGTTTCTTTCTAAACCTCTATAGACTATGCTTTCCCTATAGTATCTATGAACATCTCGCTCTCTCTTTTTAAAGAAGAAATCAATTTGATACGTCAAGAATTTTTAACGAACAATGTTGCATACTGTCCAAAGACTAGTAATTCATTACAGAAGTCTATGAACTAAATCAACTGAAATTCTATCTGTATTATTACATTTTAAAAAAGACGAGAATCCCATAGGTTTATGTATTAGTAACAACAAAAAGTTCACTAAATTTAAAAATCAATTTGTGTTATTTGTTACAAAATTCAGGACTCATTTCGACGTCTATCTCAGAGATCATCTTCAGGAATTCTTAAAGTTAGTTATCAAATGTTTCAGGTCAAAAATGAATTTTTATAGGTACCTAACTCGTCCAGTTTATCAAAATATACCTACTCAAGCGAATTTACCTTCATCAAATCTATTGCAAAATGAGTTACTCATAAACACGTGTGACAAAATACATAGCTATACTTACACCTTCTTAGTTCTGTTGTCTAACATTAAGGCAAAACCACAACTTCATTTACAAGATTAGAATTCGTTCTTCATAAACTGAAAACAATTATTATTTCGATATAAATATCCGCCACCAATTGAGTTAAAATTGAGTTCAAAATAATTTTGTTCTACAAATACATTACCTTTAAAACAAACTCGTTTAATTTGGCCACATCTCTAATTAATTAAAGATAACTGAAGTGAATAAACATTCTGTCGTTTATATCAAACCACTAGAACACAATTTTCTTGATATAACACATCTGCCTGAATTTCTTGCAATGAGGTAAAGACGAGGAGAAACTGAGCAAAAGCAGCTCGTTCGAGTCAAGGTTAAAACTGATAAGTGGCTGTTGTTGTTCTATAACTAACAAAAAGACGAAGTCAGATTCACACTGACCAAAAAATGTGGACATCTACTAAATGTGTGGCAAACGAAGATGCAAGGGACTAGAGAACGTTTAAAACAAACCAAAACTGATATTTAATTTAAAATACAAAATTTCGATTTGAAAACTTCATAGATAAACTGGTACAACTTTTCTCACTAAAATATAGGTAAGGCGATTAGACAGTTGTGTAACTTAACCTAACCTAACCCAACCAAAGAAACTGGATCCCTACATAAGAGATAAAAATATATATAAAACCCCTTTAGAGTGGGGGGGTGATAATAAGAGTCCCAGCCTCGAAAGGGGAGAGCTTACAATTTTTCACTCTGGTCAGGGAAAATCTCCATCTAAATGGAAATTAATAAGTAATGATCCATTTTTTTTATGCATACCAAAAACTAATTTGTAGTCAACACAAAAAGTAGTCATTATTATTATTTTTTTAAATTAATGTTTATTGTCTTCCTGATACTGAGGGATGTTTGAAGAATGTTGATGAAGAGAAAGCAATCAATTGGCAAGAGTAGCGTAGGTAGATATGTGCAGAGATGGAATGAAGAAGTTTAAAAAAGAAGATGAATTGCAACCACGTTTCTAAATTGACCTTCAACCTTTTCCAAACATATTCTTCTACGTGAAGAGAAAAGAAATAAAATAGCCAAAAACGAAGTGTGTATGTCAGCTCCGATGCACGACTTGAGTTTACTTTTGAAAATTTCTATGTTTTTTTTTACATATAAATTCATGTGTTCCACTAAATAAATCAAATTATGATTAATTAAAATATAAACCTACTAATAAACAGACAATACAAATTATTTTACAAGGCTTAAGCTATTCGCGCACTCGCTCTAGTCACCGGACAGAGACAAACACATACAGTGGTATATTATTATTAAGTATGTGTATGGTATACAAGTTTTGATGTTCTTCTTTTGGTTGAAGGTAAATTTCAAATTTACTTTTTCAAATAAAACGTAATGAAAAATCTTTTATTACGTCGATGTTGCTTCTACGGCTCTACAACCGAACCTGCAGACGCATGACTTGACGTACATATCCGTTTCCCTTTCCCTATACGTTCACTATACCATGGGTGGAGAAAGGATAAGGAAGTGGTAGCGCTAGTTCCGTAACGCTTACTTCCGTTACGTACACTTAATTTTACCCCCTATACATTGCATACGTTTTACTACAAAAATATCTAATTGTAGCGAACGCGAGCGTGTTTGTGTGCGATCGGGTACTCTTGCATGTGTTGCGGGCCGGCGCCTCAACTAGCCGCGGGCGGTTTTCGGCAGTGTTTACGTGTGTTTGTAGGCGTGTGTCTCGTACCTGCCTTCCAAGAAAGTAATTAAGCGGTTCGCCGAAAACGTAAACAATGTAAACAATCTTCCAGACTTTTCTGGATTGTTCCATGATGGAAAGACGTTCGACAGTTAGTTAGTAATAAATTGACCGTGACAGTGGTAGCATCCGAAATAAATCGACAGTGTTAATAATAAATAGAGACGCGCATATAAGAGAGTGTTGTAAATAAATAGTAAGCTCCGTATTAATTAATAGTGTTTTTAAGTAGTTATTATTAAACAAGTATATATAAATTTTGTTCCTGTACTTTAGTCTTGTAAATAAAATTTTAATAAACCCACGAACACTACATAATATTCTCCTATAATATTTAGTATATTAGCTAAATTATCACCTCCCGCAAAGGCGTTAATTGCCTACATCATGAACAAACACGAATACAATGGTATTTCTCCCCCTTCTACGTGATGTCAACTTCCTATGACGCTCCTTGACAGCTATTAAAGTTCCATTTGTGGCGTGTCGAAAATTAGAAATGTATCCATATTAATAACAATAATATTTGCAACATAATAATTTTTCCAAGGTAAAGATGAATTCTCAATGCCGTGTTGCTTTCGCTTCCGAGTTACAATTCGTTCAAACTTTGCATTTTAATTAATTCGACGTTCGCTCATCATCCACAAAAGGCAACCACCAAATCAAAGCAGTCCACGTCCGTCGTGTATTGTCGTCGTCATTCAAAGTATCGCAACTTCGTGCTTCGTGTTTCGATTTGATTTCGATTTTAATTGTAACATGGACGCCCAAACGACATTGTTCTACAGCCCACTTCGATTTCGTATTAGGTGTAATAAGTGGTTAGATAACACGAGTACCAACAACACTTCCGCGAGTCGATGAAATTCTGTTACGAAAACGTTTGTTTGAAACAAATTGTATTCTTTTGTTAATTAAAAAACAATTAAGTAGACAAAGCACTAAAAACGAGTAATTAACAAAAAAAAAACTAAACGCATTAAAATAACTCTGCCATTAAAGGGATAAGCACGGTGAAATTGCCCCCATGGCTAATGAGTACAATAATGTGAATTTTTATACTAGCAAAACACCATCACTTTTAGCGTCGAATTTTAAACTAGTTTTGAGAAAAGGGGCGAGGGTTGTTTCTCAAATTATATTTTATCAAAAACATCAACTGATAAGAATATGAAACCAATATGATTATTAAGGAAATTTTTCAGTGAACACTATAATTTTTTTTCTCAGCTTTTTAGATAAATTTAAATGGTCAAAAAAAAAAATGGAAAATAATTTTTATTTTTTTGTCAAAGTTGTAAGATATTTTCCCCAACTTAAAACGAATTTTGATGTTTTTGGAGTGTCGGCTTTTACTACAAGAAAATTCATATAAATCGGAAAGGCACTTTCCAAATAATAAAATGAAAAGCTAATTTTTAGTAGTATTTCTATTAAAGAGGGATGCAGAATGTTTTTGGTTGGTGTAAATTTATTACAACTTTCTCAAAAAAAAAAATTATTTCCATTTTAAATTATGTAGATATCTGGAAAAGATCTATAAAATTCTCTAAAAATTTTCTCAGAAATTCACATAGGTTTCATATTTTTATTTGTAGTTATTTTTGAGAAAAAATTAATTTGAGAAATAAGAACCCTCTTCCTTTTTGTCAAATAGGCCCCATATCACTATGATTATCTACCGGAACACCCTTTCAATAGGAAACAGGGTATAAGTAAACAAGTATAGATAATTTTATCAAATATAACACTTAAAGGATATAATTAATAGTAGATATACTTTGAATTTACCTAAAATGTTCAAAACTTCGAATGTTCACTACATTTATTTATTTATTGTTTAATTATGATGAACTTACAAAACAATTAATTCAGTTGTAACGCTAAAAATTAATTAGGGGAAACAGGAAAGAAAATGATCTTCTGGGTAAATTGAATTTCTTCAATAATACACAGAAAATTAAATTAAGAACAAGACAGATTGATTCAATAGATACGTTACGTTATGTTAGGTTAGAGTTGTCAAATCCTAGAGAATTTCTTTCTAAAACTAGATTCAAAAATACCCCAATGTCGAAGTATTTTACTCCCGCAAAAGTCCCTAAATTTAGAGTTGGCAATGCTGGTGTTGACTCTACCGAACTCTCACCCATTTTTGATTCTTTGATGCCAAAATCATAATACTAGTTTCAACACTATGACACAGAGTACAGTTCAGTAACCACAATTAGTAGCCCTGTAAATTTCCGAATTAAAATAAAAACGTTTCAAGCACAGGCTTAAGGGGTGAAACAGTGCAGCTCTCCTAAAGCGCCCTTAAAAGTCAACCGTGCAGGTAATTCCATTCTAGAATAAGCGTTTTGCTAGTGATATGAATAATATCAGAGAATTATTAACGCAATCTCGAGAAAGTAACCCTTAAAGTTTACTTGGGGTTATTAATACGCAGCATTGAATTAGGGGATGATTGATTGTTAAAGCCATTTAAATTTTACAACGAGTAACTCTGTAATCTTTCGGTAGTTTTCACTTTTTTAGTATAAAAACGAACAATTGTGATGACTATATTTCAATTGTGAATCTAAAATAGATGTTAATAGTTCTGAACATGTCAGTTAACATATTTGTAATAACAATAGAACTTCAAACTTTTAAAAGGTATTCATTGATACACCCTCGCTTTACTTTCAAACACAATGCCTTCTCCATGAGTAGGTCATACTATTAGAAGTTTGTACAATCACATCGCGAATTTTAAGCAGTTGGTTCTTACATAAAACTATTTCTCAACTTGAACAAATCATGTGCCCAATTTGATTAACTACAGATCGAAATACGTTAATTGTAATTACTTCTGTGTGTACTGTATTGAATTTGTTCATTTTTTTTAAATTTCGTGATTGTAAACAAATATATGTATATATGTGTTATACCTTGATAGATACTACCCACTACCAATAGTAATTAGTTAATTTTATTACAACATCTAACTGTGAATTTAGAACAGCTTCAAGATTGACATTTATTACCATTCAGAATAAAATTCGAGTAAATAATTAGGTCAGAAGCATAAAAGCAAACGTTTGTATTATATTAGTGTATATTAATTAATATAAATCACTTTATACATTATAGGTGTATTAGAAAAGTAAACATTTTGTTATCTACTCAAATTAAAAATATTTAAATTTAGGTGAGATTTTACGTGTAGTGACCACTAGAAGATCCCTGTGGAACTCCAATTTTTTTTCTTATAGAAGAAATCAAAAAAATATATTTCCAAATTGTTTATTTGTGCAATAAATGAGAGAGAAGACTATATTAAATTTGTAAAGTTAAAAAATAAAATCGTACACAGAGTTAATTGATTCGTCTGTTAATAGCAGTAATAATTACTATTCAAAATTAATCTTCATTATGGTAAGAAGTCAATGACTTTACGTTAGTCAATCTATTCTTAATGAATGAATTTTATCAACAAATTACTTTTTCATTTTAAAAGAGATCCAAATTGGAAGAATCAAAATTTATATGACAGATTAAAGTTTCAAAAAAAAAAAACTTAATTAAAGAGATTGGTAATGTTACCTATAATTAAGGAGTCGCAGCTTCTCTGGTACTTTCTCCTATTGAAAATGAAAGTAGATAACTCAACCATCCAATCGACGTTTTTGAAATTTGAGAGTTACAGACTGGAGTAAAGATGAGGGGCAGAGGGGTGAAAACCTCTTCCAATCCCTGCCTTCCCTCTTCGCCTTACCACAATTTCTCAATGGACAGAAAAATGTTGCAAAGGTATTCACAAGACAGTTAGATAAGGTTTTACCCTATCTACTTTTCTATGTAGTATGAGAGTTATGGGTAGGAGCAATTGGGGAGCGTGAAAAAGCTAAACTAACCTAACATAACCTAACATAACCTGACCTAACCTGACCTAACCTGACCTAACCTGACCTAACCTAACCTAACCTGGCCTTCCTCCTTTTCCACTGCCTACTTCTTTGGATTTTTGGTTAATTTAGGTGCCTTCACTTTCAAAGTGGAAACACTATTTAAGGGTAGGTCAGGTTGTTTAGAATGAGGAAAATCATAAAAATACTAAAATTTCAATGTCACTGAAGCTGTGAATATTACTGATTTACTAGACAATTTATTAAATAAATTTTGTTGGATACAGTCTTCATAAAAAAATTGTGCATGAGGTACGAAGAAAATTAATTAAACTTTATTTTTGATAATGTAAGAAATATTTAGTGAAGTTGAACTAATGTTACTAAAAAAAATTAATAAATAATCAAAACACAAATAACCTTGTCCTTATCAAGACCGTATTGAACAATGGGGAGGTCAGAGCTTTATTATTATCATTATCAAACTAACTATGAACAACACCAATTGTAATTATGGTATCATTCAGGCAATTTAGTAATATTGTCGAATGCGCTGGTTTAAATGTGTTAAATCATAAAATGACCATTATGATACATTACATTAGCTTATCAGTATCACTTTTGTTTGGTTCTACGATCGAATTTAAAACCAAGCACGAAACGAATGTGAATGTATCCAAATATACAATACATACATTAATGTATTGGATACAGTTATTTTTTATGGTCATTGACAATAGAATTTTTCAGATAAGAAATAAAAAATGCTTCATAATTATTCGAAAAGTTGTACCTATTGTCTTTAGATATCATCATCATTCATTAAATCTAAAAACCAGTTTGTAGCTATTAAAATTTAATTAGAAACGAAGAAGTTCAAAAAATTGTTAGATTAAAATGGGGTTAACAATATATAGTTTAGTTTAATGCTATTAAAAAAAAATAAAACGCTGTACATAGAATTCTGCGCGCATGTGTGTGTGTCTGCGCACCAGTCTAGCGGTGGAGCTGATCTCGGTAACTCGGGCAGCTAGACGGTTGGTAACGCGAATCTACGTTTGATCCCTTACTGAAAATCTCATAACGCGCCAATAGAAGTTTTCACTTTTACAGAAGCAATCACAACTTTAAAGTATTTTATTTAATTAACAAATAATAATGAATAGTACCTAATTACCACAAATATTTACGTTATATAAATTTATAAATAAACTGATTCAAATAACAATTTGTAAATATCAATTATTTCAGTTCATTTTCGAATTGTAGGTGTCATAAATAATTTGCATACATTAAAATTGATTAGTAGGTAGTAGTTTTGAGACCAAACAATAAAATCCACAAATAAATTGTTTTCCAAATTCAGCTACTGGATTTAAATGCTCATTCTCTTGCTTCAAACGTTTCGATTTAAATTTGTTTGACATCAGCAAAATAAATCAAATGTTGGGATTGGGACCAACATTTGTATATACTGATTAATTATCTTTTATAGATAATGAAATAAAATGATATGAAAACTAGTACGATTTTGAACATGAAAGAACGCTATCGAACCATACCGAAGTGACACGGACATTCACCACTCCATCGCTTAGGAGACGGTAATGAATTTTCGCCTCTCTTCGGCACAATGCGGCAATATTCGGTTTTCATTATTATTAGTCATCTGTCAGATAATCTATTATTTTTATTACTCGTAGAAACCTACGTTTCGCCTCATGTACGAGTCTTCTTCAAGAATAACTTGCAAAATTTGACATGAATAATAAAAAAAAAATTAAAAAAAAACCTTGAAATATCGAGAAATATTTAGTAGTGGTAATTTTTCAATACATTAATATGAATTAAATTCAATAACCATCTACAAATTATCTCAAATTAATGAGGAAAAAACTATTGCTGTCATCATGCCCCCGCCGGGATTCGAACCCGCGTCTCTGGCTTTACGCGCCATTGTTTTAACCACTAAGCTACGGCGTAAAGCCAGAGACCCGGGTTCGAATCCAGGCGAGGGCATCATGACAGCAATAGTTTTTTCCTCATTAATTTGAGGTAATTTGTGGATGGTTCTTGAATTTAATTCATATTAATGTATTTAAAAAAACCTTAATTAAGTTCTCCAGAAACATTGAATAATGGATAAAAACCAGACACCCTGTATAATGACAGCTTCTGTAGATAATTACAAATCTCAAGTATTAAGTGCATTATTATTTCTGTTGAGTGTTTGATATTGAGTAATACAAAAGAAACCTTTAGTTTTATTTTCTAACAGATGCTTAAAACTGGTTGTTATACAGTTATGCACCTATAGAATAAACGAACGTTAAAAATTAACAGTTAATTGAAATTGCAAGTGTCATCGTAATTCTCTACGGTGTTCGCATAGAAAATGAAACCAAAACTGGGTTATTGACCTTGTAACCATTTTAATGTGTACATTGATAGTAAAATAGCTGAGAAGTCAAGCCGAACATGGCGAAGAAACTTCTTAAAAAAGAAGCCGCAAACTAATTGCATAATTTGAAATTGACCTAACAAATTGTAGGAATTCAGGGCAAGGGTTTCACGAAAAACAAAAAAAAAAAAAACGAAAAAACGACCATAAAAAAGGAACTTGGAACTAGTATTAATTTAGGGTCATAAAAAAATAATTATCAATGCTGTTGTAAGTTTTTCTCTGAGCCAATGTGTGACAGCATGAAATAACTTATTGTTAGTAATATGTATAATAGTATTCCAGTACGTTTTTATATTTAATTTTTTCTAACAGGTCCATTGTTATTATTTTCAAGGTGAGTTTGTTGTAGTTAAAGCCAAAAAACCACAACAAAGCACTCACCAATTTCATGACTGGCTGCTGATCTTGAAAATAATAGTGGGTAGTCATTGTAGATGACATTAAAGTCTCTAAAGTACGTTTCGTAATCTTTTGGCCTCTCAATAGAACGTTAACTGTCTCAATTTTCTTTTAAAATCATTGCAATAAATGCAAATTAACAATTGTAAGAAACATTAAATCTCACTTACGTTCCAGACGTTCTTAATTGTCGTTGGATAAAAAAATAACACAACAATGTTGTCTGTACTAAATTATATTTAACATCGCATTATTTCAATTAAAAAAGACAACTTCTGCAGAAGTAATTTAACCTAACCTAAAATTTCGCACTTACATACCTACATACGTGCTAAATCTCTTTTTTAATTAACAGTTAATAAGAAAAAAAAACTAAATATTAATTTTGTGTTCATGTTAATTAATTCTAAAGAATACCAATATTAGCCTACAATTTCCTAACGTTTACAAAGAAACCTAACTTAGCCTAACTTAACCTAACTAAATACTTGCACTCACGTTACATTCGTCATTATATGACTTTGTTCAATGAACTTTAGAGTAGTCCTAAAAAATCTATTAACCCTTAGACACACTTTTTGACTTGTACAAACCTAACCCAACCTAATAAGGAAAGTTATGAGGTCTATAATCTAACCTACAGTTTAAATTACTTAAGTTCATCAAATCATTTTGTCTTTTAATGAGAGAAATAAAACATTCATGTCGTTTTATTTTAATTAAAAAAAAAATAACTTTAGGTACGATAGTTTCAGGAAAGTTAGTAATCCTAACCTATAATTTCCCAATGTGCACAAAGAAGGCTAACTGAACCCAAAAATACGTTATAAATTTCTAAGGCTAGAACTATGTTCTTTAGGTCAGTATATATCTGATTAAAAAGTCAGTATAATTCCCGTTCTTGACAATGTATTAACCCTAACCTACAATTTTTTAGGTTGTACAAACCTAACCCAACTTAATAAGGAAAGTTATGAGATTTTTAATTCTAACCTACCGTTTAAATTAATGAGAAAAACAAAATATGCACGTTACTTTATCTTAATAGAAAAAAAATTAACTTTACAGTAGTCCCAGAAAAATTATTAATCTTAACCTACAATTTCCTAAATTGTACAAAGAAACCTAACCGAACTCAAAGGCAGTATTATAATTTTCAAAGACCAGACCTACGTTGAACCGGTCAATATTGCTCTATCTCATTGAAAAAAGTCAGTATATGTAATTCCAATTCATGAAAGTTTATAAACCCTAACCTAAAAATTCTTGGCTTGTACAAACCTAACCCAACTTGATAAGAGAAGTTATGAGATATTTAAATCTAACCTGCAGTTTAAATTACTTGTTAACATCTTTGCTATTTAATAGGAAGAATTTAACATTGATGTTGCTTTATGTTTAAAAATTAACTACGATAGACGCAGGAAAATTAACCTAGCCTAACCTACTGAATGATTTATAAACTTTATTGATTTTTATTAACTTAAAACATTATTGTAATAGTCCTGAATTGGTTATCATTTAACAAAAGAAACGAAAATTGTAAATTGTAGTCTATAATTTCCCACCCCAACTTAATGGGAAAAGTTATACCAACCTAAATCTTATTTGTACTTATAACAAGACATAAATCTTCGGAAATGATTTATTTTAATACAAAAAAAAAAACTAAATTTGCAGTATTCTCAGGAAAATTATTTTGGTTGATCCTAACCTATAATTTCCTAACTTATGAAAACCTAGTATACTTAATATTATTCCTTATAAGGTTTGACTAAATTTGAGTATCTACCTAATATAGAAGATCATAGATTAGAATTAATAATATTTCTGGGACTATTACAAACTCATGAACCTAACTTTAAAGTAATATTGGTGACATTACTGTCAATCAGTTTTGCCAAATGTAACGATGAAAAAGTTGTGGTTGTGCGTTTAAAACGTACTAAATGGTAACCAGGACATTTTTTGTCCACACTTTTTAAAACAATACAACTCAATTTAAACCACAAAAATGCGATTAATGTTCTAAATAAAAAGGAGACAAATTTAAGTTTTATTTATAAATTAAATTTGACGCAATAAACTTTTTGTTTAGACTAGTAAATTGCACATTTATCTCATAAACGTTGTTTTGAAACACTTATGCAACGCAAATAGTAGGTACCACGTACCATGCTACTTCTTGAAACGCAAAGACTTAATAACAATAAAAATTATAAATAAATACGCAGTCGTAACAGACAACAATTTTATCTATTATCTACATAATTTTCGTTAATAAATAAAAATCTAAATGAAACAGAAAGCATTTCCTACTTACGATTCATTTAGCGTTCATGAATAAAAAATCGCCAAGCTTAACTTTTCAACAATTGTATTTTAAAGAAATGCTAATTTTATTGTTGACTTTTTTATTATTTTAGTAACGATTTTGAAACAAGCTCTAAATAAAAAGCTCACATTTACATTTGCGAGCTGAAAACTTTTCAAGCTTTCAAATAAAGTTTTTATTTTCAATTTGTTTAATTTCTACAAATTTCATTGTTTTATAAAATTATTAAATGCATGAAAAAAGTAAGCCTTCTTAAAATAATTATTTGTTAAATATAATTTATAATCTTGTTGTAAATCTTTATGGTAAAAAGAGTAATAATTGAAATTTATGTTTAAAATAGCATCCCTCTTACAAAACTTTTACACATTTATGTTCTTGTTTGGCCTTTTCAATTTAGCTGCCTTCATATTTATTATTTTGTTTGCGAAAAAGTTTTTCCACTTTGAAAACACATTTATTTCTCATTCTGATCTTATTACGAGACGAAACCAACAGTAAGATTGAGAACTCGTATATGAAATTTACAATTTATAATTTTCGTTATGTGTCTTCAAATTAACATATACTAATCAAAGGATTGTAATATTGTTACTTTGTTTTTATTTGTTTTTCTATTAGCCTTTCTCCTGTGTTTACCTTCGCCAAGACCTCTCTTGGCTGGGGCCCGGATCTACCAGTTGTTATATCTTGCTTACCTTGCAACTTCTCGGCCTGTTGTTACACCTGGATTCCAAAACAACACACTAGATCGAAAAAGTTCAGTAATAACGCGAAAATAATAAATAATAATCACAATTATAAACGACCAATAGAACGCCCTTTCTAAGAATTTTATAATATTTAACACTGTTGTTTTAAAACGTCCACGAAAATTTGTTCAAACTACGCGCCAAAATGTTCAAAGTTCGACGACGTCGCTCCAGCGTCTATTAGGATAACGACGTCGAATGTCGACTGACGACGCTCGGTTGTTTAACAACAATAATAGTTAAGCGCGTCGGTCAATTTCGCTCCTTTCTCGGTTACACTCGGTCTCACGGTGTACGCGATTCCGGAGCCAACCGGAGTTGGAACGCTTTGGAAAGCGTTTTTCCGGAGCGGCGTCGAAGCACAATCAGTGACAGCAGGGACACGATGTTCTCTTACCCAATTTTTTCAACGTTTCGAACAAAAACGGCAGAAATTGATCGTTATACAAATTTTACCGGTTTCTTGCAACAATTCTGTGAAAAAAATCTTTTGAGTGATGACCTGATGACAAACCTAATAACAAACTCATATTACTCAGTAACCTAAAATGTCTACTTACTAGTCTTAGAGGAGGCCTTAAATTTTGTAAAAAATGTGTATTCTTTGAAAATTGACCATTGGCTTATTGTTTATTTCTCAATACATTTTTTTAAGTTAACAATGAGCAAAAAATATCATTGTTTTTTAATTAAATTAAACATTTTACAATACCTCTAAATTTGTTTATTATTCAACAAAATATAGTTTAATAACTTAACTCAGGAACCGACTTAATTTAAGCTCAGGTGATTTGGAATTCGATTTTTTGATTTTAAATAATACGGATTCACTCTGTCTTTGGAATTCTTCTTCAGAGTCCCCATCTTCTAAAATAAAGAAACCGCAAGATCTAGCTAACCCACATTTCCAAAATATCGTTTAATAATGGTAACACCATAGAACACAAGACTTTTAGTTGGGTGATGCTACCCTACGGTACCTACCTGCGACCTTTTGTGAGAGTATACCACTTTTGTCGCTATTATAAATTCCCACCGTCGAGTAACGTCATTTGTCGTCCTATTACGGTACCGCTTTGGAGCAAACCAACGCAGGGGTTCCTCCAGCACAGGTAGAAGGTGCAACCTAGTTAAAGAACTCATTGTAGGCATCGGAAGATATAACTACCACGTCAAGCTATGATCCCTACTTTCTTGTTGTGACCTTACTTGGGTGATTCCAACCACCTGGAGTTGGAATATGAAGTAACAGAAAAGTGTACATTGAACCGTAAATGAACTCAATCTCCACAGGGCAACGAAGATAGCCTTCGAAACAGACCTATGATTCAAGGTAACTAAAAAGGGCGAGGAGTCCTTTAAGATAGCTCTTCAGAATATGAGTGGCATTCATCCCAACCATTTGACGTTAAGGGCTGTTTGATGAAAGCGCCTTCTTACTTACTTAGAACACTACACCTAGAGTCTGCATTTTTTATAAACTTCTAATTCACATTTCACCCCTTTAGGGGTGCTATTCACAAAGATGATTCTATTGTGGATGATCTCGTTATTTTAAAATTTCTACAAATTAATATTATGTTTTATATGTTACGTACAGTACTGATCCTGACTTTCTCAAATTTAAAGAAAAATAAAATTTACAACGACCTTTATGATTTTGCATTTCATTCAAAAAGCGCACTGCAATTACATAGAAGCTAATTCGATTCAGCATGTAATTCACTTTATATGAACACTTGTGTGCAGTCTGCATTAGACCCTGCAATCGATTTACCCATGTAACATTAGCTTGCAAGAGGAGATACAAGGGGAACTACCCCTTAATACAAAATTTTAAATAAATTTTTAGAATTGTATTTCAATCATTTTCACACTAATTAAGCAGTTAACAAATAAGGTAATTATGTAACTATTTTTAGAAAATCTTTGCTTTTAATTTTCGCCAAAAACTGGCTCCTAACATATTTATTATCTTTATTAAAGAGAACACGAAGAAACGGTATCAGCAGTTTCACCCCTAGAAGTTTGTCACGCGAGGAGGGTTTTAAGTATTGGGATCACGTAATACTAAAAATACCTTCGTTAAGCATTCAATTTCACCTGAAAATACAACTGAAAAGGCTTCTGAAGGGTGTATTCGTTATATAGGTATACGAACAATTTTTCTACGCCCAACAAAAAAAAATATATGTAAATTAAATGTAATTTCATCAACAACATAACAGTTTTTTTTTTGCATATCCTTGTTACGATATTTTATTTACCTGGCTTAACGTAGTTGGTGGATACATTAATAGATGGCGCCTTATGCAGAAAGTTTTGAAACAATTTTTCTTAAGATAAACGTAAATTTTAAACGTCTTGTTCATTTTTCGTTACTGAGGAGAACATGATCTTTACAATAATTCCTTAGTCGTTAATTTCAATAAAGTGTTAATAGAAATTTGGCCTACTCCTTTTAAAAATACTATACGTTTATTGTATATTTATATTCTTCAACTGTTTTACAATGTAATCACGTAATTTTAAGTATGACTATAGAAACTGTTACTTGACCTTACCATTTGACTTTTAAGACACCAGTGCGCTCAGCAATGTAGCTGAAAGACACAAAAATACTTGTCACTAAAGGCTAGTAAAAAAAATTAATTAGCTGCGAATATTGAAGACATCAATTTTTGACCACAAAAAAATAAGGTAGCCACATTGACGATTGAGAATAAAAATTGAAATAATTAAGTTCAAATATCTGCTGAAATCTTCAGTACAGTGGCTCTAAAGAGAACTTTATTATAATTGTATCTGCTACAAAGATCTGCTAGCAAAGGATTACGACAGGATTGCAGTTCAAGCAACATTTGTAACAACCAGCACTCGAAGGGAATGAACGTGATTTGGAAGCAGTTGCAACTCATGCGTGGACAAAATCGCTGTAATTATCATGTTCGAATTAGAATCCCATGTAAATAATTCACGATTACATTTATCATAGGGCTGTAGGACCTGCTAGGGCCTCCAGTACCTTAATCCTGTCCTATTTGACACGTTCGTCGTAATGTAGCCACCTTTGTGTGGACAAAGAACTCATCACCATATTGCTATGCAACAACAACTAATGATTCCGAAGAGGCTTTCGAATACAGGGTGTTCCAAATATTTTGAATGAAACAATATAGGTTTAAGACTAACAAAAAACGACTATGTTATCATTTTTTAAGGTAGTTTGTATATATAGCTACAGAGCAACAAAAAGCTAAATAATGATGTTTTATTGGCCTTTCAACTCTTATCTAGCGAAAACCGTGATAGATACAAAAAAAAAATGTTCCGACGTTTTTGTAGAGAATTGAATTTCCTACAAAAAATTCTTGAACAGCATGCCTCTATCTTTTACAGGTAAAAAGATACAGCGCTTAATCGTGCAATGTGGCGCTGAGTGTCATTTGGAGCGTTGTAATTCTTTACTTGTAAGGCATGGACAATTATCTGCTAGTGTTAAAAATTTGGATAAATGTTCTTTTGATAGACCTCTACAAAAATCCATGGTCAAAAAGTTTTGACTACTACTTGCATTGACGTCACGCTTAAGCTGGCGGGCCTTGAATCTTTCATGGTAACGGTTATCTGCAATTCAATCCAAATTCGTATATCGGGTAATGATAATATCATATCAATATTTTCCATTTTGTTAGCAAGGCATTCTCAATAATTTTTAGATTTTTAAGCAAAGAGTAGTTATCATTTAGAACGAATTAGATCTAAATTTTGACACATATCTTTCCAAAAGATTGATTTAAAATTTGAATACTAATTTTTGTACCGTTTCAGACACATATTCAAATTCAAAATCCTACAAATATTCGCATTCTCAAATAATTTAATAATTTTATTAATTAATTATCGTTTCAACAAAATTCTTTTTGACCTTTCTCGAATTGACCTTCCAGCATCTATGATAAAATAAAGAAAAATCATGGCAACAAGCAACACACTACCAGTGAAAATGATATTTCTATATAATATAATTCAATGAAACAGAATTATAAGAAAAATAATCGTTATCAAAATTTTTATTCAGTAATTGCTTTGCTGCATCATGTTTATTACTAGATTTATTTCTATATACAGCTTTCTAATTAACAAAATTCTGCAATGAAATCATAAAATTTATCAGGAAAATAAAAAATTGTTGAAACATAAATTATGAAATAAATAAAATATTTAAAACCTAAAATTATTAAAAATAAACTTAGGAAAATGAAACAAAGAAAATTAAATTAAAGTAATAATAGACTAGAAAACTAACCTATTCTGGAGACCGATTGAGATACCTAACTAAAACCCAAAATTAAAATTCAAAAAAACCAGAAATAAAATCCACATAAATCCAAGAATAAAATAGAACACGTACTCGAAATAGAAAAATTAAAACAATTGTCTAAAAATTGATTGTAATAAATATGGAATAGCGAAATTTCATCTTTCAACTTTTCAAAATTTAATATAACACTTGTCAAACCCGTCCAAATTTGGACATGCTGCATAGCATTTAAGAAATAATAATCAGGGGGACATTTTAATGCCATAACCTCACTTGCTTTTTGAAAATTTGTTTCTAAGCAGTCTATCTAGGGTTAGAATCTGCATGTCCAAATTATGGGCAACCCATTTAACTGATTGGATCAACTGTTTTTTTAGAACATGTAAATGTTAAAATTGGCAATCTTTTAATTACAAATTTTGAATTCTACTTTTGGATCTAATTATCTCAACCGGTCTTTTAAGAATTTGATTTTTTCATTTATCACACAATACACCAAATAGAATATGTTGGTCTAATGCGATTGAATGGCATAATAAACAAATTGAATGGCTTGATTTAAATTCTTCCCATGGCTCATTGGATATTACTTAGCTTCTTAATTGTTGATTAATCCTCGTATGTTTCATTGGATTCTGTACCAATATTTCATTACTTTTCTCTCGACGTACAATTAAAAGAATTTGTCTCTCGGATGATAAATGGAGAGGAGCAAATTGTTGTATGAACAATTTTTCTTGTCGGCCATTGTTACAGCTTGCAGCCGTTCATTTTGGGCATCTCGCTGATGCACACCATAATAGATAAATGTCAAAATTCCATTTAGTCAATACGTTGTAAGTGCATGGTGTACGCTTAGAGAATTGAATTGTGTCCATTGTGGCCAGTTGACCGATTAATTTGTCCGTTCCAGATGTAATGTGTTTTGCTAAAATCGTTACCAATTACAGAAGCGAGCGAAGTGACGAAACGACGTGCCATTTTTATGCTATTTTTCAAACGTTGAGTAATTGATCTTCTTATGTTTACAATTTTTCACATTTAAGCGTAAAACGTGTTGTGTGTCACAATAATTGCTTGTGCGATGCCTTTAATACAGTAATTAGCAGTTAAACCATCAGACGGAGACGTAATTAATTTTTGATGTGGTAACGCCCATTGGCTTACCAAATTAAATTTAAAATACCGTAATAAATTTAAAAGTCTGAAACGCAACTCTAATTCTTCCAAAAAAAAAAACTTGTAGAAGCTCGGCGAGGGTGTGAGAGGAAGAGGAAATATCTTCGGACGCTGGGAATTCACGTTTCAATAAGGACGAAGGAGATAGCATTATTTAGAAGTGAAACGGAGATATCCACGCTCGTAGTGTCGCTTGATAGGCTTGTTAGGGATGTAGTAAAGTAAGGAGAAGCTCGCGAGGTGCAGGATTTGTGTGGTGGAGAGGGTAGAAATTGGGTATAAATAGCGCGAGTATTTACAGTATTTCATAGGGAGTTTGAATATTGTTGGCTCTCTATCTCGAAAATTTGATTCGAACTGTTGCGAGGCTAGTCGGAAAACGGCTAATCTCGATCTGCAGTAGAAGAGGTCAAATAACCATTTTGAACGCATTACATTTGATTCAAACTTTTGCGAGGCTAGTCGGAAAACGGCTTATCTCGATCTGTAGTATAAAAGGTCCTGTAACGCAATTTAAATTCTATGGAACGGGTTAAATGGCTGTTGTCTGCGCAGTCCACCAACATCCCCTGGTGATTGGTTTAATTCGGTCTTGTCTCGTGTTCGTAACCTGGTTTATTACCGCTGCCACCCTTTATTGGAGTTGTATACAATCCCGCCACTGTCGGCTGCTTATCAACCATTGTCCGAGAGTCGTACCGTTCGACGCCACCGCCTGACCGATCTGTCCGGTACCATAAACTACCCCATTAGCGGTAGCTCGTCCATCAACTCCGAGTCAGATGCTGCCGATGCCGATGACTTACAATACAAACGTGGGTAACTTACTGACCGATATTTGATTCGTATTTAAATGTCATTTAACTTTTCCAGATTATGATTTTATTTATTGTCACTTTTAATTTTGAATTGCATTGCTACCGTTGTTTTATTTACCCTTCAGGTTTTAAATGGATATTATCCTGTTTGATTTGTGATTATCTTGTGTCATTAATTTTAAGATCCAATTGTCTAATTCGAGTCCTTTTTGGACCATGTACAATTCTTCACTGATTCATGTACTGCTTCCTGGTACTAGGGAGGTGCATGACAAGCACTTTAATTTGGTTTCTTAAATAAGTATAGCCTGAGAAGGTTTGATCAGCTGTTTTAAAATGGGTTCATTCTAACATTGGTATACTTACCTACAAAATTACGTAAACGTAGATGTTGACTAAACTAGCCTGAAGCGGGAAGCGGCAGGGGTTTAGAAGGATCTCCCACCGGTTTACGCTCCTATGATTAATTCAGGTGAACGTGTAGCTACCGTATTAGATCAATTTGGCGGTATCTATTCTTTCAGTTGAAGGTATCCGTTTTGGTTTAATTTTTTGAACCACTAACACTGTTTAAGCATCTCAAGTTTTTCCCTTGGTAACAGATGTGTTTAAAAAGATAGCAGATTTGCAATTTGTCTAAATTAAGGCGAAACTCTTAATTGAAGAACTCTTAATGAGAGAGAAGGAAGTCGAGTAAGTTGACATACTCTGTTGTTCTGAACTGTCATAAAATAGAGGCGACGTCCACTAAGAGTGGCGTGTCTCGAACCACCTTAATTAGAGGCTATGTTCACCAAAGTGACGTGTCTCGCCAAACAAATAAAGGGCTATGTTCACCATGTGTGACGTGTTCGACAAATATAAAAGGTTTCGTGGTCACCATGTGTGCCCGATTTTTACTAACAAACAGGCTATATACAAGGTAGCCCATGGGTTTACAGCGGTTGTGGCTTTATCGACGGTTAAAGTTCACAATCTGCACGACTTTCCTTCTCCCAATTCAAGACGAACATGCGAGGGTTGTTCCTACACAATTTGTTTTTGCACTGTTTGACGATGTTCGAACTTTGTACCAACACATAACTTTGGCAACTAAATGTCTTTGATGGCACATCTGTCCCAACCCTAAATTCTATGGTAGAATTAAAAGGTGCTTGTCTTCCCGAACCGATACCAAGGGCAATTGTAAATATGTATATTTGTAAATAAATCGTGTGATTCGCATTTGTTGTGTTTTCTTTGTTAGCACATATAACATAAACGGAACTCATAAAAGAATCTATCTTACTACATTCATTTAACCCAACGAAATTAAAAGGTCCTGACACTAGACGATTCACATTCACAGCCAAATTCTTCGAGTTAATTTATTAAATAAAGATTTTTGAAAAGTTAAATTTTGTTTTTTTTTTTCTCGATTTTGACGAAAGCTGGGGTACCCCCCTTACCAACGTCACAAACTACACGCACCCTACACATGTTAGCTCATACGCTACAACTCCTAAAACAGGCCTTCTCTGATATTTATTGAAGGAGTCTATTTAGTAATGACCTGATACCAGCATAACAAAATAGTAAGTACATTCAAACGTAGAATTTTACGCCCATTTAGAATCCGAAGTCAAAAATAGATGTTTCGATTTAAAAATCCGTCTTTACCTTCAAATTTGACTTCAAGATGAAATTTGAATTCCCACTAAATTTCCCTAGAGGTTAATTCAAAATAGGTCACCATGTACAACTGAAGAAATAAAAAAATGATACAATTTTATATTTGAAATGGTATATTGTTCTTACAATCGTTTATGTCTAGTAAAATATTTTATAGAGTTCATTATTCACTTTGTCCTCATCTTTACTCAGTTTTATAAGGGAACGGAAATTGGGTACTTAATGAATCTCGTTTTGTGTATAACTTTCGTTAGAACAATTGCTGTTCAATGTGTAATAACTTCGTCCAAAAACGAAAGGGAATTTTAATTTTCATAATTTTACGACCCAGAAGATTTATGGAATGTAGTAAAACACAGGTGCATCCCGTTTTAACTACAGCTTATTCGATTATAATTAGAAATGTTTTGAACTAATTCGGAAACGTGCCGACAGAAATTTATGGAAAACATCTCGCAATTTCAGTTATTACGTCTTAAGAGACACGACTTGAGAAACTTTTCTGCTATATGTGTATAGATTAGAAATTTAATACAAAAATCACGAAAAAATGGAATAATAAATTGGATTTGAATGATTTGGGGTTTGCAGGTAATATCTTCAGCAGATTATATATACGTATGTACGTAAGTGTGTGGTTGAGAGGTAGAAATCGCATAAAAAGGATGTTTTTCACCCCTTATTGAATACCAACAGTTAATGTATTCGATCGTTTTAAATTCTGCCGTCAGATTGCGTATTTTACGATGTAAATTTGATTGAAGAGGGTTGTTCAAGCCCCTGCGAAAGAATCGATTCTGTTCTTTGGTTACCAACCACATATCGGTTGCAATCTGGATAAATTTAAATTTCAAATCAAACCTATTTCGAATTTAATATCTACGAAGTATTTATCTTCTTCTCCATAAATATCAGTAACACACCAAGAAGTAATTAATTAATTAATATAGTGTAGTCTAATGATTCATAATATGATAAGTTGTTTAAGATAGTATAGTGTACAGTAAAGTGGCCAAACTGGTGGAGCTCCTAAAACAAGAGTGGCGGAACATATTCACTGTGTTGACATAAGCTTAAATCAACCAATTACATCACGAATAAAACTTCAGTGTATAGCTGCAGAGGGCAAAGATGTACGAGCATGATAAACTGATCTAAAAAGTATTGGAATTTCGTCGACTTTCAAGAATTTTCTTAGATTCTCTAAATAATTTGGATGTTTCAAAATTCAACTCAAAAGGTTCTCAAATGTTTCAGTCCTTCCGATAGTTCATAATTTTTTGAATGGACAATGTACAATGTAATCTTCTGAAAAGTTTAGAAACATTTAAACATTTCGTAGAAAATCTAAAATGTACTCAGGATTTCTAAAACATGTAGATGTTCCTTTCAGTTTGAAATTTCTAGAATAAACTGCTAGGGACAAATGCTTTAAAACGTTTTGGAACCTCCTAAAAATTTTGTATTCATTCTAGAATTTCCTAATTTTTTAAAAAAAAATTATATATTGCAAATATTGGAATGTTACAAAATGTTCTCGAAAGTTCCAGTACAGAAAACAAATTTACAATAGATTTATGAATCGAGAAGCTCTATGTGCTGCGGAGGGCATAGATGTACGAACATGCCAAGATGATCTAGGAAGTTTAGTAACTTTCGAAAAACCCTTTGGGCATTTTCCAAATATAAATGTCTCAAAATTTTCGGATGTTCTAGACTGTTCTTGAAAGTTCCATTCATTTCGATAATTCAATTATTAGAATAGACTCAAGAATCGAGAAGAGCCGTGTCCTAGTACCATAAAGACCCGACTTGAAATTACTTCAGGCTAGGGTTGTTCGATTGGGATCAGGATTGCATGAAGATTGGTCAGGAATAAATCAGGCTTCCTGATCCAAAGATGACCGAATAACATCACCCCTTGTAATATCTCTACAGGATGCGTTCAACTGATCTGCTCAAGATTTGTTTGAAGGTTCTGATCATGATTATAAATTATTTAGATAGGGGCATCGGATTTACTGGTAATCAGTCTTTCTGATCAGATTCCGACAAAAAAAGTTTACATAACAATAAGAATTGAATTATTCTCATCGTTACATTGAGACTTTTAAGTTTTAGTGTACTGTAATTAGTTTTTTATTTTCCTTGTTCAAAATTTTCGAGTTATTGATAACTCTGTCCGTCACTTTGTCTTTAAAAGCAATGGATGGAATACTGTACTACTATCAGTTCTTGATCAGATGGCCGTATTAAGGAAAATCTGATCCGGATCTGATCATAATCCGGGATCCCTGAACTAATTTCCAGCCGAGTATATACGAGCAGCACCAAAAAATTTAGAACTTTCTTTATACGTTTTGAGGATTTCCTGAAATTTTCTACAAAAAAGTTCTGTGATATTCCAGGATGTTCTAGACTCATGAACCGAAATGAAACTGGGACAGAAATGTACGAGCATGGCCAAATATTCTAAAAAATTTGAAAACTTTCGAAAAATTTCTTGGGCATTTTATGTTCCCTCAAATTTTCAAATTTTAGAATTCTCGTCTAGGATGTTATCGAAAATTCTTAAATTTTCAAAAATTTAAAATGTTTAGAAAAGACTCACGCTAGAAATTTTTGAGCAGTTCACAATTTCCTAGGATTTTCTAAAAACATCATTGAATGAGATTTTGGCCCAAATGTGGACGATCAAGGTACGAAGATGAACCTTTATCCCAGTAAGGTGTGAGACAGACAGACAACCCCAGGAATTTGCTGATAGCCTCTCAACATTTAAATACTACCAACACAGAGATACTTGTAAAACAGTTCTACCAACTAATATTTAAAATTTAAAGAAAAAATCTTCGCTATATGTATAATTGCACATATTATATTTCAAGTTTTAAAAATATTTTCCGCTCAACTACTCGTTAGGGTGTATGTATTATAAACCAATTGGCTTTCCTCACATGTTCCTTCAATTTGCAGAAAACGTGAACTACTTGCATTTAGGTATTATGTTAATGGCTGGATGCCATGAAAAGGCCGTGGAAATGTATGTAAGCATATTTTCAAAGAATTCCTATCCAAATGTGTGTAATACGTAGGCAGGTACATGCAGCTTTTGTTGAGAAAACTTCATATCCACGTGATATTAATTAAATGAACAATGTGTCCACTGCTTTTGCATATATTGGCTCGTTTAGCTTCCTTTTCAATTAAGTTTTGTGAAAACTTCATCTCATATAATGACAAGGGAATTAAGTTATTTGTTAAACTATGAATGAGTTACAGGAATACAGGCTTTCACGGTCGGAATTCATAATAGAATTGAGGTTTAGGCTTTTGGAGGTTGGTCCATATCATCTTGTAACGACTTTTCTAGTTTAACTTATTTATTTAACGGAAATTTATTTACAACTATTTATTTAACACTTAAACACTAATAACAATTGAAGAACTTATTTATATCACAAGGAAAATGCGTATTTATATCACTCTGTATATCGTAGTTCGGTATTTATATTACTCGTTCGGAAGCTAACTGTAAACTGCTGTTACTGACCACGTCAACAAGTATTTATACAGACACCGAACAG
This sequence comes from Agrilus cyanescens, assembly GCA_947389935.1. Taxonomy (NCBI): domain Eukaryota; kingdom Metazoa; phylum Arthropoda; class Insecta; order Coleoptera; family Buprestidae; genus Agrilus; species Agrilus cyanescens. The sequence continues at coordinate 15,798,962 of OX376713.1, read as the reverse complement.
TTTCAGAAAGTTCGTGAGTGACCTACTAGAATTTACTCGAGCCCCTATTGTGTTCGTTTTATTTATGACCTTGTTTATTGTCTTCAAAGCGCCGACCGACGCCGGCATTCTTTGAACTCCGCTTATCTGCTCCATGATCTTGTCGCCGCTCTCGCACATATACACGCTCGTTACAATCTGTTTGTTGCAGACGTTTAGATAGCAACTGCACTTGACATCTTCAGCTGAAAGTACGTTAACAACGAGGGAAAGATTGTGTCTCAAAATGGGTCGCTGCGGAGACTTCGAGATGCAATTTCACTGAAGATCCCAGCCGCAGTTGCCGACGAAACGTCAGAACTAAACAGGTCTCATCGATCATGACTTTTAAGGCTGAACCTTATATCGAATATGAATGGAACTTCATCATGCAAAGAAAAATAATTTTAACTAAACGGAAAGAGGTAATGTATGGGGGTTCCTCGCATAGAACTGTTTTAATCTAGAGTCAACGAATTACTAGTTGCTTGTACATAAAAGTGGGTGATTAAAAGTATTAGTTTATTAAAATAAAATTTAATTGTGCAACGTCATGTGCTTCGCTTCCCTAAAAATGATGATCTTCATAAGAAGTTGCTAAGGGCAACGAACGTCACTTTAGCAAGAGGTGTATAATTTGGCAAAGTACACAGGCAGATAAAATTGAAACATCCTGAACTTAATCCCGGTTCTGTTCCAGAAAATTTTCGATATTGTTCATCTTACATGTCTAAATCTGATAATGCAGGTAGACCAACGAAATTTATTAAAAGAAATAAAAGAAAGTACGGAAGAACATTAGGGATTTAGAGAAATGGTTACTTTTGAAAATTTTGATGAACTTAATACTATTTTTAAGTCCTGGATACTTTCAGGTTCCTACAAAAGGCGGACAAAAAAATTAGCGTTAGCATTTAGGGGTTGATAACAATGGTAACGTTAATACTGTATAGTTACCTACCTGTTCTTTGATTCTTACTTTTAGAACTCTTTTACTTTATCCCATATACATTCTGATTTTATACAACATATTTGTTTCATCATGAATATAGTTACAAGGAACTCTAAACATTTTTTTTTATCTTGGTCTTACAATTAGTCTTGTAAATCAAATATTAATTAATAATAAATTAAATTTGTAATTACAATAAGAAATAATTGTAGATATCGTATTTTATAATCTTTAACAATTATTTAAATTTCCCCTAAGATGAAATTGTGTATATTGATTATTATTTCTTAAGTGGTCTTATAGATGGGGTTAAAGATATTAAGTCACGTAGATCCATAGATATTTAATTACGGTTAACCGTTTGGCAACCCTTTGATAACATCTTGGGGCGATTTATTTTCGAGAATTAAGTGTTCCCTAGTGAGAAGTTAACAGGAAGTTTATTGAAAGTAAGATTAGGAAGAAGCCCGATGTTGTAAGATCGTTTCGGATCTGTCTTCGCATAAATCAGGGGGCGAAATTGTATATGAGTATGTAGGGCATACAACACGTCCTCGTTCCGTGTCTTAAACATACACCTCCCCATATTCCTTCTCAAATAATAGTAAGTAAACACCTAATTCGTGTAAAACAGCGTTGGCGACGGAATGGAAGTAATTTATCACATTGTATTACATGCAAATTTCACTCGTTTAAGTTCAAGCCCATAATTTACGGTAGTGGAGTTTATTATTAAATTATTCAAATTGTGCCTCATATTACCCCAGCAAGCGTTCACAATGTCCCACCTTCATTGTCCACTCATCCAGTTCGTGTCGGTTATGAGCGACGAATTTTTACTGCGCAATTATGCAAGCTTTTCATAGAGAAAAGAGCCCCGGGGTAACTTATTTTACAAACTGATGTGATAAAGTGGTCTCACTGAAAATGTGAGGGAAATCTAAGAAACAGAAACGCAAACAATGGACAAAATAATGGATACATTTTATTGTTTAAGTTTCATGATTCTATTAACATTATTATCACTTCATCTGTTGTGCTACTCATACTGTAACCAGTATCAACCAATTTTTCACGAAAACTATTTATCTGCCAAGATTAGACACATTTGACTAGAAAAAAACGAGAACGTATGTAACTCGTATACTGAACCTGCAACGAAGACTGTGACATTTTTAGTATTGACGCCATATTTTGGTGCTAAACATTGTATTTGAACTAGTCATTAAAAATCGAAGCTTCTGTGAGTAGGGATGTTATATTTTATTTCTTGTTTATTTAAAACGAAGGTGCTTGTGATGTGATGGTAGTGAATCAAGAATCATAATCCACTGATAAAAATAATTTTCAGCAATAAGGTTAAGTCAAGTTATCGTACCTATTATTAATAAATATAAATGAAAAATTGCAAATTTTATTTCCTTTCCGCCATTAGTGAATCCAATGAAATTTGAAACGTAATAATTTTAGATTTTCTGCGAAATACTTATTATGTATGTACAGATAAGTACATGAATTGATTTGAAATCTGCACAAACAAAAATCGTATCCTACAAATAATATTTGTATATACATTTTTCAAAAAAAAAAAAAACAATTTTATGAATCATAATCACAAAACGAACTCCTTTTTATTGCTAGACGTTGCGCTACTGAGCTAAGCGGTTTGGTGCCCAAATATCACAACATAAACTCAACGACTATATATCTTTTTCCTGCTTTTGTGCTGTTAGACTTAATGGTTAAAATATTAGTTTTGTGGTAATTCAAAAAATAATGACGAATTCCGCCACTGAAATTTTCCGGAAATATTCTGTGGATAATTGAATTAAATTTGTACATATTCCATCTATTGTTAATAGTCCAAATAACGAAACCACGTGGCTCTCGGACATAAAAGTAACAAATCCATTAGCAATAAATTTTAAAAAAGTTTGTGGTAATCTTGTCTAGACCCTCCGCCATTATCGACGCTACTGATCGTTCATCAACCGCACTTTTTTTGCCACTTGTAAGTCACCGTTAAGTTCGAAAAAAACGTGATAATTCTAAGTTCATAAGTCAAAAAAATGGGTTTGTTCTACTTAAGTGGCTTCTGCTTCAACTTTTCTCATTTTTCCACATTACGTTGTCAGTCTTCATGTGTTAAGCTTTAATGTTTGTTAAAAAAGTTATTTTTAAGATGTAAGCTGACAATGATAAATCTGAACTATAGAAAGATACTCATTCAAGTTCGAGGATAACTGAATTCAATTTTTGTTTTAATTATAATTTGATGGTATAAGTTGAACTGTATCACTAAAATTGGGACATTTTTCCCTAGTACACGTTGTGAATAACGTAAATTACTCACATCGCGACTAATGGACAACAATTCTGCAAATTATCACATTGTCAGGTAACAGTAGGGAGAGATAAAGGATGCCAACTGTCAAAAAAATTCTCCCCTAAAACCAAATTCAAATAATCCCACGAAAACCTAAATCGACCTTTTTGTTTTCCCCCTAAAATAATAGGTACCAGCTGACCCTTTGTCATTCGTTTAAAATTTCAGAATTCTAAAAAACATACAATTTCACGTTAAACGTTTTCAAAAATTTTAGAAAATTTCACACTTCTCACCCTCCTCGAAAAAATGGCTATCGGAATACTGACGCCTCTTAAAGAAGCCCAAAAAATGTTTGGCCCATAAAAAATCCCCTTTCATATATTTGGTCCCTAAACATAGAAGCAAAAGATTTAAGTTGACAACCCGTGGATTGATGTGGATGCTGAAAGTCTTTTGCTCTTGTAGATGACTTCAAGGAATGGTGAGAAATGTAGTTAGAAATTTTGCCTTTTAAATCAATAAATAATAATCTAAAAATTCATTTGTTTTAAATAGAATTAGGATGCAAATTCACATCCTGGCAGATGGCAGGCAGAAATAAAAAAAATAAACGAATGAAAGAATATAAATAGAGAGAAACAAACTTTTAAACTCTATGTGCACATTCGAGCAGTTACATACTCATAGAGATGACCAAAGAAAACAGAGGAGGGTACTGTCATCCCTAAATGTTTTCCAAAACCTGTTTTCTTTATTTTATTATTGTTACCAGTTTTTCGGTTTTAAATTTATGAAACTAAGCAAATATATGTTATTTATAATTCACCTTTTCACTTTTTTTTTTACGTTACAATAGAATACTTAGAATCAATTATTTATTTAGTAATACTCGATATGTTGGTGCCAAGATAGAATTCGAAGAAGTGAAAATTTCAAATAATGTTACTGAATAGTTCAAATAAAATTCTTTTCAAATTTTTAATAGGTATCTAGTAGATACTTAATAGATATTAGCTATATACAGGTAATTCTAGCATTGTGTAATAAGTTTGTTCAGTTCTTTTGGAATTTCTATCCATAGATACGTACCTACGTATTGTACCAATAAAGAAATTTTTATTTTTTTGAAAATTGTTGCTTATTGAAATCCGTGCAATTACAACATATTTTTTGTTATAATTCCAAAAACTACTTCGAGAAAATCAGTCCAGATACCAATAAATACCTAGTACATAATAGAAATTGTAAGAAGGAGATTAAGAAAAGTCAATATCATACTCATTAGAATCTACCACATATATTTGATCTTAATAAATAATAATTACTACTGAATTTTTTATGCATCCTTCCCTCTTTTCACATTATTTATTATTTGTTCTTACACAGGATTTGAGGTGCTTTTTATGATTAGTAATAAAAATTTTGTTTCGTGGTTTGTCCATACCTACATCCTAGAGCAGCACCTGTCGGGTCAAGGGGCATGGCCTTAATGTATCAGGACAACAGTATTTACTTGTTTTATCAGTTAATAAAATTTAATACTAATAAGTTTTTACTGGTGGCAGCACTTCCTGGGTGGATTTATTAACAGCTGTTTCAATTAGCAATGGCAACACTAAATGGAATTGATGTACATACAGTTAGTCACGAAAGCCTTTAAATGAACACTTTACCAATAATTTTTAAATAATTATCTAAAAGTAGATTATTTTAAAGGGTCTTCTGATCGTAGATTACAATTATTAAGTACAAAAAAGGAAAAAGTGCTTTAGAAAAATAAATAAAATAAATTTATTTGAATTATAAAATATTTTAAAACAAACCAATCTTTTTATATTCAAATTAGTGGTAAAAATGCAAGATAAATAATGCAAACTGCAAAGAAGGGTATGAAAAGAACTAAATTGGAATCTTCTTAAGGATAACAAATTTTACGACACATTGCTAAAATTAAAAATCCTAATGATGATATTTGGGTGAAAAAGGACTAAATCTAATAGTAAATACCTTATTTAATAATGTAGTAGAATCTGTTATCGTTGGTCCTTAAAATCCCAACCCTATATACCCTAAATATCAGTACGTGTGGAAAGGTCACTAAAAGCTAATCTTGCCAATAACCAACGATTGTTAATGGATAATTAAGCAACGTTTCGATCGTCAATTTCGGTCATCGTCAGGCTTATATACAACAACATCAATTTATGTTAACTGCCGTTGACGGAAGAAAGTGATGTAGGACTACATGCGTTGATTATTACTTTTACATCAAAACTGCAGTTGAAATTCTTTTGTTAATTTATAAATTTAATTTAAAACAGTCTGACATGGATGGCGCTGGAATTTGTAAATTCAAAAATCTACAAAATTAATCGGTAAATTATCGATCAATGATTCAGTGAAAAATTATATTGTTTTTTCGTATTTTTAATTGAATTATTTTTACTGCAACGTTACTTCACCTTTTTTTTTTTTGATGTTGGTTATAAAAGATAGGGTGAAGGTACTGTGATAGATAAGGGTGCATTGGAGGTACGATGGTAGAGAGTTAGGGTGAAAAAGGGAGTCGGGGGATATGGGGTTGGGTATTTGACACCCCTACAACCATCATCTCCAATAATCCCAAACCACTACAACCCTCTACCACTAACACCAAGAGTATTCCTAAATTTTGTCAAAAATACAAGTGTTACAAAAGGTAAGGGAAGAGGGTGGGTGGATCTAAATTTAGGAATACTGTTGGGTTGATGGTGGGGGTTTAACCTATTTTTTTTTTAATTAAATATAAATTCACAAAACATCTTACAACACATTATCTATAAATAAAATCGATGAGGCTTTTCATTGTCGTAACTCCATTTTCACAATTAATGAACACGATCACAATAGTTACAAAATTTTATTTAATTAATAAATCCACAATAATTATTTCGACATACAATGACTTCTTCAGGTGGAAGAATGCATAAACTTAAACTAAATACAATTGTCTTATATATCTACTAACTTAAGAAGATTGTGAAGAAGGAGGGAAAATACTTAAAAATTAAAATTAAACAAATACAAGATTTATAATAGTAGATACATTAACGTTGAAAAAACTTTTAATAATAACTAACATTGAAGTTATACTAACGGAAAACGAAGTTTAATTAAAAGATATTTAAAAGGGGTGAATTATTTACCTCTAATTGATTATTGAGGATTACGCCTTTTTAGTGTAACTTATTGTTTATCTCTAGGCATTCTAATAAATTGAGTTTTTTACTTTTGTTAGCTTGTTGTATCTAGTATTTTAAAATATTCGTTGTAGCTATGTCTATGGTTTATTAAATGTTCTGCATAGGTAGAGTTATTTTTATTGTTTTTGAAGCATTTTTTGTGTTCTCTAATCCTCTCCAAAAAACATCGACCAGTTTGACCAATATTTGATTCTTCGTAATCTCCACATTGTAATTGATAAACCCCTGATTTAAACTATTTTTTCCTGGTGTCTTTGATGAAGTTTCTTAAATTGTTATTAGTTTTAAAGGCTACAGAAGTTTATCTAAATTAACATTTTCTATGCTGCTTTACATAATAGGTACCTACTATATTTGTATTTGTGTATTTGATGTCAAAATAAGATGAAACTGCTGTAAAAAATACAGCAAAGTATTATTGTAAATTTTAAAACAAACGCTGCTGTAGATTTAACATTATTTAATCAGTATTGTTTTTCTATACCAGAAAATTGGTCCAGATAGGTATGAATAGTAACGGAAATTGTACATTGAGTAGGTACTTATTTGTTTTTTCATATTTCACTAAGAAAAATACAACTATCGACTCAATTTTTTCAAAGCATTTATTTTTCCAGAGGAAACGTCATCTTTAGATAACAAATTCTCACAATAATGTGTATTTTTAATCACGACATGGCATTTTCTTGGTATTCTTCCATCCACAATAAAATAGGGTATCTACACGACCATGTAAATTTTTATCACACGAACTATAACAAATATTTATAAGCATTTATTATAATTAAAAATATAAAATTATTAGGAAAAACTTTCATTGAGTGGATATTTGCAGCTTTTAGTCATTACAGTATTATTATTGTTTATATAGTGTACGTGGACCTAATAACATTTAAATATACGAAGAGAAAATTATAGTATCTACCTAATAATTAATTTAAAAAAAATGGAGAAAAATTACTAAATTTAAATATTTTAAAAATATATTACAGAGCGTTTAGTATTTTTTCAGTGGCCGTTTTCTCCCTATAGATATAATAATGTATTTTTTTTATTTTTCTGTAAAACAAAAAAAAATATTTCGGCCAAATTTGCACTCCCTAAAATCTTCCGACACTTCCTTATACACCATATTACCTTTTCTTCTCATATTATTTCTTATTTGTCCTTTTTTGAGTCCTTTTTTTTATTATAACTTATAGATAATAATGGATCTAATTTTCATTTTGTTTCGTAGTTTGTCCATATATCGTAGAGCAGCACCTGTCGGGTCAAGGGGCATGGCCTTAATGTATCAGGACAACAGAAATAAATTATTGTTTGATCTGTTAATTAAAATTAATACTAATAATTCTTTACTGGTGGCAGCACTTCCTGGGTGGATTTATTAACAGCTGTTTCAATTAGCAATGGCAACTCTAAATTAATGGACTTGATGTACAGTGAGTCAAAAATGCCTTTGTAGACCCAACTAAATGAGCACTTTATCAACAAATACTGACTATTATATTTATCTTAACGTATGCTAGATTTACTTACAATAAAAAAATTAAAATAGAAAAAACTGTCCCTCAAAAGTCTTCATACATATAATCAATTCAGTTATGCATAAAATTTTGAAAAACCATTCATTCATTCTTAAATAAGATACGGATTTTAAGTTTAGGAAGAAGATTTATTCGTAGATGTGGGTAAATTTAAACTAAGAGTAAATTTAGTGTTAAGGGTAGTTTTGCGCAAAAAAAATAAATAAGGAACCTCAAAAAGATAGTACAGTTCCGGATACTAAGTCCGGTTCAATTTTTATTTAAAATTTTAAAGTGATTCCTCTTTTTTTTTTAATTATACAAACAATTAAGGATTAGCAGAAAGAGTACCTGTAGGTATACAAACCGTCTATTTTTCTGCTGTAGGCTATGAGGACTGTAGGGTGTGCACTACCCACCCCTACCCCCTATGAATAATAAACCAGGAGATTGTAGCAGATTTGGATCCGCGACTGTCTAACTTATTCCTCAAGGAGTACTTAAAAATATACCGTAAAGTTGAGAAGAACAAGCAGAAATTTGACCCATTCTTCGTGTGGCGTTCCTCGTAAAAATTCCATTTAAATTTTCAAAAAAATAAAAATAAAGAGAACTAAGACGATTTTCTAACTTCTGCCACCTTTATAAATCGATAGGAAAATATCGAATTTGTGATAAAAAAAATTAGGCATAAGTGCTGAAAATGCCGAAAGGGTTGAAATAATATTTTAAAAACTAGTTGAACTCATCCAAATTGGACGGTAGTGCATAGCATTTAGGAAATCATAATCAGGTTGACAATTTAGTATCATGACCTCAGTTGCTTTTTGCAAACTTCTTTCTAAATCGCCTATAAGCTGTTCTGGGAGAAGTTACACATCTCTTCAAAATTGTGTAATATTTTCTATTTAAGCTGATAGCTACCCTTCATTCAACACTCCATTTTATACTGTTGGATTGGACGGTGGTGCATAGCACTGTAAAAAATTAATTCAGAGGAACCACTTTGTACCAGTGATGCATAGCACTCGTTTTTTTATAAACGTCAAGATTGAAGGGTTGCAGTTTACATATCCAAATAATAATAATATAGGCAACCCATTATATCCAAGATATTCAACTTTTTTGTTAAAACCTATACCTGTCAGAATTAACGACTTTTAATTACAAATTCTAATTAAACGATATCACCATGCGTTTCGAAAGTGGGCGCAAGGAGCTTTTTGGTCCTTAACTTGGACGTTTTAATTGTCGGCAAATTTCAGAATATTCTCTCTTCGGAACAGATAGATCTCTACCATATATGACTTTTAACCGAAAACGCGTTCTTTCCTGTTTTTATTCGCTAATATCTTTTAAACTGCTTAATAAATCGTTATGAAATTTTGCAAAACCGTACTTCGTCTTAATCTTAATCGATATCGTTTACGGCATTTTGCGAGCCTCCTGCATTTTTTCGACAATCATTAATCGAAAAGTGCAATTTTCGATACTTTTTTCCATGGCTAACTGAGTGGGGCTCAAACAAACATTCATACACTAGAACATTATTATATATGATGATGATTTAAAGAAATTTGAAAAATTTATCTGATTTTCTAACCGCTGTCCAATAAAATGATGAAAGTTCTAACCCTAAAGGACTCATTAAACAAATTGGCAAAGGACTGCTTGTGGCATAAATTTATTTTTCGAAAAATTCGTAAAATTTTCCATCCACTTTCCTGCAGTTAAAATGTACTTTCGCCATTAGCAGCCCTTACGCCAATTTTTTTATTATCTCTTTAGGGTGAAAATTTTCATCCCTTTACTTGGCAGCTGTTAGAAAATCACGGAAATTTTTCAAATTTCTTTAAAATATTACTTCAACCATTTCGAAACTTTCAGCACTTATGCCTAAACATTTTTTATTACAAATTCGATACTTTCCTATCGATTTATGAAGGTAGCAGCAGTTAAAGAATCGTCTAAGTTTACCTTTTTATTTTTTGAAAATGGAAATCGAATTTTCACGAGGAACGCCATATGGGAATGGGTTAATTTTCTTCTTGTTCTACTCATTCTTTTACTATATCTCGGTTTAAAAAAGATATTTATTTTGTCCTATTTGATTTTGGTGGCTCTGACAATTTAAAAACTAACAATGGTAATTAACATTTTTCTTGTCTAAAAATACGTTGATTTGCAATGTTTAGCATTGAAATCGAATTTAAATTGAGAATTCGTTAGAACCTTCGAATACTTATCCAAATTGACAGCCGTATCGAATTGGTCGTTTTACCTAGATAATCTATTTTCTATTTACTTAATACTTACCTTTACGTTAGTTTGCGATTAATTCCATTCGTTTATGTCTTTCTATTCGTTATCCGTTTTACTAAGGAAACTTGCAGGTTATTTAACAAACTCGAGTATTTGCGTGCTTAAGAAAATAATTACTGGCATTATTAGAGCGCAAATAGCTCACCCTTGGAGGGTTGAAACCCCGCTGTTGGTGTAATAATGATTATGGCTCTGACACTGTCGTAAATTTTCAAAATGTGTGCTACATTCCTACATATCTACGACGCGTTATCTATGTACTTACTAAAAATTATATCTTATGTAACATGTAGTACCTACATATATAATACCTATACGAACATTTACGTAAATATAAGGGGTAGATGGTAGATATTCTAAAAAACTTTACCACAAATCACAAAATTGTTTTCACCCTGGTAGATAGAGACTCATAGATATTGTACGTACTCTCTTTTAGACTGAAACTGAAAAGAATTTATTTAATAAAAATCACTCTTTTTAGGGTACCGTACACTGTACGTTCGATACTAGGTAAAAAAATGTTTCAGAAAAACCTCAAATTGATCAATTCCTAATTACAAACATTACTGTTTGGGGACAATTCAGAAAACTAAAAAAAAAAAGAAAAAAATATTATTTTGCAAACTGTGTCGTGTGACATATCAAATGAAAGGTGTTTAAGTGAGGGTCTCAAATATATCTATTTTATAGGTTTAAAATTCATAGTTTTAAAATTATTTACCAAAATATATCAAAATTAACATTTCCTCCTCGTTTACTTCGACACTATTGAGCCTAAAGTTTTAAAAAAAAAAAAAACAGAAATTAATTACCATCGAATGTGTTTGAGAACGTTATTTAGTACACATTAAACGACAAGTTTGTGTTAAATTAATTTTTTGAAATCTACCCATAAGGGGTGAATTTAAGAGTCAAACTTTGTAAGGAAAATGCTAAAGAGTTGAAGAGATGATGTATGGAGATAGTATGTGTCCGGAGGCTTCAATTTTTCTTAATTATCTGCCCCAAAGTGGATGAAATGGGGATGAAATTTTATTGGAAACTGATGATTAGGTACAGGGGTAGTGTGTCTATTTTTTTAACAATGTACGCGAAACAAAGGGGTACTAAATTTTGCATGGAAAATTGTTATCTACTATTTTCCTTTAAATTATCCAGATCTAAAAACTTCTTATAAATATTGTGTCTGAAATTCGAGAGTAATCATTAGGATCTCGATAATCATTTAGGGAATTTCAATGCTGTAGGTCTTTTCGTTTTAAAAATATTAACGAAAATTAATTTTTTGGCAATTTCAAAAAACTGCTGCAATTCTCTAATGGGTACATTATTGGGACACTTTTTTATTCCGCTGTCTATGGTTTTATCAGATAATTTCGTTCATCATTTGTTTTCAAGAAAATGTGACCAACTTTCCTATTTCTTAGGGGTGCCATATTGGATTTGGCCAAAATTAGAAAGAGCATTTTTTTTTCTTTCTCTAGTGATATACGTCAACCCTATTTTGTTTTTGTTCCTTTGGTATTTTTCAAATTTTGGCCATGACTGTCACAGTCACAAAATGTGTACCATTTGCGTGAATAGTCTTTTGATGAAGCTGGAATTTCACTGCATCATACATTATTAATTAATTAACCTGGGAAAACTTTGGAATTTTTTTTACGCCTACGAAGGTTTTTCTTATACAAGATCAGATTTATTTTAGTTTCAGTATTTGTGCTGCCATCTCTCAAGTATTTGAATAATAAGGCATTAACTGAATATTTTGTAGTTCTCTTTGGAAGTTATTTTGAAGATTTAAGACGACAGGTGAGGCTACTTACACCAAATAACTGAATTTTCACTAAAAATTCAAATTCGAAATTTAAAATAACTTTTATTTCAATTTAAGTACATTTAAAACCTAAATAAAAAGTAGTCATAATTAAATAATTACCCCATAAAAAAAAAACAATTATTTAACTAAAAATAACGACTTTTAACCCATAGATAATTTTTTTTAACTTCATAACTTTAAGTTTTTCCTCTACTTTCACCCACTACGTTATAAGTTATAGAGATCTTAAATTTTCATCCCCATTGCTCTCCTTTTGTGGTTAAAAGCTTCCTACTATTTATTAAATGAGAAACTCCACCGTCGTTCGTCTTACATCTATAATAAATTTTATACCTCTCGCACTGTGTGTGTTTTGGAAATGTACTAATTATAGACAATTTATCTTGTTCTTCTTAATGTCCTACTGCTTTTAACGTTACATAAATCTCGTTTTGTGTCTTTTTTTGCCATTAAACCAAAAAGAAAGAAAAAAAACAATAACACCAAAAGTACTTTCTTCAGTGAACATAAAAGTAGCTCAAACACCCAGTTTAGCGTTCATAAAATTGTATTAGAAGGATTTAAACCTGGAAAAACCTCTTTGTGAAAGATACAAATATCATAACTTTTTACATTTGAATAAAAGATCATGGCGTTGCTTTATATTCTCTTCGAAGACTTGAATTTAATAAAGGCTATTTTTAAAAATTATTTTTTTGATTGTTATTTTAAATAAAAATAAAATGTTTTTCATTGGTAAGAGCATAACTTGAGATTTGCCTAATTGTTTTTTAATTGTTCATAATAAAATAAACACAAATTTAAAATTTTGAGAGATACTGAGTGTGCTTTTATCTTTGGAATTTTTGTATGAATTCAAAAATATAACTTCCATTTTGAACGATGGATTATGGGTAATTTAATCTTCTCTATTTTCTTCGTTACGGTCCTGGAAAAGTTTTTAGGATTTTTACAAAGGAAAATCCGAAACAGCAAAATTATAATTTTTGTATAAATCTCATTGTTCAATTAAAAAAAAAATTTATTCTTTTGTTTACTCATTTTCAACAGTTTTTCACCAATTCAACAATCATTTTATCCTGGTCTCTGCTACATTATGGGGTTATTTCAAATTGCCCATTTCTTTTTTTTTTTTTAATAAAGGCATTAGGTCATAATTTTTTTTAAATGTAATCTCTTCTAATGATTATCGTTTATAAAAGAAAAATACGATTAATGTTTATTTTTCTGTATGTTCACGAGTTACCTAAAGTTTTTTGAAAGTTTTCGGCGGGATAAAGCAATATGATTGTAAAACATAGCGGGTTATTATTTATCCAACTAAATAGCATCCAAATATTGCACGTTAAAAAAGTGCGCGCAGAATTTGCATTAAAGTTTGCTATTTTCGTAAGCGTAAACGAATCGAAAGAGTATTAATGTACCACTCACTATTCAAAGAATCAATTAGCAGACTTGTAAAGTGGATTCGCAAATCGCAAGAAACATGCTTACTTAACAGATTACTACCAATAAAAACTATAATATATAGTGTTTCAAGAATTGCACAATTCGTCTTTTTGGTAAATCATAAAATTTTTATGGCATCTGTAGTCAAAAGGCAAAAACTAAATTTTTATTTGGTCGTCATATTCACGTCGTAGTAGGTTTTTATGTGCCTCAGATAACAATATAGGTAATTTTACAGAAAAATTGTAAAATAGTAATAAGTTAACAAATAAGTGTAGTAATGGGAACCGAACACTGCCGATGTATCTCGAATGAATTTTCGCCTCAGTTCGGTACAGATCGACAGCGTTTCGTTCCTCAGCTTCCTTTAAAGTATCATAATTGACAGCGTTCAGCACAAAACTCTTTCAGACTAACAGCAGGTGGGAAATGGTCTATGAACAAAGCTTAATTAACGCCAATGTGTGGTTTAATCATGATGAGTTAATTTCTATAAAATATAAAATTTCTTGACAATTTGTTTCAATCTATTGAACCATCTTCAGAAGAAGGACTGAAATACCGATATCAAGAATAAAGGAAAACGTTTTTTAAGTGAAAAAATGGTTTTTGTTTTGGTTACAATGAAACTAAAAATATTTTTTCCAAGAAAACGTAAAAAACATCAATATTTCTTATATGGACCTTAAAAAGAACACTTTAATTTTACTGTTATTTTGAAATTTTCGTTCGTTAAATACATAGTTGGCTGCGTAACATGTATAAAGATGGTGTTTTGGCCATATAAAAGCGATTACATGCTTTTATGTTCGAACTTTAAAACGTCCATAACCAAACAAATGTTTTACTTTATATACGTATTGTATATTTAAATTCCTGTTGAATGTTACGATTTGGAAGCATTGGCTCATTGTTTGAGGTGTCTAAATTTGCCGAGAATGCTATTTAAATTATTCATAAACGATGATTTACATATTGCATTCGTTACACAAAACACATACCGACGTCTGTACTTTAACTTTCACAGAATACATGCTTTTGCATTATAGTAATTTATTAAATAATTAATAATTATCACAAACTTTAGAGTTTACAACAAATGAAGTTTTAAATATTGTCAAACACTAATTTTAACAAAGTTTTGTGTAGGTAGATACTAATTTTCGTTTATGCTGTATAATCTGTTAAATGTACAACTGAATTAAAATAAATAAAAACCGAATTAATTGTTACTTGTTGAAATTATTTTATTGAGTTTAAAATACTGTAACGACTTCTATAGTTTAACTTATTTATTTACAACTATTATTTAACACTTAACCACTAATAACAATTCAACAACTTATTTATATGACCAGGAAAATGCGTATTTATATCACTCTGTATATCGTAGTTCGGAAGCTAACTGTAAACTACTATCACTGACCACGTCAACAAGTATTTATACAGACGTAGAATAATCCAGAAGAATCGAGAAACCTTCTCAAATTTACTCGTGTTCGTTTGATTTATGGTCTTATTTATTGTCATCAAAGCCGCCGACCGATGCCGGCATCCTTTGAACTCCGCTTATCTGCTCCCGGATCTCGTCACCGCTCTCGCACACATATACGCTCGTTACAATACGTTTTATAACCAGTTGTGGTGGCTATCTTTAGAGCGTTCTTTTCTAAAAGAAAACACTTTCTTTATGAGTTCATTATGATCCAGGAGGATGTTTGGTAAAATTAGTGACCAAACGTTCAGTATGAGTCCTGAAGATTGTCTACTAAAAGTGGTGGCCACGCACCTTATTGGTGTTAAACCACGACAAAACGTTTCATCGCCATTTTTTTCTGAATATCTCTGGAGATAATTTTCTTTGTTTTCAAATCTTTTCAATAGCTCAATATGAATCCCAAGGATGTCTAGTAAATATGATGATCTGATTACTAATGCTAGTGATCAATCGTCTATTATTCGACAGAAGACATTGACGTTAAACACCCATTTTTCTGAATATTTTTGGAGATGAACAGTTTTTCTTCCTTTCCGAAAGAGAACAATTCATACATAGTTCAACATGAGACCCGAGAATGTCTAGTAAAACTAATTTCTGACACCAAGCATCTTATTGGTGTTAAACCACCATAAATACCATTAACGTTTCATCACTCTTTTAGCAAATAGTTTTCCTCCTTCTCTGAAAGGAAAAAATTCCTTCATTAGTTCACTATGAACCTTGAGGATGTCTTAGTAAAACTAGTGACATTGACGTTTCATCGTCAGTTTTTCTAAATATCTTTAGAGATAGATTTCCTTCTTTTCCAAAATCGAACAGACTTTCGGCAATTTAATATGAACCCCAAAGATGCCTAGAATTGGTGTTAAACCACAACAAATGATACTGACATTTCATGAACCCTTGTTGGAGATACAGTTTCGCTTCTTCCTCTTTCTTCTTTCCTTCCTTAGCTCAATATGAATGTCGATGATTTCTAGTAAAGATGGTGATTAATGTCAGTGACCAAGCACCTAATTGGTGTCAAAAAAACTAGAAAGAAACAGTGACGGTTTATCACTCCTTTTACTAAATATTTTTGAACATAAACAGTTTTATTTCTTTTCCAAAATAGAGAAGTTTTATAATCAGTTCAGTTTAAGCACCGAGGATGTCTAGTGAATCTAGT
Source organism: Agrilus cyanescens (assembly GCA_947389935.1). Taxonomy (NCBI): domain Eukaryota; kingdom Metazoa; phylum Arthropoda; class Insecta; order Coleoptera; family Buprestidae; genus Agrilus; species Agrilus cyanescens. The sequence goes on along the minus strand of OX376713.1, from coordinate 15,782,615 downwards.
GGCCACTCCTCTCATTGATTTTAAAGCACAACAATAAAGACATTGACATTTCACTACCGATTTTTCTAAAGACCTTTGGAGATCAACAGATTTCCTTCCAAAAAAGAACAGTTCAATATGAACCCCAAGGATGTCCAGGAAATGTAGTAACTAAATATAGTGACCACGCGTCTCACTGATGTTAAACCAAAACGAAAGATATTGACCTTTTTTTTTTTTTGGAGCTAAGCTGTTTTCTTTATTTTCCAAAAGAAGACAGGTCTTTCATAAGCTCAATATGAACCGCGAGGATGCCTTCCAAAGCTGGTACTCCTGAAAGCTAACCCAAAATGCCAGATTTCCGTTGATGTAAAATTATTACCTATATTACAAAGACAATAAATTGTAAAAATAAAAAATTATGAATTTTCCAAATTGTTTTATTTATTTCGAGCTTCTATTAACGACTTTCAAACAATAGAGAAATTCTTAGTGTTATTTAGTATCTCCCTATAAATTCATAGTTATCCGAACAGGAATCGAAGAATTTGGTGATAAGGAATTACTTTACAATCCGTAAAATATCCCTCATACTCATACGACCATGAAGGGGTTATCGCTTGTGGAAAACGCTGTAGTTTCATTCGTCTCTTGTACGATTACCAAGATACTTTTTTTTTGGAGGCTTAAATTTTTGGAAAAAACAAATAGGCACCTAAAAATAATTAAATAAGTGATAATGTCTCTTAAGTTGAATAGTTTTGTCCCTTCTCTGATTTATTTTGTTCAAAACTATGTACTTATAAGTAACTTTAAAAAAATCTGGCTGTAGGTACCTACACTGTGACCCATTATCGTTAAGTTTCCGTTCCAAAAACTGGTGGGAAAGCACCTAAACTTATTCCTACGTTAATCCAATCCTTGAGTTCCTTAAAAACTAAAATACCTAATATCCTTACTGGTTTGTGAACAAAAATATAGGTCTCATTCTGCCCCTTTTTGCTCATGTTTCTGTCTCTAATACGTTTTTCACTAGCACTTTATATCTTAAAAGGTGTATTACTACCTACCTTATTTATATTTTTTAACAGTTACAAAATAGCCTACAAAAAAAAAACAACCAGAACAGACAGGCAGACTACAGACACTCAGATTTTATTTTTTATAGATGTATAAACTTAACTTGCAATGTGATTTGTAGCATTTTAATGTTGAGATGTTTATAATGTCTGACCTTGTTGATAAAAGCTTATCTCAACATCTGCAGAGCAGTAAGTTCTTTATCATGAGAAACATTAATCTGCGAAAAAAATAAATGGTGACAACAGATTTATTCTTCAAAACTTTTAAATAATGTTGTAAATCTCATAGAATAACTCAACACAAGAATATACCTATTAGTTCGTAGCTAATCATAATTAATGTGAGAGATATAAAATATTTTATTTTATGATGATCTTCTCAGTTAGAGTCTCCAGAAATAAGCAAGTTATGGCTTTTTTTATGGTTCCATATTCACCACAATCTAGTTTATGGGTATAAGTACTTAAACTAAATATACTAAATCAATGCCAGTTCTACCTCTAAATAAATTAAATCATAAAAATATTATTACATATCTTAAGGATATTTAATGTAATAAAACTATCCAGTGGGCGGTTTACTATAAGGTGCGCTGCTTAAGAGCGCACGTATATCATCGTCATCGCTCTCTAATTTCTAATAAAATACCCTTCGATTAAGTATGATATTACGTAGGAATAAAATGTACCTTTTGTTTTTTGCCTTTCATAAAAAAAAAAAAATTAAACATAAAGAATCACAAACAAACTAAAATGTTCACAAACAGAGCTGTCCTCCAGTTCACAATCTGACCTTGATTTTCAAATACCTCCACCAAAATTGAGTACCTAACAAAAAAATCAAATCGAGAAAAAAAGAACGTTCAACCCTATCATGGGCGATAAACTTTCATTATACTCCATGTCAACTGTCAGCAAGCAAAAGCAATTAAATTGTTATTTCGAATATTTACACGTAGTTATTCCGGATTTAGTTTTATTTTACAACTTTAGAGAACACATAAAGTTCAAATTTGTGTAAACGCTTTTTTACATTTTACTATTGGTTTGGATAGTAAAGGAAACAACTCATTTTCCAGATCTTCATTTGATACTGTAACGAGCGTGTATGTGTGTGAGAGCGGCGACGAGATCCGGGAGCAGATAAGCGGAGTTCAAAGAATACCGGGGTCGGTCGGCGCTTTGATGACAATAAACAAAGCCATAAATAAAACGAACACAAATGGAAACGAAAACTAAGTTCAATTTAAAAAATTTAATTAAAAAGAAAAACGAAAGAAATTCTTCAAACATGTTAAAAAATAATTTTTTTATGATGTCATGGTGTTTATTCTGAGAACTGGTGCCATGAAGACTTCTGCTCCTTCTTTGTAATCTTCGAAAACTAAAACACCTAACATTTTGTGAATAATAATATAATGAAGATCTCCGTTTACCCCTCTGTACTCCTGTTTCTGTCTCTAATATGACTAACTACCACTTGATATCTAAGAAGGTATCCTACCATTTACCAACATATTTCACCCTTTCCTTTTTAAGACGAAGCTTGTGATGAAGACGCGAACATTTCAAGACTTTGATCGCCAAAATATTGAACCCAACCTTACCCAACACTACTACCCTGAATCACCCTATAGTCAAGTAATCATAATTTTAAGTCTATTAGAATCAAAATTTATTCATCACGGATTTTCGCATTAAAGTTTTGCAAAATGCGTTTTTTGAACACGTAGCCAAAACCGTAACTGAAAAGTGTAAAGACCATTTTAGTAAGGAATACAATCTCCAAAAAAATACCCAACCCATCTACCCTAAACATCTCCAAACGCCCCGTTAAGAGTCAACCACACTGGTAACTTCAGTTAGGTATAAGCTTTTGGGGGTGGGCGACCGTTAAAACAATAATGGACTATGGATCTGCGACGAACCCAAATTTAATCTCAACATAAAAGCTGGGTTCAAGAATACAAATTTCAGAAAAGGTTAGGATAGAGGGTGGGTGTGTGTAAATGTAGATAAACCATCTTCTACCCTCTGTACATTTACACATACACACACACACACACCCTACTGTAACATTTTCCAACATTTGCTTTCTTAAAAAAATTAAGAAAACTTCTGGAGTGGTTGATAGGTGTTGTAGGTGGTGAGTTTTTGTTTCCCTGCAACCTCATCCAGAAAAACACCCTCAGAGCTACTCCAAACTTTGACTCTATCGATAACATTTAGCACCCCTGCCACTCAACACCTTCATACTCTTCTTTCTTGCTCGAAGCTGTAAGTTTTCAGACAAATCTATTATTTAGTTGTTATAACTTTTAATCTTCAAGGTGGAAAAACTATGTGCAGGGGTGGTTTCCGCTACAAGCTCAAAGTAATCTAGGTTAGGGGGCTAAAGTCTACCTTTACTAAATGGTCATCTCCCATTAATCACAAGATTAAATAACTAAATAAATATTGTCCAAATATTAAGTCTACTTATCTAAAAACTAATTTGGAAATAAGTGAAGTATAAGGGGGTGACAGGGGCGATCGTACCAGGAACAAAATTTAGTTTTTTATTTGGCAGCAAATAACGTCTGCATAAAAATTCACTTTAATGTTGTAGACCATCCGTGGCAAATCTTTTTATCATTTTTTAATTTTATTACCACCCCCTCTCCTGAAGATGACTTTTGGATCCGCTATCGGTTAATGTTTCCACCTCGATCACATGAAGCTTTTTAAGACTAATGTTCTGATGACGTTGGTGTGATACGAAATAGAAGAACCCCCCTGATCAGAGGCGAAACGTCGTCGACAGGCATTTTGAAATCCAAAATTAATTATGACGAAAAAAAAAAAACATAAACCGCTAAGAATAAGTATGTATTGTTTGTCTAAAATTAGTAAGGAACGCGTGGTATTTTGACAAATGACTACGGACCTAGTGAACCATTTTCTACGCCACTGAGTTAGCGTCTCCCACAACTTAGAACAAAGTAATCCATGGAAGGGACGTGCGGACGCCCGGTCGACGAACAATCGCCGAATCTATATATATTCATAGCCACCTTCGACATCCCGTAGAGTACGTAAACTTCCAAGCGTTCGCGTGATACCAACCTGCCAGAAAAATATATGGTGCCAAGAAGTGTCACTGCAGATGCATAATTAGAACTGAAATACTGTTCGTGAATCAGAAAAACAAACTTTTTTTTGTTTGGTTTTTCGTCTTCGCAGCTCGACGAGTTCGGAATAAATAAAAAGTTACACAGTCGCGGACCGCGAATAGAAACTCTGTTAGTCATAAACGCGTGTAAATCCGCCGGGGACAAATAAAGAAATGTCTTTGCATCGAAGAAGGGTATGTAGATTGCTTTTTCCCAATTTTAAACTTGTGGCGCCACAAAGTTTTCCAAACGACTCATCTTCAACTCACACAACAACTTCTGAGTCTTTATGTATTTCTAAAACTGAGCTCACTTCATATCTGATCACTTATTTGAACAAATAAATTATACAGAAAAATGAGTTATTATAATTAACTTGTTTTAAACGAAACTTTGATACATAAATAGAAGCCACTCAAACTCCAATCAGACATATGTTGATATTTAAATGCTCAAAAGAGCAATCGTAATTTTGTAAGTATCAATAAGAAATTATTTTTAGTTCGTAATCACTTCGGAATGAAGAATCTGCGTAACTTCTAGACTAGACTGATTTTTCTGGTTTTAATTGAAATCGTTTAAACTTTAAACGATTTGTTGATAAATAGATCATCACAACTAGATTTACGTACAAAGTATACTTTTAGAAACTCAATATAAATTTACATCCCAAAATACCTACCCCCTACCAATTCTTTTATAATCAAATCGAAATGGAAAATAATGACTTTTTTAATTTTGAAATTAAAAGAATTAGTGGTTTATTAATTGTAATCAACGTACACCTAATTATCGTCGCTATCAACAAACTTTTGCAAACTTTATAATTCCAGATCGATAAAAATTGATTGGTTTTTGAGAATTTTTGACGTCTTCCAAATTTTCAATTTTTTTACTTCGAAAATAATGCAACAACCGGAATACATGAAAATTATTGGGCGAAATATTGGGCACATATGGTGGGTGAGACGTCCCAATTTTCCATAATTGTTTATCTTACCCAGTACGATCCTGCATTGTCGTGGTGCAAAATATAACTTACCAATATTATTCTTAAATATCATTTGAAAAATATCAGTTGCTAAAATAGTAGAAACTTTTTAGAAATCCATTTGTTCGAAATTAATGTAAAAACATAAAAATGTGGATTCAAAACAGCATATGCATACTTTTAGTTACGCTACTGGACAATGGACAGACATTATTACTTTCTGGTTCCTCTGTTGTTTAGGATTTAAAAAGAAATGCCCATAATAAATGTCAACGTCCTCTAAAATGTTTCATTTTTACATTTTGGTCATGTAAATGTCACAAGCAATTATGAAAAAAGATTACAAAAAATTTTTAACCCATTTTTCAAGAAAAACATTTTTAGAAGTGACATAAATTGTATCTGTATGTACTTAAATACAATAAATCACACTCTTTTCAAAAATAATTTTAACAACACGTATAAACTGTCTGAAAGAATGAGGAAGTAAGTCACTAATTTCGTAAAAAAATAAAAAGAAATTTTTACAACACCAATACACAAAACGTGTACCTACAAGATTTTTTAGGTACCTACGAATGCAAATAATATTAATTCATTATTAAACGCGTAATAAAATATTTTATATGCAATGCACAAAGTGTTTCAGAGCTTCATATAAGTATATAGGTATCATTTTAATGTTAAAGAATGAAGTACTGTAAAATTTTTCAAACGAGACTTAACGATTAGATGCGCACCAGCAAACCCCGTCCTAAGAAGGTAGGTACAATGTTGGAAGGGGAAAGCACTTGAGCTATTTCCTTCAAGTACGCGCCTATGAAATATGCAGGTATCGACATATAGATAGGCAAGTTGCACGTGATTGGCTCTCGGTTAAATAATACCGCCCTTCGGTCTTCCTACATCTGACCGAATTCAAGTCTCAGTTGAAAAATTTGACTGTATTTACATATGTTTGACATCTGAGGTAAACGAAGAAATAGATATGAATCATAGAGAGAATTGTATGGAAACATACATAGACATAATCTATAGTCTGAAAGGTTTCAAACCTTTTTCTAAAAACCGATTATATTCTCATATTTTAAAATATTAGTCTTTTTCAAGTCGATACAATTTTTGTCAACGATACTCTTACTATTTGGAGTCCTTCCAAATAAATAGTACTTAGTTTGTGTGGTCTTTCTTTGCAAAATTGGATTCTGTGAAGTCGATAAGTTTCTTCTCTCCATAAATATGGTGAATAAAAGGTGTGGTCAATCAATTAAAAATATATCCTGCTAAAAATAATATTTTACCGTTCTCAAGGCAATCTATATACGTAATTCCATGATTATCCTCAAAACTTTAGATTTAAAAATTTCGAATACAATTTTCTTTTATTTCTTTAAATAACTTTAAAACTGCTTATTCTAGAATTATAAAAGAAAATTTATTAAAGTATGCAAACTTTTTTTATTTTCTAATTTGCCCTCTTTAAAGTGACATCCGTATTCAAAGTTTTTTATTAACATTACACGTCAGTTTTTGGGTCATAGAACTTCATAAAAATATGTGTACCAAATTTCAACTTTGACTGTGACAGATGAACAGACAAACCCCCGAAAAAACTGTCTCTGTCTCTTCCGGATCAGGCTCACCCCTTGCAGTCCACTGTTTTAACTGTTGTTTGAAAAAACTTTATTTTTTTTAGTTTTATTATATTTTCTAATGATAATACCTCTAGAGAGACCCCATATAGAATAGAAACATATTTTTGGAAAGAGAATCAATGTAAGGCCCCAGGGTATAAAAAACATACGCTGTAAAATCGAGTGAACGTAACGGAACAAAGCGTCACGGAACTAGCGCTGCCCCTTCCATATGCTTTCCCCACCCATCTTGTACTGAACACATAGAGAAAGGGAAACGGAATCGGAAACGTATATGCGTTTGTTTCTGTCCGGTGACTAGAGCGAGAGCGTGAACAATCTTAAAGCTTCAGCATAACTTCCCTATCAAATTTTAAAATAATTAACATTGTCTGTTTGTTATTGAATCTTATTTTAATTGTCATTGAAAAAAAAAACATAGAAGTTCCCAAGGATTAAAATACACACTTTTTGATTTAATTTTTTACAATATTTTAAATTCTGTCTTCCCTCTCAAAAAGTACAAAACTCTAAAAATAGGAGTATCCTATAACTAAAACAGGGACAATCTATTTTAAAATTCAATATGTCCTCTGTGTAAGTCACTAATGAAAGAAATTTTCCTTTTTTTAATTAAAATAGATCAGCTCCATAGGCCTTGCAGTAATTCCATTGGAATTAACCATTTATTGATACTTGATGTATATCCTCTAAATGTCTATGTGGTTAATAGGGGCTAATTCTCACCCTGAAGGAAGTTGCACAGTTTTGGCCAGATGATACTATTTAATTGTAATTGTAAGTACCAAAAGAATAACTATTTCATAAACCTCTTTTTTTCAGAGGCAGAGGTCCAGAAAGGGTTCAGACACGTTCATCCCCATCAACAATAACAACGAAGATGCTCACACCAATAAAGATAAGGAGGAAAAAGAACTAAATTTTCGCATCAAAAACTCCAAGGTTATGGGAAGGTACTTATAATATTACCCACGCTGTACATTATAATTTTGTTTTACCAATGATGTTGTGCATAAACAATTTAAAAAAAATATCTAAATATACCGTACATGTTTACTCTATGGTGTTCATGAAGCGTTCACCATTAAATATTCTATTTTAATAACTTTAACATGAACAATAAACCATACAGATTTTTGGCAAAAATACAAATGAGATAATGCACAGTCGCAGTTTTCAGTGCGGCATCGTTTTAATGTGGAGCTAAATAAAAATGAAAGACGTGAGTCATAATATTGAGACCACCCTGCATATTTTGATGGCTTTTTAAATAGGTTTTCAATCTTTCCAACTCAAAAAAAAAAAATAAATACTAGAAATCAAAATTCGTCAAAACAAAGTTTAGAGACGTAAAACCACTACCATAAAGCGCTTCAGTTGGTAGACATATATTCCTTCACCAAATAGGAATTGAAGCCACAAAAAGTCCTATTTGTGAACGAAATGAAATCTAGTTATGGCTTACAGAATCAATTAAATATTTTATTTTGAAAAAACCATTTTGTAGGAGTAAAATGGTTCTTTTAATTCACTTATAAAGGCTTTAACGTTTTGCCTTTAATAAAGCATACATAATAAATATACAGTTCATTCTTTAAATTTTTGATATTGAACGTTTATTTTCTTCTGCCCTGACTCTAACCTCACATATCTTTCTTACATAATACGGACCTGTCTTCAATCAAACAAAATTTGCTTTTCTGTCATTGAACTAAAAAATTAAAAATTTAAAGCGGTAACAATATAGGTACTTAATAATAGTACCATACCAGCAAATTCAAAATATTCTTGGCAACTAATGATCGAAATGTTCGGCGCTGGCTGCAATTATTTATTGATAAGGGGGTTGCCAAAAACGCTTCTGTTTAGTATCCAATTTTTATTTTGTTCTGTAATTTGTTTCATTTTGTCATAAAGCTAATTAGTACCTCTCAGATATCGCATCCAATTGTAATTAATTAAATTACTGCTGCAAAATGAGAGTCTAAAAAAATTATTCGGGTCTAATAATTGTTTTCTTAAGAATGTTGTGTATAATTAATAAATCTAAGTTAGGAATCATCAAAAAGAACAAATTCTTATTTAAACTTAGTTTTAATTCCTCGGAACTATCCGCGATTATATTCACTCCAAAGTCGAAAGCACCACACCGTTACCATGGTTAAATAAGGCCAGAGTGCTGATTTGCGACGTAATATACGGGGGTCCTCGTAGGGAACCTTTTTAATCTAATAGCTAAGAGATGTTATCCTCCACAATTTTTTTTGATCGCAGATTCTTGTAGAGGAATGTCAGAGGGGCATTTGTTGAAATTTCTAAACTGGTAAATAATTGTTGCTATTTTTTATTTAGCGTTAAGTTTTACAGAACGTGTATTTCGATCTTTCGACGCTTACGTACACCAAACCGTTATAGATACGAAAAAACTATAAAGACCTTATTGTAGATAATTGAATTTCATATAAAAAAAATCCTGGATAGCAGTCCTTTATATTCTACAGGTAAAAAAACAGCACTAAAAGAGCTCTTAGACGTTGAAGCGTGTCTTTGAAACGCTGTATTTTTTTACCTGTAAAAGGTAGGTAGGTGCTCTCCCCGACTTTTTTATAGAAAATTTAATTATCTACAAAAAAGTCTATATACTTTTTTTCGTATATATCACTATTTTGGCTACGTAAGCTTCGAAAGGTCAAACACCACGTTCTACAAAACTTAACGTTAAATGAAAAATAGTAACAATTATTTGCCGATCCTAAAAATTTGCACAAATGCTCTTCTGATCTTCCTCTACAAAAATCCGTGATCAAAAAAATTTTTGCACGATAAATACCTCCGCTATAAGATAGAACAATTCCCTACGAGGACCCCCTCATATGACGTTCTGGCCTTCAATAACTTATCAGTTCTCATCAGCCCGCCATAGGCACATTTTATACCTGGAAATACAGTATTTTGTCGACACTACCTATGGAATTGACTATCCTTTTACTGTGGAACAGGAATGCTTGCCAACATTCTATCGAAACAACCAAGCGCGGATCGCTATATCGAGCTTATTAGCTCTCATCAGCGCGCTATAGGTAGCTCCTATCGAATACAGACTGAACCTAGAATTTACAGTAAAGTGCCACAGGTGACGTTCACTTTCCGCCTAAGACGTTGATATAAAACTGACAAACATTTTCGTTACATAGTGAAAATCTAGTTAACCCCATGGAATACCAACCAAACTAAACTTCTAGGAAATATTAATGAACTATTACATACGGGCAAGTAAAGGCAATTCTTGGATTCAATAGCCGATGGTGCGCTGATGAGATCTACTAAGTTTGATCCGCATTTTGTGGTTTCCTCAGACTGCTAACTAAGCATTCTTTCTCCATATTCTATACCATGGTAGGAGTCCCTACCACGCAAGTTAGCTAAGCATGTGTTCAATTGAACAAGTTTACATATAATATCCCTAAATATAAAATAATCGTGTTGGATATCAGTAATATTACTGAACCTACGTTTCATGGCGGAGATCTACAGTTGCATTTCTGTGGTAGTTTATTCCATAGATATTACACTATTTTTAACAGTTAATTCGTACGTCAACATGGAAAAACATTTTCAAACAATCGCTTCAAAGCGATAATTGGTTAGTAAAGTTTGAAATAGCCGACTAACGTGTCTGACGTAATTTTTATTTCATGTTTTTTATTTATTTCGATTTTTTTTTTGGCTCGTGTTAGATCTGACCATAACACTGACATTGAAATAGTTTGTTTAATCACACAGAGTCTAAAAACATGCTTTTTTACGTCGTTTCATCCAAAAATCGACAAAAAAAAGCTGTTACTGTTTCGTTTTTTGTTAATTTTTTTATTTTGTATTTGTAAGCGGGGGTTATGTATTTTTCCAAAAACAGCCAAGATATTTGGTCTCATAAAATTTATGATACAACTAAAGATTGTTACCTACCCTTAGTATTTTACACCCTCATTCGTACATGCACATTTTCCCACTTTCCTTTCTATAATTTTTTTATATCTGTGAAATAGTCTAAAGATAATGACTTAAAGTTTTGCTTTATTTAGAGCTAGTTCTGTTCCATAGGTAACATTTTCAAAATTTGACTTCAGTCCAATTATTTCATTTCCATCATATTTCTGACTGATCAAAACAAATTCTGATCAAGTTTGAACAAAATGCGTTTTATTTAATTTAACTATGAATAAAAAAAATAACATATCTAAAATCCAAGGGAACTCAATAGAAAAAGGTTGCAAAACGCCCATCTAAATCAGTCAATATTTTGATCAGAACTCTCAACACAAATTGCTCTTCAATGAAAACAAAAATTGAGTTCACAGACATTTTTTTCTTTATATATTTCATAAACTCATCAAGATATTGTTTTCCCAACAAATAACCAAAATCCATTAAAATTGTCTAGAAATTGAAAATGTTTAGTCGATCGTGCAGGCGCTGAATATAATTTATCTGATCCTCAATCGATGCAACATGTGAAAAGATCGAAAGGTATAATTGATTGCGTACGAAAAAATTTCAACGCAAGATGGTATAGATCATCCGTAATGTATATTTTTAGAAACAAAGACAATGTTTAATTGTCAAATTGCGTAAACAAAACGGAGCAACTCACGCCTATGTTTCCGATCGTACAAAATGTGCTTGCGATTCTTTGGAATCGGTCCAAGTAAACGCTTAATGATCTAATTTATGTTCAAATTGAACGTGTTATATTAATAAGACTCTCAAGTTCATCATTATGTTGATCAACAAAAGTTTATTCAACCACAACGATCATCCTTCAATTACATTATCCATTACATATTTCTACTTGACTCGTAAAATATCACTGAAGTTTCGGTTTTGGAACTTAAAGCAATAAAATTTCACTTTTTATGGCTCTGCAAGTCCATAAACCTGTGTATAAAATATGTACATATGTACGTTTTTATAACTTTGTCGTACAATAATTGTATTGGATGTTTTATGAACATGAAATGACATACTGAACTGAAAAATAACTATAATGAAGACTAAGCTACAAAATCTTTCCTGATCTTTGCATTCCTATTAATTTCCACTGGGTTGTTCTTCTTCCAATTTCCAGATATATGGTAGCTGCAAGATATTTTGAAGCTGGAGAAATAATAGTGTCCGAAACACCTCTAGTTGTAGGCCCATGCACTGGGTGTAAAGTTCAATGTTTAGGCTGTTATCAAACGTTAGACCAAAAGGGCAAATACTACAAGTAAGTCTCGTATTTTACTCATCAAGTAACTAATCCAATATCAGATTTATCAAAAGCAACAATTTCTGAAATTAAATAAAAGTTTCAAAATTTGATTTCAACCTAAATTTTTTGACTAGTTAAGAAATTATTTAAATTAGACTTTTTCCTGTTCAATATATTATATTCTTCCACCAGATGCAAAAACTGCGGTTGGCCCTTATGTTCTACAAAATGTCCTGGCATTTCACAATATTACGGCCATTCCAAAGAAGAATGTAAGATTTTAAAAGAAACCAAGTCCAGTAATTTTTTGAATTATTCAAATTTCGACGACTTAAAAGTCAATCTGCATGCAATAGTGCCTTTAAGGTGTCTTATCATGAAATCTATAAATCCAACTGGTTACGAAAAATTGATGAACATGGAAGCCCACAACGAAATAAGAGCCAACATTCCGGAGGTTTGGAATGGGAATCAAAAGACAGTTGTTGAGAAGATCAGGAACGACTGGGGACTTTTGGAATATACCGAAGAAGAAATTCACACCATTTGTGGTATTTTGGAGGTATTTGGTGTTACTCTGCCAAACATAAGTCTTGACCCTTCATTCTTATTAGGTAAATGCATTTGAAATAGGACAAAATGGAATCAATATTCGTGGATTATATCCTTCGGCGTTCTTATTATCACATGATTGTGTCCCAAATACAAATCACAACGACGAAGAGAAGGATTTTAGGTTGACAATTAGAGCATCTTTACCAATTTCAAAAAATCAGCCAATTACTTTAAGTTACGCTTACACCCTACAGGTAAAGAAAGATGAACTTCTTAGTACCTATCATTAATACTATCTTCAAAAGTGATTTCTTGCCTAACTTAACCACAATAAATTAAGAAAAAATTAACCCAAGCTAAAGCAGAAGAAATTTTGCCTTAGACCAGGTTAATTTTGGTCTTGTTTAACCCGGTCTACTATAACACTTAACATTTTAAGTGTTCATAAGCATCTCTGATCAAACTTTAGCAGAATCTTTGAAGCTTAGATTGTTCTAGCCAAAATACGAGATATAATTTCTTGTAATTGCTTCTTAGGGCACTCTAAAACGCAGAGAACACCTTCTTGAGAACAAGTTTTTCGAGTGCATGTGCAAAAGGTGTTCGGATCCCACGGAACTAGGTACGTTTACCAGCGCCCTTAGGTGTCCCAAGTGCGAGAAGGGGTGGGTTCTTTCAACCAACCCCTTGGATGCTGAAGCGTCCTGGGCATGTAACAATAATCAAACTCATGAAGCAGAAGTTCGTTGTCCCGGATACAGGGTCACCGCAAAATCTATGAAGCTTTTAATTAACAGGTAAAAAATTTATTATTATAAAGGTCGAAGGTCAGTAGTGACAAGTTTGCAAAGTTTAACTGTTGATGCTCCTTTAAACAAAATAAAGAAGGGGCTAAAAGGTGTCGTGGAAAAATTTCTATGAATCTACAATTAAATAATTTAATTGTTGTTGGTAATGTTTCTAAATTATAAAAATATATGAAATGTGTCATTATCAAATTTGACATCTGTGCAGCCATTTTTAGTTATTTTCGAAAAATGTGGAACAATCCGGATCATTTTCGAAATATCTCACACATGCTGAATTTTTTTTGGAAAGATCTGAAACATTCTTGATCATTTTTATAAAATGTGGAACATTCCAAATCATTTCTATTAAATCTAGAACATTCTGAATCATTTTCGACAAATCTGGAAAATGCTGGATTATTTTTGAAAGATCTGAAACATTCTGGATCATTTTTGTAAAATCTCGAACATTCTGAACATTTTCGACAAACTTGAAACATTCTGGATCATTTTTATAAAATCTCGAGCATTCTGGATCGTTTCGAAATATCTAGAAGTCTAAAAACATTGTGAATAACTTTCAAAAAATAAAAAACATTCTGATTCGTTCTTGATTCAAACTGTCTTATTATGGAAGATCAAGGGCCTATTCTACCAAGTAATCGCGATTGGGTGGCAGTAAGTGGCCGTGGAGGAAAATGGGGACAAACAGAAAAACGCCCCTCCATTTATAATGCATTACTGATTTTAGAATAACTCAAGAAGTAGATTCCATAGATTGCAACGACATTGAAAGGATGGAAGAATTTTTAGAAAAATACAGAAACGTCTTACACCCCGCACACTATCTTTGTCTTGGGGTCAAACTATCATTAAGCCAACTTTATGGGAAAATAAATGGATACTTAATAAACGAACTTACCGATGAGCAACTCATTCGGAAAAGGGAAATATGTAGGGAAATTATGAAAATATTTGATATCATTGAACCTGGATATACGAGATTAAGAGGTGAGCTAATTGAAGAACAAATCTTCTTTTATTAAACATTAAAAATTTGGGAACTGTTTTTAAAAATATTTAATACCTTTTTGTTTTCATTTCTTTTTGTAACAATAAATAATATTAATACACAGGACAGAGGTCAAAAGTAAATTCAGGTTCATGTCAGAGTAAAAATACTATAACCTGACCACGAAACATTGACCATAAGAACATTTGTGGTCAGTAGTTGATGACACATAAATTGCAAATTTTAGGCGAAATTCTATATCGAAAATTCCATTTTTTTATTTACTTTTTTTTATATACTAATTTTAGGGGTGACCTTATACGAATTACACGCTCCAATAATGATATTGACAACACGTCAATACGAACAAGAAGACATTACCAAATCCGAATTGAGGAGACGTTTAAAAGAAGTGGTAAAATGTTTGGAACAGGCAAAAATTATATTAGGCTCAGAATCTCCCTCTTCTGCGGAAGGTATGATGGGAATAGCAGCGAAAGATGCTTTGGAAAAAATTCGAAACTGGGAAGAAATTATTGGAAAGTTTTAAAAATCTGGAGAAACTGAAAAATAATTTTTGAAGTATATAAGTAAACTTTGGTGGAGTTTACATGATTTGCTGAATCAACGAAAAGAAGAAAAGGGATTCCACAACAAATACATAGACGTACAAAACTAAAATCCAGAAATATTATCCGAAAAAAAGAAATATATAGAAAAGAGCATTAAACAATGTAATTGTTTATATGTACGATGTTAAATAATGTTCTATTTTCTTTGTTGTAATTTAAGGCAGAATAGGTTCAAATAAATGTATGGGGTTTGTAATGAATAATCAATTACTATTTTATAAATAATTAGGTGAATAAGTTATAAATATTTTAAGTATGTTTATATTAAGTAAATAAAAAATTCCCATATTGTTTTGTATTATTAATTTTTTATTACAAAATTATATTTAGCAAAAATAACAAACTGTCAATTTTAGGGTTCAACCCTTACAGATTCACTTGTGCGTCTGTCTGTCTGCTACCACCAATTTGCCCCAAATCTAATGGGATCAATAAAGTTGAAAATTGTTAAACATATGAATTTCTATGGCCCATACGCGGACTTGTAACGTAAATAAACGCATTTTTAAAGATGAAGTCACTTTCAGGGGGCAAAAAAAATTTTAAAAATATGTTACGTAACCTATACCATGTGACATATCAAATAAAAGGGCTTGATGTGAGGGTCTCAATTATGTATATTTTTTCTATAATTTTAACGTAACTTGTTTCCGAGTTATTTGAGATAGTTTATTAAAATTGACTGCTCTCCCTAATCTACGAAACTACTGACTGTCTAACCATGGTCTTGCTTTCTAGAGTATTTTTAGGCTCCGTATATCCGAATGGAAAAAGGGGAACCTCTATGGATTCTCTTGTGTGTCTGTCTATCCGTCTATCACAGCTGAATCTATTCAATCGAATAAATTCAAATTTAGTAAAATATCACTCTTAGAGGGGCAAATTAGAAAATTAGAGAAAAAAAAGTTTTTACAAACTGTACCCCTGTGACATATCAAACCAAAGAGCTATTTGTGACAGTCCCGAATACAATTTTTTTATTAATTCAAAATAAATAGCTTTAAAGTTATTTAAGAAAGTGAATGAAAATTGATCATTTCCATCATGATTTCTGAAACTACTGAGCCTAATTTTTTTCTATAATAGTTATTTTTAGCTGTAAATACTGGAAGACCTACAAGAATGCATTATGTATACTAACATTGAGCAGGAGAGTTCAAAATTAATTTTAAGGACAAATCAAAAAATTAATAATCCTTCCACGCGAATTTAACTAGGTAACACTCCTTTTTTGTTCTCCCAGACATAGAAGAGAAATGTCCTCAAGAACGAATGCCGAAATTATTAATTATTACTTAAGTGTTATTATGATTTTAGGAAACATGAATTTTTTAAAAATGGAACATTTATAATTTTAATGAGTTCAGTAGCAAATTAATGAATAAGTACACGTGGT
Organism: Agrilus cyanescens; assembly: GCA_947389935.1. NCBI lineage: Eukaryota > Metazoa > Arthropoda > Insecta > Coleoptera > Buprestidae > Agrilus > Agrilus cyanescens. The sequence goes on along the minus strand of OX376713.1, from coordinate 15,766,122 downwards.
AAAAATAATGACATGTGATTGAATTGACAGGAACGCGCATCCACGTGTTACGCCCTAAATCGCTTCCCTTTGAAGCGAGCGGTTTTCCCGTACAATCAGTCCCTTTCCTTTCAAAATGAATCCGTTCCCTGGCGCAGTACTCAACATTTCCAGCGCACGCAGTTTCCCCTAACGGAACCGTTAAAGCTACTGCATAATTTTTCCCGTTTCCCCTGCTTAACCCCCGTCTAAGTCGACGCACGCGACCATGATTCAGTCGATATCTAAACACCCCTCTGGCAAGGACAATGACAGCGGGGCGAGCGCTCTGCTCTACTTACTACCTCTAACCCCGTGCAGAGACTTAAGTGCGCGAATATGCGCAAGCGTTTGCACCTTATCGATCCCATTTCAGTAGGGTGATTGAGACGAATGCTCGATAGTGGTCTTATAGAGAATGCGCGAAAAGTAACATTAAAGGTCACGTGAAATTGCGAAATTTCCCAAAAAAACGGTGTAAATTTTTCATGAAAATTCGAGACGTCGAATGTGCTATGTGCCATTGAAAATCGACGATCTTAGTTGGCGCGAAACTGAATTAAAGCAGGTGAGTGTCTTAGTTGGCTTGAAATCAAGGTCTGCCTGCTAAAAGGTGAACTCGGCAAAGGAGGAATGGAAGGGGGACAAAGCCACCTATCCTTTTTGAACAATTATTATAATTAATTTAATATAAAAAAAGTTTATCAAAATACTAATTTCGAAAAAGTTGACAACAATTAAAAAACGGGTTCAAAAATTATAACATTAAATTATTGGACGAATGATTTCAAAAACAAGAAAAAACTGAAATTTTGGGTAAATATCCAAATTAAATATATGCACTTATACAGATAAAAGTATACGATGTAATACGTAGCAAATATTTTGTAGATAATCAACGCACGCACCTAACATTATTATTGATCAAGCGCGTTTATTTTTATTTTTTCTATCTACTAACATTAATTAAGTAGATAGGTACGTAAAAAAAAAAAAGAAATTCCTCAAATATAAACAATAATGAAATGTTTTAAACAAAAGAGCAAAGTTGCGCACAAAAGACGTCGGTCTATACCTTATCTATGGTCTATACGAGGGTGGTGCAAAGAATTAGGTACGCACATAACTGTTATTCGTCCCCTTTTAACAATCAGACCTTTGACTTGTTTTATGTTAAGGGGTTTTTCTTTAATACAATAGGTACATTGTTCTTTAAAAAGAAACATGTATTAATATGTTAGAAGGCCTGCCCTGTACGGCTGGGTCCTTTAAAAACCTACTGCCTATCAATTTTTCTTAATAAGGGTAACGTATTTATAGTATCCGTTGCAAATGTTTTTTTTTTAATGTTTTCTAGTTACTTAAATATACGATAATTTCAAAAAAAAAAATACATGTACTCAGTACTAAACCGGGTGAACTAAATCTTTAAGTCTGTACAATTTAGCAAACAAAACAAAAAAAAAAGAAATTAGTTAAAATTTCCGTCTAAAAGGTTACTAAGCAAATTTTTCAACCGTTACTAGTACCACTCCTTCGATGGACCAAGCAATACGCACCCTACAAAAGAAACGTACCTCAAATTTTCGAGAGGACGAGACCAAATTATTGATTCAGCTATGGGGTAGTCCTTTTATACAAAAAAAGTTGTATCTAACGCATAGGAAAGCCCCTGTAATGCGAATTTTGGCCGCCAACATGCAGCAACGTGGTTTTTACAGAACCCCAGACGAAATTAAGACCCGTATTCGCAACCTCAAATGTCTATATCATCGAATTAAAAGGTCTATGACCTGCGGTACCGGGATTGGAACCATTGATCCTGACTGGCCTCATTTCAAAGCGATGGACGCCATCTTAAGTAAACAAGGACAACGGAGGACCGAAGAGAATGCCCTTGAAGGACCTCGTTGTGAAGATATCAAGCAAGAAATTGAAATTGACATCAACGATGACATGGAATCCTGGGCTACTAATGACAGCATGCATGGGTTCGTAAATATTTCCCTTTTAACTCTTAATTCGATTTCGCCCTTTTGCTACTAAATACTTTCGAAAAGTATTTAATCTCCCTCTCCTCTTTTACTAATTGCTTATACATAATATAATAAATACATTTTGAAAAAGAAAAACAAATAGGCATTTTCGAAATCCTTTTTACTAAGTCCTTTGATACGCCGCTGGAGTTAGTAAAGGTAAACGAAACAATCGCCAACTTAATTTGAAATTCGTTAACAAAAACACCTGTGGGATTAAAACAAAAAAGTGAACCTTTCGCAAAAAATAAGTTCTCAAATTTTGGTTCACTTTGTGTCATACAAATATTGTTCTTATAAATAATATATCCAATACGTAATTCAGAAAGCAAAAACAAATTCTAAAACCAAAAAAACCATGGAAAATAAATAACAAATTAAAAAACGTCTTAAACTTCAAACAATTTCATACTAAAATGAAAAAATATAATATTATTTTTATCTACATTATTAATGGTCAGCAATGGTACATATTTCACAAGCAGAGGAGGGAGGACAAAGTCTTCTGTTACCGATAGAGTAGAAGGTTAGTCTCGGAATCCTGTTAACAGACGTTGCTGTCCGATTTCGTTATTCCGTCAATGTCATTAAATTGTCAATCGTAAATTAGTATGTATTTCCTCAAATTAAAAGTCAAAGACGGGTAAGGATTTTATACAAAACATCCACATAATTATTTTAAAAGCGCGTAGGTATTTTGTGGAAATTGTAAGTACCTATTCGTTTCCAGGTCCGAAACTAGCGAAGAACCACCCCCACAAATGCCAAGTTTACAACCAGCACCGTTATCAAAACTTTTAAAACCGAAACATCCTGAAACCAATAAAACCACCGTTCAAACGAAACCCATTTCGACAATTATTCCCAATGTCACAATTCCTACGCAAAACTTTCAAATCGGAAACAACGCGGTGAAACCACCGACAGGAGCAGTTCCGTCTTATCCCCTTCCTTTGCTCATTTTAAATGGACTTCAAACAGGACAAGCTGACAAAAACAAGCTGGCTGCACAGGCAGCAGCTGGAGCAAACAATGCAGCAGTTAACAAAGAAAACCATCAAGGTAAGGAATAAAATATAAGTGCTCGTCTTTAGGCTTAACGTCCATTGTCCACGGACGCGTAGACGTAACGACATTGCACTGACGAAACGTCTACGTCTAATTATTGTCAGTAAAGCGTACAAAAAGGTGAATCCTGTTCAGTTTATTTTGAAAAGAATTACTAATAAGTTATCAACAGTTGTAGTATGTTGCTCAAAGAATGTTGGTAGGTACATGTTTAATGATGAAGAAGACGTTGTTCTTCTATACTTTTGTATTCGAAAAAAGGGAAAGAAGAAATATTTGAGTGCAACAGTTTAATGATAAAACGATTACCTATATATAAAATTTTGTAATGATTCAAAACATCGTACCACTGATACACAAAAAATTAATTAATCAGTTTCTATCACTTCTTTAAGCTGAACTGTATTTTTTATATAAAAGGACATTTATTAATTACGTGACGTATTTTTCCCTTATTTTGAATCCTTGAACCGCTCTCTCACCCTTGTTAATATGTGGTAGAAATCCCACCCCTTACGTAAATTTTTTTATTTGTTCTCGAAAAAATAAAAATTTTCATTAGTCATGAAAATTTTTCTCTACACCCAAAACTGGATGACTCAAAAAAAAAAAAAATAAAAAAGTTCAGTTGTTTAATATCTGTAGTAGTAATATTATAGCGGAAGGTTTCTAACAAAAAAAAACTATTTTTCTTTTTAGAATTATGCAATGTATTAAAAGATCTATTAGACACCCAACGTCAATCGTTAGAAGTTGAAAAGCAGCGACTTGAATTAGAAAAACAGAAAATGGATTTTGACCGTGTTGTTGGATCTCAACTTTTAACATTAGTTCCAATCGTTGGTGCAATTCTTCAAAAGCTAGCGTTTGCTTCAAATCAGGACCTTTTGAATGCCGCAGAAGAAATAAATTGTTCTTCTGTCTTCAAAAATGGTCGAAAAAGAGCAGCCGTCAGCGGAGATTTGGATATTTTGAAAGACAGCAAAATCCTCAGAACAGTATTAGAACAGGGCATTAAAAAGTACATGATGGATGAGGATGAAGCAGAGGAGAATGATGACCACGAAAAAGAAACAAAAACTGAAGAGGCGAAACATGAAAACGAAGCGTCAGAAAAGAACGCTCCGAAAGAAGAAAACTCTGAAATCGAAGAAAAAAGTAAAAATGAAGAAAAAAGCGAGGAAGAAACCGAAACTGATAATAAACAGCAATAAAAAGGCTGTTTACTTATTGTGATGTCTTTTTATAAGAATTAATGTTTATTTTGAAGGTGATTTTGTGCCATTTGTCTGTGTTACTTTATAGTCAGTGTTTACATTCCTTTAAATATTAGTTAATTTATTCAGTATTTATTCAACTCATACAGGGTTGGACAAAAATATAGAACCAAAAATATATTTAAAACGAATACGAGATACTAATAAAAACTTTGGTGCTGTTATTGCAGTTCCCGTTTAGCCAGAAGTGTCCTCAACTTTTTATTACAAAGGGACACCCTGTAAATTTTTGGAGATTATAATAGATGTTGTTCTACCAATTTCTCCATACTGGGTAAGGATAATTCACTCTACGTTTACTAAAGTATTATATAAAACAGTATGTACTATGGTATGTACTATGTAGTAGGGAATTGTGAGCATGCATTAGACTTTTATATTCGTGGAAGAAACCCAAGAGCAGTTTGAATTTTTAAAATAAATTTAGTTAAGTCTTTCGTTAAATACTTGTTAGCTATAACAAATTGTCTCAACAATAGAGTGCATTGATAAGCAAAATGGCGGATTGAGCAGCCATTATGCTTCCTTTTAAAATTAATGATTAAAACAAAGTTTCATCAATATCAGCGTTTATTTTTCAAAAATATTAGTTTATTTGGTTCCATTTTTTGCCCAACCCTGTGTAGAAATATTAGCAAATGTTATTTTCATAGAGGAGCGACAATTATCGTCTGTTTCCCAAATAGTACTTTTAAAGAAAAGACTGGATACGACTTTATTAAATTTTATTTTGAGTCATTTTTATTTTACTGTTTGATGCTTTTCTAAGAGACTGTTTGGGAAATACGTATGCTAATATACACATTTAGAAGTTTTAATTACTTTTGTACCTTATTAAATATAAATATTTGTTAAACGATTGCCTTGCATTTATGTAAATACCTTTCCAGAGTGAAACTCATTTTCTGTTATTTTTTTATAAATAAAAACCACAAACATATCTACAGTTTTTTATTAATAAGTTTAAAATTAGAATTAAAAAATACAATGTATTCAACAATAAGTAAAATTGTTTAAGCAATGTAATAATCATAAGCCATACTATAAATCTCACGCCGTTGGAGGTCTCTTATCTCCATAATGTCCGTTTTAAGTCGTAGCTTCAAAATTTCTCTCCAAATAGCTTCCCTATGGTTCGAATCTTTGATGCCAAGCCTCAAAAGGGAATTGTCATTTAGTCGTAAAAGCGCTCTTCCAATAATTTCGTGCTGGGAAAACAGAGTACCATATTGCTGGTAATAATCACTGCAATGTCTTCTCAACCATTTTTGAACATCGTTTACGGTCCATGAGTAAACTGATTTAGGCCTGTTGTTATTTGTTTTAACCTAAAAGCGAATTATGTAAATTTAGAACATAATAATCTGGTTTAGTATACATATACCTTTGGTTTATAATTATTATTAGAGGTATCTTCCACCATATTAAATGAAATTGAAAATTAAATACTATTTATTTAAATTGCTTACGGATTGTTATTATTTTCATAATATTACAGGTTATGTTTATAAATTACAGGTTAGCTTATGGTTTTTTATTGAGTCAATGTTGCCAAATCATGTCGCGTTTGGGTAAGACCGGAAAAATGGAAACACCTCGTCTGGTGCGTAGTGGGACCGAGCAAAAAACCGAACGGAAATAGCTGGCAGACAAACATCTCACTAAGTCCAGCACAGGCGGAAAGGCTGACTTTGGGCTGAACCCATCCCACCGATATAGCTAACCCGATGACAGGAAAGCAATCCCCGTGCTTTCATCGACACCTTCAGTGACAATCGAGTGGGAACCTCGACAGGCTTTGGAAACGTTCGGGACCTCTGGTTCGGGATCGCTGGTATTCGGATTGCTTACACTAGTACCCCAGAAACGGGGTGCTTGAAGAGCTTTCCTTCAATTATTCCCCTTCCGCCATTGATGTTAGACTCAGGGAAAGTAGTTGGTTGATAACCCACATATTGGGAGAGGGGAAAGCATCGACGAGTTGCTCACCTTGCCCAGTAGTTCTTGATCCTAAATTTTATTATATAAACTTAAACTGTATTGATTATACAGTATACACATTATAAAGATTTAAACGTCGCGAATCTGGGGGTTACTCGTCTCCGTTAACCCTAAGACAATATCATCGCCTATCGTGACCAGTTCGCTTGCGGAAAAAAAACGCCAGACGACCAATCGTCCATCCTGGTACACACTTATCGCTTTTTTGGATGTGGATAACTTTAGCCTACTTGCGAACCTACAATTTATAGCAAAACGCCCCAACGGATGGAGGTATAACGTGCACCACCTGGAAGCTAACTTATCCACACCCCAAACCGATGTAAGTGCAGCAGGAAGAAAGGCAAGTGCTCTGGGGTCTCCCCTCCGCAAACGAATTAACACTAGGAGGCGAAGATAATTCCTGAAAGTTAATATAAGCAAGTAACCCCCAGATTCGGGACGGTTAGGGCTTCAATATTTGAAGTAGCGATTTACATGACATTCGATAATTTCTTCCTTAAGCATTGGCAACGTCGCACTGGTCGAAAGATTCAAGTGACATAAGTCATTAGGCCACGTTGGAACTGATGACAGTTCACACAGTTTAGTCAAGGCTTAGATTTAGCCGCAAAGTTATGCCCATATTTAAAAGAAGTTTGTGAAATTTGCAATTATTTAGTCTAAGGTAATTATTTATTATTAATTAATTAATTATTGTACTGTACAATTATTTAGTTACTTACAAAACTATTCTTGTAGCATATTAATTTTTATGTAAATATTTACTTATATACTTTTTTTTTTATATAGAACAATTAATTACGATGAAAATAAAGGATATTGAGAGGACTGCTAATGTGGCATGGTCTCCCATAAACCAACATCCAATATTGCTAGCAGCAGGAACTGCAGCACAGCAGTTGGATGCCTCTTTCAACACAAATGCAGCCCTAGAAATTTACTCCCTCAATTTGTCAGAGCCTGGGTTGGATGCAGATCTGAAGGTTAGCGCTCCAAGTGAACACAGGTTTCATAAAATTGTCTGGGGTCCTTATGGACAAGATCAGACCAATGGAACCATAGTTGGAGGATGCGATGGAGGTGTTATTCAAATTTATAATGTGTCACAGTTACTTTCTGGCGACAGTGGTTTAGTAGCAAGTCCAACCAAACATAGTGGTCCTGTACACGCATTGGACTTCAATCCTTTCCAAGCAAATTTGTTAGCCACTGGAGCTGGAGACTCAGAAATTTATATTTGGGATTTGAACAACACTACCACACCCATGACACCAGGTCAGTGAAATGATGCCAAAACTTTTATTTATTTAATGCAGACATGCGTCAAGATCAAATAATAATAAAATTCTTTGATCATACTGAAGTAAATGACTTGTTTTGCTCCTCCTTTATGACCAAAACATTGCCATTTACTTCAGTTAGTTGTTTGATTTGTTGCAAAATTTTTATCATTTAAATCCTTTCCGTTACTCATTGGACATAAAATATTTTTAGGAGTTAAATCTCAGCCATTTGAAGACGTTGTGAGTATTGCTTGGAACAAACAGGTGCAGCACATTTTGGCCTCTACTTTTGCCTCCAAGTGTGTGGTTTGGGATTTGCGTAAAAATGAACCTATTATTAAATTAACAGACACGGTGTCAAGGATTAGGTGGAAGGTTGTTGCCTGGCACCCAGAGATTGCCACACAATTGTGTCTTGCATCAGGTAGAAGATCTTTATTTAATTACTCACAATAAATTGCTCTTATTTATTTATTTTGGTTTTTTCAGAGGAAGACCATGCTCCAATAATTCAGCTGTGGGACTTAAGATTTGCAACATCACCATTGAAAACGTTAGAAAACCATCAAAGAGGCATCTTATCTTTAGCCTGGTGTCAAAAAGATTCGGGTCTTTTGATTAGTTGTGCCAAAGATAATAGAATAATTTGCTGGGATCCGAATTCGAACGCTCCAAATGGAGAAGTGTTGGCTGAAATTGCAAAAACCAACCAGTGGAACTTTGATATCGCCTGGTGTCCTAGGAATCCAGCATTAATTGCCTGTCCCAACTTTGATGGACATGTAACAGTGTATTCTCTGATGGGAGGTAAAAATTATTTTCACATTTTTCTTTTTAGTTTGTTTAAATTAATGCATTTTTGATGTTCAGGTAAAACTGCCCAGGTTCAAACAACCAAAAAGATTGCGGACAGTTTTCCAGGAATGGAAGGGTACATGGAAGCTCCAGTATTACAAGAAAGTATAACGAGTGTTTTCAGTGATTTAAGTAAACCTCCTAAATGGTTTAAACGGCCTGTAGGGGCTTGTTTTGGGGTATGTGTTGAATTGATGTTTGTTACGTTTTAAAAAATGTTTTTAAACTCTTTAGTTTGGTGGAAAGTTGATAACTTTTGAAAATACCATCGTTCAACAAAGCCAACAACAACAGCAACAACTGCATGGTCAACAACAAGGTCATGTAGTTCAAAAAAGAATTGTATTTGTGAGCCAGGTTGTTACTGAAGAAGAACTTGTCCAAAAGTCGGTTGAATTGGAACAGGCTTTGCAGTATGGAAATTACTCAGGTAATTATGATTTTAAGCAAAATTTAGATCGTTCTTCTACTTTATTTATTTGTTATAACAACAAATAAACCAAATAATCTTATATTAATTTATTATTTATAAAAAGTATTAATATAATTTAAATAAGAACTTAATTAGATGATTTTTCGTAGAATATTGCAGAACTAAAGCGGAATCATTAACTGATCAACACAAAAGGTACATATGGTACTTTTTGAAGGCCCATTTTGAGGAAAATACTAGAGCAGAACTCCTGAATTTGTTAGGGTACAAAGCTGAGGATGTCAACTCGAAACTAAGTCAGTTTTCTAACAACATCGACCTGAATAACGACGTTGACGGACTCTCTGACCAGTTGAACAATTTAAATAAAGTATGTTTTCCTTTAATTCCTATTACTTGTTTTGAAAACTTATAATAACATTAAAAAAGCTACACTTACCAAAGCAGCAGGTTTTATATTGTACTATTATTAAGAGCCGTTTAACCGTTTCTAGAGATAAAATTTTATACTGATAAATATAAAGATATACATATTTAATTAACAATAACAATTTTTGTTTTATATTTTATGTGTTGATTTTCGCTGGTTACTTAATCGCAATTTAACTTTCCAATTTTATTATTAACAACTGCTTACTAATTGTTTTCTAGTATAGTTATTATGAATATGACGAAGAAATTGACAGACCTCAGAGTGTTAGTCCTGAGATACGTTGGGTAAGCTTTTTGGGTGTCGTGTGTCTTCCAGTAAAATTGTTTTTTTAGTTTATGTGTCTGTCTTTTTCGCCAAACAGAACCAACTTATCTTTTTCAATGTTGTTGACTTCTACAATTCGTTTTTCTTGCCTTTTTCTGTCTGTTTATCTAAAAATAAAGTACAGTAATTTTTTGTGTAGCTATTCCATCCGTTAAGTACCTAATTATTGTTGTTTTCTGCCTGTATTTGTTAATGATTGTTATCTATAATTTTTTTTCAGCCTAGCCCTTTAGGTGGTGCTTCGCTACAGAATCAAATACCAGCGACTAATAAGCTACCATCTATTAATACACCTTTTAAAATAAAGACTGGAGACGGTAACAAATATTAAAGAACGTAATATTTAGCAAATCTTAAAAAAAAAAAAACCTTTGTTGTAGACACTGATGGATTAATAACGCAGGCGTTACTTTTGGGGAATACCGAAGCTGCAGTGGAACTGTGTTTTAGGGCCGAACGATATGCAGATGCAATTATTGTCGCAATGACTGGTAAACTTTTATTTAGTAAATTTTTATTTTTAAGTAGCTGTAGCTCGAACATTCCGGACTAATCTCAAAAAACATTTCATACCAGTCTCGAAATACATCCAAAAAATCACTGAATAACGTCTGCTTTTTTAATATATTTATATTTAAATAATTGTTATATATTTAGTAATTGCTCTACAGGTGGTTCCGATTTATTGGCCAGAACTCAATACAGATATTTAGAGAAAAGTGAGGGTTACGTGTGTTCTTTAATTTCGGCAATTGTGTCTGAAGATTGGTCTTCAATAACTACAGGTTGCGACGTTGCCAGTTGGAAGGAAGCGCTCGTAGCCCTACTCACTCATGCCTCTAACGAAGATTTGCCAGGACTCTGTGGTAAATCATATTATACATGTAAATTTGTTTTATCCTAAACATTTATGAAACTCCAGAACAGTTAGCAAACAGACTGGAAGAAGAAAGTCGAGGGGATTCCAGATTTATTAAAGATGCCCAACTCTGTTACATATGTGCAGGTGATTTCGAAAGACTTGTGGCTTCATGGAGTGACTCTGCAAACAAATCTACCGAAAATCTGCAGGAGTTGGTTGAGCTTGTTACATTTCTCCAGAAAGCTGTTGAACGTCAGGGACGAACAGTCGAAGTAAATGATTTTTTTTTTATATTTAACTTTACTGTATTACGTTGCGTTTATTCTTTTTAGGTAACAGGAAATCTGGCTTCTCTTCTTTCAAGATATGCTATGCTTTTGGCTTCTCAGGGTCGTCTATCTACAGCCTTAAACTATCTTGGCACTTCACAGAATCAGAAAGTTAACGATCTTAGGGATCGTCTTCACGTCACCTTAGGCAAAAAACCAATATTAACTACACAAAGGTCTCGTCATTCCGTTTCGGGTTATTCCCAAAATTTCGGGTTGTATAACAACGCCCAAAGCCAGTTCACATCCTCCAACCAATTTGCCAAACCAACACCAGCAGCAAGTTTTGGCCAGTATAACGCTGGTCCTCCAAGCGCCGCGACTCCAAATCAACCCTGGCAGCCTCAGGTGCCTGTGGGAGGACCACCGCCCAAAACTTATTCTCCTGCACCTGCTAATGCTCCTCCACAACCCCCACGACCCGGTAGCGTTGGATCATCTCAGGGCGATTCTGGTTTTAGAACTCGAAGTAAATACGTGTTAGATCCTTCTGTTAATCCTAGCAACCCTTACATGACACCCAGTTCGTATGGTACGAACCCTGTATCATCTCCGGCTCTTTTTAATACCAGCAACTTCCAAACAGACGCTTTGGCAAATGCAAACAACAGTACGTTGTATGGACAGCCCCCATTTTACAATAGTTCTGTGCCTGCATCTCAAAGTTCCTTTCCTTCGGTACCTTCTCCAGCTGTTCTAGCGCCTGCTTTGAATCCATTGAATAATCCTGCGTCCCTGGTTCCTTCAGGAAGTTATAATAGTGCACCTATAAGTACTCAGCCAACGTTTAAACCCATGGGTGGGGCTGGGGATCAAGCATTTGGAAATGTAGAGGTTGCACAACCGGCTTTCTCTGCGATGAACTCATTACCCCCTACGGTTGCTTCGGGATGGAATGACCCACCTGCTTTACATAAAGGTTCAAGAACACAGGTAAGATACAAAGACTCCATTTTATTAATTTTTCAGTGGTTATTTTCAAAAATTCCAAAATTTTGTAAATTTTTCTGTTTTTTAAATTAAATTACTCTATGAATACAAATTGTAGTTTTAAAGTCCATTAATTAATCGTTTTCGTTTTGATTTCATGTTCATACAACAGGCCAATATTATGTCAGCTGAACATTCAGGTGTTAAATTATGGAGAAAGGTATTTTTGTTGAGAAGTGAAGTGTTTCTGTAACATGAAAAGGCAACATTAAAGTTGCAGTTTTACTTTGTTTTACTAATTTTTTGAAAAGTATGACTAACGTGTTTTAAGGGGTATAGAAAAAATTGGTCGTGTTGGACATTAATATTAAAAACGACGTTTTTCCTACACAATTGCGTCAAATTTTGACCCAGTAAAAGACTTCGGCTCGGATGTCAGATGATATGTGGTCTATAATAGCCCACTTTATTCCCTTGTTGGGTGTACTATTTTTGTTGCAATGGTTTGGAAGATTCATAATTTAATTGAACCAAAAGTTTTTTATTGAAATTGTACAACTTATCTGACAATTTTTAAAAATGAGCTACCAAATTTTCAATTGTACTCCAATTTTTTAATAGCTTAAGCTATAAAAAAGTTCATTTAATAATTAAACGAAGTTGTCTTGGAAAAAACAGTTTCTCTCTTGAGTTTACATTTGAATTTTTGGGTTTGAAACCTGAAATATTCTTCAATATTGATGTCTAATATACCGTGTTTTTTTTTTCTCAATATCAAGTGCCCCCAATTTCAACTTTCTCATCTGACCATGCTTTAAAACTCCTTTGTATTTGCAGCAAATGTTATTGTTTATACAATTTATTTTATTACAGCCAAAGAAAGTAGAGCCCCTTAGACAGGACCCTATAACTCATCCACTGTACGGATCAGCTGCCCCTGTTCAGCAACCGTTTCCATCTGGTGACGCATTAAATGCTTCCCACCCCCCTAATCCGTATGCTCCTACCCAAACGTATCCTAGTCCCCAACCAGGATTGTATAATCCTCCGACCTCCCAACCGCCTCCTTTTGTTCAACCCTTCGAACCACAGCAAAATCAAAACCAACCACCTTTCGTACCCCAACAACAACAACAACAACAACAACCTTTTGTACCTCCAACGTCTGGTTTCAACTCCCAAGTAATTAATCAGACTGGGTTTAATCAAAATGCGGTGAATGCGCCTTTTGGGGGTGTACCACACCAGCCACAACCGGCCGACGTTACGTATGCGAAACCCGAACCCGTTCAAAAGCCTCCCGTTCCAGACGAACACCGAAAAATGCAAATTGTTCTCGACGAACTCAGAAGCAGGTGTTTGGGCGTAGCCAACAACCCGGTATGTTTTATTTTTTATTGGGATCTTGGAACATATTTGGAAATTAAAGAAACAATTTATTTTATGTATTTTGTTTAATAGCAAACGAAGAGAAAATTGGAGGAAGTTTCTAGGAAGTTAGAAGTACTTTACGACCTTTTGAGGGACCAAAAGGTAAGTGTTACTTTAATAGTTACTTTTTAATTTAATACAAATTTGTTTTTCGTGTGAAATCAGTTGTCGCCAAACACGTTAGAGTCTTTACATGAAATGGTTCGTTTGGTAGAAGGTGGTGATTATATGGGTGGTTTACAATTGCATACTCAGCTCGTTTCTGGTCCCGATTTTGCCCAAATTGCCAGTTTTATGCCGGGTTTAAAGGTGCTATTGCAATGTGCTATTCAACTTCAAGTTTACATAAGATAATGGTATTACTAATACTAATTGCTAATAAATAAAGTATATATCATTAGTAATAATGAACGTGGCTTTTAAGATAAACTATTTCTCATTTGTTAAAGATGAAAAATGAATGATAGCGCTGAAAAACCTTATAAGTTGCACTGCTCGTGCTGTGCTATTCCTTAACTAAATATGCCTAAAAATTCATTTAAAATCGCGAGTCGAATGCGTATTATTGTACGAAGAGGTGAAACACTGAAAATGTATTCAATTTTGTAAAGTAATGTAGAAATTTGATATCTTGCTGTATTTAATTAAAGTGAAATAGAATTTCATATTTTATGGGCGGTCTTTTTTATTATTAGATTATTTTAAGACACATTTATCCTTGAAAGTAAAAATGAGTCAAATGATTTAATTTAATATTTATTACTAAACAAAAAGATATACAATAATCCTGCCAAAAAAACTATTTTTTAAACTTTACAATTTCAATCATTTAATGAGAACAATAATTAATTTCTTGAACTCATATTTTATTTTCATTCCAATAAAACTACGAAGAATTTAAGTATTTATTCATTTCTCATCAAAATATTAAAATAAAAATTTTGAGTAACTAAGCAATTAATTTCTTCTTGTGAATACTTTTCGAACGTAACTTGTATTTCAATTTGAGGCTTATTGATCGTCCTTCGTATATTACATTCAGATGGCGACATCCTACGCATGATAGTCAAACATTTCGAAATTCACCTTACAGGTTGCGATATGTATTACAGATGTTTACCTCGTTTGCTACTAAACTTCGAACAACAATAATAATAACACTAAATTTTGCGCGGCAAGTTGCCTAAGATCTCACACAACTTATGTTCTCCTGGTACAAAATTTCGATTTTCAAAGTTTTGCTACAAATCATACTTCGTGCTATGTCCGGCGCATCCACCAAAATTGAGAATTATATTTTTTATTTTAATTGTTTGCAATCATAATAAAGCTTTTTTATAAACATAAATTAATAATTAAAGCATTATTAATTGTTTCAAATAACATTTTAACAATAAAAAATGTTTTTGTTTTTATTTAATTATTATTTTGGTTACTAATTGATTAATAGGAATATTTATGCAATTATTGGCAAAGTTGTTTGTGTATTTACATTGATATTTCGTTATTATTATTGTTATCATAATTTATGTCTTTATATGTTTATAAATAATCAGTGATTGTTTTTTTATTAATTTTAATCAATATTAATGCCTTCAAAATAGTAAAGTAAAAAATGAGAAACTCACCCCTAATTACCACACACTATTTAATTGAATAGTGTGTGGTAATTAGGGGTGAGTTTCTCATTTTTTACTTTATTGTAATTTTACCACGTCTCCTTGTTCTACCTTCAAAATAGGATTAAAAAAAATTAATAAACAAGGATTATAAACAATTAACTTTATTGTTTTATAAATCATATATTACAGCGATATTTCTTTAAACAATTTAGGATTAAAACAACAGGCAGAATTTATTTAAACAACAATTGAACTAAAACTTAGCAACTATAAGGTTTATTGTTAAACACAATGAATCTATTATTTACAATTTCAACTGTTACATATCCAATTAAAAAAATATAACAATATTACTTTTAATTAACTTGAGAAAAGCTATAATTATTAAATGGTTATTGAATTAATTTATGTATATTGAACACGATATTTTTAAAAGTTTTTTGAATTCTCTCCCTACCGATACCCAGCGACATCTGGCGAAGTAGGCTGCAATTAGTAAGACAAACATGTGATCAACAACATGTGCTTGTTTTATAGGTTATGTTTGAAGGTTTAATTGTTTAATTTTAATTTGTTTTTTTCGGAAAAAATATAAAATCATGAAATCTAAGAAGAGAACGAGTGTGCAAAGTGATACAAATGATACTGGAAATAGTGAGGAAAATCAGGATGTGCCGAAAAGTACTAATAATAAAAAAACAAGGTTATTTTCTGCAAAAGAGTTTCGTACTAAATTAAAGACCACTGAACGTAAAGAAGGTGAATTTATTTAGTTTATATATTAATTTAATTGACACTTCGTGCATGTATTTTGTGTAGTTAGTAAATAATTCACTGTTCTTTTAGCATTGGTTGATTTTTTAAAACTCTGTTCTCAAGAACACGGAGAGAGAGCTATAAAGGAATATTTGGACAAAGGAGGCAGTGGTTTAGAACTGTTACAAATACTAGACAATGATCCTGGTGGTGACCATTGTGTTATTTTAAATTTAGTGAATCATATACTTCTCCGGATAATCTCAAATTACCCTTCGCTTCATAACCAAACGTTAGAAGCATGCCAGTTCTTTTTGAGCACGAAATTTCCTCTTATAAACAAAATGTTGAGCTTTGCATCTGTTACAGAAGAAAGGAGAACTATTCTTAAGTTACTTGCAACATTTGTCACATTTTCTAGTTCGTTAAGTAGAGAAATATTGCAAAATATCAACTTTAATCCAGGAAATTTAGAATTACTGACGAAACAAACGGGAGAAAAGGATAGTGTTAGAAGTGCTTTTATAAAGTTTGTGGTGGCTTTCTTATTGGAGGGACATTTTCCAACAATTTCACTTCTATTAGAGAAAAAAGGAGTTCTTTCGGTTGTTATAAACGGACTTGTTTATGATGAGGCAGATGTTGTGTGCATAATTTTATCTGCATTAAAAGAATATGTTCTTGAAAACCCAATGGTTTCAAAAACCGTGAAAATGAAGTTATTTAATACTCAAGTTGTTGCAGAAATTATTAACTTGTACAATTGGAAGGGACCGGCAAATTTTAATTTATACGCAAACAAAAAAAGGAGAGAAAAAGTTAATACTACTATTGAGGTATAAATAACACCTGTTTTTATTTACAATTACGACTTTTATTCATAATTTTATTTTTTTATTAATAGATAAATGAATATGATAAATCGAAAGTTAATGAAACTGTTCATGGATTTCTCTTGATACTGTGCACATCTCATAGATATGGAGTAATATTCAGTGATCATACTGTTGGTCTTGGGAAGACAGGATCAAATAATTTGGTGTTTTCGGTCTTGGACAAGTTAGAAAAAGCCTGGGAGCATTCTTATGCCAGTGATTTAATATTAAAAATTTGTAAAGCATGCCCAGATTTAGTTAAAACTGTGTGGAACAAACTCAAAGACACTTTAGAACCCAGAGATTCTGAAAACTGGCGAAAAGCCATTAAATTTGCTATCAGTTTACTCCATGAATTAAGTCCAGACTGCATAGAATATTGTTTTGAAGAGCTGTCACTCACACAAGTAAGTAAATTGTATTTTACTTGATTATTTAGGCAACAAGAACGTTTGATTTTAAACAAATAATAAGAGAGCCAAGTTCATTCAAAAACAGGCTGTATTTGGAAATATTTTCCTTTACATTCGATCATCATATCTCCCTTTATTTTACTTGGGTGTGGAAATCATATCGAAGTGGTAGCGCTAGTTCCGTTACGTTCACTCGATTTTACGCCCTATATTTTTCATTTTCCGGGTCTTATATTGATTCTTAAGATGTAAATTCGAATAAATATGTATCACTCGATATTTTTTCCAATTATTTCTAATTATAATTTAGTTCACTCTCTAATGTTGTTTTCAATATGCTCACAAACGTGTAAGTGGATATTTTTCGAAGTTAAAACATTACACGACTCCCCTATTATACACGTTATTTATTATGCCGTTTTATTTCAGCGTATTCAAGTCACTGAAGTACTTGTTGCTCCTTTGGCAGTCTTAAAGGTCATAATTCCTGAGAATCAAGAATCCATTTCCAAACCCACAAGATATCATGTCTATCTCTTTCTTTCCAAGTCTTTGCACGCAATCAAATCATATAGAGACTACTTTCAAAAGTATTTTATTGAAAAAGATTTTTTAATTTTTAAAAATTCATTAAACAATTATATTTATCGAAATTTTCCGGATGTTAGTTATTTTCTAAAAGATTTGAGTATGCCAATTGTGGAACTGAGTAAAATCGAAAATTTAGAACTTTTAGAATTTTTGTTTGATATTTTCGAGTTTTATGAAAAATTGTGTCCACAACATTCGGAGGCATTATTACAAATAACGGATCCAAATTTCAATTTTAATTTAGACGATCTTTACGAACGATTGGAGTCGATAAATAAAGAAGAAAACAGTGCGAGAGATTTAATACAAACCTTAGAAATCAAGTTAATCAAAACTTTTCTGAATATTGACGAGACATTATTTAATACTTCAAACAGATTTTTCGATGCAATTTTTTCATCGTTAATAACTCACTATCGCAACACGAAAGATAAAGATATATACGAAATGTTGGAGAAAATGTTTTTATTAATAGACATTTTAAAAGATAATAGAGACGAAATAAAAGTTTGGATCGATAGTATTTTTTATGGTGATTCTTTTGAAAATTGTGTGGGAAAAATATTAGCCCAGTCATTGAAAGATATTGGTGAAAACACTGAAAATTATTTATTCAAAGAAAACTTAAGCTCGAACGAACATGATCATGATGATGATGATGATGAGTTGTATCATAAAAATGATATTTTATCAATTTTAGACGCACTAAAAGCGGGTACAGAAGTTACAACATTAATTCACTTAAGCCATAAAACGTTAAGTCCTTTGTTACAAAGTGTATTAAATTGTTTGTCAAGGATAACAGATAAACACGAGTTAGACTCTTTAAAAAATTATTTGAATTACACTTTAATTAATTTACTGCATTTACAAACGACCCCTTCCACTCTGATTGCAATTGTACTTCAAGAAAAGTATAACAAAGTCGTTCCCAAAATTGTTTCAAAATATTTTAGTAGTTGGAAAGCAAAATCAGATATACAAATTCCAGAAAAAGTCAAGGGTACTCTCAAAATATTGCAGAATTTTTGGTCAACAGAAGAAAATTTTAAAGAGTTTTTAAAACTTGATTTAGTTCCTAGTCTTAATTTTTTTCTTCTAAATATGTGTGTATTTTACGTGTCAAACTTTGGAAAATTACATATTTTCGACCCTAATTACGTTAATAGGACGTTAGAATTAATTAAGTTGTTTTTACAAGATAAATATTGTGGGAAAGGCTTTTTAAAAACAGTTATGGAAGCAATTTTTTACAATCCGTTATTTTTGCAACAATTTTTGCCATCGAAAACAATGAAAATTGAGCCAAATCAAGTATGTACCAATTTTATCTACGAAATTGTAAAAATATTTCAAGATGCGATAATTAATGTTGAATATTTAAATAAAGAAGATTTAGAATCTTTTTTAAAACCTTACAGACGCAAAGTATTGGTTTGTTTGGAAAAATCGTTAAAGAAACCTAAAAAACTAAATTCTGAAAAGTACGAAAATCTTTTAGAAACAATCAAAATTTTTGGTTTAAGTGAAGAAGATTGCAAAATTGTTCTTAAAAAATGTTTAGAAGTTGACGAAATTTTTTTAATTTCCGAAGACAGTCAACAGTTATCCCTGTTGTATCATTTAGTAGGGCATTCATTGGAATGTTTTCTTGAAACATCTGTCAAGAAAACCTCATTGCAACCCTTAGAAGGAGACATTATTAAAGTATTGTCTCAAAAATTGACATTTTTGAATATCAACGAAAATAATTTAAAGACAAGCGAACTTGCGGATGCTTTAAAAAAATATTTACAACAATTTCCTCACAGTTTTCAATTTATTTCCGAATCGTTATTTGAAAGCTTATTAAAGAAGGATCAATACTGTGCCGAAAATTCCCAATTAGCTGTAGCAATTTTAAAACATAAGAGAGATTATTTGTCTCTTCTAGAAACCAATATGCATAGTTTAAGTGCAAAAAAAGGTCTTCTTCTACCTCTTTTAGAGGTAGCTATTGAATTAAGTTGCGATGATATTTTATTAAAACGAATTTTTGAAGAAATTGAACCTGTGATTTTAAAATGTTTGGAAAAACCTCAAAAAGCAAATCAACATGTTGAAAAACACATCGATTCAATTAATACTTTAATAAAACGTTTTATGTCGCTTGAATTTTGTGAGACGTATTTCAATAAAGTTAAAAAGTTCAATATTTCAGAAAAGTTCCTTTTCAAAATTGTATCAGTACTTTTTACAAAAGCAATTGATGAAAGCAAAACATTGACGACAATTAACGTATCGAATTATATTATGACGTCTATATATTTGTTAAACACATTCATTAAAAATAAAATTCCAGAAGATGACGCTTGGAAAAAATTAGAGGATACGATAAGCATTTTTAACATTAACTTAATAAAATTGAAAGAAAAAGAATTTGATCTTAAAGATATTAGCGAGAACGAGTCTTTAAAGCAATATTGTAAATTTTGTTTGAAATATGGTATTGCAAACAAAAATTTTCTTTTAAATAATTTGAATACATTTATCGTGCTTGGGATATTTGATGAAAATAATGCAAGTATCATTTTTGATATGGTAACAGCTCATTCTGAATTTTTAAACTCTTTACTTGGGAATGAGGAAGAGGCCAAAGCAGAGTTGCTTTTTTTAATTTTTTCCTGTTGCAAAAATTGGCCTCAATTAATACAAAAAAACCATCTGCCAGTCATCCTGTCAGCTTATCATGCCACATGTAGGAGATCGGACAGGATAATATTTCATCTCTTAAAGTTGTAAGTATTCAAATTTAACTTTTTTGTAAAAGTTCTTTAAGGACAATAATTCAAAAAAAGAAAAAGTTAACTTAGTTCGGAATGGCGTAAAAATAAATTATTTGAAAAATGAATATCTGTGCAATATTTGCAAATGATAGGTTATTTCTTGCTGAAATGGAACGTGAAAATCGCATCCTTCTAAGTGAACAATTTAACATCAAAGTTTTTAGAGAGTGTCAATTTAAATTTAAAATAAAGAAGTTAGTTCTGTTATGATCGGGAACCGGCCACACTTCAAAATATTTTTACGCCATTCCAATTGTTTGAAAATATAACTCACGCTGTATAAGAAATTGTTAACTCGACTTGGCAACGTTGTACATGAACTAACTGAGGAGTGAGTTTATTAACCATCTCGGTGCTTGGTATTGTTGCGACGTTGTCAAGTCGTATACTACTGTTCGGCATGTTATGGAAACATTCTTAAAGTTACTTTTATAAAAACTTCTTCAATTATTTCTCCTAACTTTTGGTACCTTCTTTTAGATACGAGACTCACTTTGATAAATCCGATTTTTATACCTACAAACCGTTTTTGTTCGGTTCAGCTGCTGCATCGCATTATTCAGTGCGGCAAAATATACAAAACGCTCTTTGGAGACAACCAAAGGTGCGAGACGTTATAGATTTACTGGAAGAAAAATTAGTCAATGATACAATTGATTTCTTTCCTGTTGATATCGACTTAAATCAAACCATTGAGAATATTTCTGGTCAAATTCAAAATCCTGACGTTTATAATTTGGCGTTTCTGTTGCCGTTATTTAGTTCCTTACTAGCTCCTGAGAACGTAGTTCCAACTTACAAATTCACCAAAAGTGGTGCGATAAGTTTAACAGTTTTAGCACTGAGTAGTAAAATTAAAGAGACCCGTTTGGCGGCATGTTGTGTTCTGTGTCGATTCTATACCCATTTGGAAGCGAAACCGGAAAACAGAGATAAAGTTTTGTGGTTGAGATACGTCGAAGCGTTTTGCAAAGGCGCTGCTGCTTTCGAAAACGTTAAATTGAACAGTTTTTCCGCAATATTCTGGGCTAAAATGGCTTTAATTTTAACCATGCCCATGCATCCGCTTTATTTATCATCATCTTCGTACTTGACTGCTAAATTGTCTCCTGACCTAAGTGGAGTTCCTGAGTTGTATACGTGGCTTCATGATTCTAGTGTTGGCTTCGAGGAGCATCAAATTTTTGTTTTGAAATTGTTAAAAGACGGTATGAAAACGAAAGGGGATTTTCAGGTGGCTTTAAAGTCAATGGCGTTCAAGTTAATTATGGAACTTTGTAACAGTTGCGTTTCTACAAAGAATGTTAGACTTTACGTGGTAAAAGTGTTAGAATCTGCTTCTAAAATTAATTTTGGAGCTCAAATACTAGTCGAAAGTCATGGAGTTTTATCGTGGCTATTACATTTCACCCAAAAATTATCACTGGATGATTATGGTGTTTTAGAAAGTGTTGTGAACATTCTCGTAAATATTATGGACTATAAAAGAGTGGATTTATTCGTTGTAAATTCTATATTGACTTTTGTTATTGATGCTGGATTAATTTCGTGTTTAAGGACTAAATGTTTAGTACAATTTTTGGACTTGTTATGTAAATGTACGTTTAAAGGATGTACTTTAGGTAAAAAACAATTAAACGTTTTAATAGATTATGTTAATGATAAGTTTTGTAATTATTTGTTATTTTATGGAAAGAAGTTTGTGATACTAGAAGATTATTCATCTTCAGATCAAACAGTTTTTCTTCTACGTAAATTAGTACTTTTATGCATTGATAATACTAATTAAATTTAATACTAAATATTATTATTGATGAAATTATTTTTCTTTTACACCCCAAATAAAATGTTAAAGAAATTATGTGTTATCATTATTTGAAAATAACAGGTTTTACCCATAACTACTTCAAATATTATTTATTTTTTGTACGTTACGTTACTTTAATTTCGTAACAACTGAAAAATGGCATCAAAAATTGAAATGATCTTGATCTCTATCATAATTCATACGATTAAACTTAATTTTTATATGTATTTCAAATCTGGAGGTAAAAATAGATGTTTGTATTAAAAAAAACCATCTCAACTTGAAATAACTTAAAAATTTGATCTTAAGGCTAAATTGATGGTAATAATTCGATTTCCTCTTTACTATTAATCTTCTGTTTCTATAATAAATATTTGTACATTGGATAATAGAGTAAAAAAGAAACATTTGAAAACATTTATAAATGAGATATTTTTATCATTCGAAGGTAAGTAAATCTTGAACAATTTAAAGAATATTTTATTATTTTTGTTATCTACGTTTTGTAATGCCACTTTTAGCATTAAAATTTACAATTCCAAATTAATAACTATTTATAATCAATTTGACTAAATTCGAATATTCCGAAATTGTAACAATAAGTTTACGCTTAGTTATTTACAAAAAATTGTTCCCTCAATAATATGCAAACTGTTTGTAAATTTAATTAGTACCTATTGAACATTAACTTGCACAATAATAATTATCGCCTAGTTTTATTTATACAGCAGTTTTCACAAGTCTTTATCGAGAGAAAGCATTAAAACCGAACTTTCAGGAACGTTAATTGCATTTCTTTTTTTATAAAATAATTCGCTAACATACGGATAATTACAAAGTTTGATTCGTAAATAATTAAAGAAATGTTTTTAATACTATTGCACAAATGTTGTTTCTTTTTTAACAATAAAAGTAAATAAAATGAAAAGTAGTTTGAGTAATTCAATCAATTTGGAAATATTTGTGATAAAAATAACTAATTTGGTGAAATATAAATTAAAACAAATTGAAAATTAATTTAATTTTAACTATCAAATAAGTAACAGTAAATATTTGGTAGATACCTACGTATAAAACAGATTTGGTGAATAAAAAATATTAAAGAAAAAGATAAGCACAATTGTGCATTGGAATCAGTAGGTACTTCATGTTTGAAGTACAATCCCTGAGCAGAAAATTAGAAAAATGTAAAATATTTGTACTTATAAGTAGGGTAAGATAACCGATTCTGACACAAGAGGACGAGTAAGGTCATTGATCTCTAGTGGTTGAGCAAATTACATGATGTATTTGGTCATAGGTAGATGTATATATACAGCCTACATTCAATAAGCTGGGGAGTGGTGGGTGAAAGAGGGGGTGGGGGAGTTCAATGTTGTATGCTCTTTATCGCATGTATTCATATTTATGTATATATACGTCTACCTATGATCAAATACATCATGTAATTTGCTCAACCACTAGGGGCAATGACCTCACTCCTCCACTTGTGCCTGAATCGGTTTTCTTACCCTACTCTTACACATAATCTTTTGGTTTTTTTATTTTTTTAATTTATTATTGTTAATAAACTATTACCGCATACGTAGCACTTCTATCCAACCAATTTTTACAGCAAGTGGTCAGCCACATTACCATTAAAAATAAAGGACCAAAATGAAAAAAAGAAATAAATGCAAGCAACTTACCTCTAAAATGGATGAGGAAAGACACGTATAAAGCATACAAAGCTCAAAAAGCACAGACCTTGTGTTACTGAATAGATACCAAAATATTCGCAGTTTCTGGCAGTTATCACGTTCTTTAAAGAATAATAAAAGAAAAATAGTGTAAATATTTTATATACACAATATAACGATTTAAAAAGTGGATTACGTAAAATATTTATTTATTTGGATAAAACTTTAAAAAAGGAACCTTATAAATTTCTTGCCAGCTGACCACTTGATAAACAGAAAGAAAAGAAAATGTGCATTATCTTGAAGTATCTAAGATTCAATAAAATATTTCTTCAAAGGTGTTACACTATATTTTTTAATTAAGTATTAACTGTTTTGGGATCTTCTTTGATAGAAACAAAAAAAAAAAAAGTTGTATTACATTCTACTTCAACAACATTGTAAATTTAATTTGATTTGGTTCGTCAATAAAAACCAACAAATCAAAAACATAACAAAATAATCACCTAAACTGAAGTGGTAATCTGCTCTATAACATGAACATCTCGTACAATTGGTCTACGGCAAGATCCATAATGGCTCCATCTCGCTAATCCTTCGGGAACACTTCTGGTAGCTCTCAAATTTCCATGCGAATACTTGTGGGGATATGCAACTCCCGGGCTTCTATTTAGGCAAACCATACTAGGATGAGATGAATGGTGTATGTTCGCCACATAACTCTGACTCTTTGGTAAGCAATGTCTAACAATTGGTCGATCATACCGATGTTTCATGGACGAATGCCTGCAAAAACTGCTTCGGTCCAAATGATCGTAACTGGGGAGGAACTGTTCGTACTGGTTAACTGGCGGTGGCCTGTACACATTGTAGGGCACCTGTAAAAAAATATTAGAACAATTGGATGTCAATAATTTTAAATGTATTTAGTACCTCTGTAATGTAGTGATTGTTGAAGTTACAAATGCACTCGTTCATTTTTGGGCTGAAACTGTAGTTTCCGTTGCCAGAATCCTTACGATGGCCTACTAAAAACAGGAGGCTCGCACTGACTAGGGTTGTGCCGAAGCTGAAATAATAACCAGCTTTGGGGTGAATTTGGTTCATGTAACCAGTTATAGGAATCCCTATGAGTACAGGTACGGATTTAGCGCCTTGAACGAAGCTCCAAGCTTTGGTGAAGTGCCGTGTACGAATTCGTTCCAACGTAAACATTTTAAGGGAATAATCGAAGCCACCAAGACAAACGCCGTACAACCACACGAATAATACGTAACCGTGATAACCCTGCACAGCACTTAGGGCCAAAAGGGAAATACCTTTCGACAAATGAAAGAAGTAGTTTAACTTTTAGAATTTTTTTCAAAATTAATTGCAACATACCTATGCCAATTAACGAAGTTTGGCAGAGATACTGTCGCGATATAAGACACTGAGTGTTTGGTCGAACGATTATAAGTCCAAAACCTACAAATCCTAAGGCTGTTGCAAAACCTAGAAACGTTTGCAATAGGACTAAAGCACTATCTTCTAATCCTTCGTCGTGGCCCTGTAAAGCCTAAAAACCGTTCTCCGTAAATATCAATGGATAGGTAATTTTTTTAAACGAAAATAGTTACCAAATAAAAAATAGGACTATAAACTCCTAACGATCCTGTGGCACTGGCAACTAAAAGGACTCTAAGTCCTTTACTTTTAAGTGGAGTGAAGTCGAACATTGCCGGCTTCTTTCCTTTGGCATGTGTCTTTTTCTCTTTCATCTTCTTTCTTTGGTTTTTGAGATGCATTATTGCTCTTCGTTGTGGATGATACAAATTTGCAGAGCGATAAACAATGGGTAGGAAAAAAGCTAACGCTAAAAGACCCGTGACAGAATGAAGTCCTAACCTCCATCCTAGTTTTCTGAAATTATCAAAAACACATATCAGTATTGCACCTGAAAAAATAAAGAATCATCGACGACAAATTACTTTCGGAATATTCTGTGTGTATTTACCCAACAGCTTCCTTGTACAGTACGGAGAACAGGGCCATTCCCACCCCTGTTCCTGACTGAACAACCATCTCCACAAATTCTCTTCGTTTCTTAAAATAATGTCCTAAAACTAATCCTGACGTTTCCCTAACAATTCCTGCTCCCGCTCCTAACACGACGCCATAACTTAGAAGTGCTTGATGGAACTGTACCGCGAAAGAAGTAAAAAGGCAGGCTAAAGCCATCAATAGACCTCCCATTACGGCTGCTAATCTTGCCGATTTCCTCCTGGATACAGCAACTACGAAGGGTGATATCAGGAAAGAAATGCTTAAACACATAGCACCCATCCAGGCTAAAAAAACATAATCGTTGTATCTGCGTTGGCCGAATAAAAAAAAATTTAAAGTCAACGATAGGTGTCAAATAATTTTGTTTCTAACATGCAGTAATTTTTAGTATTTTTTACATTGATTTAATATTTCATATAAGTATATCGGAAGTATGAATGAAATAAATGGCAGATACGTGAATGTAGTGCTTTCAGTTGAGGAAGGGCGTGGTATGGACTTTCTCAAAAACCATGTTCAAATCGTGACAAATTTCAATGGAAGAATTCTTGAATCTGACTATGTCGAACCTGAGGAGTGTCCGCTATTCAACACTGAACTCGTTTGGGAAACCGAAAAAAAGGATCTTCGTAAAATTCGAAGTGCCAACACACCTTTACGTGTAGATGTCCGTACTTTCGATTCTAATAATCGAAAAGTTAGGATAGGCTATTTACTTCTAAACCCCAGAAGTGCTACAGTTATTACGAAGCAGTCACCAGGAGGCGCACAAGTTAAATGGCACAAACTGTTAGGAGTACCTGCAGAGTTTAAGAGCAGCCATCCCGAACTTTATGTATCATTAACAATACGAGACCATGTTCCTGAAGTTCAAGAACATACAGGATCATCCGTATCAGCTCAAGTTATAGAGGAAGAAAATGAATCAAGTGGCGAAGAGCAAGCTGAAAAAATTGCTCCAGTTTTTCCAGTAAAATACTTTGAAGATGGATTTATTCAGGTAGGAGAAGACAATCAAATTACAAGATCTTTCCACTTAAGCATAAGTATTAAGAATGCTACAAATTTGGACCTCCTCTTGCCTGAAGTTTTAGTATTTACGAATAACAGGGAAAAGTACTATCTATCATTTAGTATGTTCGGAATTGTAATTAAGACAAAACCGTTTTGGAAGGAGTTACATCAAAGTTTTGTACTAAATGAGAAAGTAGTAATTAGCTTATTATCAAGCTATGAAGTTTTGAGGGCTTTCTTTGAAGAGCACTGCGAAGTTTTAGTGAGATTTTATTGCGGAAGAGATAAGCTGGGAATGACAAAAATTAACGTACAGAATCTATTTTCGACTAAAGAAGAACTGAAGATTTATACGGTGTCAGAAATCTGCCGCTTTAAGTATCCATCACCTCACGGAATAGTCCCCGTTGGAGCTAAAGGGCGAAAACCATCGATCGAAGTGGAAACAACTTTAGAATGTAGAGAACTCCCATCTCATTTACTTAATAAAATTCACGGATGCGAAAATGGAACTCAAAATTTGTATGGATTTGGATGTGGTGATGATGCTGCACAAGATGAAAAAGTCGAATATACTTCAGCTCATAGTAGTACTAAATCGTCTACAAGATCGGAAGGTCAAGAAAAATCGCCTGCTTCTTTAAGATCACCCATACACAGTGCTGGTGGTGAGCGCTGTGAAACTACAGACAAGCACCTAGAATTAGATGCATTACTTGCACGTCCAGCAGAAAAAAAATCTGCCTCTGTACATGACCTTACAGAAACCAGAGAAAACTGCAATACTACAAGGTCAGAAGGTTCATTCCTTGAAAATATACCTGGACTTGCTGTATTAGGTTCTCCAATATTAATCAAAGACGAATATCAAAAATTCAGCCTCGATATAGCTCTAGATAAAATTATTTGGAGAACACCCCCTAAACTCACGCAATTTTCCATAAAATTCAAACACCCTAAGGCAAATTCTTTCTATATCATAAGCCCTTCTGTAAGTGACTCTCTGGAAGACACTGCTTTAGAAGGTGCCCGGTGTAGACTGTATTACATTTCTTCATCAGAAGAAATAAAAAAGTTATTATATTCTTGGCCAGCAAAAATTGTATTAATTGACGAAACTGATAATCCAGTAAGCGAGGAAGTCGATGTATATACAGTAGCATTTTTATCAAGAGATTGTAAGGAATGTTCTTACCAAGCAGATCTGAAATCTCTAAAGAGTTTTGAAGTTATTGCAAAGTTATTTATCACGTTATATTTACAAGAACAATCCTTAACTTCATCTGCGAAGCAAAAAGAGGGTGAACTACAGCCAGCAGTTTTAGATGAGAAAATTGCAGTAAAAGAATTGGTAGAGTTAGACAAATGGAAGGAGGAGGAAAAAGCGAAATTTTTAATTGAACTTAAAGTACTTCAGAATAAACATATTACAGTTCTTCAAGAAGATTGGATCGAAAGAAAGAACGAGTTGGAAGAGAAATTAACCAGGAATGTTGCAAAAATCAAAGTGTTGAAGAAAGAACTGGAAGCAGCAGTAACAAAAATGAAACTTAAAGATCAGATAGTGAAGAGGCAAAACGAACGCATCATGGCTACAAATATACAAACAGAAATCGAAAGGTTTAGTTCTCATGACCGTAAAGATTTAATTCAGACTGTATTCAAATTGGAACAGGAAAATATTGCTCTAAAAGAAGTAGTGAATGAGCAGCAAGATGAAATAGAACAAATTAAAAAAACTGCTTTGACCAAAGAACAAACTACATCTCTACTGCAAGACCTTCGAGGTTTAGAAGAGAAATTTGAAGAAGCGCAAAAGACCAAGAATTATTTCAAAGAGCAGTGGAAGAAGGCAGTTCGAGAAATCCATGAATTGCGAACTGAGGATCAACGACAAATCAAAAATCAATTGCAAACTCATAGAGAGGAATTAAGTCAGTTAAGCTTAGATAACTTGTTCAAAAATGACGTCGAACCTCCTGACAAAGGATTAGAAAATTTTACAAGTGCAAAAAAACTATCCCCTGAGAAAGCATTATCAGAAGTGTCTTCCCTAGGAGGATTAAGCACATACTATGGATTAAGGAACGAATATCACAGAGACCCAGATTCTTTTTATCAAAATGTTATCGCAGGATATACTTTTATACACGATAGTTAATGGTATTTTATTTATTGCATACATGTACACATATTCCATTTCATTATTTTATATTTTAAAAATTAAAGATATTGGTATATTTAAAAGTTTGCTTCTCTTTCATCAGCAATAAAAGTGTCATGAAAATAATAAACTTTTAATGGAATGATTATGAAGGTAATTTAGGAATCTAATATTTATTATACAGGGTGTCCACTGAAGATGCGGGCAAAAGTTAAGGGGTTATTCCTTGGACTATTTGAAAAATATTTTGTCCTTTGATGATTTTTGAAAAACCGCTTTGTTTCGATGATACAGGGCGAAAACCATTTTCGAGAAAATCAATGTTGATAATTTTTATCGAATGCAAAAACATTGTAAGATGCAAAAACTGCAGGTTTTTTATTATTCGTTTTATTGCTATCATTGGCATTAGCTGTCAGCACGTGTATTTTCTATCTTCAAGAATTTAACTTGTGTGAGTGAAGTCTTTACCATGAATCGTTATACGAATGCTGAGATGACCGACATGCATTTTATTTATGGCCTTGCTGAAGGCAATTCGTGGGAAGCTAGACGGTTGTACCTGGAAAGATTTCCTAATCGTAATGTTCCTGATAGAAAATCCTTCCAACGTATCCATCAACGTCTTCATGAAACAGGCTCAGTGAGACGAAGTGGAGGATCAGGAAGGCCAATGACAGTCAGAACGGTAGAAGTGGAAGAGAATGTGCTGAATATGGTAGCTGAAGATCCAGGTACGTCCACTCGAAGAATTGCAAATAATGAATGTAAGTAAGGGGACTATTTGGAACATTCTTAGGTACTATCTGTTGTACCCATACCACTTACAACGTGTTCAGGCACTTCTTCCTGTTGATTTTCGTCCACGTATTGAATTTTGTCAATGGTTGTTGTACACATTAGTTCTAATCCCTCAACTGTTGTCTGTGATTCTTTTTACTGATGAAGCGAATTTCTCAAGAAATGCAATACGGAATTTTCATAATAAGCATGTGTAGGCTGGAGAAAAGAAAACCCACATGAGATACTTGAGGATCGTTTTCAACTTCAGTTCTCGTTGAACGTTTGGGTTGGAACTGTGGGTGACTGGCTAATTGGACCGCTATTTCTACCAGCAAGACTTACCGGCGAAGTGTATCGCAACTTTTTGGAACACACGCTCCCTGAGTTTTTGGAAGATGTACCATTGGTAACTAGAAATAAAATGTGGTTTATGCACGATGGTGCACCAGCGCATTTTAGTATAGTTGCTCGTCACTTTTTGACAACAACATACGGAGATCGCTGGATTGATCGAGCTGGACCTCACTTATGGCCTGCTCGTTTCCCGGACTTAAACCCTCTGGATTATTTCTTATGGGGACCTTAAAGTCATTAGTTTACACTAATCCAGTGGAAAATGTCGACGATTTGAGAAATCGGATAATTGCTGGGTGTAACACAATACGAAACGACCCAGGTGTGTTTGAACGAGTCCGGCAATCAATGAGGAGAAGAATGGATTCTTGTATACAAGCTTGCGGTAATCATTTCAACAATTTTTGTAGATTAAAAACAATTACTTGTAATCTTTCAGAATAAAATGTTATTGTCGAAAATAGTTTTCGCCCTGTATCATCGAAACAAAGCGGTTTTTCAAAAATCACCAAAGGACAAAATATTCTTAAAATAGTCCAAGGAATAACCCCTTTAATTTTGGCCGCATCTTTAGTGGATACCCTGTATATTGCTACAAATACATTGAAAAGGGATGACATACCTGTTGCCATTGAATAAAATTCTTTATTCATATGTTCTTTGATAAGGAACTTTATCACATAAACGTATAGAAGGCCAAAAGCTAGTTGAAAACCTGATGTAAGTAGGTAAGCCAAAAAGGCAGCACCACATACTAACCATCCCCATCCACCTAAAAACATTCTCTTTTGATTATCACTTAACTTAACATTACCAAAATTTTAAATTTCAAGGGTGTCTTTAAAAGAAAATACTAATACCAGGAGGGTACTAAGTCTGAATTTGTTACACTATTTATTACTTTCATAGAGACCCATAACAAATTAATGTACCCTATTAAACTGAGAATTTCATCTTAAAAACGTTAGACCTTTAAAATCTGTTTGCAAATAGCACACGTCTGAGGCTATAACTTTTTATAGATGATCATAAAATGGAGTATCCATACGAGCAATATGTAATGTCTTACCTTCAGGGTAGTAGTGCTGCTTTATGGTGGCAGTGTCAACGTCCCTTCGGCGCAGAGCCGGAATATTTCTATGCAACGAATGCAATTCCCGATCGCATAGAACCGGAAACGAATCTTCTTCTTCCGGTAAACGAGATATCGGCGTTGTCCTATCTGGAAGGAAAAAAGAACCTGCAGAATGATGTTATTCAAACACGGCTACTCATTTTTTCGAGGATTCAATTAACGAATCGTAGGATTTATTTATAGTGAACGAGAGTTTCTTTTCTTTTTTTTTACAATATTTATACGAAATACAATTGTAACGAGCGTGTACGTGGGCTTCAGTCGGCGCTTTGATGACAATAAACAAGGCTATAAATTAAACGAACACAATAAGAGCTCGAATAAATTCTAGTAGGTCATTCTCGATCCTTTTGGAATGTTCCTTGTCTGTATAAATACTTGTTGACGTGGTCAGTGACGGCAGTTTACAGTTAGCTTCCGAACGAGTAATATAAATAGCGAACTACGATATACCGAGTGATATAAATACGCATTTTCCTTGTCATATAAATAAGTTGTTGAATTGTTATTATTGTTTAAGTATTCTATTAGTATTTAAGTGTTCAATAAATAGTTGTAAATAAATTTCCGTTAAATAAATAAGTTAAACTAGAAAAGTCGTTACACAATATAATAAAGCTACTTGGAGTACTGTGGAACTTAACAGAAAAACACTGAAAACTCAAACCCGAATTCCACAAAACGTTTAGAGACCTAATACGCGTTTCGATGCCTAAGGTGTCATCCTCATTTAGACAGTTAGAGACCAACTGAAGATGATGCCTTGGATCCCGAATAATATATAACCCAGGAACCCTCCTAGGGATTAATTTTATCAGTGACGGATCTACCCAACCTCATTTCAGGATAAGGAAAGCTAAAAACCTCATTTCATAGATAATTATTTCAGAAGAACAACCCCTACAGTGGTTTTGGAAATCCTTTTTGGCACTACACCTTTTGAAGTAATTTTTCAGCGCCTTTTACAAAACAAAAAGAACCTTAGAGAGGAAGGCAAGGAGGAGTTCGTTGTGTTCCTTAAGAATTTAGTCACGGGCTAAATCTTTGAAATGTCTCCTGATCGTACCAAAACTATTGCAGTGTTCGTGGGTTTATTAAATTTATTTACAAGACTAAATTACAGGAATAACAATTTATACACACTGATTTAATTATAACTACTTAAAACACTGTCGATTTATTTCTTATGTTACCACTGTCACTGTCAATTTATTACCAACTACTCACTTTTATAGCATCCATAGAAAAAGTCGGGAAAAGTCTAGAATATTCGAAACGTCGAAAGTTGTTTACATTTCTGCCAAGCGCTTAATTGCTTTCTTTGAAAGCAGGTACGAGACACACGTTTACAAACACGACACACACACTACCGAAACCGGCCGCGGCTAGTCGAGCCGGTCAGCAACTCGTACAAGTGTACCCGATCGTACACAAACATGCTCGTGTTCGCTACACTATTTTTCCCTTGGAAAAGAAATACAATTTTTCGTGACCCTTGACTTACCGACGGCGAGTCCAAGAATATGGAGGGCAATAATGCTGGAATTTATAATAGCCAAAGGAGAATAGGATGTACTTTCTCTGGGTCAGCTGTAAAAACCCCCCATGGGGTAGAAATATTTGTTATTGCCCGGTACGCCTGGTTAGCTTTGGATCACGAGGCCTTCAAAGGGTACTCAACTGATAAGGGACCATCATTTGGTTCTTACCATATTGGTATCAAAAAGCAAATCGTATTGCTTTGGACGCCAAGTTATAGTGACTTAAAGAGTAACGAAATAGCAAACGACCTTGCCAAAGCAGGGAAGAGGAAACCCTATTTGGACCAGAACCTACTTTATCATCTGTAACAGTCTCGTAAAGCAATGTTTTGTAATATGAAATGAAATAGAACTTCGCAGGGGCAGGGGGATCCAATGGAATGCATGTAAGCAAAAGCCCCCATCTCCCAAACCAAATTCAGAGACTTGGAAGATCAACAACTTCTTAGTTTCGGCAGGAAAAAATTTAGAACTCCAGAAGGTATTCTAATCGGTCATAGAAATGTACAATACCATAGAAACAAACTAGGATTGACAATTAGCACTTCCTGCTGTTTTTGTGATGAAAATGTAGAACGAGCTCCACGTTAAATAAATCAAGGCGCAGAGTTTTCGACCACCGCATCATGGAAGCGGAAGACGTCGCCTCTTCTAAAGCCCAAACCCAACAATAATCATAAAAATAAGAATCATTTTCAAATTTTCGACTATTAAAAGAATTCTTAAAAGATTTGGTCTTCTGTTAAAAAAAAATAACAGAAATTATTTCGATCTATTTTTTTTGAAACTATATAGTAGCATATGTAATGATCTGTCTCTTTCATTTTGCTTTACAATTATTAAGAATAATAAATCTCAAAAAAGGATCTTATTTCAATATGTTCGTCAAATAAAACAGGAATTATTTTGTCCAGAAATTCTAATGGGACCTTTATAAAATAAACTTGACATTAAATTGGAGTTTGAGCCACAAAATAATGCCTTTTAATAATGAAATTAAATTTAAATTGATGATCCTATTCAAAGTTCTTAGTTGCTTTTAGTGAATGAAGGGCGCGATTAATAAGGTCTTCGTCTCATCTTTACAGACGGAGGATAAAATTTGCTTTCTTCCAGTCTTAATTGAGTAGATATCAAATTAAAAGCTTTAGAAACGTTTACAGCAAAAAAGTAATTAAAGAAGAAACAAAAAAAGATGTAATCAACGTAAAATATGTATCTATTCAAAAAATGGTCGTAAAAAGGTTCGTTTTTATACTTGAAAAATATTTTTCTGCAGGCTCATCAAAAGAAAATTGTAGCCATCGTTTTCGTCTTTGAATGTGCTATTTGTTAGCCGAACGATGCGTTTTATAGATCGTTATGCCGTTCGAGTAAAATATAATACGTTATTGAGTACCTACACAATCGCGAATTTTTTGGGACATTGATCTTAATGTTTTACCATTTTGCTTTATACATACTTGTAAATGGTATATTTATATCTATACACAAGCATTTAGAATTAAAAAGTCAAATACAGCTACTGTAAACCTACCTATCTATAAATTAAAAAAAAAATTCTTTACTGTTACAAAATCTAACTTCTGTTCTAACCTTTTTTTAAGAGACTTTAAAACGATAATAACAGACTGGACTTCTGAACTTCCTAACAATTTGGGTTCTACAGTTATATGTACGTTAAAAAAACCAATGAATTCCGTAGAGTATAATAACTTTGTAAATTATTAGATTGAAGCCTATGAAGATGCCCTAAAACTAGGGCGAAAAAGCTGTAGAGTGAGAATAAAAACTAATTGACAACATTATATTTTTAGCGACCTTTAGGCGTTATGTTGATTAATAATTTACTGTCTGGTTGTTACACAATATTCCATTAATATATTTCTCTAGAATAAGTCATTTTAAACTGCAACATTTTTATGATTCAGTCGGTAGCTTTTTGATAAAAGGTGTTTATATATAATTTATCATTTTCTACATACCACAATCCAAATTCTAGTCATGCAAACAATTCAACGCGTCAAATAAATTATGCCCATAACGACCAGATACGACTACCATAAAGGCACCTAATTGGGACATGAATAGTGCAAAACATGTGCGTATAGTTCGAAAAAAAAGTTAATACGAAAAGACTTTGTTTCTTCCTTCTGAAGAAACATTTATGGTTGTTTTTATCAATGCCAATTCCGCAGTTTAGAAATTATGGTTAATTAAGTCATGTTCTTCGGTTGCTGTGATATTTAAATGGTTTTCTTCATCAATGGATGCGATAAATTACGACGACATTCTCTGTAATTACACGGTCTTTTCCAGATGCATTTGCCTCATCAATCTTATAGAAAAAAGAGCTAGTGAAATCGCTACAGGCTATTTTAAAATCTCGTTCAGAGCTCATAGATATAGATTTAGAAACAGCTATTTCTCTCTTATTCAATTTTTAGTAGAAAGTGATATAAAGTACCTTCGTATTTTACTAAAATTAAAATAAAACACATTTAATAACAATTTATTTCTTTTAAAATTTGACTTTAACACCGAAGTTAAGCGAATAGTAATAGAAAATAAGCAGTAATTCAAAATAGAAATTCTAAAACTGAATAGTGATTAGGATTTCATGTTGTATTTATGCCCGGAAGTCATCATAAAAGGCAGTTACTAATTTAATTGTGAGCAATTTAATTAAGCAAGGATATAATTTCGACACTGCCGCCCCTTGTCCTTACAATTTGGTCGACAATGTCCCACTTCAACTTCAACCATAAACTTCGCCATATTAAACATAACATTCTGAATATTTGAAATTTACTTCTACCAAAGTTATAATATTACAACGCAGTTACACACATAGAGAGAGGGTTGGTGCCAGATGATGCTGGTGTTAATCAAGACGTATCCTGAATTTGATTAAGATTATAGTCCTCCAGCTTCAGTTATATACTATTTAACCATCAACCAAAACGGACAAAATGTAATTACATTTTAATCAAATGAAGGATATTTTATGAATTTTAGTAATTTCTTAACGACTTGACCAATATTATAATATACTTACCTACTATAATATATAACATCATAATATATACATAATATTATACACTTAATATATTGCAACTTTATCCAGACATAGACCAGGACCGAGAGGGGTCACGTAACTCATGCTGAGTCTACGTCGAGAATTGTGATATGTTTTTCTACTTACGCCATTACTTTGGTGTCAAACATTGCATGGGAAAAAGTCATTAAAATTCCAAGCTTTTGTGAATAGGGTTGTTAAATTTTATTTCTTTTTTAAAACAATGGCCATTTGTTGCTATTGCAGCTGTAAAAGCCGCAGTGCAGTAGTAGGAGTGAGCCCGAAAAAAAAACTGTTGATGAAAATAATGTCCTCCGATCTTTGCTTTCGTCAAAACAGTTTTCTAATACACATTAATGAAAAATTGCAAAGTTGTTAGTTATACAATTGAAAAATTATACTATTTTTCTAATTTTTAGTTTTGCTTTGTATTTAACTTAACATAGAACATGCAATAAAACATATCAAAATTGTTTTTGTAACCTATAACAACTATTCTCCTTAGCAATTGTCTGTCCAGTATTTTTAAAAT
This sequence comes from Agrilus cyanescens, assembly GCA_947389935.1. Lineage (NCBI taxonomy): Eukaryota > Metazoa > Arthropoda > Insecta > Coleoptera > Buprestidae > Agrilus > Agrilus cyanescens. Next base: position 15,729,623 of record OX376713.1, on the reverse strand, counting down.
AAACTACATTATAAGTATTCATATTCGAATGTATATGGATTTCTTAAAAATATTTGTTAATTTTACTGACAATAATAAGAAAATTAACTCCTTACTACAATGCTACTGGGCTAAGTGGTTTGGTGGCAAAATATCACAGCTTGCAGTCGACGATTCTGCTGCCCCTGTCTGTTAAGTTCCAGGCGATAATTCGTACTTAGTTAACCCAACCTAACCTAAAATAACCTTTCTTTCATTTTCGTATGTCTTAACTTGACTGATTTAGTTTATAATCCTAAAATCTAGTATCTTTTCTGAATGAATCGTTGATGGGTCGATTAGCATCCTAATTAAAAGTTTTAAGGGGTGCAAAATCCTGTAATGTTTATTAATTTTTAACCAATAACTGACGTTTTGCCTAGTTTGTATGCTTCTTCAAAGGTAGATTATAGTTAATCAAAACCAATAGACAAAACGTCAGATGTATATTAAAAATTTAATTAACACTGTTACCCTTTTTGGCCTTTGATTTTAAATAACAGGACAAAATTTGAATGTTTTGTTGTTTTGTGTTCAATGTTTTTAAATATTCAAGCAATTTTCTAGTTTATTTTGCTTTATATTGAGATAAAAGTTGGAAAATAGATAAAATGTTGTGTGTGTTTTCGAGTACCTTCAGACATGAGTAAGCATTTTACTGCATAAATTTTTGTCAAAAACATTTTCGTTACATAATGGCTGCATGAAATTCAAGTAAGATATGGTAACATAGAGAATTTGAATTTATGAATGTTTTGAAGCCTGGAAAACTCGAGTTGCAAAGAAATTGGTTCATGTTTTTGTTGAACATATTTTTCAATATTAGTTTACGGTCAAGCTTCGAACAGACATAAAAGTTTTGTGAAAACGCGTCTATCTATTTCTCAGGTTCTTTGAAACTCACTTTTGAAACAACTTAGGATTAGACAGGAAACTTTAAAGAAATTTAATCAATCAATAACACCACGTTCGACAATGGTAAATAAATTATTATAACAATAAGTTTGTAAAGCATATTACGTTCTGATTTTCGTATAACATTTATGGTACTATTATCCCTGAATTAGTCCTCAATTGGTATTGAAATAAATGAACCAGCGTTATTTTTAAGGGAAGAAAAAATTACTTTTAACGGTTGCTCACCAAACGGATTTTGAGTTTGACCGAATAATTTATTTTTTTTAATTTTTGAGATGGGATGAGAAGTGCTTAAAAGTGATTATTAAAACGAGCTGATGAAATATGGCAAAAATGAGGTTGGATTTTATCAAGTTTCTGTAGATGAAACATTCCGGCATTCGTAATATCCATCGGAATCAGGGAAAGAAATTTAATGAGTGCTGTATCAACAGCCATAATTAAGGGCAATGTTTGCATTGACACGTAGCGTCCCCCGTTGGCCACAACGATGAAACGAACATGCAAATGGGCTCTAATTGAGATTTGCAAATAGGGCGCAAAGATAATTGCCCTCTGCAGTTGTGCAGTTTCCCGAGGAACAAATTCGCAAATCTCGGATGTAGAGGAGATCGCTCGGCCAAATTGGAATAACTGACAAGTTGGCCGTTCGGGGAACGAGAACAACCCTCTTGAATTTTAATTTTTTAATCCATCAATAGGCGGACCCCAGAGATATGAAAATAATTCTTTCATTCAGCAAGATTGATTGTATGGTAGACGATGCGAAATTGCTATGCGCTGCAATCATTTGTAGCCCATGTAGCTCTCACTAAAAACCTGAATATTTTTACTTTGTATTCTGATCCGGTACCAGAGATGGATTCATAAAATTTATGAGACGATTGCATGCACTTTTATTCACTGCATAAATGCTCTACCGATTGTAAATGAAGACAAAGATAAATTACCGTCACATACCTTGCATACTATGATTTTTTTTAAATTGTTAAACCTTACAATTACAAGAAAATGTGGGCTATTGTTTGGAATAAAGACTGCAGTAAATATACCAACTGAGGCGATTTTACTGCCAAGGGAGACAGAGGACAGTTATTTAGGTAACAATAAACTACCAGCTTTGGTAGACTCTATTAGTATACCTGCCCTGCCTCAGTTGAACATGATCCCACGGTATTAATTTTATGGTCCGCCTCAGTTGGCTTACGTCCCAAGGATCCACATTCCGTTGATCCAAGTTCATAGTAAAGAAATTTAGAACGCCCTTTTTGAGGATTGGGTGGTCATAGTCTTGCTGGCATAAACTTTTGACTTTAAAAAACCTCAAAGAAAAAGTTCAACGGTGTTAAATCGCACGATATGAAGGGTCAATTCTGATGGCCAAATAAGAAAGTACACGACTAAGAAATGATTCATGCACCCACCCATCCATATCTAGGGATAAAGGTAATACTACAAAGAATTTATTTATCACGTCGCAATAGTAGTTCTACTGTTGAAGAAGAATGGTCCGATTCCAAACTTTACAGCAGACAGTAAGAAGTTGCTTTTTAACAATTATACATAGATTTTGAATCTCAAATGGAAATATATTATGAATTAACAAAGATATCAAAGATGAAAGTTTGAAGAATGTTTGGTTATTAACAGCGATGCCTTAATTAGAATTTTTTTTCTCCAGTGCTTATACTGCAAACCCAGTTGACTTTCCACATCATCAAGGTTGACTTCTAAGGACATTTTCATGCTACTTCACCAGCTTCATTAACTCCTCAGCATTGAAGTTATCTACCTGGGAACTGCACAAGTTCACTGTTTGAAGTAGGTGGATAATCGGTATTGTAAGGGAGTTGGTCCAAAAGTTTCTAACGAAAACCATGGACCTTCCCCATGGCTGTGGCAGAGGTGTAAGGACGAATACTACCTTAGAGGAGGTCAATAATTTTGGATTGCACGTCTCAGTTTGGTGAGCGTTTCGCAGCTGTAGTTACTGTCCTACGTTCAATTATTTTCCGGATCGACTACGGAGATTGCATGAATTTTTTTGGTGAAGCGTTTCCAGGCAACTGCCACAACCAAAGAAAAGATCCACCATAGGGAACTTTTGCATCACCCACCTTACAGCTCATAGATTTTACGTGCGACACTAGACTTATTAACACGCCAAACCGATATAAGTTATCCTCATAGAATGAATGATAGGCCACCTGGGGTCTCCCTTCTGCGAACGGAATGGTCCCAGGAGTTTGCAAAGTGACTGGGGGCTACCAAGGCGAGTAACTCCTAGGTTCGGGACTATCCAACCCTTAGTAAGTTCAAAGTGGAGAAATGTGTGACGAAGTGAACGCCCCGGCAGTACAGCCCCCTAGCCCAGCATGAGGGCTATAAGCTAACTGCCCACTCGAATCCAATGGGGAAGGAGCGAAGCGAACTCCTTAGGAATCCCCCTCCCGCCCCGAAGTACCAGTATAGGCCATCTGGGCGCCATCGGTTACTCCGGAGCACCCCTCACTGAGTGACATCCGCTTCCGTTTTCTATGGCTCTTCCCACTAGCCTGAGTACTATGCTTCGCGTTAACTACGCGATTGCCATTGACACAAGGTCAACCTCTGCCACTACGAGTCCAACCTCATTACAACTTATGGAGATTTAACGTGCAACACCTGCCCGCGATGGGCTTATTCACACGCCAAACCGCACAGGCTGAACCTGGTGGAATGGTGGTTCCCGGGTCGACTCCCGGGAATCGACTTGCCGGGTCAAATCCCGACAAGCCGCGACGCTACTGGGGGCCAACGAGGCGAGTGACCCCCAGTTCGGGCCTATCTAACCCTTATACGATGTTCGTTTCGGAAACTGCGTGCGGAGTGGACGCCCCGGCAGTACAGCCCCCTAACCCAGCATGCGGGCTTTCAACCACTGCCCCCTCGAGTCCGACACCAACGGCGGGGGAGGAGCGAAGCTAACTCCTGGGCACCCCCCGCCCCTGAGGTACCAGTGTAGGGACACTGGTCTCCATCGGTTACTCCGGAGCACCCCTCGCTGGGTGACATCCGTTTCCCGTAAAAACACCGGCTTTTCCGACTAGCCCGAGCACTATCATTCTCCTCATCTCACTCTGCCATCTTCAAGTTTACACCCCCCTAAGGGGTCAGGATGCACCCCCAATCAGCGCAATCACGTCGCGGTGGTCTCTGCCACTTCGCTCCTACGCATCTCAGTCGCGAACCCCCCTAATTGGCCAGGCCGCTCGCTCACCACACCCCCGCCTGATGCCCTCTTGCCAGACTCGTACTTTGTTGATGGACATGGGCTGTGGGCCGCACCCAGAGGTCCAGAACGTTTCCGAGCCTGTCGATTGTCACTGAAATTGCCGGTGACCGCACCGAGATTGCCTCCCTGTCGACGGGTGAGCTATGTCGGTGGGGGTGGGCTCGACCCCCAAGTTAGCCTTCCCGCCTGTGCTGGACCTAATGACACGTTTGTCTGCTAGCTGCCGGCTACTCCCCCTCGGGGTTTTGCTCGGCTAACACTAGCACCAGACGAGGTGCCTTCGGCCCTTCGTCCATGAACGTCAGCAGCTTTCAACTCCGTCTTGCCTCCAAATGCCCGGTTTGTCCATTTAGCTTCCCCGCGCCAGCACGGGTACTAGGCCCCCCCACCACGACGAGGTGAGGACACGGGAGGGGTGGCAACCACATTACAGTCGGGAAGGCAGGTACATCTTCCCTGCCTGGGGCTTCCCGGACCTCCAGTAGTACCAATTTATATCATTAGTCGGATGTTCAGAGCAACTGCGACTCCTCCCAGTTAAGGTTGCTTGCACCCTTGGGCACTGATCAGCTACTAGCACTCATGTCGGCCAAGCTACCTTACCCACCTGTGATGAGTGCCGGTCGAGGCCACTATCGTGAATCCTCTACTACACATCTCTACTGAGGTCCCGGCCTTTACCCATCTAAAGTGGGATCGGTTGCGGGATATCTCAGTTTTATGAGTAAACGGTGTGGTCTAACTAGCCTCGGATACCATGATAGGAAATACGCGCCCAGCCCGACACCTCACACGGCTGCCCGCCCGTTCACCCGACGGAGGGCCTCTCTCCCTCATCACTCATGTCGGCTGGGCTACCCCAGCCACATTTGATGAGTGACGGCCGAATCCACATTCATTAAGCCTCTACCACACCTCTCTACTGAGGTCCCGGCCATTATCCACTTATAGTGGGATGGGTTACGGAATATCTCAGTTTTATGGATAAACGGCGTGTGGTCTACCCGAGAGACTAGCCTCAGATAATATGACAGGCATACGCGCCCGTTCCGACATCTCAAAAGGCTTTTAGCACAGTGATTCTCGGAAATAGAACCGTGGTTGACTAGCATCGCAGAACCAGCGCCTCTGTCCTCGCTGGACCCGCCCCGCATACCGCTACAACACCTCAAGCGGCTGCTCTCACGCTTACTCGCATCCACTTTTAAATCCCAACTCTGCATCTAGTGATTATTTCTTCTTCTTGCACTTCAAACAGGACAATGCTTTGGGAACGGCGAAGACCTCAAGACCGCCACTTTAAACTAGTTTAGTTCTCAGGCTGAGAATTTGTATCAAACTAATAACGTCAATAAAATAATTTTCTAACAAAGACTTTGTTTTTGATGACCAGACGGCCCTTACTTTACGAATCAGAAGAGACGGAGAAGAAAAAACAATTTTGGAAACAGTAACGCTTAATCAAAATGACGAATGAAACCATTATTATAGTCACTAAAATGTATAAATAGAGGGAAAAAAAAGGGTATTTGACGACAAATTTGAGAAAATGCCCATTTCAAAGAAAGACCATTTTTATTTTTCTTTTTCTGTAATAACAACGGTCATCCACTGCAAGCCATTTCGGTTGAAATCGGATACTTTATTAATATTCCCAGTAAGTATAACATAAACTCAGTGTCCTTTCGAAATTGTAGCCGAATAATCTCATTTTGCCCTAAAGGACGATACAAAAAAGGGTAATGGAGACGGATAGGATATTATTTTATAGGGAACGTTTCTCTATATTTTCGGGTTTTTTGTTTTGCTGAAGAAAAAGAAGATAAACGTACTTAGAAATACATTGAAACATTTGATATTTTGCTAGTGGATTCCACAGGAAACACTTTATTGATTGTAGTTCAATGACGAAAATTTTCTTCATTTGGATGATTTTTTCAGGTTAGATCTGCGCTATATCATCAAAATTGATGGATTTTTTTGAAAAAAAAACACGTTGTTCTCACTTTTATTCGTTTCTCTTGATGAAAATTAAAAAGTTTTTACGATTCTAGAAGTTCTAATAGAAAAACGGAACCCATATATGTACGATCACTCATGTATCTGTCTGTCAATTTGCCCAAAATCTACTGAACCAATTAAGTAGAAATTTCGTGCACATATAAATTTCTATTAGCCAAACACAGACGTGTACTTTAAGTAAATAACTGCAAAAATTGGGGGTTTAGTTTTGGGGGGCAAATTAAGAAGTTACAAACTGTACCGTGTGACATATTAAATAAAAGGTATCGTTACGGGGGCCTCAAAAATATTTATTTTAATATTTTTAAATTAATAAATTTAAAGTTATTTAAGAAAATGGATGAAAATTGACCATGTGCCTCTCTTATCTCTGAAAGCATCCAGTTAAATTTAAAAAAAACAATACAGGAAATAATTCTTTAGTTACAGACCGCAGAATAACCTTTAAGTTGTCTATGGTCTTAAAATAACATTGTCATAAATTTCTCATAAACGTTTCAACCTATGGGTTACCATCATCAGAGAGCTATACAGAAACTGATTTGTTAAAAAATCAAACATTTTTTTGCTCCACTTTTTCTTCAATCCTATCAACAATACTCATCCTTTTTCCTTTTAATGTAATTTCCCTGCACATTCTCTTTACTATTATTATGCATTTTATTATTTGTGTCTAGTGAACAGTTTCAGTGCTATTTCATACGTTTTGACCACGTATTTACATAAAACGAAGATTTCTCCTCTGGTGGCGTCATCTTACCGAGATATGACTTTTTTAAACCTTTATTCCGTTTTATAGGCGGACTTTTAAGACGCCATCTCGTCTTTCAAAAAACGAAATTGTGTCACGTTTCTCTTAAGGACATTTCGAAGTATAATGAACAAAAGGAGTGCCAAAAGCATAAAACTTTTTAATAGAATAAAATATTTATTGCCAGTCGCCTACTTCTCAATCTTTCTAATAAACTTTTTGCGCTCAATTCCTTTCCAGAAACGTACGTAGAATGAAAAATAATTTTCCACTGCAAATAGTTTTGCAATAATTAGAGGTTATTAAAGTATTTGTCGTGCATTTAATCGAAACGAGTCTATGATTAATATTCTTCTCATGCTAGTTGATGTTAATTAAATAGAAAAAGCATTCCGTTCTTTTTAGTAAAACGCGTTCGTTTCTCCATTAGTAAAACACTAGAAGTCAATACAATTTAAAAGTTAGTTCCAGCTCTTCCCACTGATTCCGAGAGTATTTTAAATTAACTCTCGCCATTTCATTCTATGGGAGTAGGTACACATTGTACCCGCACGAACTTGTGTATAAAATAAAATAACCGTAACCGGAATGGCAGCTGGGTTCCTATGTACCATTACTACCACTTTCAGGATTAGCTTGAGGGTTTCCGGACTCAAACTTGTCCTCTATTAAACGATGTACTTTGAGTTTGGTGATAGCAGCTGAGTTTACCTTAAGCCGGAAAATGGCTCAACGTTTACTCAACACGGACATGAGGGGAATGATTAGTTTACAAAGATGTTGACGGAAATGGGGAATGAAGTGCTTCACGGGCTGAATACAAGAGAGACATCGTCCATTTTGTTATCGTAAGAAAGACGTCCATCCCTTTGACAACTATCCGATAAAAGCCTTTGATTCTAAGATATAAGATTAAAGTAAAATTAAACCTGCTAAAATCAAAGAGAAAATATGCTAGTAAAATTTCCACATATTTAATAATTTTTTTTAAATTCTCTCGCCCCTAAATCAGATTTTATTCCCAATCTGAAAATATTTACCTCACCTAGCCTAACCTAACATTCGGTGTCCCGGCCAAGAACGAATCAGGACGTGTCACTGCACTCCTGAATAATGAAACGCCCCATGCAAAAGAGGACTTATGGCAATACTACCTAACACCTAATTAATTAATAAACGAAACATTTAAGTACCTACTTCAATTTAAAACAACATTCGATAATTTGGTTGAGTTACAAATACAAATATGTAGAAATATAATAAGTTCAACACCATATAGATTTTGGCTAACTCCCGCAGTTGGAGTTATTGAACTAGATCTGGAGAGGTTTCGCTTGATTTGGTCGAGGTTCTGTCGAAGTCACCTATGACGCACTGACGAGAGCTAGTCGACAGAATACCCATCAAACGTAATATTGTTATGAATTTAGGTAACCTTGGAAACACGTGTGCAAAGTTGCAGACAGTCTCTGCGTCGAAATCTCTAGCAATGGTCTAGACTGTTCGAGAAACTTCTAGTGGTTTCTAGGCGATGTCTAATAACTATACGAGGGAAACTTGTTGACGTTAATTTAGATGAGTTTTTTTTGTATTTGAGTCATTAAAGAATAAAAAGTTTGGAAAAAGTCGTAACAGTATTTTCCAAATACGTGGAAATTCTAAAAACAACAGAGGACCGAAAATTTTTTGACCAATAAACGTGCAGATATTTGAAACTTAGCTATATTTTTATGCACCAAGAATGTTTTTAGAATGGGCCCTCTCCTAACCTAACCTAAACCTTACAAATTTGACAGCCGTTACAAATGATCCTAAAAGCACAAGTATTGAAAATTTTTGGAATATGTAAAGGATTAATAATGCAATTTTGTAGGGATACCGTGTACATTTCATCTTTATCTCTAGCAACAATTTAAAACGTGTACTGCAAAATTAAAAATGGTAATTGAAACAGGGAATAATTAAGATTTTTTGTAGTGTACGTTCAGTGATTCAATGTTTTAAAAAACGTGACCTGTTTCAATGATGAACGCATGTTGTTCATGTCTTGTATTTACTTTTTGTGTAATTATTTACAAATCGTGTGGCAGTCGTCAGTATTTGACCATAAAAGTACTACTTACAAGTAAATTGATATTTACTGTGTGCTCTTCGGGCAACTGTTCTCATTGATTTCTTTCCTTATTAGGAAGCTTTTTGCACTCCGCAAACAAACTTATTTTGCTCTTTGCTTACACCCACTATATCTTCGTAAATATTGACCTTTTATTTTGACCTGTAGCAACGACCTACTTTTGGTCCAGCAGATTATTAAAGCAATAAATTTTGCAAAGCGAGCTCTGATAAATTCCGGGCCTACCGTATCAGAAATTTGATATTTAGACCATTTTTACTACATTCAAAAAATTATATACAATGTACTACTCTACGTATATACAAGTGAGTAGGTATTTATGAATGTTTTATGTATCTGTTATCTCAGTTGCCCCATAGCTATCTTCCAGGTTTGGTAGGACATTTACAGATACAAACAGCCGTAAAAGATTTATTGGACTACATTTTAGGGGTTACAATTAATGTCTGACACTAATGAGTAAATAATTTGTAGTCGTCTCCACTTTAGAAGAGATACCACTCCTTTTTAGTACTTACTTAAGTTAAATCATTGCCGCAATTAGCAAATGTTATAATTATTTAATTCCGAGAAATTTAAAGCTTGAAGCTGAACATTTTTAAAATTAATTAAAAGCAGTAAACTTAATTGTAGAGTTAGTATAAGAGTAGAACGAAATTGAAGTAACCGCTCAACATTCATTTTATTCTTAAAAAAAAAAACTGGAAATTAAAGTTCGCGGTGATATAAAATTAAAATGGAACGCGGTAGAGAAGATAACAGCAATTACAGTATTGGACATTTTCATAATGAACATATTTTTTTTTATTAAGTAAAATGCATTAATTCTTGTTACTACGTAATTATTAACATTCTGTGTTGTTTCAAACATTTCGATATCACAAATATATTTGTTGTGAAAAATTCCAGAATGTCACAATTGTAAGTAGATATGTATAAGTATAATGCTATAATTAGTCCCAAATTATGGCACGATTTCTCCCCGAATTAAAACTGATACATGGCATTGTAGCTTATGTTCATGGTATATTTTTATTATAAAATTGAACACTAAACAAATTTCAGTAAGACAAGGGACAATTTTCATCCTAACGCAATGTTCACATTAAAGGGAAGTGGTGGTCTCAATACAAAGATCACACTAACCCCAATTAGAGTGAAATAGTCAGTACTTTCAAAATTATGACCTTATAAAAGACAGAACATCATTATTTTCATGTGATTACTTGGCCCAAGAGTCACAAATTACGTAAATTATTGACCCAAGAGTGACTCTCTAAGATCAACTGGCGTTGTTAGGTCAAATGTGACCCATAAAGTTTCGCAATAACCGTATTGAGATGTCCAGATGCGATAGTTCTCCATCCCGCCAGGTATTCTTCTGGCGTACTATGTCCTTTCTTATACACCTTAAGAGATTAAGTTATTGTTTGCAGTTAGCCAGAAAAATAGGTATATGTGGTCATATATGACCCAAAACTATCAGTTGCGATGATCGAAGGTGAAACATCATCCCCAAGCCCTGCACTGTAATTTTATGGAATAAGTCCCTCTTCTCTGCGGCCAGTTCATGAGCTGGTGGCAACTCTAATGTGCAACGATCTTTAGACATAAATCAGGACATCACCATTTCATCAACTGGACACGAAAACCTTTACCAATTTTACATGTAAACAGTATCAACTACTGGACAAACTAAGGAAGCAAAATGCACACTTCCTATGCCGCTGCCGAGTCATCAACATCGTACCAGCATTATCGTATCCAATCAGCGCAAGCAAACAGGATCTGTCTTGCCTTTCTCCGAGAACGGATTCACAGCACGCGTCGTGGCCTTGCGAAGACGGATGAAGAATTTTTGGACCTGCACCTTACACTAAGCAACAGGATCAAGTTGAAGGATTGGGAACGGATTGACGCAATCTCATTTTTCAAAATGAATTGGATCATACCAAGGGGCAGCAGATCAGGAATTACGAGAGGTTCCAGAAAAGACAAGTTCCGAAGACGGCAAGCCTTGACCGCAAACTACTCGCGCTCAATCTGATGGAGAGGATGCTCACGCAGGACGAGACCACAATGCTGGGTAAGAAAGGAGACTTCGCTGTCACTCCTCTCCATATACCGTTTGAAGACATCATCTGCAGAACGGAAACAATCATCAAGCTTCTGCCAGACGACGAAAAAAGGAAGACGGCCAATATCCTCAGAAAGGCAAAGCCTCTCAGAACCAACCTGACGAGGAATGACACAGAGTCTAAACAGGGATGAGGAACTCATCACACTCCCAGTTGACAACGGAAACGCAACTGTTCTTCTGAAGAACGGGGACTACAACAGGAAGAATGAGGAACTCTTGGAACCGGAAAGCTATAAATCCTCGAAAAAAAAAAACTGACCTAAGCGAGATTACGCCTTTACTTTACGGCTCCTCAAGCCGTCCCTACCAGAAGACATCCAGAAGCGTATTTTGAGGACGGAAGCTGTTCCACCGAGACTAATGCTCCTCTGAAATCAATAATAAGCGCTCCAAGATCACCAACGTACTACTTGGCGAAACACTTGAAATCTCTATGCTAACCTCATGTGTGAAAAATACCAGCTACATCAAGGACTCCGCCGACTTCGTACGCAAGATCCGGGACATCGATATTAAATCAGGAGACATCCTCGTGAGCTTCATTGCTCACCAAAGTGCCTTTGAGAAGTTGCCTATACCTGGTGACCAGGATCTTCCCTGTCGACATCTGCAAGCTTTTATAAGTGTGGCTTGTTGGGAAGCAAGTCTAACCGGCGACGACCATTAGAACCGAATCAGAACATCACAGTTCGATCATTTCCTCTAAAGGTGGAATAGTACTATTAAAATTATGACTTGATAAACGATGGAATACCATTATTATTATTGCGTGCTAAATTGGCTCAAAAATTATAAACCTAGTATAAAGACCACCTGCTGTCACGTGTGTTAGAATGGCCACCAACAGTAGTGACCTAAAATAATTAACTGTTAGTAACTATTATAATGGTCATTGCTTATCGAAGGCTGCGCAACACTCTTAAGCAGTTGCGTTAATAATATTCATCTCACTGGCAGATTTGGGCTCGATGTTCGACCACTAACGTCCCACTTTTATGGCTTTTGTCCTAAGTTTTCGTGTGAATGCCTTACCCGGTGATTCTACTGGATTTTTCTGCGAAATATATCTATGACCAAACCATATTTAACAAAAGAGATAATGATGCGAAGAATTAAAACAAATCACATTATATCGTTCCAGATCAGGCGGGGTAATAATAAGACAATAAGAAAAATTTTACTTTCAAACAAACTTTTGACCTAGTGTGTCTTATATTTCCCTCTTTATTGAGAAAAAATGAGACACCTATTTTGTACACAAAAATACATTTATCAGCCAATGGCCTTTACTTCAATACTATTTTGTGAAAAATATCAATAGACAGTACTTAATATAATCTGTTCAAAAATCCACCAACTAATTTTTAACCGTAATAGAAATGAAAAGATTTGTTTTTCGTCTCATATTTACCCTGCCTGGCCTTAATTAAATTGTTTAATATTTTTTGCCACTTAATTGTTTACCTTCCACAGTCTATATATTTTGTCACACGTAACTGGCAATAGCTACTGCAGTAAAACGTTAAAAATGCTTTATGGGTCAAGTTGATTTAAGCACACTTTTTGCGCGAATAAAAGTAGAGCACCTAAACATGGAGGTGGTTAATTTTGATTTTTGTGAGCGAATAGGTACAATTTCATTCTTGTTACATTCTCCTTTTCACTTCAAACGTTAAATATTTACCTTTCTTTGAAGCTTTTTTTATTTGTTTATCTTGTTACAATTACATTTCTAATTTAACCAGTATAAATGTACAACTCTAAGGTTTTTAGTGCAAAAATAGAACTCGAGTTGTAAGAAAAAGTAATTCGAATGTGTTTATTTGTTCGGAAGTTGATTAACTCGGTAATTGAATTAAGATCGCCACTGATCCTGATTAATTAAGGAAGCAGAGTGTAAATAGCATCTTGTCGTTTATTTTAGCAGCAAAATAACTTAAGAAAAACGACGATTTCATCGATCTCACTGTACGTAACATTGAACTATAGCAAAAAGAAAGTCGCAGGGAAAACTTGAGGGTTGGATTTCCAAACACTACGATAACCAGAAGTATGTACATCCAAAATAGAAATTGATCAAACTATGAGATTTAACATTCTGATTTCATTATCCAATATCTACTAGTTGAATAGTTCAACCATAGATGGCGATTTTTATTATTAGAACAGTTCGATAAATCTTTTTACTGTAAATATTGAAAACAACGGAATATTGTTTAAAATTGGTAGAATCATGAGAGTCGAATAATAAATTTTATAGTCCGCATTCGCAGTAATTTGTTTAGCTTAAAACAAGGTGGTTTGTTTCCAACTGGATGCCAGCCAGTTAAGCTTCACCGTATTAATACTTGGATGGGGAGCAGGAAGTAGAGTAAAACCAGCATTGAATCGTTAGTAGGTACGGACTAGAAAGCTGTAGAGAAAGCAAATTATACAATCAGGCCGGAGAGAAATTCGTTTTAACATCGTTAATAAAGATTTTTGCATTTCCATCCTATTCTACTTTGTTAGGTTAGGTTTTCCTTTTAGAGGATTTACAGAAACTCGAAAAGGTGAGTAAAGGAGTAGAGCAGAACTGGAGGATTTGGATTGAAATTGGTAAATAAATTAGAAAAGTCTAATTGAACGGTTTTGAATTGCCTAAACAAAATTTCATTCCCATAAGGGGTAGAATTTTGAAAAAAATAAAATAGTCTACGTCTATGTTTTTCGTATTTCTCAAGAATATTACCATCTCTCAGAAAAACCTGTCAAAATATTTACGTTTCATTCTATATTCTGATTGAAAATTGAAAATCGACAAAAATTATCTTTACAAAGATTGAGTATTTTTTTGGGGTTTGATGGGATGTTTTATGAAAAGAAAACGCTGTGGTATATTTATGCACGAGGGCATGAATAGATGCGGGGAAATATCTAGGTAACGAGTTCAAAGGGAGAATTCCGTCTGCTCTGGTTGATATCCAGCGCTTTCACAGTACATTAATTTGAGAAATTATTCTCCTCATTCTATCGTTGGACGGTTGGATCTCTACGAGAATTCTGTTCTGATAGGTCTCCCAGACGTTTAGAGAGTGTGATCATAAATTAAAACGTTTCTCCTTCTGGCACTTTTCTCAAGAAATATAAAATCTCGAAATAATCGTCCGCACTCACTTCATTAATTTCAATCAAGATAATAACTCCTACCCCCTAGATTAATCATAGTAGTAAATATTTTCTTAATGCTTCATTAATTTGCATGAAAAACCCTCTACACTTTTGAAATTTGTGGTGGCATGTTTGTGACGCGACGTTGTAGATTTTATTCGAGATGTGATCCCAATAACAAGATGAAAACATAAAATAATTAATTCATATCTGTATTTTATGGTAATCCATCCCATTAAGTCGAGGATTTCCCAACTCTTCTTTCTTTTATTGAACGAATGCTGAATATGCAACCTATTTTCGACATGTTTGAACCCATTTATGGGCCGTTTTCCACTCATTGACAACTTGATTTTCAACGTATCCAAAAGGGGCACATCCATTTTGAAGGAGGCACTCAAACATCAAAAGGGAACGTTTTTATATGAGTCAGTGGCTGTTTTCGAATTACGTGACGACATAGAGTATTATCCGTATGCCGCAAATAATTTCAAGTTCCAAGTGGAAGCACTCATCTAGATGCGAAACTGCACGAGCATTTCTCTCACATACTTTTTGTTTCACATAGGATATTTCTATGGTGGAAATATGAAATAGTTCGAAACTTCGTCATTATTAATTATTACAATTATTAACATATTTGCCAAAAGTGTGTCAAGGCAACTACCGGAATAAATGACGTCAAAAATATAGTAAATCTGCAGCAGCTGTCATTTAATGTCACACAATGGCTTTTTGATCTGCATATCACACAGATAGTGGCGATTTGAACTATTAAGTTCATCATCGTTACCTTTCGAGATTTCTTGCCGCCGAATATTGAAAAGTTGCGCACCCACTGTTTCGTCGTCACGCGTTTGCGACATCTTCAGGAAAATTTTATCTAGACGCGGTAGACGGTTTTTCACAGCGATGGTGACTGAAGGTTCCGAGGAAGTTCTTCTGAGAAGCGACTCCTTCAACAGAATTCTTTGGGACTTTCAACTACCAACCTTGTGAAAATCCATTTAACATCGTTCAGATGAATATATATAGATAGTTTTATAGATGCCTGGCTTTTGAAAAAGATGGTGGTTATACGTTCCAAGGAAGTTCTCCCAAAAACGGCCCTTTCAGGAGAACTTAATTGGGACTTCCGACCACCATGCTTCTGAAAATCCGTCTAATGCAGCCAGATAATGTATTAATGATACCCGGATTTTGAAAAAGACGGTGATTCGAAATACCTAGGAAGTCCTCATCAAAAACGAGACCTTCAACAAAATTCCTTGGAGCTTCCAACCACTATCTTTGTTGAAGAAGATGATAATTCAAAGTACGAAGGATGTTCTCATGAAAAACGACATCTTCAACAGGATTCCTTGAGACTTTCGACGCCAATCATATGAAAATCCATCCAACACGTTAAAATTACTATTGTAGGATCAATGAAAGCTAATCTTGCCAATAACCAATGACTATGAACATTCGGTTAAAGTTTTAATGATAACCGGCTTTGACAAAGATTGTGGTTAGAAGCTCCAAGGAACTTCTCCTGAAAACGACATAAGCAGGAGAACTTCGTTGGGACTTCCGACGACCATTCTTGCGAAAATCCGCGTAGCGCGTTCAGATGAAATTTTAATGGTGCCCGGCATTTGAAAAGGATGGTGGTTGGAACTTTTAAGAAAGTTCTTATGCAAAATGACATCGCTAACATAATTCCTTGGAATTTCCAACCACTATCTTTGTCCAAATCCGCGAAACACGTTCAGATACTGTTTTAACGATGACCGGCTTTTGAAAAGAACAGTGATTCAAGTACCAAAGAAGTCCTCATGAAAAACAAAATCTTCGACATAATTCCTTGGAGCTTTCAATCGCTCTCTTTATCAAAATCCGCAAATTGAGTTTAGATAATGTTTCAATGGTGACCGGCTTTTGTAAAGGACAGTGATTCGAATTACTAAAGACTCCCAAGCACCATCTTTGTCAAAATCCGGGAAACACGTTCAGAAAATGTTTTAATGATGACCGGCTTTTGAAAAGGATAGTGTTTCGAAGTACCAAGGAAGCACTCATGAAAAACGACACCTTCAACAGAATTCCTTGGAACTTCCAACCACTATCTTCGTCAAAATCCGTGAAATGCGTTCAGATATTTTAATGACGACCAGCTTGTAAAAAGAACATTGAATTAAACTACCTAGGAAGTTCTCATGAGAAACAACACCTTCAAGAGAACGTTCTCGGGACTTCCAACCCCATCCATGTCAAAATACGTCTAACGCGATCAGACAAAGTTTCAATGACGATCTACGGATGGTGGTTGATAGTTCTCCTGAGAACCGACATTTTCAGGAGAACTTCCTTGGAACTTTCAACCGCCATGCTTGTTAAAATCCGTATAGCGCGTTCAGATAATGTTTTAATGATGCTCCGCTTTTGATAAGGATGAAGGTTGGAAGTTACTGAAAACGATATCCTCTTGGATCTTCCAACAACCGTCCTTCTCAAAACCTGGGCATCGTTAAAACTTTATCTGAATGTAATAAACGGATTTGCGAACCGAATGACTTTACCAATGAACTCGAGCATTGGGAATTAACACTACTAGTAAACGACTACACAAAACGTAAAAAACAGCAAAAACAAGAGTAGAGATAGGTCCTACGTTGAAAGCTTTCTTGCCTTTTATTGCGGAACATACTGACAAAATCAGTCATATTCTAGTATCCATAAAATACAAGGAGACCAAGAAATATTTTTGATAAATTAGATTGATATCCTGTAGGATAAGCTAATGATAAATTATATTTTATGCAAACTAACAATAATTCAACTAGATTTAGAAGATTTACAAATGAGTTAAACTAAGAGTAGTACAAGTTACGCCGCATATAACAAAGTAAAATTAGGACGAAGTAAACGGAGTTCCGCAAGACAAACAACATTGCAGAACTGAAGTTATTAGCGAAGTTCTTGTTGCAGCGAACTCGTTATGTATTGTAATGGGATAGCTTTGTTCGATGGAAAGACCAAGACTTATGTGGAAACGCTCAAATCTCTTCTAAGATTCCTCTTAGAAGGTGCATTATGCAACTGTATTTGTGAGCAAGACGACACAACGGAAAATGCAGATTTGTCATTTTGTTTTGTCTGTATTCATTGTACTTAAAATGATAGATAAGTAGGTACTCTAACACCTTAAATATTTATGTAAATAAAATTTAGAAAATGTTATGTAGACAAAAAGGGTTAGTAGGTGCCATAGCTTACAAGTCAATTTTTTTTTCTGTTATCGATAACTGATAATTAATATATTTCTGTTTTTTTTTCTGTTCTGTTGTGAATTATGCAACTCCACCACAAATAAATTGAAACTGGTATAAACAAGTGAAATTCCTCCACATACCAACGGATTTATGAAACGCAAATTATTTTTCACTATTTTGCACATATGGATGATTTATGTGAAGTTTTTTTAACACGATTTTTTCATTTGATATATGTACATATGAGTAGCTAAATACACGTAAAGGCAATTTTGGTAAAAGCATCAATATGCATGGATGGATTTCAACGTGATACAAAAACTGTCGGATGCAGTATTCGACCATTTGCGGTTTATGTTTCCACAAATTCTGCATTGACGCTCTGTATATGTATACGATCTGCAGAGCTCTACGCTGCGAGGACGAGAGGTCCATCTTTGAGAATTATGATGCCATATTAAACAACGCACCTAAAGTTTAATAACAAAATGCCATTACTTTTTACGTTCACACGAGGAAAATTGTATTTTATTTAAGCTAAAATGAAAATCAATTTTATAAAATTACTGTTCAGGGCGTTACATTAGTTTCTTCAAAAAGTTAAAGTGAAATTCTATCAGTTCACATCCCTGTTACAAAGAATCGAACTTGTACACTGAAGTGAGCGATTCTGTTGACTACTTGAGGGAAGATCACGCTTTCAAACCTTGGCAGCGACTGAATAGAGTTCTGGTTACGCTCTAACATTTATACTGCGAAGTGGAAGGGGTACCGGGGCGGGATCGGCCTCAGGGCGGCTCATTTGGCGAACGCTCGTTGTTACTGATTGGCCTCCTTACGGAATGGACACCTCTGCGCAGTACAGATGAACCACTTACTAGCAGACTCCACGTCTGTGCCCCAACTTGGGTAAATTAACCTAAGTTCATAGCAAAAATAACAGTTCACAGGTGCCTCTTCAGTCAGTCGCTGCTGAGACTTCGAGGTATAGCATTTGCCCACGTAGTCAACATGGTAACCACTAAAGATATCAGTTGCCGATACAACTTCTAAACGCAATCGTTCATTATAACTATGTTCAACAAGCTGGAATCTTAATTCTGCTACAAATTCTGATCGGAGAGACAATTTTTTTAAAGTTCCATACGTATATTGCCTTATATAAATTTTTAATTTCAAATGTTCAACCATTAAAGTAGGTAACTACCCTTTGAGAATAAAAACGACGACAATCAAAGACGAAACTTAACGATAAGATAAGGACGCAGTTCCAGAAAACTTTTAAAAAGTCTCATAAAGGTTCTTGCTCTTACTCTACCGTTAACGAGTTGGCGAAACATATGCCCGTAGTTCTACCAGAACAGATTATTGCCACTGAAATTGCTAAAATATCGCTCTAACGATTTCATTAGAGGAAAATTGTTGGAATCGTATAGATGTCTTGACACAGTTTAACGAGCCCTGTGGCGCTCCACTTGTTTAATACTTGACGTCGTCCGCATCATTTAGTGAGATACCAACGTCAAATACAGGGAGCGATAAGGGGATGAACAGCATAGGTCTTCATATCTCAACGATTACAACGACGACATCGTCAATGACAGTTACGATAAGGGAAGTTTATTTGGCTTCTCACAAATTTAATTAGATCCCCCTGTATTATATATACTTCTAGCTTTGAGTAGACGAGGACAAGAGCTTTTGATGAGATTCATCCTGATCGTCGTCAGTCCTTTGAATCGGTTAAAGTATTTCGAAAGGTGCACTTGTCCGTTTAAAATTTGCCTATTCTTGTCATGAGGTTTTAATTATATTCTTCAATTTTCAAACTTATGGATGATATCACAGAAAATTTCTCCTTAACATTTTACTTTGCGAGATGATCAAGCGAAATCGCTAAATAATTTGCAAAACGAAAACAAGCAGCATTATGACGATATACTATAAGTATATAATCATTGTTTTTGGATATGTGTTCTATGTAAAAATATATAACATCAGTTGACAATTATTAGAAACAGTGTTGGTAAGTATGGAATGGGCCAAGTCAAAGAAAAACGTGGGTTATGAGCAAAAATTAAGAGTAAGAATTAAAATTATTTCATACCTCTCGTACATTTTAAATTAAATTATATATTTTACCTTCTTGTAGAATTATTACCTTGTTATAGCATAAACTATTGTTTCAAAACTTATGGTTTTTATTACCTTTTATCGTTAATGATATGACCTTTTGTAGAGATTGTTTGTCTGTTTAGAATTCTGAATGCGTAATCAAGTTGGTTTCGGTGCGGCGCTTCTTTGTAGTAGCTTTTACTCGTAAATAAGTGAGAAAGACTTTTCCATTGTTATTTCAATGGCATCTCCTCCTATTCTCATATTCTAGAACATAATTTATACACCATCTCTTTTCGTTGTAGATTCAGGCGAAAAACCGACAAATTTTATGGTTCCTGATGAAGGTGGTCCTCGAAAATGTTCAACTAACCACGAAGATATTCATATCCTTGTAGTCAATAGAAAATTTAACTTATTAAATTAGATAAAAATGTCAGGGAGAGAGCTCAAAGAAGTTAATTTTTTTTGACAAAAAAAAAAACATTTAAATAAGAAGACTCTTTGAATTAAATTGGCTGCATATCATAATCTTCATTAGACGATACATATGAACAGGAAAAAAAAAGTGATTTCAAATAGACTAACGATGAAAAAGAAACTAAGCAGGCGTAAAAATAACATAAGAAAAAATGAGGATGTCCATTAGTTCGATACGATGTCGACATGACAAATGATAACGATTTACCACGTAAATAAATAAATTGACAAATGTTTCCAGAAAACAGTAGAATGATCTGCGGGTCAAGCAAAAAAGAGAACATCGATTTAATGTCACTCTAGTTAGCCCTGTTGGAAATTTTTACGAGCATCTAACTACTTTGAATCTTAAAGAAACAAAACATCATAAATGTTTTGGGATTACGGGATATATGCAATTTTAATGCAAATAGCTTAACAATAATGCCCACTTTCTTTAAACAAATGACAAAAGAGTTCATTATTTTAACGGGGTCAGCTCAGGATTTTCAGGATTGCCAAGATTTGATTATGACAAGGTAAAACTTATCAGGACCGAATGAGAATTCATGTGTTACGACCTGATAAAGTCAAAACGTGGATCAATAAGGTGAACCTTTTCTACGGTAGATCAGGTAGCAAGAATTACTCAATACTAAGATCCTTTATAATAGTAGAAGACTGATCAAAGATACTTAAACTATACCGTGTATTTGTAAGCCTACACACGCTGACTTATGAATTTAAACAGAAGAGAAGAAGGACTTCGTTTGAATTAAAAGTGGCATGCAGCTCTGGTGAAAACGACGCAGGAGGCATCTTATTCACCGACGAACCATTCAGAGACCGCCCCTCCTACGACTCGCCCACTGCCTAACGGCATATATATCAGTGCATAGCCAGCTCTCCACTCAGTCTCTGTCGAAACTTCGAGGTATAATCTTCGCTCTCGTCAACGATCCACTGAAGATACCAGCCGCAATTGCCGCTGAAATGTTTGGACAAAATATTTCCTATGGATCACGTCCTGCAAGCCGGAACCTTAGTTTTACTATAGATTCCGGCCGTGAAAGGTCTTAGAGAAATTTCTACCCGTTAATTTTAGATTTCTATTAAAATTTGACAATACTTGTTTAGAAATTACTGTAAACATACTGAAAATTTCTGGTTGTCATATCTACCTGAGCATTGCGTCGCACAATCCTTTGGATTACAATTTCAGGTGCACATTTGGTCCTTTTGATATTCCAAGTTATAGAGAGGTAGAAAATTAAATTTGGTAACAGAAACTCGACATCGTTTACGATAGAGTTGTTCATTCCTTGGAAATATCTACAACTGTGAAATCTCCCAAGAATTTCTAACTGAGACGTCGGTGAAACGATTCAGCCCAAGGCTCGTTATTGAAACAAAATCGACTGAGCGTATGAATGAAAGCAACGAACTCGACAAAAAGAATAAAGATTACAAATAGTTTCTCCTAGAAAAGTGCCACTTGCTTCGAATTCTCATTACAGACTTCGGAAACGATCAGATATCAACGCCTGAACGTTTCTGTAATACTGTTCGTCCAATTTCCTTTCGAAAAAAAAAAACTGCCTTAAATGGAACCTGATGAATAGCTACCCCTTTTAAATGCTCATTAGAACTTTTAAAGTGAAGGCGTCCAATTTAAGTTGGGAAGTAAAATCTCCAGTGGGGGACTACGTATTCGGAACTGCATCCGTGAAAGCATCGGTGAGTTTAATCGCAGAGATTGAACACAACTTGATTAGACTAAGTTTTTAAACTAAAGTAAACTATTTCTAATAGTTTATATATACTTCACTCCACTATAACTCGATGATATGCCTAATCAAAATGCGAGGATTCCTTTTTACATAAGGAGAGTATGTTAGATGAGGTTAGGTGTCTGGTTAAGAAATAAATAAAAATAAGAGAACTCTAGAAAATCAATTTGGACGTTGTTAAATAATACTTCAATAAAGTAATTGAGAAAAAATTGGATAGGAGTATATCAGAGTTAACCTCATCATAAAAAAATGCACGTTCTAAAGTATGGGTCTGTTTTGAACACTTTGCATTTTTGAATTCTTATTCATGAACATGTGGTACATCTTCAGTGCATCAGTATTGACGAGAGCGATGATTACGTCGACGTCTCAACAGCAACTGAGTGAAACGGGGGCTGTGCATTGATATATATACACCGGTTGGCGGAGGGTGCGCTGTAGAAGGGCGGTTACAGAATGGAACGGTGGATTCGGCGCTTTCTGCATCGTTCTCTCTAGAGCTGGATGTCATACTTTACTTAAACGAAGTCTTTCTTCTTTTCTGTTCATAGAGTGGGTGACGGAAAAGGCTACTACCCCTTTTGGTGAGAAGTGAAAAGACTCAAATTAATGGATGAGGTGATTGTGCCAAAAATTTGCCATTAAAAGGTGTAGACGTAGATTATTTGCAACGAGTTTTATTATTTTGAGGTTAATTGTATTATGCTTCCCATAACGTGTCTTAACGGTTGTGACCTTATGTTCAAATATGAATTCATACATTTCAATAAACACCTCTTATTCGTTCTGCATGAGGATCCTCCATAGTAATAAAAAAATGAACGCCTCCATTGCAGTGTTGAATATTTTTGCGAGTATTTTTTCTAAGAATATTACAAACTTTTTTATGGTCTATTGTTTCAGTATTGGTAACAACTCTTCTGGAATACCAAAAATTAATCTTGAAATCTCTCACTTTCAACTCAGTTCGCCTAAGATTCCTACATTTTTTTGTTAAATAAATCACGTGTGAAGGCTGACAGATAAAGTTATAAAAATCTTGAATACTTTCCAATTTTAGTTTGGGGAAATATTCTTGATGATTTTGTGCTAAACTCAGCGTTTGCCCTATTAAAGGTTTTTCCTGAGGCATTTCTCGTCTCGTATTTTCCATGCAATTCTACGTTATTTTCTTCTAAGTGCCAGAAACGTGCATTAAAACTCTATTCTTTATGCAAGTTTTCCATGGCGTTTCTTAATCACCTTCTCGGGAAGTAAGTTCTTTCAATTTCAACATTCAGAAGTATGTATAGTTCCTTTTGTTGTTCCTACAAAGGTTCAAAGAAGAGACAGATCCTTCCCATCTACTTAGATATTATTGCTACGAGTAAAAAACAAATTGTTAAACGTCATGGCTCAAGATCTGAGCTTAACTTTACGAATACTGATAGCAGAATTTAAGCCGATGTTTCAAGGTAGTCGGCGGACGAGAACTTATTAATAATTGTAAGGAAGCCGCCGGAGAACGGAAGTAGATTTCTCTTCACTAAAATCCCTTACCCTTTGTCTCATATACTTATAGTTTTGTTTGGTACGTCAACTAGACTTTAACTTAAAAGACACATTGTCTTTATCAAAAAAGGAACCAATTGCGTTCCATCGAAATTTAGTCTTTGGACATTGATGAAAGTCAAACCATTTGATAAAAAATACGATACAGTCAAAGAGATTAGTTCCTTCAATGCAGGTAATGAAGGATTGGAGGGAGAGTTTTTTTTTAACAGAACCTTGTTGCCAATACATAAAGGAACTAACGCCGCCAATGTAGATCACAGTATTCGCACCGAGTTAAAAACAGATTTACAAAATATATTCCAAAAGAACAAGGGTTTTGTAAGCATTAATAAACATTTATCCCGTTATATCCGAGGATAGAAAGGCCCGACAGCTTACGAGTGATGTCACTCATCGGAGTCAATGTAGGAAGCTGTTTTAGCCTAGTGGCCAAGGGATTCATTGTGCAAAAATTCAATTCTCTACAAACGATGTTAGTTACATTTAGATGACTATTAAATAAATTTACCTACGTAATCACCAAAGTCTGGTTGAAAGTTTAAATAAATTCCGTCAGTTTGAAGGAATAAGGAATTTGATTGTGAAATCTTGTCAGTAATACCTTAAACGTCTCGCCGCGTCTGCCATAAAGTTCCTCAAAGTCGTTTCAGATTTTAAAGCTGCAGATATTGAAACTTGAGTACCTCTCAGAAGAGTTGTTCTGTGGCCTTCCGCAAAATCCTTCTAAAAGCACTTCGCGATTGTTTTACTTCACTTTAAAAGGTTTCCTTCGATCGAAATTAGGAACGATAAAAATGTTTTATCCTCAGGATAGACCCTGGGACGTATTTATTCAAATTAGGGATATATTTTTAAGCCAGTATCTTTTAAATTGCTTCGGAATAATCCATAAAATAACAAACGAAACTCTACAAATAGTTGAGTCTAAGACGATACCGAATGAAAGAACATTTTATCTATGTAAATCTCTAAGACCTTGGAATTTTCCTAAGTCAAAAGGGTTTTCATTTTATAGGTGGCGTATATAATAAGCAGGTATGTTATACGCAATTGCCAAATTCGGACACTGACCGAAATTTTTACCTAGAACGCGTTGTGGATTTTTAAAAGAAATTAAAAAGTTTACAAAGCGGTTTGCGATACAAATTTGAGTACTACCTCTGCAATTATCGTGTTCAATCAACTTTTACGATGGTTCATGGATTTCGTATAAATTTATTCATTGAACGATTTGATGGTCTTAAATGTAGATTTCACTTAGTGTTCTGGATTTTCAATTGCACTAAAACCTCACATTATTACGAATTCGCGTTTATTACCCCACGCTTTCTTTCCTGGCTTCGTTGTGAAACAAAAGATTCCTCTTTATTACCCAATAAAGAGTTTACCGCCTAAGCCCAAATAAGAAAAATCGACAAAAAGAGGAAGCGTAAAGAATAAAAACCTATTAGGTTCATCGCAATTCAAATTGGAAAAATGCTGACAAAGAACAAAACTGAACGGTTCAGCCCTTACACATAGCTTTCTTTTTACCTGCTTCGATAGACCTCTGCTATTCCATAGATTTAAACGAAAATTAATGATCCGAAATATGAGACATCAGTTTCCTCTAAATCTGACATTTATGTTTTATTATTATTGATTATATAATGTCAAATACTATTCGGTACTATTTACCGATGACAGTGAGTAGTTAAGGGTGTTATCTACAGGTGTTCTAATAATAATCATCCAATGTTTACTGAGGTTGAGTGGAACGCAATGGAGTTCTGATTTGGTTCACTTTACTGCACTGACGGAAATACATCGATTCTCCTGCTGAAATGTTTGTTTCAGCTGTTACTACCTTTCGTATACGATTTATTATTAATTAAACGTCTCGATAATCTCACGTTCTCTAGCTGCCAACTGGTGTCAAAGAGAAACAATGCAACATTTGGAAAACAGCACATAAGTTCAATCAATAGTCGATAAATGAAATTGAAAGAGCTTTCCATGTAAATCAATAATTTTAAATTTCAACACAAAATATTATGGGCTTCACCCCATTGAAAGCCATTTTACAGCTCAGAAAGATTTATATGTGAAATAATTAATAGATGTCAAAATTTCATTCCATTGCTGGAGCCGGATATATTGAAAATCATATAATGGATCATGAAATCATCAAAAGGTTGAGGATCCTTACCTTTGCACATGGAATAACTGCTCAAAGAAGTTGTTCTTGTTGGAAGAGATGCCACGTGTCCCCTGCAGTGGGGACACAGTTCTCCACTGTTACGTTCTGATCGGGTCCATCTATTTATTACCGGTGGTGGAAGTGGTGGAGGTGGAGGCGATGGACTTGCTGACGGAGTAGACCAACTTTGGGACCTGGCAGATTGAGCACTTTCTCTATGGTGCATCTGCAACAAAGATAAAATATTGAAAGCTCCAGGGAAATGTGGTATCTATGGAAATATAGGTAGTAAGTGAGGGCCATCTGTGACGATTTACTAAAAATTGGAAATTAACTGAATAACGAGTGCTGAATCTAATTATTTCATCCTCAAATTTCATTTTATCTAATGAATTCACGTTATTAAAGGAGAAATATTGATATTTGTAGACGACAAAACACAAGTGAAACCAATTTTGTCAGCTATTCTGTCGTGATATTCTCAGTCTCACTAATTCCTCTAATCTTGTACATGTCATGTAATTGTCGTTGTAAAATTTATTGAAATACGAATAGGTTTTTGTGTTGGACACTGTGGCTTCAAAAGGCGGCAGTATTAAAGGGATTACACGGCCACTCTACATCACTGTCACTTTAAACACGGGTTTTAACATATTTCACGTGCATTGCGGAACGTGTACATTGGCCAGACGAATAAATAGGTGGCTTACAAGATTCGCTGAGCTTAATCTTAAGTGGCAGAGATTTAGCACCGAAATTATGCCGAGCCAACACTTAAAAATTAGGTCACATGTGTTTATTTTAAAATGAAAATGAAATTTAACAGAACTCGGCTCTCCAGTTATCCCAAGCTGGGAAGTATAATCAAATTTAAAAGTTTTTCGACACCTCCGCAAAAAAAAAGAAACTTAATTACTTACAGTGGTTTTTTTTATTGGGTGGTCTTTAATTCAATAATGCCCAAATTTCGGGAGTAAAATTGAATTAAGCGAACCCGGGAAATTACAAAATAGACCAGCAAAAAAATGCTTAAATTTTTCAACGTTGTAATACCACCTACCAGCCAAAGCAGAATATCGATAATAGAAGGAGAAAGAACCAACTCTAAATAGAATTTTTAAACCGGAAATTGACGTTTACATATATCTACACACTGCATCCCTGCAGGATTTCACAATAAATCAATATATACTTATTATCGGAGGCGTTTTTCTGTTTGTCGTCATTTTCTCTGTGGCCACTACTATTGTCTAATACATTCAATTTTCCTGAAAGTTCTAGAATTTACAGGAATGTTTCAGAAAAATGTTTGGAATGTTTAACGATGGTCTAGAATATTCCAGATATTTTGACAAGGATTTGGACTGATTTAAAATGATCCAGATTTTCCGAAAATGATTTGGAATGTTGGAGAATGACCTAAAATGTTATTAATTTTTCAGGACTGACTTGAAACGTTAGAGAATATTCCAGATTCTTTCAGAATGATTTTATATGTTTGAGAATCATTTGAATTATTCGAGAATGATCCAGAATGTTCCAGACTTTTCGAAAATAAGAAAATTAGATCTTTATTCCATCAAGTCAGATCCTATCGCGTATCAAAAAAAAGATATTACTTATAAAATATGGACAACTTTTTTTTATATATCTGTAGTTTCCGGACTTAATCAAACACTAAACAGATAGAACCATATAGCTAACGAACCTAAAAAGAAGACTGACAATATTGAAGTATGGTATTGAAAACGAGGACAGAGAAGTAATACATAAATATGACATAAAACTTTACACATGAAATACTGATACAAGAACTAAAGCAATCAAGAACCAAGTTCTGTAAATAACTTCAGTTTCACTTAAAAATAACAGAAGGACGCGGAAGTTGGAATTGTTTCCACCACTTACCCAAATTGAATGAAACGATTTTACAACATCTGGAAACAAGTATTTCATTTTACACGAAAAACTTGGTTTGAAGAACAGCTAGAAAATGAATTGTCAAGTTTTCAATTCCTTTTGTTGTCATACGACGTCATGACAATTTTCAATCTGAGAAAATTTATTTCTTCGAAGTAATGTCGTACCGTCTAACACTTGTGTCATAAAATCAATCAAAAATTTGGGCACAATGTTGTCTGGTACTGCTCTACTAAAATCACCATCGTAATATAATCGAACCATGTCCCTTTCACCTTAGCAGATGCCGAAGGGTTGTTTATAATTGTCTACATTCATCACAGTTTATATTTACGACCTTGGTCATAGATTAGAAATTAGACGGCGAACCAAAAACAAATAAAAAAGCCATTTACACAGGTCTACTAGTTTATGGTCTCGTAAATACGATATTATGAGGGAACTTTACCCATAACGTGACAAAGTTTCTGCCTATCTACCAAGAAAACGTATTGGAAACTACCCCCAGTTAAATGACATTATAAATCAGTGGCGTAACTAAAAATCCAGCCACAAAATTAAGTCTGGGGTTTTTATTACATCCCCCATTCCAAATAGATTGTATCTACGTCTTTATATATCTTCATGGTCCCCTAAAATGGCTGGGTTCCCCTTGATGTGGAGTCTGCGGGGGTGTACTTTACGTCACTGTTATAGATCTATCTATTGACACTTTACAAATCGGATATCGTTAGTCTTTGAGATCATTTAGATCAGTAGATCTGATTTTTTTCGTCAAAATGGGGACACAGTAAACAGGCTAATGATAGCATATATATCTTATCCGTTAAGTGCCTCAACCTCTCACCAAACAGAGCAAGAGGGCGAAGTTTAACAGCTTCTAGAATTTCTCGTTTATTTTCCGAGACGAAAGATCCAAGACGGACACCAGGGGTTTAAAAAATCGACATATGGAGCAGTAAATGTGCTCATCATTTTCCTTGACGTCCGAAGTAAATAAGAACGCGTCCCCAAAACCCATTATTTCCCAAAAAGTTCCTGGAACGATAATACGCCAACGCTACTGCTGTTAGAATTTGCTCTTTCGTATTGGCAAGGAACCACTTCATAGAAAATTCATTGTACTGCAGGAAATCATGCTGGTTGATTTGATAGAATTCTTTTATTGCAAAGATGTAGAAATATTTATTTTTGAAAGAAACTCAAAACTTGTTCGTTATACAGAACAGAATAAACACTATTCCAAAATTCCATAGAAACGTGTTTTAGATTTTTAAACGTTTTTTTTTTTATGGAATTTTCGATTCCAATGTGCGTTTAATTGAATTCCACACAGGACTCCTCTTGATCTTCTCAGGTCAATTATTTATTCTAATCTAATCAATTTTGATGGCTTATTCATAAATTTTTAAGCTGGATATTTTTCTTACCCATTTGTCTCAAAATTCAATATTCATGAACGAAAGAAAACTTTGGATATAGTTTCAATTTTCTACCACTTTCGTACAAAAAAAGATGATGTTGAGAAGACAAAACAACCATTTGACACACCTTGTGTCTACCTCTGTAACCGAACGATAACAAATTTAATTTCCAACCCAATTTCTTCATCCATTTGTTGAACGGGAACGCTCACAAATATTTACTCCAAAATATTGAAAGACGACGGTGATGGATCCAAGATAATGCCTTGTAACCGCCGTTACAGATTCTGATATTTTATTTTGTTGGAAAATACCTGAGGCGTACAAGTCAATCTTCATGATAAATTGTTTCTATTAATTGGGACTATTCTTGAAGAAAATTTCCTCTAATTTAACGAAAGTACATTAATCATAAGAAATTTTGACAATCTGAGAAGTACTATTAAAAAAAATGAACATTGGGGAATTTTAGTCAAAGTCTGCTGGCAATTTACTGGAAAACATTTGCTAACGATGCAATGGGAAAGCAAAATAACTGCATAGTCGGCCATTGGCGATTTCTAACGCTCTTTGGGGAAGGATCGAAGTCATCTATCGAAAACTACTCACAATGGAACGAAATCTGAATATGGCGTGCTCGCAAAGACCAGTCCTTTGAAATTCATGGATGCTTATCTGTCGATGATGATTTGTTTTTGCTTGCATGCAGTTTGGACAATAAAAGCGTATCGGTCATAAATATGAATCAGAACCAACGTGAGGACAAGAAAATTCATAAATTCAGCTTGCATACAAATCTGATATAATGGTGCATTGAAATCAATAAAACATAAAATATAGTTTCATGTCGTTATACATTTTTAACTGCATCGTAATTATTTACAATTCAGTTCTTTAAATTCAAAAGTTATAAACAGTTAACGATAATTATGGAAACCTTAAAATTGATTAATAAACAATTAAAACTGGTCGCGTAAAATTATTTTTGAGCCAAAGGATTTATTTTAATATAAAATATATTTATAATCGATCGTGTTTGACATATGAAAGATATACACTACAAAGTTAAAAAAAAAATGGCCAAAGCTCCTGTTAAAAACTGGCGCAATGCTATTCATTGGTCCTCATAAATTGTTTCCGTCGTTGGCTCGATTCGATGATTCAACTTTTCCGGGGATACATCACCACTACCATTTTCAAAGGAAATGGGAATTTCAGTAGGGGTAAATATTTTTTCATGAAGTTTAAACCGTTCCCTGGGGACACAATGTTATGAAAACGTTTATCATTGAGCAAGGAACTATATTTTCCCTTATAGTAAATGTCATGATAATTCTGTCGGCTTTATAGCACCTGTGAGAGGAACAACTAAAATCTCGAGAATGCTGTATATCGTCCCCACGACATCTATGAGAGGAATAACTACAATCGCCGAAATGCCATGATGCTCATGCCACCATCATGACGCCTGTGAGAGAAGAATCTACAATCACACTAATGCCATGATATCGACGTCATCATGAAGCTTGTGCAAAAAAATAATTGAAAATTCGGGAATGCCATGAGAGGAATAACTAAAGTCTCTAGAAGGTATGACACTCACGTCACCTTCAAGACGACAATGAGAAAATAACTAAAAGCTCAGATATGCCATGACACTTATGTCGCCTTCAAGAGGCCTGTGAGAGGAATAAGCCTCTTATTGTCGGGTCATCCCGGATTGACTTATTTTGTGTAACGTGGTGATTCCCGCCTTTCGGCTTACTCACCACGGCACCCAACGGCGCGAAGATTAAAATACGCCCAATCAGTGAGCGTAAGACCTAAACAACCGCTATCAGTTTCTTCCGGTGCGCTCGGGACCTATCTAATCCCTGACAGGCTAAGCTTGGCTTGGTACTCGACAGGATACGCGGATCACCCGTCGAGGCAACCTTGCATGCAGGGTCATCCACTGCTATTGCGGGTCCATCCTCATAACATCCGAGCAGGCAGGGAAGATGTCCCTGCCTGGGGCTGGCTCGGACCTCCCATAGTACCACCACTGCAACTTCTTCTAGTGAAGGTTTTTTGCAACTATTGTGCAATGGTTAGCCCCTGGCATGCCGGCTGAGCTACCTCGGCCACTTGTGATATGTAACGGTCGAGATCACTCAGACCTCAATTTTCTGAGTAAACGGCGTGCGGTCAACCCGCGGTACTAGCATTGTATATTTAGATAGGAAATACGCGTCCGGTGCGACACCTCAAACGACTCCACCGATGGGACATACGTAGTAGGACTCGAGGTAACTGGTACCCCTATCCTAACGCCCCAGTCACAGCACCTCAGTCCCGCGGAGTCACCTCGGATACTAGTGCCGGTCACGCAAACCTCAAACACTTCAAACGGCTGCCCGCCAGTTTACCCGCGGACGGGATTCGTTCCCTCGGCACTTTTGTCGGGCGGGCCACCCCAGCCCACTTTAGTGAGTGATGGTCGCTACCACTTTCGTGAAACCTCTACCACATCTCTTGCTGAGGTCCCGTCCTTTACCCACGTGTTCGGTCTGACACTAAAGACGACTGTCAGGAGAGTGACTCGTGGGAATAGAACCCAACGCCTCTGTCCTCGCTGGATTCGCCTCCCGAAACCCCGGGAATGCCATGATACTCATTACTCACATCACCTTCATGTCGTCTACGGAAAGAACAACTACAATTTCGGGAATACCATGATACTCATGTCACCTTCATGGCACCTGTGAGAAGAACAACTAAAATTTTAGGAATTCCATGATACTCATGTCATCTGCATAGCTCCTGTGATAAAAATAACCAAAATATTATGACACCTGTGGTAGGAACGACTACAAATTCTGGAATACCATGAGACTCATGCCACTTTCATGACGTCTACAAAAGGAACAATTACAATCTCGAGAATGCCATGATACTTATGTCACCTTCATGATGCCTGTGAGGGAGGCATTTAAAATCACAGGAATGCCATGATCATACCCACTTTTGATTTATGTTTCGATTTCAAGACTTCAAGATGACCTGATTGGGTCCCAATTAATTTTATGAGTTCACCTCCTGGCTTTGGATACAAAACGTGATATGTAATATTAAAATTTCATCCCAAATGAATCAAAGGATTGTGGATTATGTAAAAGATAATTGTATTAATGAGTTAATCAGGAATATGGTCTATACATGGCGTAATTTAATATCAACTCCGTGAGGTCCTTTAGTGAGCTCCCCATAAAGATCCAAACGGTTTACTGTTTCGTTACGAATGTCACTCTGGGGTAGATGTGACACGTGCGTTCACTTAAATTAATGTCGGGGATATTTCGCTGGCAACAGGGTTGCCAACGGTAGATTTATGAGAGTTGAGACTCAACGTTTTGAATCCGTTGACGTTAATGGTTTCGGGATGGCCATGGCGGTAGACTAAAAAGTATCGTAAAAAGATTTTCAATGGGTACTCTTAAGTAACAAAAATTCGCTACACGATCACTTATCCTATATGACATTCTGTAATGACAATCTCTCCGTTGTTTGAAATACGTATACCGTCATTCAGGAAACTATTTTGTAAAAGTGCCTTTTAAACTGAATGAAGAAAATAAAATAATTTAATAAAATTGGCTAAACCCAAGTTTCTGCCATAATCATTTCCAAAATGGTGAATCCTATTTTATTATTTTTTGAAGGATTTTCGATATGTATTTTTAAACAAATTCATTTATTCTTTCATTCACAAAGAGGTACAAGACGAATTATACAAGTATTTTTGTCCGTAACGTTTATGTAACAGTTGACCGTATAGGATTAGTTTTCATTTTGATCAGGATATATCGCTACGATCGAATCCATTTACCACACCAGATCGGCGTATCTATGCCCCAGTCACCACTGTTCGCGGTGGTGCGGTCGCAACGTTTTATAAAATGTAGCAAGTAGCGTTGTGGTTTTTTTAGGGTTTGACATCATTCAGCCAGCTGTTCGAGTTTCAAAATTAATGGAATTTGATGAACGACAATTTCCGTAATTGGGTATCCAATAAAGTTGTTCTGCGGATTTAACAATATTACAGTTAGAAGGAGAGTAAGGTGTAATTTGATAATTGTGACCTAAATTCCTTTTTGTCATTTTCGACAACCTTTAAACAAAAGGACAGACTTCGGGGTTTATTCAGCAAGCGAAATATAATAAACTGAGAAACACTTCTACAACACAACGTCGACTAAATTAAGATACTTATGTATCCTTTGTAATGATCTGATAATTGTAGAGTTGCGCAATTTTATCTCAATGATATAATGACTTTCATGTGTTTTTGATAGTTACAACTGATTATCAGGAATGAGTAAAAGCTCTTAATCCAACTGGTTTTTTGAAAGTAGCACTTGGTGATCCATAAGGTGTTTGCGATTAAAAAAAGGTCAAGTCCTCGGTTGCTGGGTGGGTTATACAGCTTATCTCAGCCATTTAGTCCAATGCTTTGATTTTCCAAACCTCTATAGCTCTTCATTGCTCTAACTTTTATATACGCCCTTCTGTCAATTACACTCTTCAAGTTGTAAGAGTGCGGAAGCGCTGATGGAGAAAACCACAACCAATTTTACGAAAATGGAAACACCATATTTTAATATGTATCCTTACGCTGCTGAATAATGGTTGTTAATGTATATACGTATACATATGTTATCATTATCTTCCCCTTCGTAATGTTTTGTGTTAGAACGATTTTAATTTTAATTGTAAGAGACAAAAATGTATATATAGTAATAATGTAAGGTTAAGATAATACCAAGAATCCTTCATCCCTGATATAAATGATTCGATGATTGTACGTATTTGCCGTTTTTGAAGCGGCTTTTGATCCATCAATAAATGAAAGTCATAAATTCCTTTTACATTTATGAACATTATTAATATATTGTAACGAGCGTGTACGTCTGCGAGAGCAGCGACGAGATCCGGGAGCAGATAAGCGGAGTTCAAAGAATGCCGGCGTCGGTCGGCGCTTTGATGACGATAAACAAGGCCATAAATTAAACGAACACAATAAGAGCTCGAGTAAATTCTAGTAGGTCATTCTCGATCCTTCTGGATTGTTCCTTGTCTGTATAAATACTTGTTGACGTGGTCAGTAACAGTAGTCTACAGTTAGCCTCCGAACGAGTAATATAAATACCAAACTACGATATACGGAGTGATATAAATACGCATTTTTCTTTTCATGTAAATAAGTTGTTGAATTGTTATTAGTGTTTAAATATTCTATTAGTGTTTAAGTGTTAAATAAATAGTTGTAAATAAATTTCCGTTAAATAAATAAGTTAAACTAGAAAAGTAGTTACATTGGTGTCAGGTGTGGGGTGCTCAGCCAATCGATCCCCCAAAGAAGAGAATTTTCTAGTAGAAGAAAAATTGTTAGATAAATCAAAATGCCGAAAAAGTTGTTCGAGTTGAAAGCTGCCGAACTGAAAAGTGAACTCGAGGAGCGAGACGAAGATACGTCTGGTAACAAGCTCACCTTACAAGGGCGACTCGAGGAAGCTCTGATACGAGAGGGTTTCGATCCGAATACCTACGAATTTGAAGATGAACTAGAAAAGAAATTAAAGGAAAATTCAATGGAATTGGAAGGGAAACTGGAAAAGAAATTAAAGGAAAATTCAATGGAATTGGAAGGGAAACTGAAAGAAATTAACCGAAAATTCAAAGGAACTAAAAGGAAATCTGGAAGAACTGAAAGACAATTTGAGAGAAGAACTTAAAGAAAATTTAGAGAAATTCGACGGAAAATTGGCCGAAACAGAACAGAATTTTGCAGGAAAATTTCAAGAAATAGATTCACGAATTAAAGAAATAGAAGAAAGGTTTCTATGTACGACAATGTCCGAATAGATCGATAATGAAGCTGGAAGTGTGAAGCAGGAGAATGGGCACGGTGTTTCATCGAAAGCATATACGAAGCCACCTAAGTTCGACGAAAAAACATCATGGACCACTTTCCTTAAGAAATTTGAAACGGCCGCGAAGTCGAACGCATGGACGTTGGAAAATAAAGCCCCCAAACTGAACTGAAAGAAGTTAGAGATGCGGTATGGTCAGGCACATGTGACGAGCGTCAGTCACGTGCAGCTAAGAAACCGACGTCAGAAGGCAGGGGAAAACTTGCAAGAATACGAGGCCCATTATCGCTCGTCTGGTCCGCCTCGCGTATCCAGGTACTCCCGACGACACTCTAGAGAAGTTGGCTGTCGACTCTTTCATCGATGGGCTGGGGGATGATGACATACAACAGCGACTTCGACTAGACAGGCCAAAAACACTCGCTGACACGTTGGCTCGGGCACTAGAGTATGACGTCGTTAAACAGGCATCGCAACGGCAAGGTAGAGTGCGCGAGCTAAGGGAGGAGCCCGACGGTCGATACGAAGACAGATTAGAGGAAGTAGTTTGCAGGATAGTGACTAAATAAGAAACCGAGACCAATAAGATGCTGGAACTGCGGGAAATTGGGACACGTAAGAAGCGCTTGCAAGAACGAAGAGGTTACTCAAGAGCGCGTGCCCTGCGTTCCGGAAAACTAATCAGGGACGACACGGCGTAGCAAACGTCGGTCCCGGGACACGAGGCCCCAGGTTTAGTCAGTGTCAGTGGCAGAAATAGAGGACAATGTAATATTGGGTTTGGACGTCCTCCGAAAATATGACTTCTGCTTGAATTTCCGGAGAAAGAATGTGACTCTGAACGGCGAAACATTCCAGTTACACGCCCAGGACACTGCCATGCCACAAGTTAAAAGAATGGGTTCAGGGATGCGCAAAGTTCAAGGTATACCGGAGGCGTTGTTAAAACTGCACAAGGAGGCGGGTGAAAACCGTAATCAACCTAAACAACGTCGAATAGGGGAACTCCTCGAAAAGTACCAAGACGTGTTCGCATTGGACAACGGCAAGAAAGGGCGAACCAACATCGTCGTCCATAAAATCAACACTGGCGAAACGCATCCCATCCGTCAGAGACCGAGGAGACTACCACTGGCCAAAAATGAAGAGGCCGAAAATATTATAAGCGACATGCGGAAGGACGGAATAACCGTCGACCAGCCATTGACGTCACCAGTAGTTTTGGTCAAGAAGAAGGACGGATCTACACCCTTCTGTGTTGACCACCGCCAGCTAAATAATGTCACCAAGAAAGACGGCTACCTCATGCCACTCATCGATGATACCTTGGACACGCTTGCGGGGGGGTCGACAATATTCTCAACGCTAGACCTTAAAAGTGGATACTGGCAAGTAGACCTGGATCCTGAGGCCAAAGAGAAGACGGCATTTTCGATCGGAACCGGGCTGTGGCAGTTCAACGTGATGCCGTTCGGGTTGTGTAATACGCCAGCCACATTTGAACGACTCATGGAGACGGTCTTGAACGGCTTGGTTGGTAAAACTTGCCTGGTAAACCTTGACGACATAATCGTGATCGGAAAAGACTTCGACGATCATCGAAAAACTTGGAAGAGGTACTTCGAAGGCTGCGGGATGTCAACCATAAATTAGGCGCCAAGAAATGCCAGCTATTTCAAGAGACAGTGAGTTACCTGGGGCACGTAGTCACGAAGACCGGCGTTTCAGTCGATCCGCAGAAGATCACAGCCGTACAAGAATGGCCAGTACCTACTGACGTATATCAAGTCAGAAGCTTCCTTGGCCTGTGTACTTACTATTGACGCTTCGTTCCTGGATTTGCCAATATTGCCAAGCCATTGACTCGACTAACCGAAAGTGGCAGAACATTCTGCTGGGAACCGGACTGCCAAGCTGCCTTCGAAAAGTTAAAGCAAGCTCTCGTTTCTACACCCGTGTTGAGTTATCCGATAACAGAGGGGAAATTTGTTCTGGACACCGACGCTAGCAATGTTGGGTTAGGTGCAGTACTCTCACAAATACAAGACGGAGAGGAAAAAGTCATGGGCTATTTCAGCAAGACCCTATCCAAGCCCGAACGAAACTACTGTGTAACCCGACGAGAACTACTGGCAGTAGTAAAGAGCGTGGAGCACTTTTATAAGTACTTGTATGGAAGGAAGTTCCTGCTCCGAACAGATCATGCTGTATTACGGTGGTTACTGAGTTTCAAGAATCCAGAGGGTCAAGTCGCGCGTTGGATAGAAAAGCTCCAAGAATACGACTTCGGCATAGAACATCGAGCTGGAAATACCCATAAAAAAACCGATGCCTTATCCAGAAGACCAAGTTCCGAAAATTGCAAGCACTGCAAGCGCCTGGAGGAACATGAAGAAGTCCGGAGAATAACCGTCACGGATGAACAATAGCATCCTGATAACATCAAGACGGAACAGGGTTCTGATCCGGTCCTGACCTTGTTCCAAAGATGGAAGAATGAAGGCAGACGACCGACCTGGCAAGAGATAGCCGCTAAATCTGGGGAGGTGAAATCGTTGTTGGCCCAATGGGACTCTATTGTTGAGGAAGGTGGACTTCTGAAGCGAATAGTGGAAAACCAGACTGGTACTGAGAGTAAATGCCAATTGCTTGTACCGAAGAGCCTGGTAAAGGCAATCTTGAAGTGCCTCCATGACAATGCTTTGGGGGGTCATTTTGGTGTTAACAAGACCCTTGGAAGAGTCCGTGAGCGGTTTTACTGGGTCAATTGCAAAAAGGACGTTGAAGACTGGTGCAAGAAGTGCACAACTTGTGCAGCCAGCAAGGGACCTTAAGACGACGGCGTGCTCCTATGCGCCAGTACAATGTCGGCAGTCCATTCGAACGGATTGCCATAGACATCGCAGGACCGTTTCCAGAGACCGGTGGTTGTAATAAATACATCCTGGTGGCAATGGACTACATCACGAAATGGGTTAAAGCGTACGCACTCCCAAATCAGACCGCCACCACAGTAGCGGAGGAACTCGTAAACCACCTGATCAGCCGGTTCGGCGTGCCCATGGAGCTTCATTCTGATCAGGGTCAGAATTTTGAGTCCGACGTGTTCCAAGAAATCTGCAAGACATTAGGCATTCACATAACCCGGACAACACCTCTGCATCCTCAATCAGACGGCATGGTAGAGCGAATGAACAGGACCATTAACAAGTACTTGTCCAAAGTGGTCTCCAAACATCAAGGAGACTGGGATCGCCATCTGTCACTGTTTCTTATGGCATATCGATCATCGATTCACGAAACTACTGGACAAACACCAGCAATAGTACTGTTTGGTCGGGAGCTACGGTTGCCATGTGACCTGAAATTTGGCTGCAAACCTGGTGAGGACGTTGCCGGAGAAGACTACGTTAGTGATTTCCGCAGAAGACTTGACGATATCCATGTGGAAGTACGTTCCCGGATGCAGATAGCTAGCGACCGCATGAAGGACACCTACGATATACGGGCCACTGATGGAGGTTTCCAGGAGGGAGACATGGTGGTGTTATATAACCACAGCCCCGTAAAGGTCTTTCGCCGAAGCAACAGCAGCACTGGGAAGGCCCATATACAATCGTCAAGAGAATAAATGATGTTATTTACCGGATTCGACACACACCAAATGGAAAACCGAAGGTTGTCCATTTTCACCGTTTGGCCCCATATGTCGGTGACAATTACGAATAAGCACGTATCAGGCTTATGCAAGCTCGTTCTCCGGATCCCCAGTATGACGAGTTTATGGCCACGTCGAGCTTGTATGCTAACTGCAGATTCGGTGTTACCTCCGAGAAATCCGAGGATTTGTTTACTGCTTCGGACTCGCTGGTTAATTGTGTGGCCAAAGACTTGAGGATGGATCGCGGTATTGCCACCGTTTTCAAGAAGTTTGGCCGCTTGCCAGAGCTGCGGGACCAACTTGGAGATGAGAAGAAAGTGCTAAGTCTGGTGGACGGGAACCGATCCATTTACTACCTGGTCACTAAGGAGGCGTCGTCTGAAAAACCCACCTACTCCTCGTTATGGAATTCGTTGGTGGAACTAAGAGACCAACTGCTATCCACGGGTACCACAAGACTAGCCATGCCAAGGATAGGATGTGGGTTGGATGGACTGAACTGGAGATTGGTGCGGAGTATGTTGGAGGTCCTGTGTCGGTGGAGCGGCGTCAAAATAACAATATACACTAACAAGCCTCAACGAGATTCCGCACAGCCAAGGACGGTGGATTGCTACCTCCATATGACGACTGGGTGCCTTAGTGGACAGAATTGCAAGTACCGGCATGATCCTTTGAAGGAACGGCAGAATGTGATCCGGAACGGTTCACCATTAAGGAGGGGGCAGTGTAACGAGCGTGTACGTGTGCGACAGCAGCGACGAGATCCGGGAGCCGATAAGCGGAGTTCAAAGAATGCCGGCGTCGGTCGGCGCTTTGATGACAATAAACAAGGCCATAAATTAAACGAACACAATAAGAGCTCGAGTAAATTCTAGTAGGTCATTCTCGATCCTTCTGAATTATTCCTTGTCTGTATATATACTTGTTGACGTGGTCAGTGAGAACAGTTTACAGTTAGCTTCCGAACGAGTAATATAAATACCGAACTACGATATACCGAGTGATATAAATACGCATTTTTCTTGTCATATAAATAAATTGTTGAATGTTTATTAGTATTTAAGCATTCTATTAGTGTTTAAGTGTTAAATAGAAATTTGTAAATAAATTTCCGTTAAATAAATAAGTTAAACTAGAAAAGTCGTTACAATATGTACAGATAAAAATCTAATTTTTGTAATGTTGCGCTCGATTTAGGGCATTGATGTGGTTCATTGTCTGACCTAATGCAGCCTTTAGAGTCCACAATAGCCCTTTAATTGCTTACGAACATACATACACATAAATGCATGTAGATGTTAGTTCAATAATCATTTTTGTTTGCTCCGACCGTATGCATAGTATGTGTACCTTTGTTTAAATAAGTAGCGTTTCCGGGTGTTTCACGCGTATCGATTTCGGATAAATTTAGCTAATTGCCAAAATATATAGTCTGTTTACCGCAGTTCCGCATCTGAATCGCTGCACTTTGGACATAATGCAGGTAACGGAATGTGTTTGATAGCTACATCAATATGTCACTATACCCTAAACACATATTTAAAAAAAAATGAAACAGATAAAAAACGTAAAAGGTAAACTCAGAACTGCAATAAAAGGGATATTTCAAGGTAGTCCGGCCGGTTATTGAAAAGTAAAATTATTAACGAAATAAAAATATAAATAAAAATATTATATCTATTAAAATACTTAAGAGAGAACTTTATTAATATACATACTGCTGTTTACATTACTTTGTTTATTTAAAGAAAATATTGATCTAAAAACCAAACGTTTCATCTACAACTTCCATAGACATCCTTGGTAGCGATAGGGTTGTCGAAGGTCGTCGTGATACGATCGAGAAGGCAAGACTGAGCTGTATGCAGAGTATTTATACATAAGTCGGACTGACAAAGGCGGTAGGGCGGCCAGGTGCCCGCGAGGCGATGAAGACTAACCGAGCGACTTAAATAGCGGATTACCGCGCAGGTCGTTGTCGGTTCGAATCCGGGTATAGGTAATAGCTTTAGACGAATTCCCGTAAAAGTCAAAAAGACGTTAGATTAGTAGTCATAAGTGCTCAGCACTTGAAACATCATATAATTGCGATGCATAAAACAAGACGAAGGCGGTGGGGGTCGTAAAAGTCTTGCTTTTGTATAGGTCTTAAATCGAATGAGGTCGTTCTGAGAAAAACGCCACAATGCAACAAGTAGAGAATTAATGTGCAGCGCAGTGACACATCCATACGCCAAACCGGTACAAGTACACCATGGAAAATTAGTTTCCTTCGGATCTCCTGGATTGATTCCAGGAAGCCACGATAGGTGAACGCCAAATCAACGTGCTCCTTATCCCAGCATTATTCAGCTTCCTCTTCGAGGTAAGAAGCGATGCAAAGCTCTTTGGGCTTCCCCGCCACCGAAGTACCAGTATAGGCAATGTGGTCGGCATCGGTCCCTCCGAAGTGTCCCTCACTGGACAACATCCTTTTCTCGTCCTCAACCAACCGAATATTCCTTAGTTCTCTGGCTGGTCCAAGTACTATGTACATCCCCCCAAGAGTTTCTTCGCTGTCATCTCCACAAACCTCATCTGATGCGCCCCTTACCCAGATATAGACTGAGTTGGGATTTATAAGCCAAAACCCAGAAGTTAGTTACTCACTCATCAACCCATGTCGAAGTTCCCATTAATACGGTAATCAACGCATGCACCAAATGGAGTGCTCTGACGCCTTCGTCCATCCCCGTCAGCTGCTTTCAACCTCACTGGGCGCTAGATGCATGGGTATTGAACCCTTCTATCATGGAAAGGTTCAGGCTCCTTGGAGGAAGAGAGAAAAGTGGGTAAATCGTTACTGATGGTGCTCATTTGCTCTCTGTGGTAGTTTATCATTCCTGCCTATGAAGCACGAGAATGATTTGATTGATTTTCTGTCGGAACTACCCATGACGCGCTGATGAGAACCAATTGGTTGCGTTCACTTGCTACGTAACTGCAGGATAACGATATGGTTTAAATATAAAACAAATAATAAAAATACTAAATTTGTTATTTAACGCTGAACTAAAGCTGCAACTCTATTAGCTTTTCCCCACTTGACACAAATAATGAATTACCAATTGGATTATACAGACAGTCAATTCGTTAAAATTTTGTGTGTATAACGTGAAAAGTTTAGACAACTTTGCTTTGGATCGAAAATTACATTTGTTTTTGGGGTATTTGTGAAACAAATTAGTAATCACTTCATGAATGACCAATGATAATGTATTGAATTTTGCAACCTGTCCTCTGCGACAACTATTTATTCATTGCATGTTTCAAATATTTGGGAGTGTTACAGTCACAAAGAACGTTGCCACTAGAATAACTCATTTTGGCATTGTTCGTTTTTTGAATTGCTTTAAAGTTTGGGAAACCGCCTTCTACAAGTACATAGGCCAAAAAGTTAAACAAACCACTACGTGACACTGTTTCTAGAAAATTACAAATACCATAATGGACAGATTAGTCGAAGTAGTTATGTAAGTACCATTTTTTAGAAATCAGAATGGACACACTCAATTGAATACGTCTCATATTTCCTGTAAAATATTTACAGAAATGAAAAATAAGATAGACACCTGGTCACGTAGGTACTCAAAAGGTGCAGCAAATGAAATGGAGTAAAAAGTTTCTTCCCTTTCTGTAACGCCATCAGTCTGGAGACGAATGATGATATTTCATCTCTAGGAAAACTCATTTGCCTGGAATATTAGACGTCGAGTCCTGAAGGTCTCAGCGACACATAAATCCTTGATATTAAACTGCATTTCGTTCACGTGTGCGACGTGAACAGTGTGTGAAACCTCTTTCTCTCCCACGTACTGCTCCCTCGCTCTCTTTTCATCCCTTTTTTACTTAACTGAGTCTGCTATTCCTTTTTTGTAACACCAAGTAATAATAAATAGATACAAAAAGACACTCTGTATTAATCTCAATGGGGTAGTATAAAACATTAACAACTTTATATTACTTTTATAAAAGGTTGTGATTTTTTTAAACTACCGCTTTTTATTTAAATTATTTTATTTTGATATTTGCTTTTTCCAATTTAGTTCTAAAGATTAAATCAACCACATAAACAATCACATCACGAACAAAATCAATAATACATGATCAGAAATCGACAAACTTATTTAAAACAATGACCTCTTCTTTAAAGAACCAGGTCTAGAAACAAGCTTTTTTTTTAGACGAAAATCACAACAAATTCTTTATTGCTCTAAAACATTCTTAACAACTTATTCAGATATGATTGATGAAAAGTAAGAGTTCGAAGATTAATATTTCGAAGAATTTATTTGTAAGAAGCTTTTTAATAAAAAAAATCAGTCAAAAGCTTATTTATCTAGAAATATCGAGATTGTACATATACTTGAAATCTTGTGTGAACATTAAATTAAGTGAGTGAAAAGTCCAATAAATTTCCTTTAATATTCCATCGAATATAGAGTTGGAGAAGAGTTTAACTATTATTAGGCCATCTATCTTATGTAAACAAAATTTCACATTAATTTTCATCATGGAAGAATCTTTATTAAAGAGTGAAGTATCAGCTCCTATTTTACGGATGACTATGGAAATTAAATTACCTGATACATAAATCAAGGGAAGCTGTTTGAAATTTCCTTTCAATGTGAGTTTTTTAATTGGTCTTTCATGATCTTGAAATTTACTAAACGATCTTTTGTACATCTTTTTAAAATATGCAGCTAAATTTACTGATTCTTTCTGCCTTGATTGACAATTATTAAAAAAAAAGGACAAGAAAAAGTCATTGGAGCAAGTTACCTAAAATAAATTACGTCAATTGAGGATTAAGGACGGTACCAATACCAATGGCAACAAGTCACAAAGGACCAAACGATTCTGATGATCAGTCATTTACCT
The DNA here is from genome assembly GCA_947389935.1 of Agrilus cyanescens. Lineage (NCBI taxonomy): Eukaryota > Metazoa > Arthropoda > Insecta > Coleoptera > Buprestidae > Agrilus > Agrilus cyanescens. Next base: position 15,686,022 of record OX376713.1, on the reverse strand, counting down.
ATATAGGTCCTTAGAGATAAATTTTTATTTATCAAACAATAAATTTCAAGAAAATCTAACTCTCAAAATAGATTTTTAGTAAATTTAACTGAGGTTAGAGTGAAGAAAATCCCTAGCATGGTACAATTAGTATGCGGGCATGTCGTCAATGAGACAGATCTAATATAACCTCTTCCTGTCAGATAAATTACTTCCCATTTGTTTCGGAATGACAGTATCATTTAATTAAGTATTCGGAACGGAACAGAGAGAAATAAAGTAAGAGAATGAAGAGTTCAGGAGTGAATAAGAAAGAGAGAGGGGTAACTATCAGGTACGCCTTTGAGACAAATGGAAGTTCGGAAGGATCTGATGCGCGTTCTCATCTATCTCCCACGACCTCTCTCTGAGGAGAAATTATGTAAATAAGACACGTTCTACTCGACGTTTTTGTCTGTGCTGAGCACTTATTTAAACTGAACGCGTGCGTCCATTCCATCCTTTGATTACCACTAACAACCATTCTTTTGTGGCGTGTATTGAATGTCACTAATTTCTGAGTAGGTCAATCTGAATACCTACTATAGAAACATAACTGTTTTTCGGAGAGACTCCAGTGTTTATATCCGACGAAAGGTAGAAAAAGACCATTGTGGGAACACTTAGTACTTATAAAACTACAAAAATTAGTACACTCTGTACTGCGAAATCTAATTCTGCTGACAGAGAACATCGACAGTCCTGGCCATAAAGTAGGTCAGAACAAATACACACACCAGTGTAATCCGCTAACCATACACTCTCCATAAGACCTATGTATTTATTGTAACAATAAATATGCTGTAAATAATTGAATAAAATTAGTCTAACTTTGACTCGCTCTTCCTTCTCATCACGGAAGCTGGAATAGGCATCCGCATCTCAACGGTTCTTCTCAGAACCAACATCACTGCACGCACCCTACACATGTTAGCTGCAATACGCTACACCATTTTAAAGAATGAATAGTTGAAGTTATCCAGGCTTCAAGATGAGAGAAGTTATGAGATGTTGCAATTGTTTATTTGAATTTAATGGAGTTTACGTCCTCGTTACTTTCCCTGAGGATACCAAATACAGTAGTTTGGAAACGCCGGATAAATAACTCCCAAGGGGCACTCACTGAAGGGGATCGTATACTAGACAACGGCCTTTAAGCTCGTATAATCATACACAACCACTCGTCAATGGTCTTTAAGAAGAAATACCCAAATTGTGGTACCTAAAATACGCCCCAAAGACAAATAGTGGATATTTAACGTGCGACACCTGCCCGCGTGGGCTTATTCACACTCCAAACCGCGCATGATGAACCTGCTTGGATGGAGGACTCCCTGGGGTTCCCCCCCCCGCGAACGAGTTGGTCCCAGGAAGCCGCGACGTGACTGAGTGCCAACGAAGCGAGTGACCCCCAGCTCGGGCCTATCTAACCCTTATAGTACGTTTAAAAAAAAAACTGCGCGACGGAGTGGACGACTGGCCAGTACAGCCCCCTAACCCACCATGCGGGCTTTCAACCACTCACCCCTCGAGTCCGACACCAATTGGTGGGGGAGAAGCGAAGATAACTCCTGGGCGCCCCCGCCCCGAGGTACCAGTATAGATAAAACTGGTCTCCATCGGCTACTCCGAAGCAGCCTTCGCTGGGCGACATCCATTTCCCGTAAAAACACCGGACATCCTTCGGCATTCGACTAGCCCGAGCACTACACACCTTCGTGTTTCAACTCTGCCATCGTCAAGGGTACACCTGCCACCCCCCTTAAAGGGTCAGGATGCACACCTCAATCCACACAATCACGTCAACCACTTCGCTCCTACACTTCTCACTCGTGAGCCCCCTTAATGGGTCAGGTCGCTTTACTACATCACCCACGCCTGTTGCATCTTAGCCAGGCCAGGGGGACATGGAGGAGAGGCGGTACCCAGAGGTCTCGGAACTTTTCCAAGCCTGTCGATGTTCCCATGCGAATGTCACTGAAGGTGTCTATGTATGAACGCACCGAAATTGCCTCCGTCGACGGGTTAGCTATGTCGGTGGGTTGGGTTCGGCCCCACGCTTGTCTGCCAGCTGACGGCTACATCCTCTCGGGGTTTTGCTCGGCTCCCACTAGCACCAGACGAGGTGCCTCCGGACCTTCGTCCATAACCATCAGTTGCTTTCAACTTCGACCTGCCTGCGAATGCCCGTCCGACCATTTAGCTTCCCCACGCCAGCGCGGGAACTAGGCCGCCCCACCACGACGAGGTGAGGACACGGGGGAGCTTCCCAAAGACAGTTATATTCAATTCATACGTATTCAAACTGACATTTTCTAAAATCAGCAACATTCAGTGCAATGATAATTAAGTGGTCACTAATTGCCACACACTCGCAGTTGTTTATAAAATAGGAGCCTCTGCTTGTGGGGGTTGAAAAGAAAAGAAATGCTCCAGATCTTCGAAAATGATTTAGAATATTCGAGAGTTGTCTAGAATGTTGCAGATTTTTCGAGCAACATTTTGACATGCTTAAGAATGATCTAAAAAGCTCCAAATTTCTTAAAGATCCCTTAGAATGTTTGACATTGAACCAGAAAGTTTTAAAGTTTTCATGAAGATTTAGAATGTTGAAAAATGATCTTCAAAGTTCCAAATTTTTTGAGAATCACTAGGAATGTTTGGCATTGATCTAGAAAGTTCTATTTTTTTTAAAGAACATCTAGGGCGTTCCAACTTTTTCGAGAATGATTTCAAAAATTCATTACCTAGATTGTTTGGGATTGTTCAATGTTCCAGATTTTTGGAGCAAGATATTGGAATTTTTGGGAATGATGTACAATGTTCCTGTTTTATCAAGAATAATTTTAAATATGCGAAGATGATCTAGAAAGTTCACTTGCAATATGCGACATTCATCTGGGAAGTGCGAAACACTTCAAGAATATCTAGAAAGTCAGGAATGATTTCGAATGTATGGGAATGACCTAAAAAAATTTTCAGCTTTTTCGGGAATATTTTAGATTCCTAGAAATAAGCTTGCAATGTTCAATAATGATCTAGAACATCCCAAATATTCGCGCACGATTTTGGGATGATTATTCAAAATGATGTAGAATATTCCAGATATACCACGAATGCTTTAGATTGTTCGAGAATTGTCGAGGAAGTTCCAGATTATCCGAGAATCGCTAGGAATAGACAACATTGATCTAGAAAGTAACCAATTTTTCAAGAAGATCTAAAATGAGCTAGTTTTTTCGGAAAATTGGTTCAAAAATTATGGAGCGTGTACCAGATTCTTGGAGATAACTATTGAATGTTCAATAATGATCTAGAATATTACCAATTTTTTATGTATAATTTGGAATGTTCGATAATGACGTAGAATGTTCTTGATTTTGCGAGAATCACTTGTAATGTTCCACAATGATCTAGAAAGTTTCAATTTTTTCAAGAAAATCTAAAATATTTCAGCTGTTTTAAGAATAGTTTCTAAAATTAACCGGAATGTTCCAGGTTCATTGAGTTTGATTTGAAATCCTCAAAAATGTTCCAGAACGTTCCAAAATATTTTCAAGGATGATTTGAAATGTTTGAGAATGATCTCAAATGTTTCAAAAAATTACATAATGTTCTATGACATTCTACAATGTTTCTAAATGTTTTGTAGAGGAATCTTAAGGTACAGAGGCATTTAAAGCTAAACTATTACAAAATTATATTCCATGCACGTCACTTCACCTATAACAAGCTTATCATTCCACATCTATCTTCACATTTACCGATTTTTCTACGTCACGCACGGTTTCCACTTTTCTCGGTCGTTACTGATGGTGCGGTATTTGCACCTTTTTGTTTGAAAAGGTGCAATCTATTGCTTGCCATTGCCAAGTAAGGCCATAATTGCCAGAGAACGGGAGCGACTTGGTTGACCGCGCGTATATCGCAATAAAGCAGGCCTACAGAATGATGGTGAAATTACATCAAGAAGTAGCACCTTTTTTAAGATAGTTACGATGCCTTCTGGACCGTAAATGTAGTCATAAATTCTTCTTCAACATTTATTACTTGAAATAACGGCGTATCACATTACCATTATTAATGGACACCGTAGAAGACACTAATTCAACTCAAGCTGTAAAAAACCTTGTGTATAATATGTTATTGATGTGCACAGCTTTTACTTAAAAATCGCAGAAGTTGACAACAATAAAATTCAATTAACATCAATTAGTTAAAAATTGGTGTTGAGAAGACCATAGTACTTAACACCACCTGGTGACTAAGAAAGTTCTGTTAAAGAAAAATGAAATGGAATTTGAAAGTAAAAAAAATCGATTTATAACGAAAAAAATGATTGCTTTGGTTTTTAAATTTCTCGTGGCGGATTAATCGAGATGTGAATTTTAACAAAACAGTGAATTTCATAATAAAGAATGTTTTTAAAAATTAGAACATTTAATAGGGTCTCCTCATGGAACAAGAACTGAACCTTGTTTTTAATCAGTTTCTGGTATTATCTTATTCAAACTTGAATTACACCAACTTTGCTCCTTTATAATATCCGTATCTGTAGCTGCAGATTGTTCTTGTCCTACTATAATTGCATTTCAACCAAAACTATCTATGTCTTCATTTAGTTAGGTAATTAATTAAGAAAGTGGCTTTATGGTCACAGATAGTGCAATAAACCACAAATTAGGCGAATCGTTTGTCTTAATGTTGGTTGCGATTTATGACAGGAATTCGTTGCAATAGTTTCGTCATTTATCACCGATTCATTTCCAAATTTGCAATGATTTGGAGGGTGTTTTAATCATTATTTACACCTCCCACAGCGACAATTTACTACAGCAGAAATATGCAGAATAAATAGTCTAATTTAATGCTGCAGGTGACAGAAGTACGAACCTATTCAATCTGCAATTAATAACAGTGTACATTCTAAAATTTAGTGTTGATTTAAAGTTGATGCATCCAGTTCCTTTTTGCCATGCGGACAAAAGGGGCGGAAATCAGCTACTTTACAGGGAGTCCCACAATTACTGCATAAAACTTTTATCAACTATAGCTCCGGAAATGTGTGACTCTAAAGAAGATTTTTATTTAATATCTTCTCGACAAGAAATGGTAGTGGAATGAAATTTATTAAGTTTACTAATGCTTTTATTCTCAAAAATATGGATCAATAGCAATCTCAACTTAGGGATGCACGAAATAGGAGTGCAGTGGAGTACGAACCACCCCAATTTCTTTTTTGTTTTTGTATTCACAGTATTGTAATAGTTCGTTTTTCATTTCCTTTCAGTTCTTCTTCCTATAAAGTAAAGTATCATAAACGCCATAATGGTCACCATGTCCGTTAATTAGTTTAGGACGAATAAACAAACAAATGGGAGAACATTGACCTCAATATTGAAATTGCTTATTTGTCTGTCGACGATCGTTTCCACTTTATTTTCGTACTTTCCATAAATTTTAACCAGTTCCATTAAATGACACGACGGCCGTGCACAATTCCGACTGTGTTGGAAAATTGCAGAGATCACACCTCCCTTTTTATTGCCCAAGTTAAAAGTAATTTAAACGAAATGAAGCTGTGAAACGCGCATTAGGACGACAATTTCATGAATACAATTATGACACCGTTCCGAAATAAAAATTAAATTGTTTAAATTATTCCGCTGCTAATGACGGGATTCGAAGGAAACAGCTTTTTACAGACTCCAGTTTTCTTTTTACCATACGCTCTGTGAAGTAAGTGACCATAAAATAGCCGTAAAAATAAAAAATATTTAAATAACCTGGGACTTGCCGTTTTAAGTTTTTTTTTGTATGGGGGATTGATCCCATAATTATTATTGGCTAACGACACATCGTTTCAATTAAATGGTACATGTGGTTTTCTTTTGGTGTTCAAGTGTACTTACAAGTATGTAAGATTCTGAAAGTCTGTGGTACCTTTTTGGGTTGTTACATGAGTATGTAAACCCGGATTAATCTTTTGACCAATGACGCATCGACTTACCCCAATAGTAGACGTGGCTTTCATTTAGTACTAAAATGGGTGTTTGATCCATGTGAAATACTGAATGCTTCTATCATCTGACCAACGACACATGGTTATTCATCAATGGTATTTTGGTTTTAATATGGATATGATCTTTAGTTTTCTTAGTTATTATATGAAGGTTCGATCAAATATTTTTTTTTTGGCCATGGTTTTACTTCAATGCTAGATGTGATTTTCTTTTAGTATTAATATGTGACAGATTCCAGAAGTCCAAGTTCTGGTGTTTCTTTCCTTTCCATCTCCTGATAAGCAACCCATAAGTATTGGATTATTGGTTTGAGGTTCCGTTTTTGGTTTTCGGTGTGGGAATATAGGGCCGGATTCCGGATTTATCTTTCGGCCCTAATATTTAGATGATAGATGTGGTTTTTATTTAGTATTACTATGACTATTTGATTCCCATGAAGACCCGGACGCTTGTATCTTTTGACCAAAGACACATGGTTTTGTATCAATGACATGTGGATCATTTTTGGTGATAGTATGAGTATGTAATTCCTCTCTGAGTTTTTATACAGATATGCAAACCCGGGCTCATCATTTAGCCAATTACGCATTCCCATACGTTTTGTGATGCGACTGTTCATAAAATATCCATAAAATTATTAAAAAAAAAATTTATATAATGCGGACCCTAGTGATTTTAAAATGACCCTTAAATCTCACAGCGTCCTTTAAATATTGAGAACAAATGTATTAGAAAAACATATTTTAACTAATCTTCTACTTTTGCAACTTCAGTAGAGACTGAGATGAGATATTACGTTTACAAAAGTTCAATAATGTGACCCAGGAGATACCTAATTTATTATTTATTCGTACATAATATAAGCTATGCACTTATGAATAAACATTAACATCCCCAAAGTTTTCGGTTTCGAAAGGTAAATTATCCAACACCTCGGTAAGGGTTGGAATGGAGGTGTGACACTTGACGAACTTTTCGACCACATTGGATTATAAAGGAAATAGGAACGCTTGTTTTATGATCAAACCCTTCTTGCCATTTCCAACCGCAATTGGTAGCATTTAAACGTTCTACGGTTCACCACCACCTGTCGAATAGCGTGTGAACATTGTGGCTAAGGTGTTTACTGATATACTACATACATACATTCACATGAGGCTAATTAGACTTGATTGAACATAAACCAAAGTCTTATTTTCAAAAATAGGTACCACAGCAGGAATCGCTGTTTTCAATCGACTGATTGATTTTCATTTCTTGCTGTGTGTTGATCGATTTCTGAAGCCAAGTTTTGTCGATTTTATTCGTGACGTGATTGTTTGGTGGAAATTGTTGAATGTACGCCGTAAAATGTTTTTGTTTTTTTTTATTAACGAGCCGCCATAAAATATGTGTAGTGGAGGAATTTTCTCTTGGTTCTTTGTAGCATCTTATGTGAATGAGAGCATAATTCACACGATGTGTTCTGATGTAATTGAGGAAATTTTTCAGTCGAAATAGCATCTAAAGTTCCCAGACATTCACTGTTGTCCCAGGAATCACTGACGGCGAGTTCAACAGAACACAACTCTCGAAGAACAGGAAGCGGCAAGAGAGTCATTATTGAAATGAATTTCCTGGGAAAAACTTCGTAATAGGATTGTTGTACTCTCTTACAGCGTAACAGTTAAAAGTTTTCTCATTTTGGTGCGAGTTTTTTTACTTTCCGACGTGGACGTAGACGTCGATCCAACCCAACATCTAAAGCCGATTAAGAAGGGCGCTTTTTACTTTTTAATGTCCCTTTAAATATTATAGAGTGATAAGTTTCCAATATAAACTCATTATTTGAGGTGCATTCATCCCGTGCAAAAATCGCATCAAATTGTTGGCAGTTTTTGATAGTTAAAGGTTTCATTTTCTATAAATAGAGAATGACATGCTGATGTGGTGTACGTAATATTCGAACATTTTTCGCGGATCAAAACAGGCATTACACCGCAGGTTACAGAGATGCCATGTAAATGTAAATCCTTCTCATATAAATTCGCAAAGAGATACACAAGAGGAATATCATTTCTGATGAAGATCCTGAACTGCTTCCAAACAACATTTTAAAGTGTAATCTGATCGGATATAAACAGTTACAACATGATTACCAAAATTTCTACCAGTTTATACCATGTTCTACGAGGCACCTGTGATCTTTTGATTTTTCGATTTGACTGGTCTCTTTGGGATTGGTTGACCTGGACAGGGCCCTTGCGAGCAGAAACAACCCTTTTGTTACTTCCCTATTGCATAGGTAGGAACGATGAACGTCTTTAAAATTATGTGCTTCGATTAAAAATTTTATTGTGGGTGTCTGGTTCTGGTGTTGGTATTTGATCCTTGTTGGTAGCCTCGAAAAATATTGTAACCAACGACACATATTGTGCATCAATGGTATGTGGTTCCTTGCATGTTCTCAATATTAGTGTTCGATTTCATATTTATGTTTTGTCCAACGACACACGGTTTTACTTCAATAGTGGATGTGGTTTTTATTTGGTATTGATGTGGGTGTCAGATTCCGGAAGTACTGATCCTGATGTTTGATTCGTTAAATAATTTGGACAATTTTATCTTTTGACAACGACATATGGTTCGCATGGATGGCATGTGGGTCATTTTTGGTTTAAATATGGGTGTTTCATATTGGACGTATACATTTGCTGGAATTGTAGATGTAGTTTCTTGGACTTCTAATGTAGGTGTCTGATACTAGTTTGATGGCCTAGACGATGGTATCTTCTAACCAACTATGGATGTGTAACTTTTTTGACTTCAGTATGAGTATTTTTTTCTGGATTTATCTCCTGTAATGATGCAGCGATTTGCTATAATGGCATGAGGGGTTACCATTTAGCATCAGTGTGAATGTCTGAACCGAGAACTTGATGTTTGACCCGTTTGATGGCCTCAACTACTTCAATTTTTTGGATGCATACTACATTAAAGGCATATGAAATATTTTCGGCTGTATTATGGGTGTTTAATCCAGAATTTACCTATTGATTAATGAGGCAGGATTTGATCAAGGTGTAAGTTCAAGAACTGAAGATTCATGGTACTGAAGTCCATTTAGTTTCGTTTCTGATGAATTGGCGGCAAAAAGAATTTCTCTCTTTAAATTTTGTTCTTAAATTCACGATTAAATAGAGTTCGATCAAATCAATTTATAAAAAAACATTATAAAAGAATGTCAACTACATTCGGAAGTTATGTACCCAAACTTATCAAGCTACTGACTGAAACGAAGGTGCGGGACACACGAAATAATCTGCTCCAAATCGCTTCCAGTTAGGTATGAGCCTGTATGGAAGTATCGGGTGGGCGATTTTTCTTATGCTTAATATAACTATTATATTGATAAATGACATGAGTATGGTGTTGTGAAAGTGAATATTTTAATTTTTTGATGAAGCTATATGTTAATACATACTACATAAACAGCTAGGTCAAAATAAGAAGGACAAATTTTTATGCACTTATATCGTTCGTCTTTGTATAACGATCATAAGGAATTATTAATGATGCATCTAATTATTTAAACAAATATTTACCAAATGATGCTTAAGTTGAATCAGGTCATCGATCGAATAGCATTGCGATAGTAAAAGGTGTTCGTTAAGATTAATTCATTTGACTTTTAGTAAGTGCAAATCGCTTACCTAGATTTGATGGGCAGCTGTAAACTACAGCACAAAAGTATAGGGAGATCGGCAGAGGGGTGTCAAGAATTTACACTGTAGACGATATTTGCAAATTTTAATTCCTCAAAGGGGGCAAAAAATGCCTCCAAAGATTAATATACTTACTAGCAGTCCAAACTATAGACTTAAAATATCTACAAGGGGGCAGGGTAAATTCATAGATATCAGGGGATGGGGTAGGTGGATGTCATGGTGTATTGTTAAGTAAATGTTTTAAAGAAGATACCACTTGTTACTACGTCAGGTAAGTGGTACTATAATGAAAGTAAATATCCTGCCAGCCATAATGTAATGCCACCAAATTAAACCATCAAAGGAGTAAAATGGGAGTTTACGATATAATCGAATTCCACTTGGACTAAGTTGCTGTCATTAAAAACTCCCAGTAGAAGTTTCTTGAGATATTACCCTTGTTTTTTATACTTATGATAAACTTTCAAACAATAATAATTATGATTGGCTAAGGTTTGGTGTTTTTGGCAAATTAACAAAATCGAATTTGAGTTCCAGTTTAAGAATCTAACAAGATGATGATGAATTGACGTTGTTATTTTGCTCTCCACGCAGAAAGAGCCAGCCAAAGCTGAGGTTCGTTAATGACCATTAATCATGCTTAGTGTCAGATTGACACCTACCGTTACAGAATATAAACGGTATCTGAAAAGTTATTCGCCACCTACCGTACTCTGACTTATATCTTTGAAAAATAGACAGAATCAAAATGAACAACCACTTTGTTGTCCTAGATTTTGAAGAATTTAGACCGTAATTGGCTTGAAATCCTTCTTACATTTTTAATAACTTCTTATAAAGAAGAGAGAATGTACCCAACAAACCGGGACATCAAAAAAGAGCGGACGGTGTCTAACCGTTACCATCGTTAAAGAAAGCCAGAGTGCTGATTTGCGAAGTAATACACGAGAGGGTCTTTGTAGTGAACTGTTTTATTCTAATAGCCAAGAGATTTTATCGTCCAAAAATTTTTATTGATAGCAGATTCTTGTAGAGGAAGGTCAGAGGAGCATTTTTTGTAATTTTTAAGCTGGCTAATAATTGTTGCTACTTTTTATTGCAAAACATGTATTTCGATCTTTGACGCTTACGCAGCCCAAACCATGATAGTGTAACGACCTTTCTAATTTAACTTATTTATTTTACGGATATTTATTTACAACTATTTATTTAACACTTAAACACTAATAGAATACTTAAACACAATAACTTATTTATATGACCAGGAAAATGCGTATTTATATCACTCTGTATGTCGTAGTTCGGAAGCTCACTGTAAACTACTATCACTGACCACGTCAACAAGTATTTATACAGACACCGAAAGTTCCAGAAGAATCGAGAATGACGTACTAGACTTTACGCGAGTTCCTATTGTGTTCGTTTTATTTAAGGCCTTGTTTATTGTCATCAAAGCGCCGACCGACGCCGGCATTCTTTGAACTCCGCTCATCTGCTCTCGGATCTAGTCGCCACTCTCGCACACATGCACGCTCGTTACAATAGATACCAAAAAAGAATACAGACTTTTTTGTAGATAATTGAATTTTATATAAAAAAAGTCCCGGACAGCACCCCTTTATATTTTATAGGTAAAAAAAAGCAGCACTACAAGAGCGTTTAGACGTTAACTCGGGTCTTTGAAGCACTGTATTTTTTTTACTTATAAAAGGTATATAGGTGCTGTCCCAGACTTTTTCGTAGAAAATTTAATTACCTATAAAATGGTCAATATACTTTTTTCATAACTATCACGGTCTTGGCTACGTAAGTGTCGAAAGGTCCAACAACACGTTCTGCAAAACTTAACGTTAAATGAAAAATACTTACAATTATTTGCCACTGCTAAAAATTTGAACAACTGCTCTCCTGATCTTCCTCTACAAAAATCCGCGACCAAAAGAAAATTTTTTACGATAAATATCTCGGCTATAAGATTAAAACGGTTCCCCACGAGGACCTCTCCGTATGACGTTGCACGTCAGCGCTCTGGCCTTCAATAACGATGGTAACGGTCTGCCACAGTTTAAAGACTTATTTCCCGGTATTTGAAAGTAATTTAAATTTTATTGCGTCTCTTGTACGTATGTTAAAAGAAACTTTTGCTAGGTTATGATAAAGGAACGAACGTTTAAAGCAGTGGCAGCTCGTGAAAATGTTTAAAAGTATATCCTCAGTGGGTAAGGCCCTTCGCAGATAAAGTAACTAAATAAAAACTTTTAGGACTTTGTTTACAGTCATCATGGAAGAAACGTTCATCCAAAAAATCGATGTATTCCCTAATTATTCTGAAGTGGTGTGTCTTTATTCCTCGTACTATCTATAAATTTTTATAATTGATAACGTACACTATTTGAGAGACCAAAGTGACGTTAGTTGTAGAATCTATGGAGATCGTGTCATTTATGCCAAAAGGCACTTTACATAGTATAAATTCTTAGCTTCACGCCCTCAAAACGTATTCTGAATGTTTAAAGAAATGCATGCTCCAATTTTGTATAAGCTTCCCTTATTATTTTCATATTTTGTAAAATGCAATGTGAATGAAATATTCAGTGGTAGTTTATTTGAAATAGAACAGTTCTGAATGGTGTTCAAATCCTTCTGAACTTTAACATAGTCTAGGACGTTTTGAATTCTATAGAAATCTGCGTAAAGAGTTTAGCAAATTTGTCCTCGTAATTGAAATTTTCAAAGGATTTTCAATATATTAGAAAGTTTCACGTTTGTTTTATGCACTTTTAAAGACGAAAGCAAAACATTAATAAATTGAGACTCAAACTACAGGATAGAATTTATACGTATTCATGAATTTGAAAAACACTTTCATGTTCATTTCCACTATTGTGCACACTAGAGGAAAATTGTTGAGCCAGCGGAAATTTTGAGCCGCTTTTGACGCTATTGCTTAAAATAATAGTTGTTATTAAGGCGCCTCGAGAGGAGTACGTTCGAATAGAAATGGTTACGAAATTGTTTGTTTGTATTCGCGGAGCTTGCCAATTAAACAGCAGTAACATAACACTTTACTTAGGTAGGCATATGCATAACATGAACGTAGACGTCGTACAGTAGGTACCTACATACAATTCCCATTTAATTTATGCCTTTGTAGTACCCTCTACAAATTACCGACCAAATAATTAATTTTCTACCACGATGAATCCAATTGTGATTATTGTTTAACAACTTACAATTTGATAAATGTCTACAGGCACAGAAATCAGAAACGTGGGTACAATAAGTCCTATTTACTATCTAATGTTGTAGAATATTAACTGCAATACCCGAAGTATTATCCGCGCAAAAGTATGTCCATACTTGCTTATTGAAATTTTGAATAAAATTTTTGAAACAATTGTAACTTTTTAAAAAAAAATTGTTAGTTTCTCAAAAGTTGATTGTTGATTGTATTGATTCATTTCAAAAAATAAAACTTGGATATTCCAAAATATTCGCAGGCTAATCAATGACCATCTAACAGACGATACACTGCGCTTCTCGGCGAATAAGTTTATTTTAAAGGCATTTTAAATTATCTTAAGTATTCGAATATTCGAGAACATCAAGGGAGAGCTCAACAGAAATCTGCTTTTTTTATAAATTTCAAGAGAAAATTTCTCAATTTTTTAGAAGATTCTGTCATGTTCGTACGTTTCATTTCTCGGTTCCTGGATCTATTACAAACAAAAATGATTTAATAAAAGTGTTAGAACGTTCGAAATTATTATGGAGAATTTCAGAATTTTCAAAAAATATCTGGATTTTTAAGAAAATCTTAGAAAATGCAAGAACTCTATAGAATAGTTCCACAATAATTTAGGACATTTTGTCATGTTTGTACATCTTCAAGACTCAATAGCACATTTTGTTTATCGGTTTAGAAATCTATTCCAATGACATGATTGATTTAATGAAAGTAATGGAGTGTTCGAGAACATATTAGAATATTCCAAAATTTTCTACATATCTCTGGATATCTGAGAAAATTTTAAACAAATTCAAGACGTTTTTCGTGATATCGGTTTATTTTAAAGAAATTTTAAGTTACCTTAAGTATTGGAATGTTCGAGAACATTACGGAACACCTAAGAATTTTTAACACACATTTAACTTTTTTATCCAATTTTTGAAAAATCCATAAAATTCAAGAAATTTTGTAGAACATTCTTTCTATTTTTTAGAAAATCTGGATAATTAAAGAATTTCATAAAATTTTCCAAAAATCTTCCTGCAATGAATTTTTATTGAACAATCTGAACTATTTTAGGGCTTTTGATTCAAAACTGATGTATTATGAAGATTTTTCAACTCTCCATGCACAGAAAACGTTTTTTTTTTTTAACCCTTAGTGTCCTCAATTAGTGATTCAATATTCGTGAAGTTACAAAGTTTCTATTTGTGAAATTTCAACCTCCAGAAAGTTTCTTCACTTCCTTCCGCTTTGGACAGCTAAACATTATTTCAATAGTACATTCTGAAGTGACTAGGAAAAATTTGGTACCAATTGGAAACCTTTTGTAATTTTTAAATACCATAATATTTTCAACTATATGAATTCAATTTTAATAGTATTTTCTTTTGGAAAAATAATTGTTGGAAAATGTCGCCCACTGTTCTTTAACATAACCAAAGTTTATTTATTTGTTTCAAAGAAAATTCACCTGGGAAGGTTTTAAATTTTGGATTACTCTTACCTAACCTAACCTCAAAAGCTAAGACAATATAATTTTACTTCAGAAATTCCTTATTTATCAGAATGTTCTAATTCCACCCTATTATGAAATAACTTCATATCATCAATCCCTCTTACCCCATTAAACGTGCAGTGCCTATATAAATTTTAAAATATTTAGATATTGTTGTTGTTCTTTTGATCGGTCCACTCCTTGTTGAGACAAGCATTTCAGTGCCAAGTGATTCTTTCAGTGACTTTATAATTTATGTTTTATATTTTTAGAGTGAACCGAAAAAATCTGTCATAAATAAAAACGCCATTCGGTAGCTGTGTTTCTTTGCAGAGGCCGTTCTACTTTCGCAAGCATTTCATATTTTTATTTATTGTAGTCAAATAAAATTTGTATGTCGACGCACTCTTTACTCTAAGGCGGTTCCAGCCCAGTGGCGGAACCAATTTATTTTTAGGCTCAGATGACTATCGTTTGTGACGCCTAGTTTTTTGTAAAATTCTTGTAAAAAAAAGATTCTAAAGTAAATAAGAATGGTTTCATATTATATAAAACTACAAAATTATTTAAATTGAGAGAGGGAGAGATTTAAAATTTTTAGAGTAGATGGGTGTTATAAGGGAAGATCTTTTTAACCCTTGAGTGGTCGCATACATTTTTAGGATTACTTACGTCAGAATGGAAAAATATGATCATTCGTCTGTCTGTCCATCTGTCACGGACTAATTAGGAAGAAATTTGATACACTCATGAATTTCTGTGACTCAAACTCGAACTTGTGACGTAAAAACATATTGGAATCCAGACGTCAATTTTTGGGGGTAAATTATAAAACTAAAAGAAAGGGCTCGGTGTCATGAGGTACATATCAGAAAATACATATATTTTGTTTTTAATTGGTTTTGTTTACGTTATCGAATGTCTGCTGCATACATATTTCTTTTAATTTCAAAATAAATAGTTTTAAAGTTATTCAAGAAAATAAACGGAAATTGATCTAAAATTTTTTGAAAAAAAAAAAGTATTACTTTAAATACAACATTAATTTCGCATTTAATATATAAATTGATATCCGATACTTCGCCAATTGACGAAGCTGTCTCGTCATGGTAGCTGATACGTACCATATCTGTAACAGACGCTTTTACCAGTCATTGTATGGTAATTATTCAGGATCGTGAAACCTGCGTTCGCATATAAATTAGAAAATTTTTAAAACGCTTTACATTGCACACATCCACCTACTTCATCTACAATAACTTTAGATACACTTACACTTAGATATTTAGAGTCATTTAACTTTTCAAATACATCCTATTATAAATACAAAACAAAATGTTGAAGTAAGTACTTATCAGATTTATTCATAACTACTTCTGATAATTAAACCTCATTTAAAACAGTTCATTAAATATATCCCTCATTAGGACGTGTTTAGTTGTTTGCAACACCGAAAGATTCTGCAAATGATTACCTCAGCCACTTAGGAGATTAGATTTTACATAAGGCAAAGAAATACTTGGAAACCACGAATAACTCGGGAATAAACCATCCCGTAGTAAACAAGTTCCCAAGTTCATTACAAAGTAATCTCGAAGAGTTATAACTAATCTCCAATCTATAGCTAATCAATCAATTTTGTGAGAAATAGACACAATAATAATGATGATCTGACACAAACATGATTAATGTACATATGATAATCCCTTTAAGAAGATTTTCACCAACTTGTGTATTCACTAAAATAAATAATTACAGAGCAAACAAGAAATGATGAGGGTGTTTGTTTTGTTGTGCAAGATCTAATAGGGAATATTAAACAGAAGTTCAACAGTTGAATTTCTGATTTTCGATTTGGTTAGGTTAGATCAGTTTTGATTAATAAGTCAATATCAATCAATCGATCAATATAAATGTATAAAAGGCAGGAATTTCTCTGTGACTAACAACGGCACTCCTCTCCCCGTTATGGTGATAGATAGCCCTTGGTCTCTTTATGTGATGTGAGTAAGGGTGTAGTTGTGTTATACAATACATCTATCTTTGTCAGATATTTCAAAATGTTCCAAAAAGGTAAAAAAATTCTTATGACATTCTGGAATGATTTGAGATGTTCTAGAATATTTCAGAATGTTCAGGATTTTATAAAAATGATCTAGAATGTTCCAGAATATTCAAGTCTGTTAGAGCATGTTTTGAATCATTACAAGGTGGGGTGGAATGTTCTCCATTTTTCGAGAATGTTCTAGACTGTTCCTGAATGTTCAAGGTTTTTCCAGAATCTTCCATAATATTCAAAAATGTTAGAGAATGTTTTGAGTTATTACGGGATGATGTGGAATGCACTCAATTTTTCGGGAGTGATCCGGAATGTTCTAGAAAGTTCGAGGTTTTTCAAGAATGTTCTACAATGTTTCCTCTTTTTTAAGATTGTTTCAGAATATTCAAGTGTGTTAGAGAATGTTTTGAATCATTATAGGATTGGGTGGAACGTTCTCTATTTTTCGGGAATGGTCTAGAATGTTCCTGAATTATTTAAAAATGAATCTTCCATAATATTCAAAAATGTTAAAGAATGGTTTGAATCATTACAGGATGATGTGGAACGCTCTCCATTTATTATGAATGATCTGGAATTTCCCAGAATCTTCTAGGTTTTTCAAGACTGTTCTAGAATGTTTCCTCTTTTTCAAGAATGTTTCAGAATATTCAAGTGTGTTAGAGAATGTTTTGAATCATTAGAGGATGGAATGGAATATTTCTCGGGAATTGTCTAGGATGTTCCTGAATCTTCTAGGTTGTTCAAGAATTTTCTAGAATGTTTTCTGTTTTTCGAAAATAATCTAGAATGTTCCAAAATAATTGATAGTTTCGTGAAACGGATTCTTTAATACTGTTGCCTATAAGCTCATGTCGGGTATCGTGGCTTGTATAACATCATAAAAAGAGGGAATTTTTCTGTTTGCCCTTGCTTTTCTCAATAACCATCTCCTGCCTATCAGTGTATTCTTTTATTAAGCCATTTGATTTATTTTAGTTCATTTGCACCCATAAGAAGGCAATCAATGTGTTACTATCAGACCCATGTGAATATTTCTCGCTGCTGCAAGTTAGTTTAAACTGGTTGTCTATAAGTTGGGAGCATTCACCTGCACCAGAAAAGTGTAAAGTAGAAATTTTCAACCAAAACTTTAAGTATAAACGTTTCGTGATATTTCAATAACTAATTTTGGTGAATTATTAATGGAGATGAGAAGAGTGCAAAAAAAGTACCCTGTAGTATTAACATATGGGGATAATAAATAGGCAGTTCCAATAATCAATATTCATTACTTTTAATGTTTTAATGTTTTATATGTTCAAAACGTGTTACGCGTATCAATCCGTAACATA
Source organism: Agrilus cyanescens (assembly GCA_947389935.1). Classification (NCBI taxonomy): domain Eukaryota; kingdom Metazoa; phylum Arthropoda; class Insecta; order Coleoptera; family Buprestidae; genus Agrilus; species Agrilus cyanescens. Next base: position 15,668,154 of record OX376713.1, on the reverse strand, counting down.
TCGTTTTATAATACCTAATCAGTAGGTGCATTAATTAAATCCAGTGTATATAACATACGCGTAAAGGCGGATTATTTTAATGTGAATGCATAAAGGTACGTATTCGTATTAACGGCCCTATATCCGTATAAATCCTGTAAATGAGAAACTTCGATGCATGCCTGAGGTGTCCAATAACGGGAAGTTAATAAACCATTTACATCATCGCGGATGATGACGAAGGATTTACGAATATCCTCCTAACAAGCGAATGTACGTCTTCCGGGACCGTTTAAAGGAAGCTCGAGTACATCGTAGGATAATCAGTTTAATGTACAAGACGAAATTACAAACCGAAATGATCGCACTACATGATGGCGAACTTCACATTATTCAACGTTGGCGATTAGATTAAATTGAGCGGAGTTAAAAGCATTAGTTGGATCTAAAGCAACAAAACAGATTTTCCTAAATACTATTTAATAAAAAAGTTTTCAAAAAATCACCGTTCGCCATTTTGTAGGTCGATAGGTACTTCAGAAAGTCAATTACAATCTATGTCGACTTGTAGAACAAACAAGAACAAATTCACTTTTCCTTGTCGAAATCTGATATTCTTAGGGGTAGAGAGAAGCATGATAGAAGGTAACAGGAACTAGACAAAATGGCGGAGGATGGCATCCATCAATGGCGGCGTGTGGCATCCATTTTGTTTGTATATGTTTTCCCTCAATGTAGAAAGCAAATTTTTTCAAAGAAAAAAATTTACCTGCATTTCCATTATTAGTTTCACTTAATGTGTCTTACGAAAAGAAACGTACCACAAAATGATGACAATTTTTTGACAAAATGGCGGCTAATGTCTGTCATTTGTTTTTTTGTTTTCGTGCCCAAAATCCCATTTCTTGATCATACTGACAACGCTTTATAAAATCTACATGAAAAAATTAAATACATAGTTCACCATTTAAATAGGCACTTCATGAATAAACCTCCAATAATATGGCGCCGACTGTTACCAAAAATTGCATCTAACCTCTGCCATTTTTTTAATTTTCATTGAAAACATTATAGAAATCTCTCAACAATCCGTTGCATACTTAAATTGGTAAATATTACAGAAAATACGTCCAAATCGTCCACATTTTGGCTTTTTCCTTCAGCCAATAATAACCACAATAAAATGGCGGTTATCATCCACATTATATGTTGGAAGATTTTATGATATCGTAGCTGATGTTCTACGACATTATAACGATAAAACATTAAAACCAATGAAAATCTAAAAGAAATATCTTTACGTTACATTTTGTCTATGTATCTACGTGATTTGCATGTATCATATTTCCATTCTCACTTGAAAATGTTATAAATTCGGCGCGTCTACCAGGTTTGTCCATTTTTATGCGTACTGTCACTATAAAAAGGCACGCAAAACAGCGTTTTCAATAAATATCTCGCCTTGTATCTAACATGTAGTCGACCAGATGTACAATTGCGGCGATAGATAATAAGAAAATAACCGATGTTACGGGCGGTCGCCTTTGGTTGGCACGTGAATTGTACCCACGTGAACTGTACCCAAGTTTTTTATATCGTTTTCAATTCAGATTAGAAGTACTACACCTTTATTGGCAGTAACTGTTCTGTACCTTGTTCAATATTAAAATTAAACCATAAACATTTATTTTGCAGTTGCTATCACATTTATGGAATTTATACATAAAATTTATAAATTCCATAAATGTTGAGAATCGTTCAATTTCCCGCCTATTTGTGAGCGCATTTCGCGTCCCCTTTTATTCTATTTTTGTACCCCATGATTGTCGCGCCCTCACTTCCGTCGACTCCTCAGTCTCATTCGTGACTTCGTCGATATCGATCCTTTTGTATTTTCCAATAACTCGTGCTTTTACTTTTAATAAACATTTGGTTCTAAATAGTCGCTTGTTTTTTACTGTGTTGATCCTAAGCCTTAACAGGTTATGGGTCCAGACCGTGTAAACACAGTTTAGCGATATCGCAAGTGTTGTTCACCGGAAAACGCAGAAACAAAGCACGCGTCGGACATCAGACTCGCCGCGAACAAAAGGCGGCCGTCTTGACCAAACGTGAATGAACACGTCTCGCGCTCGTAAACAGTTAACTACCCTCAACAAAGACAATTTCGACACGTGGAAAATCCACGCTCAAGCCATACTGATCCGGAACGACATGTGGGGTTATGTTTCTGGTGAGACAACAGCACCGCCTCTCCCGGAGCAACCAACCCCTTTGGAAACCGCCGCACACAAAAATTGGGTCAAGCAGGACCTCAAGGCCAGATCCGATTTGATCCTGGCGAGTAGTTCGTCCGAACTGAAACACGTGCGCGGGTGCACCACGTCCAAGGAGGTATGGGACAAAATCGAAGCAACGTATGCGCCCAAGGGTCCGGCTCAAATGGCCACGTTGCTACAACAACTCCTCCAGAAGAAGATGGCGGAAGGTGAGGACGTTCGTATTCACATGGCGCAGTTTTTCGAAACTGTCGACAAACTCGAAGCCATGGAGGTGGAGATCAACCCCAAACTGCTCGTGCTGATGCTCATGCAGAGCCTTCCCAGCAGCTACGACGTCTTCAAGCGAGCCATCGAGTCCCGAGATACGCTACCAGACCTCGAGGTACTCAAGAACAAAATCCTCGAGACTGGCGAAGCGATCAAGGAGGAACCGGAACAACACGGAGCCATGTACGCCAACCAGAAGCAGAAACCCAGGTACAACAAATCGAAGAATCTAGTCGACGACAAGGACAAAAACCAAGGCGGGGCCAAGCAACGCCCCAAGTTCAATTGCGGCTACTGCAAGAAGCCCGGTCACAAGGCAGCAGATTGTTGGAAGAAGGCGAAGGTGAAGGAAAAAGACAAAGACAAGGCCAACACGTGGAGGAAGAAGCCTGGCTCGTGAAAGAGGTCATCAACGAGCCATGCGACCATGCGAACATGGTGCACGCCTCTTCGGACTGGTGTCTCGACTCCGGTTGTACATCGCACATGTGCAACGACAAAACCGCTTTCGTCAACATGGTCGAAGCTGCAGGTGGGCTAAACCTCGCCGATGGAACTCTTACCCAGGTCACAGCGAAGGGCAATGTCAAGGTTGCCGTCCAGGTCGGCAACAAGAGCAAAGTCATCAAGTTGGAAAACACCTTGTTCGTGCCCCAGCTGAAAACCAACCTCCTGTCGACCTCCAAGCTAGTCAACAACGGACACGAAGTCGTGTTCAGCAAGGACCAGGCCGTGGTGAAGAACAAGAGTGGAGACGGCAAGCTGACTGCGAGACGTGTCGGCGACTTGTTCTATCTGAGAACGCCGAACGCCCACGCCTTCACGACTACCGAACGTCCTGACATTGACACCTGGCACAGACGGCTAGGACATCTGAACGAACGAGACCTCATTGCCATGAGCAAACAGGACCTGGCCACTGGCCTACGATTTGAAACAACAAAACTTACCCCTTGCGAAGTTTGTACTGTTGCTAAATTGTCGTCTTCTCGTTTTCAGAATCACCAAGAGAGATCTGCCGGAATCATGGACCTGGTGCACTCCGACGTCTGCGGCCCCATGCGCACCCAATCCATAAACGGTGCACGCTACTTCGTCACTTTTACCGACGATCACAGTGGCTGGGGCGAAGTATACTTCATGCGACAGAAAGGAGAGGTCCTGGAGAAGTTCAAGATCTTCAAGGCGATGGTGGAAAACCAGAGGAATCGCAAGATTCGAGCGTTGCAGTCGGACAACGGCCAAGAGTACTGCAACAAGGCGTTCGACAAATATCTTGCCGACGCCGGAATCCAGCGGCGCCTGAGTGTGCCCCACACACCTCAACAAAATGGAGTCGCCGAACGCCGCAACCGAACGCTCGTCGAGGCTGCCAGATGCTTGCTAATTCAAGCTGGGTTGACTCAAGGATTCTGGGCAGAAGCTGTGAGTACCGCCAACTACACCAGGAACCGGTGCATCTCGAGTCCCCTCGGCAACAAGACCCCTTTCGAGGTCTGAACCGGCAATAAACCGGTCATCTCACACCTTCGGATTTTCGGCAGTAAGGTGCATTTCCTGGACAAATCTCCAGGAAGAGGCAAGCTGGATCCTAAGGCAAAGCTCGGAGTGATGATCGGATACTCCAGCGAAGCGAAGGCGTACCGGATCTGGGTGTCCGACAAACGAAAGGTTTACGTTTCCAGGGACGTAAAGTTCAACGAAAATTTCGAGCGCACACCCGTTCTAAACGTCGACAACCAGCCGCAGACATCTGATGACGACTATCAGTCCTACAACCTGGTTGCCGACAATCCGAAGCCAGAGCTAGCACCGGACGAAGCACCTGCTCAGAACCAGCCAATCGATCCTCGAGATGTCCCTTTGCCCGTGTTCGACGACGAGGAATTCCGTGGATTTCCACCAGTGACGCCCCCTGCAAGACATGCACCAGCACGGCATGCACCTGCACCCGCTTGGGAAAATGGACCGGGACGTCCTCGGATTGTGAAAACCGGAAACCGCGGGCGACCGAGGAAGGAATATCACCGCCGATCCGCCGGCACACCCGACAATCGTTCGGGGAATGCTGCACCAGAGGATAGTGATCCCGGGGACGAGGCCGCAGAGGAGGACCATTCAGAGGGCGACGTTTTCCACGAGGCCATGTATGTCGACGAAGTCAACTTTGCACTGTTGGTGTCCGAGATCCCGTTCGACCGCGCCGTGAACGGCCCCGACGGAGAGCAGTGGAAGGATGCTATCTACTATGAGATCAAGAGCCTTGTCTCAAACGACACGTTCGAACTGGTCTCTCGGCCTCACAGCAAGGTGGTTAACTGTCGTACCGTGCTGCGAAACAAGTACCACGCAGACGGATCACTCGAGCGGCGAAAAGCACGAGTTGTCGCCTAAGGCTTTTCACAACGTCCCAGGATTGACTACCTGGAGACTTTCGCCCCAGTGGCGAGACTCAACTCCATGCGAACCCTTGTCGCATTATGCGTCGAATCATCAATGAAGCTGGCCCTACTTGACGTCACCACAGCATATCTTAACGGGACCATGGACACCGAGGTGCATATGGAACCGCCGAAGCTTTTTCAGGAAACACTGCAAAGGATTGTCGACAAGGAAGGATCTACCGACGTCGCCCGTAAAGCCAGACACATGTTGTCGCAACTTGGCGAAGGCGATCACGTCTGCAAGCTGAACAAGTCTATTTATGGACTGAAGCAGTCGGGCAGACTATGGCACATCAAGCTGGACAGCTCACTTCGCAAGTACGGATTCGCACCTTCGAGTGCGGACCCGTGTGTCTACTTCAACAAAGCGAAGGACTTGTTTGTGCTGGTTTACGTCGACGATCTGTTGGTGGCTTACAACTGTCCCGTCAAGTTGCAGTTACTCAAACAAAACCTCAGCCAAGAATTTGCCATCCGTGATTTGGGCGACGCGAGATTCTGTCTCGGGATCGAGGTGACGCAATCGGAGGACGAGAACGGAAAGGTCATCAGCCTGTCTCAGGCCGGATATGTCAGGGATATTTTGCAGAGGTTCGACATGCAAGACTGCAGGCCTGTCAGCACTCCATTGGCAATGGGACACCAAAACGACGACCTGGACCAAGAAGTCGACGACGGCGCCACCTATCCCTATCGTGACCTCGTGGGCACCCTGATGTACTTGTCTGTTGGGACTCGTCCCGACATTGCTCACGCAGTGAGCTACTTGAGCCAATTCAACTCTAAGTACACCAAGGCCCACTGTAGTTCGGCGAAAAGGGTACTGCGATACCTGAAGGGCACGTCAAACCTCGCCCTCACGTTCCGGAAAACCGGAAATACCCTTCAAGGTTTCGTCGACTCCGACTGGGGAGGATGCCCGCTGAACCGCCGCTCATACACCGGCTACCTGTTCACTCTGGCCGGGAGCAGTATCTCCTGGGAGAGCAGGAAGCAAAGGACAGTGGCACTGTCCTCCACCGAGGCCGAGTACATGGGACTCTCCGACGCCATGAAGGAATCGATCTACTTGATCAGATTCCTGTCCGAGTTGGGTTTTGAAAACCTGGCCAGAGTTCGCCTTTGCAGCGACAACCAGGGAGCAGCCAAACTCGCCCGAAACCCGATTTTCCACAGTCGATCCAAACACATCGACATTCGCTTTCATTTCACTCGCCAGGCACTCAAGGACAAGCCCATCGACTTACAATATCTTTCTACGGAGAAGATGCCAGCCGACGCCTTGACTAAGGCACTACCAGGACCCAAGCTCCAGTTTTGCTCCAACGCCATTGGACTTCATCGGGTTCTGGACCACAAATAGTCCATCGATTGAGGGAGGGTGTTGAGAATCGTTCAATTTCCCGCCTATTTGTGAGCGCATTGCGCGTCCCCTTTTATTCTATTTTTGTACCCCACGATTGTCGCGCCCTCACTTCCGTCGACTCCTCAGTCTCATTCGTGACTTCGTCGATATCGATCCTTTTGTATTTTCAAATAACTCGTGCTTTTACTTTTAATAAACATTTGGTTCTAAATAGTCGCTTGTTTTTTACTGTGTTGATCCTAAGCCTTAACAATAAATGTGATAGCAACTGCAAAATAAATGTTTATGGTTAGGTTAACTTTTATTTGAGTAGCCTACCCACACCAATAAACAGTCCGAATGGTTATGTAACGGTCATGTTTTCTATCATATCAAACGGCATTATCTCGGATGTTCTTTATTTAAACATGGGATAATATATTTAATGGACAATTGGCAAAAGCAATTTTAGCAAAAGCTAATAACTGTTACTACCAATTTCAATAAATAAATATGTTATTTTGAGTGCCATTCATGTTTCAGAGCTAACCTCTTTCAAATGCAATTAATAATTCAAGTGTTAAAATAAAACTGGATTTACGTATTTACAGTATTATCAAAATTAATGAATTAATACTTTCCGAATTGCGTAGGATTACCAAAATAACAATAACAAAAGTTTAAATAATAAAATGGGCGGGTGTTTGAAACCAAAAGATTTTGACTTTGAGAATGAGTGACTTTTTAATAAGAATGTTCCAGTTCCAGTGTATACGTGTGTTTGTAGGCGTGTATCTCGTACCTGCCTTCCAAGAAAGTAATTAAGTGGTTCGCCGAAAATGTAAACAATCTTTCGAATATTCCAGACTTTTTCCTGACTGTTCTATGATGCTATAAAAGTGATAGAGGCGTTCGCCGAGTTACTTAGTAATAAATTGACCGTGACAGTGGTAATATCCGAAATAAATCGACAGTGCTAGAAGTGAAAAGACAAAATAGAGACGCGCATATGAGTAAGTGTTGTAAATAAATATTAAGCTAAGTTTCGTATTAATTAATAATGTTTTTAAGTAGTTATTATTAAATAAGTATATATAAATTGTATTCCTGTACTTTAGTCTTGTAAATAAATTTTTTAATAAACCCACGAATACTACAGTATAAATTTTGATAAAGAATTTTTGGGACAACAACAATAATTAATAGAATAATTAGTATTTTGAACAAGAAAGCATCATCCCTAAATTTGGATGTAATTGAAGGCAAACAATACAGTTATGTTAAAAGCCTTTTCAAACAAAATAGCACTATTGTTCGTTAAATTATGTGTTGTTTGTTCAACACTAAAATTGACAAGACGGCATTTTGTTACAAAACAGCATAAACAATAATTAGTTCACTGGAACGAATGCTTCCAAATGCCAATTTACAATAATTAACTGGTTTATACAAAAACAGTCACACAATTTGATTAAAGGTACAATGGCTGCCAACTAAAATTACGATCATTTTCATTCATTTGCTGATTCAACCCTTAACCACCTGATACTGTTACACTCTCCTTATCAAAAATACAAAACAAATGATCGACAAATGAATATTTTTTTGTACCTTAAATTTTTCTGTTTTAATTTGTTTCAAAATCGGATTGGGATCGATAACGAAAAGTCTTAGTTATCTCTACACCCCGAAGATTCACATTAAGTAAAGACGTTTTAAGTCAATGAAATTCTTTACGACCCCACAGGGAATGACAGACGATTGACCTAATTTTTTTATGACTTACCCGTCAGATACATTTAAACACATTACAATAATTGCACATGACATGAGATCGTTTGCATTTTACATTCTGTCGGAATTGTTAATTTGTTTATGCTTTAACAAGTGAAAGTATTTGCAAACATGACGAGCTTAATAATAAACAGTACCAATTTTTTGTTAGCTAGTAGTTACTGTTAGTTTTATTTTCGTAGTTTACATAGATGTGACCTTAACTTGAGAAATGAAGTTTCTTTTGAACAATTTTTTTTCGATTTTTAATTAAATACATTCACTCAACTCCCGTATCTTTTATTGGTTAAAAATTGCAGCGGCAAATTTGGCTCAGCGCTACATTAGACGTTCAAGCGTGTTTTTAGAACGCTGTAGTACCTATAAAAAATAGAGAGAAGACGTTCAGGTCTTTTTTGTAGGAAATTTAATTTTCTACAAAAACTGCCTGTATATTTTTTTATGCTCATCGTGGTTTTCGCTACGTAAGCGCCGAAAGATAAAAAAACGCATTTTGGGAAACTTTAAAATTAAATAAATAAAAGTAACAATTATTTGCCGGTGTTAAAAATTTGCACAAATGCTCTTCCCACCGACCTCTACAAGAAATCGCCATCAAAAAACATTTTTGCACGATAGAATCCCTTAGTTATTAAACTAAAGCAGTTCTGCATATCCACCTCCATTAATGACGTCACGTATAAGCTGTCGGGCATTGAATTGTTGAGGATAACGTTCAACGGTGGCTTGGCTCTCATAGATTCGTGATGCTTCTTCCAGGTTTCCTCGCCAAGAGATACACGTAAGATTAATTAGGAGAGCCGGCAGATTAGCTTTACGAATCTACGTGAGCCTAGCCAGCTCTGGCCCTTTTTAGTTTCTCTTAGCCTTCGTGTACTGCAAGCAGCGGCGATCATGGCCAAATTTTCCCAAGGCACGTGTCTTGCCACGTCACGTGCCAGAGCACCGTGGGAATCCGGCTTTAGAGTGGAAGAAATACGCCATTGCAATGAAGAAGAAGAAGATTATATACATTTGGTTAAAAAACTTAACAATTTTGATTTTTTGATAACAGAAGCATATTGTAAGCCGCACCAATCAATTGGCTACTGGATAATGGCTTCATAATCAATATAAAATAAATATAAATAATAGTTGAAAAGTAGACAACGTTAAATATGTAGCGCGAGACAAACATGGACGCTACATGTCGCCTTATGTTGCTTCCATTAAAATACAAAGCGCGACATGTGTTCTTGTCGCATGCAGCATGCAGCCTCAATGGAATTGCGTCTTCCTCAGAGCACCCGCTGCGCTCGTGGAGTTAATTACACGCTGATGAAGGCTTCTCCCACTGATCGCAGATGCACAATATATTACTATTAAAAAACAGTTATTTTTTATAACTTAGTGAGAGTCCGAGTGTTTCAACATAAAATTAAATTACAGATAATATTCTTGCATTTCGTAGCCATCACTGAATCCGTTAAAGTGGAAAGATCAAAAAATGGTACCGGCTTATGATGGTCATTCGCAAAAATTTAATTATGCTGTTCATGCGGCGCTATTGGATTATTAAAACGGTTTCTTGTATCAACTTTAATTTTGATGGAGCTCTCTTTTTTTTTTGTACGTCGCTCTTGTGAGCACCGGCATCCGAATGGGACGCGAACCGAAATGAACGATGTAATTAATTGTGAAGGCGTTGCATGACAGGACCGCCGATCGTGTTGGTGCTTTTAAAAGAAAAGTGGCTTCATCAGGGTTTTTCTACATCCCCATTAACGATCCACAAATGTCCACTAGTTTTTACAGAAATTCTACGCTTGGTTTGTAATACCCAACAATTTAAAACGATTTTAATTAATTTAAAAAGGAACTTTAATTTCTACTAACTTTCTATTAGTTTGTGATGTACATTTTTAATCAAACCTAACCCAACTCTGAGTTTAATTTAGGTTCTGCAATTAAAATTCCGTCTAAACTTGATCCTTGAATTGTGCATGTAAAACTAATTCTAATAGTAGATTAACAAATCCAATCACTCTTGACGATAATATTGAAGTTGAAACTATTTCAGAACTATCCAAAAGCTATACTCTACTTAACGTTAAAATACCATCAAAATCTGTCCATTAGTTTATGGCAAAATAACAAATAAAAGTCGATTTCGTTTCAACGTATATTTAAGGACACTTACAATTCTGTCCTTATTATTTTTATTCATTATGTTTCTTTAAGATTGCACCAGTGTTAGTTATTCTAACATTTATTATAGAGAATTTCAAAAAAGTATTAACCAACGCAATTTGTTCAATTACAGTTGTTTCTAAAAGACATAAACTTTCAAAAGACTTACCTAAAAATAAGATGTTTCGCAGTGTTGTCTCGTAGAAGCCGAACAATTAATTACACTTACAATTAAACAAACTGGCTCTAATTAAGGAATTGTTTAGGCTCACGTTGCGGCCGAGTTGCCTCAACTCTTTCTATAATTAGCCGCTGTTCATGGCACCTATCGCTATGAATTTCCTTCTGGAATAGAAAGAAATGACAATTAAGAACCATTTTCAGAGCAATTAATTTGCTAATTGCAACAACGCTGTCCTGCAGTTTTATAGTGTGATAATCTATACTTAAGAATAATTCAAAAACAATTATCTAAATTCAAAAAATTGTAAAGGCGGAAGTTGTAGGACTTGGAAAACATCAAATAGGTTGATTTTTAAGGTTATTTTGCTTCAGATAAACCTACGTATCATGATCATTTGGAAATCAAAACGCCAAAATAATCATGTTTTGAGCTTTTTACAAGTGACTTTTAATGTCCAAATTCGACCAAAATGTAAACTCAATAAATTATACTGTGAGCATATTACTTTTGTATAATTAAAAAATTAAATTAATAAACCTAATACCAGTGCGCAAAATTCCGTTACATACAATTTTAGTTAGGTTAGGTTAAAGGAATATTAAACGTTCCCGTTTTTTTTTTTTCAACCAAACGATGGTAGGTAGGTAGGTACAGAATTATTCAACAGCAAGCAAATCAACTAAACAAAAAGTCTGTTCCAGACCAATCTAGCAGGTCGATTTAATTCAACATGCAAATTAACGAGTCGTTTAATTGGCAATGAATTAATCTGCTTTCTAATGAAAAATAGACCCTTTCGAAAACTAAATGAATGTTCAATAAAAAGTATATTCAACCCGTTAACTGCAACCATTTAATTTAAATTTTATTAAAAAAAGTAAAAGTAGGGTTAGAACTATTATGAAAATTAAGAAAAATAAGAACATGCCCAGTCTCGTCTTGGGCAAAAATATCGATATATCTATCGATAATTATTGAAATATCAATACTTACCGATATATCGATAGTCATCAATAATTATCGTTAGTTATCGAAATATCAATAGTTATCGATAACTATCGATATATCGATAAATTCGATAGGTACCTAGATGGATGTTTTTTGTTATCGATAAACGATGACTAAAATCTACGGGATAATTACGGTAATTCTGGATTTCTGCTTGAATCTTCCTTTTATAATTCTGAATAAAATCGTAAAGTTCCTCATCAATAAGGCTAAGAATGTTACGCAAAGTTAAAGGTCATAATATTCGAAAAAATCGTAGCCTAGAATCTTCTAAGTGTATTAAAAACTAGTCTTGGACAAAAATATCGATAATTATTGATATATCGATGCATCTATCCAATAGATATCGATAAGTCGATTGCTATCGAAACTTAATGATATATCGATATTTTTTTGTTGTTGATAAACGATAACTAAAATCAGTTATCACCTAAGACTAGCCCAGTCTAATGAATGATGCGATTCTCCAATGCCACTTGGGAAAGCATATGGCCGCGGTAGTTCCGTTACATTTACTTCCGTTACATACACTCGAAAGCTTTCGTCAACCTGCTGATTCACCAAAATCACTCATTAATTATTTTTTTTTACACAAATTCAATTTTTTTTATTAACAGCAATTTGTTAGATTTTGTACTATCTGTAAAATGCTAAAGACATTCTCGTTTTTACGACTAAGAGAAGAAACAAACGAAGATTAAAATCGTGTAAGTCATTAATCATTTCAACAGCTACACATCCACGCCAGATTTTATCCTTTCGAAAAAAGTGGGAAGTTCTTGTTTCGTCTTTTTTTTTGACTTCCTCGAGAAACAATAGCTGCGAATTGGTGTTTATTAAAGTTTCAGATAAGGCTTCATATTTTTGAACTACCTCCGTCAGAAGACATTTCGTGTTGCCTTTTATCGTCGCCCTAAGGGAATGAAATATTTTACGAGAACTTTGCAACAGAGTTTCGTATTAAAAATAAAAGGAAACTCGCATAAAGTGACACTTTTCTTGCAATTACTGAACCTGTTACAAAAATATATGTGTTATATAGCTTCCTTAATTATCTTTTGGTATCAACTATACTTACTTTTTAGGCGTCACGCATCTCAAAGGAAATAAACCAAAACTTACAAAAACTTTTATAAAGGTTTATAGGCAACAGGGTAGATTTGGTTAGGTTAGGGTTATTATTTATTTTGAAACAAACGAATTTTTTTCAACACCAGTTGAAATCGACTTGTGATTAGGTATGAAAAATCTGAGTAACACTTTTTTGTCTTAACTGGGAGATTATTTGTTATTAACAAAAACAGCATTAGATTTTTTAAGAGTGAACTAAGAGTTTACAAAATAATATTATTTGAAGGAACATGCATAAAATTGTGTTTTATTTAATATTGTTTTAAGGGGGCTCTTTTTGTAAAAAATGGAAATAATTCATTACATATTTCTGTTCCAGGTATGTAATAATGAACAGTAATAGTTACATTGTTTGTTTCCTCTTTTTAGTACACCATATTTATCATTAGGTATTATTTTGACCAAGCATTTATTAAACACCCTTGAACCTAATTAAATTGGTTTATTTGGGATCAATTGCCTTGCAGAATATATTTATATAAAACTGAAAGGTCGAGATTAAAATAACAAGACACGTCGCTGTGATTGACAGGGTTAATTGTTTAGACTAATGTCGATTATGTTTACACAGGATAAACAGAATTAAAAAACGTTTTACGTTTTCCTTTATTTTTTTATTCCCTTGATACCCACAAAAATACCTGATATATAGGTAGCCAATAATTAAAGTCTAATTGCCTTTCTTTCGTACAAAAATATTCGGGTAATTAACTTTATGGGTTGTACAAAAAACTAATTTCAAATAAAAAACTTTCCGTTTCAAACTAAATAAGTAAGTTTTCTTGACAAAAGTATTTGAAACTTCTCTGGAGTAAGAAATTACTTTCCCGTTGACGAAGTACTTACTTACTTGTTAATTAAACCAGTTAGTAAGATTAAGGGAAACTACGTACAGTAGAAGCTAAATATAAAATTCTTTTGAAATTTTATCAAGTAATAGCAGAAAAGCCTCATCGTCAGCGAGGAGAGGGTATCTTAGGTTTTATATAGATCGCGAAATGTCTTCAATTTTCTTTTTGTTCTTTACGTCTGAAAATAAATTTGTTGAGCTGAAATTGAAGAGGAAATCGGATCTTACACCCGGAATATTTTTTTGGGCCCCATACTTCGACTAGGAAAAGAAAAAGAAATGCTTATACAGTAAATCTAAACCCCTTCAATAACAGAATATCAACACGATTTTGATTTTTGAATTTTTTTTAACCAAGCGAATGTTCAAAAAAACTGTTTACGACTCGATTTTCCCTCAAAGGGCTTTTATGTTACTTTCAGTATGTTATGTAAGACTGTTTCGGAAAATTATTCAAAAATTTTCAGTTGAGAATACTAATGTGTTTAACAGATATCATCAAAAAACGAAAAATCGAAGAAAAAGTTTTTCTCAAAAACTACTGATTGGATATTTTTTACTCAACAGGAGATTATTCTTTTAGTTTCAAGCTATTTATAAAAAAAAAATAGAATTTTATTGTTAAGAATAAGTCCTGAAAAATTTTTAGTCGTAAAAATTTTTTTTTTTTGTATTTACGAAATAACATCTCCAGTTTTTTGTTTGTCGGTAAAGTCTATCGATATAAATGTACCACATACAATTTTTTCATTTTTTTTTGAATGGTAGATCCTTGTCAAAAAAAAATTATAATTGATAATAATTTTTTGATTAAAATTTTGTAATTTCATTTGGAGTTTCCTTGTATTTTTTATAGTGAATATTTATTTATCAAAATTAAAAAATCATTTTTCAATTAACGAATTTAATCTTGTTGGTGTAAATAAAATATTTTATGATTTTAAGATATTGATCTTAAAAAATTATTATTAATTATAATTTCATAATTTTTTTTTTGACAAGGATTTAGAAAAATCTGAAAAAATTATATGTTGTAGACATTTATCGGTTTAATTTCCTGGCAAACAACTGGATGTTTGTTATTTCAAAATATGCAAAAAGAATTTGTTAAAATTCTAAAACAATTTTCAAGACTCCTTTTTTTATAATATTCTTTTATTAATAGCTTTTTTTTCGATTTTCTGTGTTTTGATGATATCTAGATATTGAAAAAAGTAGTATTTTCAACTGAAAATTTGTGAATAATTTTCCGAAACAGTTTTAAATATTATACGGGAAGTAAAATAAATTTGGTGCGAGGGCACTTTTCATACGCTTATCTCAAAAATCGAATTTTCAGAAAAATAAAGCAAAAAAAGAAATTGGGAGAATTTTTTGTTCTAAAACCTAGGATGCTCTAAACTTATCATTCCTTTCTTTGAAATAAAATGTTTTTTTTTTTTTAATACTGTAGATAAATAAGTACCTAAAGCTGACCGATAATCGATATATTTTGAGAAAAACACTCGAGCTTTTGCTTTTATCTGGTCGTGAAGAAATAGAGGATAAACAGAGATGAGTAGGTACACGGTATAAACTCGATTAAGTAAATACTCAACAGGCGATTACATGTTCTCTTTACTACCGGAGTTCTTCAAAGTTACGTTAAATATGCGAGATAAATTTACCTTTATGCACGGAGGTTATCCCATTTTGCTGAAAATCGTACACAGTGAAACGTACAAAACTGCCATCATTATACATAGAATATTCATTTACTGCCATAAAGGCATACGACTTACACATACGGATACACGAATGTTCATTACTTACAAATGTTCACATAAGCTGTAGGCGAACGATACCGGCGTATTTAAAATTGATCGAAACGTCGCGCCACACTACGTATACCTACACGATATTTTATGCACACACGTGGTTTTTCTACTAACGCTAACTAATCGTAAGTATACTGACGACCGTCGATATTATCGATTTCTCGATCTAAGCAGTGGACAAACCGCGAGGACAAACGTGGAGAGGACATGAGACCGGCTATGGTCAAATTCCATTGGTTTCTCAGCCAACCCTTCCTAGACCATTCGGTTTCTTTCGCGACTTGACGAGAAATTATGTAGGTATCAAAGGAACTGAACAACGCATGTCGAATAATAATATTGTGATAAATAGTCAAGGACGTTTAATTAGGCAGTTCAACAAAATATTTAGAGACAGTTCATGTTGGTCCAATCGTTACCATCGAGAATAGGAAGGCCAGATTGCTTCGACGAAAAAAGAACACTTCATGGTAGTTTGTACGGAATCCTTTAAGTCCAGTAGACAAAGGATTTACAGTTCAAAATTTTTTTGAGCACAGATTCTTGTACAGATCGTATAGAAGACTTTTGGTCAATTTTTTAGCAGTTTTCCAAAAGGACCTATTTGTCTTATAGCTAAAAAAATACGTAGTTAAAAGTCGACAGTTTTCGCCGTTCCGGCAGAACGTGGCGTTGTGCCGTATTTAGAGCGCAGCACTTTTTTACCTGTAAGAGATATAAAGATTCTGTCTGGACCCTTAGATAGAGAATTTAATTCTCTACAAAAAAGGTCCATGTACTTTTTTTGTATCTATCACGGTTCTCGTTACAAGTTTAACAAAACTTTAATATCAAATTAATAATAAAGTGATGAGAAATAAGTAATAAAGTTTAATAGCCGTGTTCTAGTTTTGTGGAAAGATCTATCAGCTGCAGATGACATCTTTAGTGGCTTGCTGTTGGTTGCGTGGCCGAAGTGCTCTCCTCGGCTTTTCGTTGGCAAGTGAGACTCGCATGCGTGTAGTCGTGTTATTTATATCCGTCAGGTTGACCGCTGATTGGTCTACTTCGACCACGCAACCAAGATGTCATCCGCAGCTGATGACGAAACGTCTGGTAGATCTTACCACCAAACTAGACCACGGCCATTGAACCCGGAAACCTCAAATCTCCAACTTAATAATAGTCAAAAATAACAAGATGTACCTATCCCTTGGTTAGTTGATCAAAAGGATCCCCTACATTAACCACTAACAATGACGTCATGCGTAGGCTGACAGGCCTTCCTATTCCTATTTAAACTGGATAATTTTCAGATTAAAGAAAATTAAAGGCAATTAAAAAATATATAATTCCATTACTGAGTGAAAAAAGTTCGGCACCAATCTGGATATTTATTCGAAATTATGATTTAAAATTTGTAAACTCTTTACGAAAACTCAATTTGGAAATGAAGAGGTTATTAGAACAGGTAGTAGAAGAACAGTGGAGTGATAACATTTTAGAAGTCAATGGAAAAAAATTCAAAAAGAAAACCAAATAGATGGTGGGTTATCTTTTGAGACTTTGAGGTCTAGATAAGGACCTATTAGAGGTAGAAACAGGAGTAAAGATGGAGAACTGGATTAGATTACTGTCTGAAAATAATTAAGTATATTGAACGTTTGGCTCAGGATAAAAAGGAATGGACATGCGTGTCTAAATATCCTTCAGGCTAAAGAGTCTGTGATAAGTAAGAAAATGTAGTAATCATTAGGTCTTGGATTGACGATAATTAGGTGAACTATCTCCAGCCAGTAAAGGGTTGGAAAGGTTTTTATTGTTTAAAACCTGACATCCACGTTTCGCTTTGCATGAAAACCTTCCTTGGGTATGTACCACCTTAAGCACCACCACGGAGTAAATTTTATTTTAAGGGAGTACTATCAACTGAGGAATACGTACCAACTATCCAACTTAACATTCTGTAACCACCCGCACCCGGGTGTTACCATATTATAAATAATTCACTTATATTTATTTATTTAGCAGGTGGTTTTTTATCTGATAATAATGCTATTTAATTTAATAGCAGGTATTTTTGTCACTTTGTCCCAATATTTCTTTTATTTCGTATTTCTAATTTCGATTATTTTTCTGATTTTATTTGGAATGAGAATAAGATTGAATAATTTCTTTTAAAATATTTTTCGGACTTAATGAGTAAGAAAAGGACAGATTTCACCCTGGAAACATGCAATTGGCGTAAACGGCGTACCTCGGAGTTTCTGGGTCACCACCATGTGGTTATTGAAGGAGAGAGAAAGTAATATAATAATAATTCGAGTCCTTTTTGGACCATGTACAATTCTTCACTGATTCATGTACTGCTTCCTGGTACTAGGGAGGTGTATGACAAGCACTTTAATTTGGTTTATTAAATCAGTATAGCCTGAGAAGTTTTGATCAGTTGTTTTAGAATGGGTTCATTTTAAATTTTGGTATATTTACCTACAAAATTACGTAAACGTAGATGTTGACTAAATTGGCCTGAAGCTGTATGCGGCAGGAGTTTAGAAGGATCTCCCTGCGGTTTACGCTCCTATGATTAATTCAGGTGAACGTGTAGCTACCGTAATTAGACCAATTTGGCGGTATCTATTCTTTCAGTTGAAGGTATCCGTTTTGGTTTGCTCTGAACCACTAACACTGTTTGAGCATCTCCAGGTTTTGCTTTGGAAACAGATGTGTTTAAAAAGATAGCAGATTTGCGGTTGTCTAAATTTAGGCGAAACTCTTAATTGAAGAACTCTTGATCAGAGAGAGGGAAGTCGAGTAAGTTGACATACTCTGTTGTTCTGAACTGCCATAAAATAGAGGCGACGTCCACTAAGAGTGGCGTGTCTCGAACCACCTTAATTAGAGGCTATGTTCACCAAGGTGACGTGTCTCGCCAAACAAATATAGGGCTATGTTCACCATGTGTGACGTGTCCGACAAAATAATAAAGGTTTCGTGGTTACCATGTGTGCCCGACTCCTACCAACAAACTATATACAAACTCCCGTGACATGGCATCTTCAGACAACAGGTATTCTAACATGGCCTACCAAGGTAGCCCATGGCCTTACAGCGGTTGTGGCTTTTTCGACGGTTAAAGTTCACGATCTGCACGACTTTCCTTCTCCCAGTTCAAGACGAACATGCGAAGGTTTTTCCTACACAATTCGTTGTTGCACTGTTTGACGATGTTCGAACTTTGTACCAACACATAACTTTGGCTATTAAATGTCTTTGATAGCACATCTGTCCCAACCCTAAATTCTATGGTAAAATAAAAAGGCGCTTGTCTTCCCGAACCGATACCAAGGGCAATTATAAATATGTATATTTGTAAATAAATCATGTGGTTCAAATTTCTTGTGTTTTCTTTGTTAGCACATACAACTTGTACGGAACTCATAAAAGAATCTATCTTACTACATTCAATTAACACAACGTAATTAAAAGGTCCTAACACTAGACGATTCACATTCACAGCCAAATTCTTCGAGTAAATTAAATAAAAAAATATTTTGAAAAGTTAATTTTGTTTGTTTTTCTTTTCTCGATTTTAACTAGAAAGAGAGGGTACCCCCCTTACTCGAGTTACAATTCCAAAAATGGAAAGTTAATTAGGTGACCATAGAATACCAGCAGTGTAATGACTGAGAATATGTACCTGCGTTGCCTCAGTTGGATGTGACCCTATGGCTTTAATTTCGTTGTCTGCCTCAGTTAGTAGGTATGCGTCCAATTGTAGGTTATTCCTGACTATAGAAATCACTTAAAGCTAGAGTCCGATTCGGATTAGGATTGCCTGAAGATTGATCAGGGATAAATCAGGCTTCGTGATTCAAAGATGACCGAAAAACGTCACGCCCTGTATGATCTCCATAGGATGCTCCGGATTTGTCTGAAGGATCTGTTCGCAATCATAAATTATTTTTTATTGGTTTTTTGTTTCCTTGCCCACAGAATATGTCATAAACGCAGGTATATTATTTTATAGAGGAATGCAAATTTAAAAAAAAAAAAAAACTAAACTTTTTATCATAATTCTGTTCAGGACATCGGTTACGATCTTGACTCGAAGAACAAAATGGGACCATAATACGGTTTTTATTAATAAATTTTGATAAGAAACTGTTCAGGTGACCGATAAATGAGATGGAATTCTGTATTCTGATCAGTTCCTGATCAGATGTCCGGATAAAAGGATGGAGTACTGTACTCTGATAAGGAACTGATCAGATGGGCGGAGAATGGGATAGAATACTGTACTTGCATGGAGGAAAATTTGATCTGGATCTGATCATAATCCGGGATCCTTGAACTAGCATTTAACGAAAAACATGCCCTGAGGGAGCTATACATCTAAGACGAAACACAAGTGTCGTTTTATTGTTAACAATAAAAAGCCTTTTTAACCTTTTAGTGACTGGATTTTGTTCACATAATTAGGTGATTATAGTATTTTTTTTTTAATGGAAAATGGAAATATATTTTGTTTGACCTATTTTCATTCGATTGTGAGCCTCGTTTCCCGGGCAGCCGTCGTTTCTTCGCAATCCAATTTAGAGGCGTCCCGAAGACTTTTACAAAGATTTAGCAAGCAATAACTCAAATTTCCTTGAATTTTTTCCATCTTAATGCCAGAAGAATAGAAAGGGAAGTCAATCGTAAAATCCTTCCGCCGTACGTGATCCTGTTGCCAATGCATTTGTTTAGTCTACATCGGCGAATCCTAAAAAGCCTGTTAGAGCCGATCTGTAAACGTTCCTGGCTTTCACACGTCTTTGAAAGAAACGCGTTTGTCAGACGGCTGAATGGAGAGATAAACTGTTTCTTTTATTAGTTTAAAAAAGGTTTTCATCATTAGGAAAAGTCACCGCACCTAAAAACTTTTCTCCAACGAATCAAAAGATTTTCATTTTTCCACTAAACAACGAAAATGAGTTTTTTTTCATAGACATGAAGTATGGACTGCGCCATCCTACATTTTCCTTGCTTAAAATGTGACTCAGATAATTGGAGAAATAAAGCATACACTTGTGGTCAATATCTATCACTTTCTGGAGAAAGATGAAGAGTGACCACAATTTTTTTCTATCTCACACATTTTCCTGGGCCAATATTCAGTCGGATATCTATGGTTTTTTTTTTTGCATTTGAATGCACGCCGAATTTTAAAGAAATCTGTCTGTCTGTTTGTTCAGGGTAGTCTTCGAAATAGCTTAACCAATGTAGAGGCAACTCCACTGGCATAAAGAGAATGTAGTTAGAAGTAACTTAGGCTTTTTCAAACTCATATTCCTTTACGTATGGTAGGACTAATTTCCGTGGATTGTAGGAAAAGTGAAACATTTTTTTTTTCTTCTGGGACACTTTTGACTTTCTTCTAAATAATTCCTTCCCTATGCATCTTCAAAAACTCAAAAACAATTTTCATGTTTATAGGTCCACATTTGATGACTCGATCAATCAGGATCATTTTCTCATGCAAATATGTATTTAAATCAATTTACAAAAGTCAAATCATCTTTTTCATCTTAGAGAGTTCCTATCCATCAATCTTATATTCGAACTTCATTCATATATCTATTCTGCTTTTATTTACCTTCCAAATAAGTCAATGTGGTTCGAAACGGTAACTCATACATATCAAATCAGAAGTAGCGTTATTAAATTAAAAGTAAATATTTACAGAAACGTCGGCTCAATTTTAGCAGAAAATTATGTTGACGATGTACTTGTAATAGTTCTCGAAATCGCCAAATTAACGAGAGAGAGAGAGACAGCAATGCTGAGAACTTCAGATGTGTCTAAAGCTTTGTGTATTTCGTTAGTACACTCGACTATTGTGAAGGATCTCTGAATTTCCTAATAACCACGAGCAGATTATGGAAACTTACAACCCTAAGAAGCAATTGAGACAATGTGGAACAAACTATTGTATAGTTTTAATACAAAGAAAGGGCATGTTTAATTGTCTCGTTGATTATTTGATATAAAATGATAACAAAAAATTTTTTCTTCACCTCCAAAGGAAAGAGGTTAGTGTAGAATACCTCATGAGACATGAAGGGCTAGTTATGGAAATGTTAGAGACAGAAAGAGGAGTTAAAGGGGCAGAAGGAAACTCGTAGTTTACATTGATGTTACAGCTAAGGAAGGTTAAAATGAACAACCACTCATGTAATGAAGATGAATCGCCTTGCAAATCGTTTTCTCTGTTTCTTTAAAAAATGTTGGACTTTCCATTCTTTTTCAACTTTAACTCTGAGATGCTTTACAATTAGTGAAATTATCCGCAAAAGAAGCACAAATGATACGTATCTATGGCAAACTGAAGACAAAGAATGTAATTCTGCCATTGTTGTGCAGAAATAGCCAAGAAATTGGATTATTTATAAAAGCAGAACAAGGGCAAACGAAAACAGTGGAATGGAAGAATTAACGGCGTCGGTCTCAGAGTCACCTTCCATTACAAATAAATTCTAAGTAGGATTTGCCCCTATTAGATGCAGCATTTCTTTCGTTACTTTTTTATTCGAGAAAACTGCTAATTTATTCTTTTACAATCAAAAATTTCATATGAATCTTGAAAATGAAAAAGGACTCATTCATTTCTCAGCAATATAATTACTCTTCTCAAAATTCAATACCAAAACGACGTTGCCTTTTGAAGTATTCTCTTTTAGTATTATTAAATTATTAGTAATTTAAATCATCAGCTAATGAGGATAGAGTATTAATTAATAAATTCCACCATGAATACTGTATTTCAGCGTAGGGGATTCCTACTGTACGACTGTTGCCTCCCTGAAGTATAGTCCACTTTAGCACCACTTTCTTTTCAAGGGTTTCGTAAATCTTAGAGGATAAAGATAACCCTTCAAGGATTACGTGTTTGTCTGTCTTTACATCTGTAACAGCCAGTTTGCTCCGGCCATTAAGTTACAAAGTAAATAAAGAATTTTTACTGTGGTGTAATTTTTGGAATGGAAATTAAAAAATTAAACAAAAAAGAAAATGTTTTGGAAATTGTACCTGTTGTATCACATATGAAATGAAGGGTTTTAATGCCAGGGTCTCAAATATGGATTTTTTTTTTCAATTTTAATATACCTAAATGGTTCTATAATAGTTATTTAAGTACCTATATGAATGAACTGACCATTCATTGTCTTCGAGACTACTGAAAATTTTGGAAGAATAACAAAAAATTCACCAATAATTTGCCTCTACAATCCAGTATCACACATAATTTTTTTAATAATCAGAATTTAAAAGATGGTAGTTAATTTATTCGGAATCCTCTTTAGTCAAAATTAACTGGCACCCAAATTTTTGTTTTTCAAAACTGTTCATTAGTTTTCCTAGTTTTAATTATTTTAAAGCACAATTTATGAAATTTACTGACGGTAAAGTTGTGTGAAAAGACTCACTTCTACGAAATAATTACGTCGCCAGAGCAAAATTTATTAACTTCAAACATTTTACTGGAAATTGTTAAGGTTTTGAATTTTACAAACTTTACATAACTAATTCTATGATAATGTTTTTACACCATGTTATAAGTTTTCAACAAAACCGTACTCAATTTGTAATTAATGTAGCTGAATAAAAAAAAAACCTACCCTGAGAAAGATTTACTTTGTAGCGAAACGTCAGTTGTTAGTTCTATAGAATAAAAGGGTAGTAGGGTTAATTACGTCTTAATAGGGGTTGCTATTTATGTTCTACTTGTGAAAAAAAGCGTACAAGATGATCTTTTCTGATTTACATCACACTGTATCTGAAGAACTTGTATTAATGAATAATTCTGATTGTGTTCTAGATATTTAAGGGCGATTTACTGCTGAATATTGAACTTTCGGTAATAATTTAGAGTATTTTTAAAAACCCAATTAAATATGATTTTATACGTATTCTTGATAAAAGCAGATTATTCTCCTATTTTTCGCAAAATCATTTCCGTTGTAATAATATTCGTAATTATCACATAAATTAAATTTAAGAGTAAAAAATTATACGATTTTATTATATTATTTAATTTAAATAATTATAATTATTATTGCAACCAAAATGATATCGCGAGAAATAGGAAAGAGAAAGAAAAAAATCACTTTTAATTAGGTTTCTAAAATAGTCTAAATTAGTGTTAAAAGTTCTATATTCAATATTATATTAGATTTAATTTAAAATAATATAGAACAATTTCTTCTTGTTTTCTGTTATAGTCCGTCAAAGACCTGAGCTGTGTACGCTCTTTTCATGCCTCTAGCATTTCTCTTCTTTTACCTGACCAATTATTCTTTATACGCTTTTTTCACATATTCGAATAAAAGAACCCTTGCCCTTTACTGGCTCGACTTTCTTTATTTTTAATAATTGGTAATGTAAACATTTTGGCAGTAAGTAATTTTTTATTGATTTAATTTTTTTTTTAATTCATGACAGTAGTTATTTATTTATTAATTTTTTTTTAGTACATCGAGAAAATTCGCAGAAATTGCTACCCACCAGAGGATTAGTAGCAGCCTCCTTTGCGAATTCACGTTCACCCCGTTTCGTTCCAGTCGGTAAATACACGCAACACAACAGCAATCCCACTGCGATCCCGGTGGGATGCGACGAGCACGTTCAGGCGCGTGTCGAAAACACGAGCTGCCAACACGGCACGTTATACCGCGACTGCATGCAGTCACCGAGCGAGACTGCTGTCCGCGGCACACTACCAAGCCACGATTACGCTCGCTGCAGACTCTGCTTGCTGCCTAGGCTACGAGGATCCGCTGTCTCCTTTGATCGTCGCGTCGCAGAAAGTGATGTCAGCATCAGGAGCAAAAGCGGGTCTAGTAGGTCCTGGACGACTGCTGCTGCCTGCTGTTTATTGCTGACAGAGTACGCGCGGCGCTACGCGACGCGACGCGCTCGCGTGGCGGCTGGATAACAGCAATGGAACAACCACCACCACCCCCACCGACAACCCAACCACCCACGTTACCTCTTCATTCATGCCGAACGCGAACGCCCACGCGCCTAAACGCACTGTACTTACAAACAATAAAGAATTCAATAAATACACTCAAACCTGTATAACTGGGATCTCAAGGGATCCAGGATTTTTCATCACTTATATACGCTTTTCATTTTCCCAATTTCCCAAATAGACAGGTTTGATATGACAGTTGTCCCATTTTTTATTTATGGAGGTGGAAATGTTAATAAAAAAAAATTGGCAGTAAGCATTTGGATTATCCTCTAAAGTTATAGAATAGATATTATCTAACCACGTTAAATTCATGCAGCGTTTTATATAAAGTTGAACGAAGTCATATTTCACGTTTCATCATGGTTCCTAATGTCTTCTTCAATAATTTTATTAAATAAAAATTCCTCCTTTCACATTTCCGTGCAAATTAATACATAGACTTTCTGCAAAATCGAATTTGTCGAATAACCTTAACTTATAAAATTATTCCAACTCACTCAATTTGGCCTAAATTACATTTAATTATGAGAGTTACCTTTAAAGGGTTAATCTAATTAGTAGGTAGCAGCTTTTTTAAGAAAATTAGGCCAGTAGTATCCAATTTATTTCAACATAACTTTTGTTCTTTTGTATAATTGATTACTAACTTTTTCAGAAAAATACATTTTAGTAAAGTAGTTTTATATTTTAACAATTGTTACGTGCTTCTTGTTAAACAGTGATATAATATATACATCCGCATTTTTATTTGTGAATCCGGACTACGACGAACTTTTTTATTAATAATAATATAAATATTATTATCAGTAATTCTACGTAAAAAACAACAGATTATTTATAAAAAGTCCATATAACTTTTTTGTGTGATTCAGAGAAAGTTTTAACGTATTTGGAAAATGGCGGCCAAGTACGAGAGAATGCAACCACGAAAGCAGTCTTTTATACTCATCAATGCCTCTTCATAAAAAAATATTATTTGAATTTTTGATCGTTAAGAGTTTTCAATTTTTATTTCTAAGTTTGACGTATTATCTTGTTTATTTAACTTAAATGTCAAACAGAACTTCAACTGCAATAATAACAGTTAAGAGCGGATACGTGTTTCGTTTCGACTGCAACTGACAGCGCCACCATTACAAACGTTTCCTTTTTGAATAAGAAATGCGAGAGTTGGCAATTCTATCGAATAAAAAATGTAAGGTAAGAGGTGAACGATAAGGGCCAGTTGTGGAAATTGTCAATTCAGAAGGGTTATCGAATGTTGATTTTCACCGTTCCCACGAGACATTTTTTATTCGCGCCACAGTTACGACACACGAACTGCCGACATCACAGAATCCTGATAAAATACACGCAAAACGTAACTTTGAAAATGTGAAAGGTAGGACGTTTTCTTCAACGAACGACTATTTTTTTTATATATTCGTTTACAAGAGGGTATTTTTAAATCTACGTGGAAATTAAGTTAAGGTCAAATGGTATATTTGCCGAAAGACAAGGAACGTTTAGAAAATAGCAGGAGTTTTCTCAAAAATTATAATTAGAATCTTCGTTTTAATTTTCCCGTAAAATTTACGTACAATCGTACAAACAAATTGCATACGAGCCTGGACTGGACGCGACGGCTCGACCGGACTCGACTAAATTCATAAATCGCTATAATATCTTTTTTTTAGAATTACTTTATGAACGTTGTGCTAAACATTTCTTCCAAAGTAAATTATAATTAAAAGTATATTAAAAGCAAGCGTTTTTATCACGACAGACGAACACATATTAAAGGAATTTCAAAAAGTATTTAATCCGCCATCTTGAGGCGATAGCCATATTGAATTTAGTATTGCGACGTCACTTACTTAATCATTTCGTCCTTTCCAAGCTTTTTCATTTAATACCCATATGACAAAAAATATACCGTCTGTCATCTTGTAGCAGGGGTCATTTTGAAAATAATTCAATATTGAGCAAAATTTCAGAAAAATCAGTCGGGAAACAGTAATTCAAAATTGAGTTGGAAAATTTGTCACAAACATGCTGACAAATAGGTGAAATTAAACAAAAACTTGCAAAAATGCCTCCTGTGGAATCAGTCTGTTAATTCCACCTGGTCCAAATTTACTGTTTGAATGTTTGATGTTCGCTGTCATCAAAAGGGAAAAAAAAATTCTGTCACGTCCAAAAACACGTTAATAAAATTTAATTGCCCAAAGTTGAAAATGGGAAGCATATTTTCCGAGGAAAATATTTAGAACAATGACATTCGTTATCACAGCAAATGCCGGAGAGCAGGAGCAACCAAATTAATTTGCTCCCGGAAACGAAAGTTGTCTACAGTCGGTGATGCTACGTGACCGGAGAAAAGGGGAGAAATAGCTACTGAAATTCACTGTCACTGATAAAATTTGATTGACAACGACAAGTATTTATTTCTTTCCCTATTGTAGTGGATTTCAATAAATTGAAAAAACAAAATCGATACGTATATAGCAAATCTGCTCATGCTTTATAAATATTTATTTGTACTTATATACTTTTCTATATAAACAAAGCCATATTTCAAATGGTTAAATGAATATAATAAATAATTGAGGGAGTAAAATAATATTGGCATGCTTAAAATATTTCATTGATTCGATTACACAGCAAATATAAGCGACGATCAAAGTAATTATGAAAATTAAATGTAAACAATTAGAATTAAATAATTTCCAATGAGAAATTGCTAATAGAAAATCTAGTGAAACGTAAACGACTACAATCGTTACAAATCCTAGAATTAAAATCAATGGTTAGAACAAAAAAATCCAAAGGAATCAATTTTACATACGATGTAGATCTTCCGGGCTAACAAACCGTGGTTGAGGGGAATATTCCTTACTTCTAAACGTTTCGTTCGAAACTGCGCCAAACATCTTCAGTGGAGACGATGACTTCTTACAATTCTTCTCGGAGGTTAAGGAGATGTTAAGGAGTGTCTGAATCCTCGAGGAGGGGAAATCTTCAAAAGACACCTCCCCCGGGAGGGTGGTAGTGTCGGATTCGCCGAGGCGCCTACCGACTAAAACCCCTCCTCGAGAGGGGATTTTCAACCATGAGGTTTTAACATCCCCGGATAGATGTGGAGAGGTTGGGATTGGGGGTTGGTTTCGGGAGTGGGCAGAGTTAGGTTGGTTAGCTTAGAGGTTGAGATGGTGGGGTTTGGGTAGCCTGACACTGAGGCCCGGAGGTTTGTCGCGTATGTTTTTGCGGCGTCGGGCAGAGAAGGTAAACCGGTTTCTTTCAGAATTTGGATATTTCTGACGAACCAGGAATAGTTTAATGCGGAACGGAGGATCCGCATGTAGGTGCCTTGAAGAAGATTAAGGCGGTTGGGGAGGGCGCTGCCCCAGACGGGAATGGCGTAGGAGCAAATGCTCCTGATGATTGCGTTAAACGCTCGGATTTTCGTTTGATGGGAGATGTAGTTATTACGGAAGAAAGGCTTGAGCGCAATGTATGCGCCCACAGCCTTGTTTCGGGTGGATATGATGTGACGCCTCCAGTTCAAGGTTCTGTCGAAGGTGACGATTACGTAGGTGACGGAGTTTGTCCATTTGACGGGGCGGTTGTTGACCATAATGGAAGGGGGTTTCCGGGTTCTGTGGGAGAAGAAAATTGCTTCCGATTTGGTGTCGTTGATGGACAGTTTCCATGTCCGATACCAGTTAAGGAGCTGGGGCCGAAAATTGTTAATTCTCGCAGTACTGTGGAGAATGGCTTGACTGGAGTCTATTAGGGCGATGTCGTCTGCATATAGAGCAGTCAGAATTGAAGGGTGGGAGGGCATGTCTGCGCAAAACAGATTGAAGAGGATGGGAGATAGTTTGGAACCTTGCGGGACACCGGCCTTGATGGGTTGGTATCTGACAGAGCGGTGCCGACGCGGACGCGAAGGCTTCTGTCGGTAAGGAAGGATCTGATAACCCCGATTAGAAAGTGAGGGGTGTTGAGGGTGATGAGTTTGGCGATCAGGCCTTCGTGCCAGACTCGGTCGAAAGCATGTTGGACGTCAAGAAGCAGCATGGAGGTGTGATGACGCTTGTTGAGGTTATCAGATATATATTCGCTTACGCGAAGAAGTTGGTGACCAGTGCCGTGTTTTCTGCGGAAACCGTATTGAACGTCGGGGAGAAGGTTGTTTTGCTCCACGTGGTCTAAGGGCCGGTCTAGGAGAATGGATTCGACCACTTTGCTAATCGATCTGAGCAGGCTGATGGGTCTGTAGCTTATGGGAGAGCTGAGGGGCTTCCCCTTTTTGGGGAGACAGATGACGGTGGCTTCTTTCCAGACCAGAGGGAAGTGGTGGAGCCGCATGATGGCGTTTGTGATGTTGCACAGTGCTGTTATGTGCTTTGGTGGCAGGACTTTCAGGACTCCGTTGGGGATTCCGTCAGCGCCAGGGGCTTTTCTATTTTTCATAGAACGGATGGTAATGGAGATTTCACGGGGGGTGGTGTGTTTGTAGTCTGGTTCGGAGGGGTTGAAGTTTTGTGCTTCGGACTTGGTGCGCACGTGAAAGTTGACTAGATCCGCGGGGGTGGGTAGCGGGGAGCACTGGAGACAGGGAGAGTCTGCGAAGATTGCAGCCTTTTCCTCGTCCGTCGAGTATGTGGAGCCGTTCTGGTTTAGTGGCGGCAGATGGGGAGCTCTGTTTCGGAGAGAGCGGATGACTTTCCAAGTGCTTTGGGGGTGTGTTTCAGCCTGCGCGATGAAATCGTCGAAGGCTGCGCTGCGGAATTCGCAGTTCTCGCTGAAGGGCGTTTAGTTCTGCGCGGTGCGTTGGGATGCGGTGTTTTTGCCACTGATGACGGGTCTTGTTTTTCCCAAGACAGTTGGTTAGCAGTTATTGATAAAAAGATTGACTTACCTAGATTCGGCTGGGCAAAGGTGATGACCTTGGAGAACTCGATCCAACTAAACCTCCTGGTTTAGTGCTGCTGGGTTGCTTGCCCGAGATTACGCGCTGAAAAGCACGTAAATCGGTGCAAGAAAACGGCTAGTCTGTTCGGTGCTTGGAACGACTGTGAGCGGCTGGCTGCGTGCTTGTCAGCGATAGAAGTCTCCCGAAAGAGTGAATTCGATCTCACCAAGGCAGCAGTATTTATGGTAATAGGCGATGATGTATCGGTGTTGCTGCGCGCTGATTGGTTGACCTTGGGTTCCGCTCAACCACTCAATACCAAAAAAGGATAAAGCTCTGCGGGCTCAATGTCAAAGTTGAGCCAAAAAGGGCATCTAAAGACGTCCCCCAATGCCGCCGCTGTATGAAGTTCTTCCATACAGCGAATTACTGCCACGCCGCCTGGGTCTGCTCTTTCTGCGGTCGTAACCACGTAACTGCAGAATGCAAGTCGAAAGACAAAAAGGACGCCACCCCCTCCTGCGCAAACTGCCCCAAGGTTCCAAAGAGAACCACCCCCAACTCCAAACCCATCACTCCGGCTGCCCCAAAGGTAGCAATCGCCAACCCCTCAGCCACCCCAGTGCTGGCGCCCCCACTCACCAAGTCCTACGCAAAGGCAGTAAGGTCAGCCCCCCCACCCCCACCCCCACCCAAAAAAACACCACAACCCTAAGTGCCACTTCAGCCCCAAGAACAACCCCGTCCCTTCACGACAAAATACAGGCCATTGTTCAAACAATGGTTGCCAGCCTAGTCGCCGTCCTTGAAACCTCCAACAATGTCTGACACCGCCCACCCCAACAATCTTCGATTAGTTACCTGGAATGCCAATGGCATTACAGGTAAATTGACGGAATTCGAGAACTTCCTCGAAGAAAAGTCAATCGGTGTTGCATGCATCACCGAAACACATCTTTCACTCAACCACAAACTTTTTGTCCCAAACTTCACATCTTTCAGAAAAGATCGTGAAAACTCCATAGGAGGAGGCGTAGCCATTCTAGTAAGAAACACAATCAAACACAGGCCCGTCTCTTTGGCCACTGATTCATTCGAAGCGGTTGGCATTGAAATCTCAACAACCACCGGCCCCGTTAGGATCATCTCGTTCTACTCGCCCCCGAACGATAATAATCTTTCAGATCTCCCCCTTCTCCTCCCCCCAAACGTCTCGACCATCATCGCAGGCGACTTCAATGCCAAACACACCGCTTGGGGCTGCCGATACAACAATAGGAAAGGCATCTCTCTTCTTGCCAAATCTCTTGTCTTCGACCTCACAATCGAAGCCCCCCCAGACCCCACGTACTTCTCTGAAATCCAGAACCACATTCCCGATATCCTCGACATTTTCGTCACAAGAAACGTCAATCTTTCTACTGATCCCACCGTCCTTAACGTACTCAGCTCGGACCATCTTCCCGTCCAACTAGAAATCGGCAGCCCAATCTACAACCCCCCAAAGACAGCAACCTCGCTGGACTGGCTACATCTCCGCTATATCCTCGAAACATCTTCACTCAAATTCGCACAACAGCGGAACTCGACGAAGCCGTGGTTCTCCTATCAAACGAGATCACCAGGGCAGTCGAGCTCTCCACGATCTCTCGCCCCTCCCCAACTCCCGCCAAAAATCTCCCCTCAGACATTCTTGGCCTACTTAAGAGGAAAAACAAGACCCGTCATCAGTGGCAAAAACACCGCAACCCAGCGCACCGCGCCGAACTAAACGCCCTTCAGCGAGAACTTAAAACTCGCCTTAGCGAATTCCGCAGCGCCGCCTTCGACGATTACATCGCGCAGGCTGAAACACACCCCCAAAGCACTTGGAAAGTCATCCGCTCTCTCCGAAACAGAGCTCCCCATCTGCCGCCACTAAACCAGAACGGCTCCACATACTCGACGGACGAGGAAAAGGCTGCAATCTTCGCAGACTCTCCCTGTCTCCAGTGCTCCCCGCTACCCACCCCCGCGGATCTAGTCAACTTTCACGTGCGCACCAAATCCGACGCACAAAACTTCAACCCCTCTATACCGGACTATAAACACACCACCCCCCGTGAAATCTCCCTTACCATCCGATCCTTGAAAAATAGAAAAGCCCCTGGCGCTGACGGAATCCCCAACGGAGTCCTGAAAGTCCTGCCACCAAAGCACATAACAGCACTGTGCAACATCACAAACGCCATCATGCGGCTCCACCACTTCCCTCTGGTCTGGAAAGAAGCCACCGTCATATGTCTCCCCAAAAAGGGGAAGCCCCTCAGTTCTCCCTCGAGCTACAGACCCATCAGCCTGCTCATTTCGATTAGCAAAGTGATCGAATCCATTCTCCTAGACCGGCTCTTAGACCACGTGGAGCAAAACAACCTTCTCCCCGACTTTCAATACGGTTTCCGCAGGAAACACGGCACTGGTTACCAACTTCTTCGCGTAAGCGAATACATATCTGATAACCTCAACAAGCGTCGTCACACCTCCATGCTGCTTCTTGACGTCCAACAGGCTTTCGACCGAGTCTGGCACGAAGGCCTGATCTCCAAACTCATCACCCTCAACACCCCTCACTTTCTAATCGGGGTTATCAGATTCTTCCTTACCGACAGAAGCCTTCGCGTCCGCGTCGGCACAGCTCTGTCAGATACCAACCCATCAAGGCCGGTGTCCCGCAAGGTTCCAAACTATCTCCCATCCTCTTCAATCTGTTTTGCGCAGACATGCCCTCCCACCCTACAATTCTGACTGCCCTATATGCAGACGACATCGCCCTAATAGACTCCAGTCAAGCCATTCTCCATAGTACTGCGAGAATTAACAATTTTCTGCCCCAGCTCCTTAACTGGTATCGGACATGGAAACTCTCCATCAATGATACCAAATCACATCATATCCACCCGAAACAAGGCTGTGGGCGCATACATCGCGCTCAAGCCTTTCTTCCGTAATAACTACATCTCCCATCAAACGAAAATCCGAGCGTTTAACGCAATCATCAGGAGCATTTGCTCCTACGCCATTCCCGTCTGGGGCAGCGCCCTCCCCAACCGCCTTAATCTTCTTCAAGGCACCTACATGCGGATCCTCCGTTCCGCATTAAACTATTCCTGGTTCGTCAGAAATATCCAAATTCTGAAAGAAACCGGTTTACCTTCTCTGCCCGACGCCGCAAAAACATACGCGACAAACCTCCGGGCCTCAGTGTCAGGCCACCCAAACCCCACCATCTCGACACTCTCCAACTACGCCCGCAAACCAAACGACCGTTTCAGAAGGCCATGTCACCTTCTACCCTGAGCTGCCCTTCTTCGCTCATTCCGAGTTTCGCTTTTCAGCGCGAGTGCCCACCCTACCGATCTGAGGTGGGCCACCGTCATCGCTCCCACGCTCCCTCCCCAAACGTTCCCGCCCCCCACCCCCAACTCAGCCCACTCCCGAATCCAATCCCCAATCCCAACCTCCACATTTATCCGGGGATGTTAAAACCTCATGGTTGAAAATCCCCTCTCGAGGAGGGGTTTTAGTCGGTAGGCGCCTCGGCGAATCCGACACTACCTCCCTCCCGGGGGAGGTGTCTTTTGAAGATTTCCCCTCCTCGAGTATAAACTAAAAACAAAAAAAAAATCAGATCGAATTCAGACGTTCCTGAATCTTCGAGAAAAATTCTGAGAAGTCATCGTGTCCACTGAAGATATTCGGCACAGTTTCGAACGAAACGTTTTTGGTAGAGTGATTTTAAAATAAAAATCCATATTTTCATAATTTAACCTTCGGTCAATGTACGGATTCGGCGAATATTTAATCCACTTAATCCTCAATAACAGAATATTTCTAATGAGAAAATCTGAAAGGGTTGAAACAATATTGGAAGGATCTATAAACACTTAGTGAAGTAATCTCAGTGTCTTTTTGTCACACACAAATCTTTTTTAAGTTTCTCTAAAAATGTTGCATAATGGATGCAATTTTATTTTTAATTTAAGTTTTAGGTTTAAGGAAACCCTATTGCAGTGGTCGTATTTTCTGAGTAGTAGATACATAAACATCGTTAATTTAAAGCGGAATTGACATGGATATATGTACATATATATGTGTGTCCAAACGTTACAGATTTATCCGGACATAACCAAACGCTTCACCAACCTCTAGAGGGGCTATAACTCATAACATGACGATTAACCCCCGAGAATTATGTGAAATGAAATATTGATATGAAGTTGCAGATGTCTCATCAACAAGATAAGCTTGAAAAAAGACATAAAAAATATATAGGTTTATTCAATATCAATAACCAATTTTCTTGATAAACATTTTCAAAATTTTTTACACCTACGAACCCTTCTTTCTTTTTTGTGTCTATTTAAATAGACTTGAGGCAATAAAACCTTCATTGGTAACTACTTCTTATTGTTATTAGTAGAAACAGTTTTTCTTTATCAGCTGCTTTACAAATTACTCATTTATTTCAAATGGAAGACCAAAAAAGGAACTGAAGAGATGTTTGTAACTATTAACTTAAGTTTCATTATTTCCTTTCGAATTGAAGAAACCGAGGAGTAAATTAACAATAACAACATAATTGATCAAAGCAAACTTGGTAATAACAGCCACAGCAAAATAAATTAAAAAGAAAAAAGAAACACAAAAACTTCTCCAGCTTTTACAACTCCATGCAATTCCGCGAGTGCAATCTGTAGACATAAAGCATTTCCTCTGACGGCATTTCACTCAAATCTTTCCGGAAACCTAATTACAGGGTCATAAAACAAGTCATCCTCAGAGAAAATTACATCGTAAATTGGAACATTCGTCGCCATTACGAAACTAAACAAAAACGTTAACTAGTTGTTCATTTAAAAGAAGCTGTAAAGCTTATGGAAGAACAACATTTCGAGCTTTTCGAAAGGAAGACGTTGATTGTAAGAAATCTCTTCCAAAGTTTAGATCGGTCGAACTATTGTATGGGTACGTGTGGGTAATTAAAACTTCCAACATGTTTTCTTTGACTGTGTGTATTTAAAAAGAACCAATCAAATATGGTCAAATTGTATGTACTGGTAAATATGAGGGGTCTTCAATAAAGAATTACACTAATTTTCTGTAAGCAAAGATAGCACTAGGGGTAGATTAGCAAAATAAAGTTAGCACGTAAATTAATTTATAGCTTTCCCTATGAAGTTTGATGATGGTCCATCACAATTAAGAATTGCTTTAGTAAAAAAACAATCAAGACTATAGCCAAAAAATTATTCTTTGATTGCTCTGTCTGCATTCAGCATTAAAAAATATATGATTTACTCAGTTATTTATTGATTCTAACGAAGAAAGTAACTACTAAGGCATCCGGCGTCACTGCTGATGACATATTTTGGGTCTACATCTAAGGTTAATAGAGGACACTAGATGCTACATGAAAAAGTTCGAAAAAAAAAACATCGAAAGTAAATCAGAATAAAAACTTCAAATGAGTATCCTTTTTGCCTCGTGCAAGTGCAGCTAGAAAGGCACTAGTGGAGGTTTTGAAGTTGTTCCGAATGGATGAATTTTAACACATCTTCATGGAGTGGCAGAAACGATGGAACAAGTGCGTTTCTGGGGAACTACATTCTCCGTGATTTAACAGTTAGTTGAAGAGATTTATAGAAGCAATGTCAAGCAGGAGGGGCTTAGACGCTTTAGTTCGAAAAGTTTAGAGGCATTTGAGATGTGGTGTTATGTAGTGGAATCAAAGAGTTAAAAGTGAGAAAGTCCTGGGAAAAAATTGATTAAAGTTCTTAATGGAAATCAGTAGGGAAAAAGAAGACATGAAGGTCAAGCTAAAGTCATAACAGAAGTAAAATGAGACAGAAGGAGACCTAAATTGGATTACTAAGGATGTTGGATGCTTTAATAGGTTTGTGAGAATTAGAAGACTAGCTCAGGATAGAAAAAGTGAGAATGAATATCCAATCAATCTTCAAGTTGGTAAAATTTCTGGGTAACGAATATGATGTCAAAATGTGAAAATGATGTCATCATGATCCTAACAAAAACCTGTGACCAAAAGACAAGAACTCCATTAAGAAATAATTCAGCCTCACTTGGCAGTCATTTCGTACCGCTTCGAAAGTAAAAAAAAAATCTTCAAGAAAAGTACACTCGAGGTATCAAGAGGCAAGTCGCATAATGATTTTTTAAAAAAAAAAGACGTGCCCAGAAAAAACGAGAGTGAATTAATTTCACCAAGCTACCTTTTGACTTGAAAAGCTCGCGGGGAACATTAAATTGATAAAGTCGTTTAGAGGAAAATCAATGGCACTAATTATCTACATTGAACATCCGGGCATAGCTATCGGTTCGTCATTTGCTTCTCAAAATCAACTTTGATAAAAAAAAATAATGGTCCTATTAACGGACGCCCCGGCTTTTATTCGACATCGGGTGAATATAAGAGCAAGATTGACAGGCCGGATATTAATCGAAGGTCACATACCGAACGCACCCCGCACAGCCCACACAAGTGTCAGTGTATTGAAATGGAGTCATGTATTAAATCATCCCTAGATATGTACCTATCTATATTAAATTTCTTACATGTAGGTGGAATATTTAGATGAATATCAACGATAAAATTTTTGAAATAAACTCAATATTAACTTCAGTGAAAAGTGAGGATTGGATAAGGTTGGACGTTGTCAATGGAGGTCTAAAATATAAACAAACTTTCTCCAAAATTTGAAATTATTGTTTTTGTTTTTTTAAATTCCATTTAGTTCCTACTAACAGAGATCTATGTGAAAATAATTTTTCTTCTTGAGAACTGCTTCCAATTGGAGATTCGTCTCAAATTCCAAAAAGTTTCAGGAGTGCGCTTTAAGAACCGTATGTATGAAAATCATTTTAAGTCCTTTTGGAGAAGAAGGTTAAACATAGATGATGACGACGGATTTGTTTTCCTCCAAATAAAAGGGATTTCAGAGAAACTATATCTATCGAAAACGTAAAAATAAACCAAAAAGTGAATACACCCACTGAGCACTAGTCAGAAAGGAATAGTCTTGTAGAGAACGCGAGTATACTTGTGTGAGATCAGGTACAGTTGTGCGTGTTACGGGCCAGCTTGACTAGCAGCGGCCGGTTTTCGGGAGTGTGTGCGTCGTGTTTATAAACGGGTGTCTCGTACCTGCTTTCTAAGAAAGCAATCAAGCGGTTCGCAGAAACGTAAACAACTTTCGACGATTCGAATATTCTAGATTTTTCTCGGCTTTTTCGACGGATACTATAAATTGAAGAAACGATGGCCGAAGAGTTAGTAAGTGGCAGTAGTGACATCAGAAATAAATCGACAGTGATAGTTGTGATAAGCCAAACAAATAGAGACGCGCATAGAAATGAATAAATTATAAATACCTAAATAGTAATCTAAGTTTAGTAATAATTAAATAGTGTTTTAAGTAGTTGTAATAAAATTAGTGTATATAAATTGTCTTTTCTCGCACATTTAGTCTGTAAATAAATACTAATAAACCTACGAACACTACAATCTTTTTAATGGTTGACGTCAATGATGGCGAGCCTACTGAAGGTGTACTCCTCCACAATTAGAAAAGGTAGTAGGGGAATATGATGTGCGCAGTATAAGAACGCACGACATGGTGGGAGATGTTATATCGATCCATGAATTTAGTCGAGCCCGGTCGAGTCGTCGTGTCGCATCAATGCGCGTTTGTAGTTTGTGAATTGTTTTCGTATCTCTTAGGATTTTGTACGGAATGATTAAGGGATAGTTTATCCTCTGTGTATTCCAAAGTGCAATGTCTTTGTTCCTCGCACTAAAAATGTGAAAATACGGTGCATTTGTTCAAAACAGCATTTATCTTGACAGTGTTTAATAATTAATCATTTTTTCAGACTTATCCGAAAACACGGTCGTTTCAAAACTTTTTACTATGTGCCAAACCCGAAATCCCCGAGTTTCTTGTATGCATGTGTTGTTTGGTCGAATAAACAATGTGGTGGATTTAAAATTAATTATTCATTGTCTGCTAGCCAGTTAAAATGCAGTAAATTTGCAGCTACACGAACAGCGGGTATTTTCAGAGGCATTTAGATAATATAAACCGACTAGCACTCTGACGTTAAAATAAAAGAACAAAAACCGTTGAGGGACGGAAAAATGAATAGTATGTTCATTTTAGAATTCATAACTTTGAGCCAAAAATCATTGGAGATAAATATAGAGACGAAACGAAAAAATACAGTTTTTTCTGATGTTACCGTTTGTTGGAATTATTTTAGATTTTGCAGCTCGCGAATATCGAATGTAAGAGAGAATGACATTTTTGGCACAGTTTTGGTCATAAATCGTATAATTGATTCCTATTATTTTGCGTGATTTCTTTACTAAACTTTTATGAACTACAAATCTGAAACTCAAAGTAGGTATACTGAAAATTTCGTTTCACAATCAACCTCTTATAAATTTTCGTGGATTTTTAAAATACTGTTAAAAAATTTCATCCTTTGTCAAATTGTAAATATTTAAGAAAGCAACAAACCCCAAAATTAGCTTGCTTCCTAGATTACCTTTCTTTAATAATCATCGTCTGCAAGTTGTGATATTTTGACACCAAACTGCTTACTTCATTACCAGTAGCGCAACATCAAGTAATAAGGAGAATTAGATTTGTTGTTATTATTAACCGTAAAATTAACAAATCTTTTGAAGAAATCTATACAGGTTACGAAAATAAAAAATTATATTTATTTTATATGAAGTTTAATACTTACATATGCAGTAGAATCAAAGGCACGGAAACTAAAAATTAGAAAAACAATTTAATTTCTTAATTTTTTAATTAAAAACGACATAAAAGGCAACAAATGACCATTGTTTTATACAAAAAGAAAATGAAATTTAACAACCCTATTCACAAAAAATTATAATTTTAATGGCTGGTTCAAATGCAATGTTTGGCACCAAAAAAACTACAGCAATTCTCGATGCAGGCTCAGTATAGGATTTATGTGGCACCTCTCTATCCTAATCTAAGTTTCAAACATTCTCTAATAAACGGGATTTTTTAAAAACATTTTATAGCATTGCAGAAAATTCTAGAACGTCGTGGAAAATTGTCATGCATAGTTATTTACTCTTTGACACACCAAACAACGCCAAAAATATTTTTAACACCCACACGCCCGCCCTTCGGAGCAAAAAATTTTTTTCAGATAATGTTTTGAATTTCTAAAATTTGAATATTGTGATAATTAATGCGGTTAGAGTTACACGTCCCTTATAATGGGGCTCTGGTACTCTCTTAGACGAAACAGAATCCTAAAGCTTAAGTAAAAAGAAGTCGAATAGGTCGAACACAAGTCCAAGAGCCTGTACAATGTAGGTAAAAATCTTGTGAAAACTTCATTAATATTTCTTTCCCTTGTTAAAATTTAAAGTCTCGCCTTAAAACACGATATGTCTCACATAATTCGGAGTATTTTCTTGTTTGCTACGGTGGATATTTCGAACGCAAGTCTGCACCGCGTCGTGTTACATTCGCTCATATATTAAATGAAATTTGTCGCATGGGTTTCCGCAGCCCTGGGGCTTGCAATCGTATATGTATGTAGTAGTATGTACAATGTAGGTGGAAATAAATTTGACGTGAAGACGCTCCAGCGTCTCATTCAATTTTTTTTTTTTTTTTTCGGTTTTCCTAGAAACACATCCGAGAAGAAAAAGAAACGACGCTGGTGACGTTGCGGAAGACGTGACCAGTGGTGTGGAATTCACAAAAAGATGAGAAGATCTTTTTGTATATTACATTGTTGTAAAGGGTCCTCGTAATTTATTAAATGAAATATATGCTGCCAATGATTGATCCGTTAACGTGAATTGTTGGCATTCTTCCAAAAGTTGAAATGAGTTTACAAACAAAAATTCGTTGTACGTTCACATAACGCGCTTTTATGTACAAAAACAGCTATGTCGATTGAATAATCAAAGTTTTTTCGATTCAGATTCCATTCAAGTTAATAAGCGATAGGTCCCAATCATCTGCAAAATCCATGACACTAGATAGCTACATTCTGTTAACAAAATTGCAGGCGGCTCAGCTTCATAAAACGCAATTCGTCAAAAAAATACTCATCGTGAACAAAAATTGACTCCGTACTTTCTAAAATTTATTATTTAGTATCTATATATATTTTTTAATGTATTACAACAACAAATTCATTAGTACGTGTACTTTTACTTGAGGAACTCACGAATTTTCAATACTTAAGAAGTTAGATAAAATAGAATAAAAGGTGGAACGATTGAACAAACTTTTGCTCAGGATCAAGTACCTTTCTTCAATAAAAAAAAAAAAAAAGAAAATACTATTTCTGTGCTCAAGAACGTTCTACCTGAAAAATCAGAAACAATTCTAAAAAATGCGTTTGAAATTTTGAACTCTGGTCAGATATCAATAAATTTAATGTTTATTCTTTCGATTACATGATTATCTACTCATAAGACTTTTAGTGCAATCAAAGTTAAACTTTTATAAAACAGTTTTCTGACTTTTCAACACTTAATGTACCTAGTGAAAATCCTGACAGATTAAAAAAAAAACATTAATTAAATTAAGTTAGCGCACGGAAAACATTCTTTAATCTTTAACAGGTAAAAAACTGCAGCGCTCCAAACGTGCCACAGCGCAACTTTAAACGCGTAACAAAGCGCTTTAATTTTTTACTACAAAGAGGTAGTGTGCAAACTTTTTTGTAGAAAATTCAATTCTGCACAAAAAAGGTCTCTTTACTTTTTTCGTATCTATCATTTTTATTCCTACGTATGCATCGAAAGACTAAAAAACACACTTTTCAAAACTTTAACGTTAAATAAATAATAGTAATAATTATTTGCCAATGCTAAAAATTCATACAAATGCTCTTCTGATCTTCCTCTACAAGACTTCGCGATCAAAAAAATTTTTGCACGATAAATACTTCGGCTATAAGATGAAACCAATTCCCTACGAGGACCCCCCTTATATGACGTTTCGTGTTAGCGCTCTGGCCTTCAACAACTATGGTAACGGTTACAGGCGAATAATGAACAAACTTTAGATAGAATAGCTAGAAATATCTTTAATAGACTGGATATCAAAACTAATTGTGATAGGGGGGAGATAGCATAGTAAAACATATTCTGTGACATAAAGGGGCTAGTTAGATACATATTAGAGGCAGAAATAGAATTAAAAAGAGACAAAGGGAGTCTTAGATGCTTAAGGAATGGAAAAATTAACTCAGGATTAGTTATTCAGTGACAATACTTTCTCTATTCATCTATCATTAAAAGGTTGGGAATCCTAAAGGTAACTCATTGCGTAAATGGATTATTTAACCAAAAACCAATTTTGATGTACACCACTGTTATGTGGGTTCGTATAGAATAAATTTGGTAAATCTAAATCCCAGAGAACGTGAATCCCGTTTAGCCAGATTATTTACAAGGCCGCGACAGGGATATGCAACCAAGATCTCCTTGCGCTAACATAAATCCTGCCCTATTGTTATTTAAATTCTCAAAACTTCGCACCGTTTTCTTTGCAACTCTCGAAATATATTCTCCGAACTTGATAAAGTGCCACCCTCATTAGTCGTTCTCTAGCACGTAATTAGTTTACTCCATGTTTATAATAAAATAAGAAATCAACAAGTCAATATTGTTGAAAATTGTACCCTAAAGTTATTCACTGTAAGTATAAGTTTTTTAATTAAAAAAAGACCCCCCGCATTTGAAAGAAAAAGTTAGGGTGGTTGGAGATTAGATGGCTAAGGATACAAAAAATGTGTTCATTTAGAATTCATGTATCTGATTTTGCGTTTTCGTAAGAAATAAAAAGGAAAAAGTTAAAAAGTTATGAATACCCTGTATAACTGCTACCCTAATTAAATTTGTATCTGCCCACCCCAAGCAGTATACCTACGTCCCTAAATAATTAACATACATAATGAATGGATCAGTATACAGGGTGGCCCAAATTCAGTGGCCTATTAGACATTTATGGAAAACTAATGGTAGAAAAATTTAAAAAAAAATCGTGATGTACTTTCGGGATATGGTCTACATTTTTAAAATATTTTTAATTTTATAGCTTCCGGATATGCTTGGTTATTTTAAATGGATTGGTAAATTTTTAATACGATGAACTCGATTGCAAACTGTTACGTGATCGAACCAGCAGTCATCGTTCAGTAGCGCAACATATAATTTTAAGAGGGAGTTAGTTTTGTTACCATTATTCCTACAATTACAATTCCATACTGAGTATCAATTGTTTATTTGATAAAACAAAAAATTATTAATAACTGTTGTTTTGCGCCATAGGTTACTAAGAAAAATATTATTTATTTTATGTCAAGGAGAATACACGTTAAGAAGAATTATTTTATTAACGTAAATTAACATGATGTAGCGGAACTAAACTTTAAGAAGATTTTTTTTATTAATTAATTTAATTTTTTAGATTTTTATAACTAAAAGTGACGCCGCCATGGAAATATTGTGGTAAACACATGTTTCTTACAACTTTGAAAGTATTTTCTGTTTCTTACAGTATCACTAAACTATTTCAACAAAAAAGAATATTACACATTAATGATTCTTGTACGTAAATCATAACATATTTTAAGTAGTATGTAAACAATAAACAAATTAAACGCGATTTACTTTGCTTAACTTTACTACGTAAAATTCTTTTTACCTGTGAAATGTGATTCCTGGTTCATTTCTTTCACTGCGGCTTTTATAGCCGTAAGAAGAACAAATTACCATTGTTTTAAACAAAAATACACTAAAACCTAACTACAGTATTCAATAATATTGACACTTTTAATGACCGACACCAACGCACTGTCTGACACCGTTTTATGAAGCCAGCACAAAATAATGTAACAATGTTCGACGTAGAGAGTCGGCTTACGAGTTACGTGTCCCCTCTATTTCCTAGTCGAATGCTTCTATTGACTATAGATAAATGACAAACTTTAAATTTTCCCAGACACGAAGGATTTAGCTGATACCACATGATAACAGAATTTTCGTTTTGACGTGACAGTTTGTTTCTACCCTGAGGTCTAATATGCATATTTTTCGTCGTCGAAAAAGAAGAAAAGCAGTCTTTGTTGTTTACCTTTTCAGTTAGATACCTCGTTTCGACCGCCGCTTTATACTCCGCAGTGCAAGACGTCGCCAGATATAGCGTGCCATAAATACCAACAGAATTTATCGCTTTCTTTTTGATAAAAGAAAGGGAGACAAACGGAGATCATCATAATATTAATTTTATGGCCGTAAGCTGGAGAAGCCATGTACAAAGTGCTGAGCATTGCAATAAAAAATGATAAGAACGTGCTAAAAGATGGCGATATAAATTACGTATGCAAGTTGAATAAACAACTACTGTAAGAGGGTTGATGATATTTTGGAGACGTTAAATTTAATATGCACTCTTAAACAATTTTACTACTTTAGATGCGCTGCCATAAAAATTGAATCCGATTTGGTATAAATACATCATTTTCAACATTAACATTCAACAGGAATTAAAAGGATTGTCTCAAGTTGTTGTGATGGTCTAAAATTTTTTTTTTTTAAATTTCAAAATAAATAGTTTTAATGATGTTTAAAGAAATATATTACAATTAAATGACCATTCCCCTTTTTATCTCCCAAATTACTGAGCTATAAATTTAAAAAAGAAATAAAAAACAAGTACCTTTTTCCTTGCAGACTAGAGGAAACTATAATAAGTCTATGGTCTTAAAATAACATGGTAAATTTCTTAATTTTGTATTAGTCACTAAAAGGTTTTCCAAAAATTGCATTAAGAATCCGATAAGTGCACACAAAAAAAAATTGTAGCAGGAGACTTAAATGATTTTAAGAACAAAACAAAAAATATAACCAAACTCAACCTGGCAACTATAGAATTGGAATACAATTTAAGATTTAAATCATTGAAAGATTGTGCTAAATGTCGATGTAAATGAGAGAAACTGAAAAAAATATTTCACATCAATTTTAACTTTCATAAATGTATTTTAAATGAATAATTGTTAACTGAGTTATTAAATTAATATTATAATCACACAGAATTCTCATTTATGTTTTGTTTGGTTTGCAGATTATATTCCCTGAATTTCCTTTAATACACTGACTTCTCGGGAAAGGCAGCAGTTTCCGGGAAACTGTTTCCTACTTACAGATTTCTATATTTGTAAAGAGTGAATTTCCCTGCAAATTTTTTTAAATTGGTTTTTGAAAGTATACAATTCCTTAACTATATAACTTTCTTCCGAGACCTCAGTAATAAATTATCAACACTGATCTCAAACTCATCTTAGATATAAAAATAACTTTCGTATTGATTACATCTGGCTGTTAAATAATAAACGGTTATTGAAGGAATGTATTAATTTAAAAACAGAAAAGTCATCCTGATGTATGTAATTGAAAAAAGTATAACGAAGGCAGTTTTTTTTTGGCAAACTCATTTTCACATTCGCTTCTGGCCGAGTCAGTTAACCCATAGGAGAATAAAATTATACAACTATAGATAAGACCTATGAGTATGAAATCAGGGGCGGATCTAGAAGTTCCATTTCCATTTTCAAAAAAAAAAGAAAAAATGCGAACTGAGACGATTTTCTCTCTTCTGCCACCTTCATAAATAGATAGGGAAGTGTCGAAATTGTGATGAAAAACTTTAGGCTGCTCAAAGTGTCGAATGGGTTGAAATGATATTTTAAAAATGCAAAGAAAATTGAATCATTTACGTGATTTTCTAACCGCTGCTCAGTAAAAGGATGAACGTTTTCACCTTAAAGGACTTTTAAAAAAATTAGCATAAGAGCTGTTAATAATAATATGTAATATTGATAATAATTATAAAGGATTTTAAAGGAATAAGTATATTTACTGTTTATTAAAAAAATAATCTTTCTTTTTTAAATAAAGGAATAGCAACGATGAG
This sequence comes from Agrilus cyanescens, assembly GCA_947389935.1. NCBI lineage: Eukaryota > Metazoa > Arthropoda > Insecta > Coleoptera > Buprestidae > Agrilus > Agrilus cyanescens. The sequence goes on along the minus strand of OX376713.1, from coordinate 15,623,939 downwards.
CTGAGGAAATCGTCCACAAATTAAAACAAAAACAACATCAGACCCTTTTCAAATTAGAAAATTATTTCTATAATCTACGTAATCTGTATTTTATTGTTATGAATAAAATATCTACAGCCTAAACTATAACAAATTTCATTTTTTTGCCTTTTTTATGAGTGAGTGTTTGAAATATGGGCTGCCACAAAAAATAGGCTACAGTTCAAAATAATAAAGTCAACTTAATTTTTCGTTTTTCATTTTTTTATTATCAATAAAATTAATATCAAAAGTCACACACATTCGTCTGATTTTCTGATCCGAAACATTTTCTTCGTGGGCCACATATTTTACACTATAATTCACACAATCTTGCAGTCTTCTGGAAAAGACCTTCACAACAGGCATCCTGAATATGTCAGACGTGTACTGAGGCATATACTTCATTATATTAACGTGAAAAAAAACCTTGATTCAATTATGAGCCCACATTAAGGCCTTTCAAGGGGGTCATATTAACAACACAACATGGTACATTTATGAGATTTCGTAGGAGACCCCATAAAAAATACAGGGCTCATATTCGGATTGAAACCATTTCTTCTAATATTTTTGAATTTTTAACGTTGGTTACAAATAAAAAACAATTCATTTCATAAGTATGATACTAGTACCTTAACCACCCCCAAAAGCTGATATAAATTTAGCTGATATAATGTACGTGTATTTCTTATTAATGAATCTAATGTCCAATTGTGCAATCACGAAATAGGCACCAAAATAGAAAAAGAATTAATATTATGCAATTTTTTTTTCTTTTATGGCAACATTATTAGCTTATTCTATGTTACACAAGGGCATTAAAACGACATTGAGATGCTCACAATAAAATTTAAAGCTGTTCCGGAAATAAAATAAAAATTATTGGGATTTTCTTTAAGTACCTAAGTATATTTGCAAGATCACATTTTGACGAAATGATCTCACATAAAAACAGCTCATTTCAGCTGAATGTTAGTCAATAAATAAAAATAGTTTATTACGCTATAGAATTACTGTTAGCCGGTCATTGCTTTTTTGACTTGAACTAATTATTGGAAAACACCAAAGAATTGACTCCTAGTCTATTACATGATATATGAATTTAAAACTTACCACTAAAAGCACTTTAATGTCAATTAATCACCACTTTTTGCACCACCTAACTAACTACAATAGTTCATTTACTTTTAAGGATTACTATTTATCTGTAACACTATTTGTACTGTATCACTACAAACTTTAACACTGCATGCTCACAAACCTGGTCAATTCGTTGTCAGTCGGTGTCTTCATCGGTTTGTTTCGGAAACAAACAATTTTTCTCTCATCACAAACAGTCACAAAAAAAAAGACTTAAATCATAGAAAGCCAACCGAGTAGAAATATGTTAAAATAAAGATTTTCCGTTTCGTCTTGGATATATTACCGCCAAAAGATGCTAATATATTCATGACCAAGTGAATCTATAAATTAACTATTCTTTTAAAGCAGATAAATTCGATCAGCTGTGTTTATAAAGTTAGAAAATTGAAGTTGTTTTTCACAAAATCTATTACCGTGGATCCGAACATAGGGGTAGTTTCCCCCGCGAGAATAAATAAAGGAAGAGCCGTGTCTGTCTTCCCACAGGGCGGTGAGGGAGGTAGAAAAGGGGATATTTGCTTGTATTGTTTGTTTTAATAAAACATTAAATCGAAGTAAGATCAGTGTTGCTAACAAGTCACAAGGGTAACAATATTGAAATGATTAGGAATTACCGATCTATGATAAAGGGCCATCCATGAAATACGTTACTCATAATTTCATCTTTTTAGACCCCCCTTACTCCCCCATACGTTCACCGACCCCTCTAACAAATATTACGTCACTCCTATAAAACAATTTTTTGAGATTAAAAATGGGCTGCAGATAAATGATTTAATTTTTTTTTAAGAACTGTACCTAAAGTTAAGAAAAAAGTTAAAATAAAATCCCCCCTCCTTCCCTCTTTTAAGATCACGTCACGCTGAGCAGTACGCCTCTCTCCCCTTGATTTGAGAAAGTATTTTATGAACAGCCCCCAACCTACCCTAAACTGACTTAAAATCATTGCTCGAAAATTTTAGAATGTTTAAGAAGTCTCGAAATAAACAAAGCATTTTTGTCCCCTATAGAACTGTCTTATCAAAAATACGCCCCAGTTTTCAACAAAATTATGAAACGTCTAAAGTTTAGAATATTGTCACGTTTAAACAGAGGGCAGCGTAGAATATATGCAACCCATCACGCACGTCACAACTGAAGATCGGCATGTGACGTATTAACAAGCGAGAATAGCATATAACTTGATTGAACGCTCTGGAAACAACATTCTCGAAGCTGTTTTACGATATATAGAAATTTTATTTAGGAGAATCAAGTATTCTTCTGGTCTGATAAAATATGTTAAGCCGATTTAAAAATACGAGTCAAATACGTTATTGTGAAAAACTGCCATTTCTAAAATCAAAAGATGTTTTATTTATGTACAGAATTCACCTTTTTCTACTAACTGTAAGAATATTTAACATACAAGCTCCTTTTAAGTAATAAATTCAACAACAATATAAATACATAGTTAATTGTCTTAGGAAATGGTGTCATATATAGGTATGATGTACTATAAATTTGTATGGATGTACGACTGTGCAAAGTGGCTTATGATTCTCACCATATATATACAAGTATAGATACAAATAAATAAAATATTGCTTAATAAAGTGATTTGTCTTTAATTGAGAACGGTCAGCTTCACTAGCGCACTCTACCGCTTGGCGATAGAACGTGACAAAATCAGACACATTTATATTTTTCAAAAACTATTCGGCGGTATTGAGTGCAAAAAAATAAAGAATATTTCCAAAATTGTTTATTAATGTATATAAGAGTGAAAAAAAAATGGTAATAAATTTAGATTGGCCAGTTTAGTTAATCTAAAGCAAAAGGTCAAAAACTATTTTTTTGTTAGTAGGAAATTGACTGGATTTTTTTTTAAATTCATTTTATGACATCAGTAAAGACTATCAAAAATAAAAAATTTTTTTGAAAAATTTCAACACTGAACTCTTGTCATTTTTATATTATCAACAAAGGACTTTATTCTGAAATATTGTTTTTGAACTAATTCATAAACGCCTTTCAAAAACAGGTATGAATACCATAGTGCACCATGGGAAAATTCAAATGTGTCTGATTTTGCCACGTTCTATTGTCGGACGGTAGGGAGCGCTAGTGAAACTGGCCGTTGACAATATTCAGAATTTCTTTAATACATTTTACATATTATAAAACAACACTTGTTTTGCTTTATAAATTAAAAGCGTTTATAATATTCTACTTACAAATAACTTCGATGCACCATTTTTTTTTTGTTTTAAGTTTAAGTACACTTAAAAAAATTGTGCAATAAGTACGACTCTGTGCATTCAGAAATATTTTGTTTAGGATAAAAACTATCACAAATTATTTTCCATTTAAATTCATGAAGTAGAAGAACTACGCAATAAAATAAATCTCATTTGAAAACTAATAGACAAATTCACAAAAACAAAAATAAATAAATAAAAAATGCAATTCCATACCTTTAAAAGCTTGCAATTTTTCTTAACTATTTTTTTCTTCTATAAGGGAATGCAGCATCACTATCTAACACAAAAATCAATGAAAACAGGAAAACTTGCTTTCTTTTTAACTTAAAAATAAATGTATTTGGTCTCTATCAAAACCAATTTGTTTTAGTAAATTTTCTATAAGCTGCGTGAAAGCAGTTGGTCCACAAACCATGGCAAAAATATCGTTTTGTTTGTACGCTGTGTTATCTAAGACGGTTTCTATCGCATGTTGGAGAATATCAGTAGAAACGCGACCTTTCAAACCCGCCCACGTGCTATCTGGGTTTGAAAGGACATTAATTAATTTGAATCTCTCCTCTATTTTAGTCAACGAATTAAATTCGTCGTGGAACAAAATGTCCTTCTCTGTCTGGTTGAAGAACACCAAAAGGACTTTTTGACTGCAAAAAGAAAAAATAGAGTAAATTAATACCGTTACAATAATAACATATTACAATAGTATTGTATCGTGATGAGTAATTTAAATATAAATTTTTAATGACATGTGTGCTATTCAAACTTTATAGTATTTTTATAGTATTATTAAAAGAAGAAAACGATGGATTTCAACGAAAAGATTTATTAAAAAACTACAATTATTTCGGCCAATGGGTCTCTTTTAATGAGTGCCCATTTGTTACTCAAATTGAAAGTATGTTATTTATCAATTCAATTACACACCTTCAAATAATTATTTATTAAAAAGCTATAACTGTTTCGGCCAAAGAATAATTTTCAAAAAGTCACTAAAATCAAGGGTCCATATGAAGGGGTTGGAGGTGATACAGAGAATCCAAAAACTGGTAAATTTCAAGACATCAAACAAACAGGTCTGACAATAGCCCACTAGCCGAAAAAAAATTACGAATTTTTTTTAAATCTTTTCGTTAAACTTTTTTCTTTTTTCTTAAGTATATTCGTCTCACAAATGGTGAATATTATTTCAACTTTTTGACTTAATTAGTATATATACAGAGTTGGGCAAAAAGTATCATAAAGCTGGATACTTGACTAAACTAGGCGTATGTAAAAAACTCTTAAAAAATAAATGAAAATCGAATTTGAAGGAAAATTTCACTGAAGAAGCCTGAAATCACCAGGCGAAACGTTTGGTTTTTTTCTAACATAAATCACTTTGATAACTGAGATTAATTACTTATATCCATGGATAATATGAACTCTTAAAAAAATTTTTTTTTGTAGTAATCTTCATCTACTAACTGACATACTGTAATCGACAGTATCAATGACATGACGTCGTTGGTGTTTTTACGTCACACTGAAGATCACATTACATCAACGAATAGATGAAGATGACTACAAAAAAAATTTAAGAGCATTCTTTCATTACACGCATAGTTTAGCTAGAAATCCGATATTCTGTACCAAATCCTGTATGTACAGGGTGGGCACAATTCGATATTTCTATTTAGGGAACTCAGTGACTAAAAGAGTAGTAAAAAAATAATGTTTCATCCACAATCTTTTTCTTTAAGAGCATTTCACTGGTGTTTTCAAAAGATTGCTGTTGTCTTTTGTTTTTGAATTACAAACAAAAGTTGGAATTTTCAAGTTTTCGAAATATGCCCATATCTTGATGATTTATTGAATTAGAAAAAAAACGATACTGGATAAAGATCTCTGATTTTTTTAGTATCGAGTTATTTCAGAACCACTTCGATCAGATAAATCTTTTTTAAAAAATTCCAGAATTTGCTAAATTTCACTATTTCTGTTAAAAAAAAAACACTCGACTGAATGTTATGTAATATAATTTATCAGAATCATATGTTTCATTTGTTATTCCGTAGAATGACAATTTTGGTGGTATTCTTTACTCTTAGACAAGGAAAGAGAGGAGACATGTAACTCGACTCTACGTCGAACATTGTTACATTATTTTGTACTGCCTTCATGAAACGGTGGCAGACAGTGCGTTGGTGTCGGTCATTAAAAGTGTCAATATTATTGAACGGTGTAGTTAGGTTTTAGTATATTTTTGTTTAAAACAATGGTAATTTGTTCTTCTTACGGCTGGAAAAGCCGCAGTGAAAGAAATGAACCAGGAATCACATTTCACAGGTAAAAAAAATTTTACTTAGTAAGGTTAAGCAAAGTAAATCGCGTTTAATTTGTTTATTATTTACATACTAAAAATATGTTATGATTTACGTACAAGAATCATTAATGCGTAATATTTTTTTTTGTTGGAATAGTTTACTGATGGTGTAAGAAACAAAAAATACTTTCAAAGTTGTAAGAAGCATGTGTTTACTACAAAATAACCATAGGCGGCGTCACTTTTAGTTATAAAAATAAAATTGATTAATTAATTAAAAAAATCTTCTTAAGGTTTAGTTTCGCCACATCATGTTAATTAACGTTAATGAAATAATGATTTGCATTCGATTTCATTGAACATGTATTCTACTTGACATAAAATAAGTAATAATTGTTTACTTTATCAAATAAACAATTGATACTCAGTATGGAACTATAATTGTACGAATAATGGTAACAAAACTAACTCCCTCTTAACATTATATGTTGCGCTACTGAGCGATGACTGCTGGTTCCAACACGTAACAATTTGCAGTCGACGATTATGCGTTCCCTCTCTTTCACAGTCTAAGTCTTTACTGGATTGCAATAGAATTGTGCATGAGACATTATTTTCTTTTGTATCTTTTATAGTTATCTCGCTCCCCTATAGAAACTTCTAATTTGGCCCACCCTGTACATAGAAGAAATTGGAAACGCCTTGTAAAGGGGATTTGCCCATTTACCCTAAATCACCCTTTTTGTTGATACAATTTAATTTCACGAAAGAGACATCACTAACGATCTTTACCATCTCCGTATCCTCCTCTCGATTAAGAAAATAAGCAACGACAGCATGGGCGTAATTCCTGTTCCGGCTGCCAATAACAAGTAAACTTCCTTGCTCTCTAAATCCTTGAGACAAAAGGACCCAATTCCTTTCGATACGTCCAATATGTCGCCGATTTCTTTGTTGTGTACGTATTTGCTAATATTACCGTCTTCGTAACGTTTTATTGCTAAACAAATGTTGTCAGTGGCGTGCAATTGAGGTCGATAATCGGTAAACAAACTTCGAGGAATTGGCGTGTAACTCCGACAAACTTCTTCGCCTGCAATAAAATATTAAACATGTTCTTGAACAAAGGCCAGTAATTAGGTCTGTGTGGTATGGAAAACGAAAATATGATGAAAATGTAACGATCGAATAAAGTGACTTTTCACTCTATGGGCCCAGAATATAAATCCCTATATACTATTTTCCAAAGAAGCGTTTTTTTTAACAAGGCGTAACTGCATTATCAAAATTAAATACCGAAAAATTAAAAAACAGATATCCTTATTGAAAAAGAAATTTGTTGAATATTATCGAATACCAAATTTTGTAGCAATTACCACAGAAGGCACTCGCTGGGTATCTGCGGTAATTTGTTGATTTATGAAGTTTAGAGTAGTCCGTATGTTACCGGAACTGCCTAAGGCGCGCTGAAGGGAACTATCAAGCTCAAAATCGCAATTCGCGTGTGATAGAACGAAAAAAATATTTTGTTCTATTGAAATATCATTCACACAAAAATTATATTCACTAGTAAAGACAAAAATAAACAAAGGATAATTAGGTAAATTTTTTTCTAAATTTATTATCAGAACTTTTCATGTAAAAATTAATTTTACTTTTTTAAAGGTTCCTTATATTTCACCTGATGATTCTAGGCTTTTTCTTTAAAAACCGATTGAAAAAGCTTATAATTATTAGGCGAAACGTCTGGAATTTTTTAAATATAATAAATTGCAATTTTACCTGAAAAATTCTGATCTTAAATTTGAACAATAAAAAAAAAGAAGAAATACTTTTATTTATTTATGAATCTTCAGGTACGAATAATAAATAGAAGGGTAATGGGCAAAACCTAATATTTTTTTAATAAAAAACTGGTAAAATAATACTCGAATGATTGAAATAACTTCAAAACTGCTACAATGCAGTTCAGATTATTCCTTCGTGTGTCTCTAAATGATCTAATGACTTTTTCGGTTAACTTATTTCACTTTTTATATGCAACATCCGCAGGGTATTCCGTGAATGGATAGTTTCAGTAGTTTCTTTTATTTGGCTCAAAAAATACCAGACAAATGCGATTCGGACGAAGGTACATATTATAAATAGTTCAGGAAACGAGTCTCGCATTTATTTCCAAGCTTTTCCCGAAATTCACTGATTCCAAAAAGGTTCCGTTTTGTTCTTTTGAGGTACGGAACCCTAAAGAGATGATATTCGCATTACTGTACTCCGTCATTTCCCGAAACATTCAATTTAAGTTACTATTGTCACTAATAACAAAAGCAACTAATTAAAAAAGAAACGTAATTTGTGCTTCGAAAGAATTGTCCCAATTCCTTTTTAAATACACACAATTCCCTGCTATTACGAGCAGATGGAAAAAGTGACACGCTGTCTGACGTTTCTATTGTCTGCATTGTCTGCTTTATTATGTTCTTTTGACACGAGTGTGAATTAACTAAAGGTAAAGACAAACGATTATTTTTTTTTCCTAAGGGCACATTCTAGAACAAAAATATTTCTCCAATTTGGAAATAAATAAACTACAAACTAAATATAATGTGCAATCATCGATAACAACACAGCGTCTACGCTGTCGTGAAGCAGTTTGTATCTCGTTTGAATGTTCTGAATCAGCGATTTCCTGAATAAATCAACAAAGTCTGTATTTACATATGATATTTGTGAGTAGGTATGTATCTAAGCAGTCGTGCAGGATAAGAATAAACTGAGTTACCTCTCAGTTAGATATTTGATGGTTGTTATGTCTATCATTTGAGAAAATATGCTATTTGTAGATAAATCTAAAGCCGGATTTCCACGGTGTGTAATTTGGCGAGTCTGGCACGTCGTGTGCCTAGCCACTCGCCATGTGAGAGAGTAAACTCGGCTATGATCGGCAGATCCCGTAGGTTTTCAGTAAATGTGACCCGAGTCAAATTAAAACAGGCCTGCGCAAGCTTTACTTAGCTCACGTCGAATCGTAATGCACATTGGCTAAGCAAAAGCTAGCCATTAGATGGTCTCCAGATTTATTTAGCCAGCCGTACTCACGCGACGTGGGAAGTAGTTGTTTATGAAAATGATTTGAGTGAATGAAAGTCTGAAGGTAAATGTATCTAGCTTTATTGTTGTAAAAATGATGGGATAAAATGATTTCTTTAGAAACAGATTCCTCTGGATATTGTGGTATCCGGCCCCAGCGGTCCCAGTTTGATAACTACGAAATAATGTTAGAGGGTGGTTGAGTCCTTGTAAGTCAATGACGAAAAATAGTAACAATGGCGCATACATTGGATATTATATATATACATGTTGGGCACGGAAACCACCCCTTTACGTAGCTTTTCTTTCACCAATTTGAAGATTGAAGTTCGTAACAACGTATAATCGAGTTTTCTAAAAATTGGAAGCTTTGCGTAGGGAGTGAGGGTGATTTAGTGGAAGGGATTGTGGTGATGTTGGGGTTAGTTTAGGTTAGGTTAGGTGGGAGTTGGGGTTAGCATTTGAAGTGGGATATATGTTGGAGATATGGTAAACGTTAACAATAAGAATAACTCCTAACACCTTTAACATGTATCTACCCCAAATCTTCACTTCCACCCCACCCCTATACCATCACTCGCCTAACACCACCTCCACACTGCAAACTTTTATCATATTGTTAACGTTTGAAATGGTGTAGTGAGTGAGGTAGTGTGGTGTGGAGGCGAGAGTTGGGTTTGGTATTTGGGTTGGGGTAAACTTTAGGTAGTGGTGATGGCGGCGTCATTATTATTCTTATTCTTAACGTTTACCGAACCTTCAACATCTTACCCGCCTCCAACCACCACCACCGTCACTCGTAACACCACCTCAACCCTCTATCTCCTTGCTAAAGCTTGAAAAGGTTAGGGTAGAGGGTAGGTGTACCTACATTTACACAGTAGAAAAAGAGGTAATCTAGGTTAGAGTGCTAAAGTCTTTTACCTTTCTTTTTTCTAACTCGAAAACCACTCAAGTCATTTTCCAATATTGGAAAGAAATAATTGGGTCAAACTAAATCAAATAGGGAGTCTCGAAAATTATAAAAAAAATTGTCTTTTTGGTGCTTTTATCCTGTAGAGTATTTGATAATTTCACTTACCTTCTCAATACCTACATTTTTTGTTTCAAAATTGTAAATAAAAAATGAACAATTAAAAATCACGACAGTTAAATATAAAAATAAAGACACAGGCATTAAACATATTTATTTCGTTGATTCTGTTTTGGTTTTTACTTACCATTAATACTGCCATAAATTTTCACGTGTTTTCCTAATGGTACTATAACTTTCCCATTATCCACTCTTTCCAATTCGAACAGAGCCGTATTGTAATTAATATCTTTTTTACACCTTAACGAATGATGTGTCCGGACATTGTCAGCTCGTTCAATATCATCTCTTTTCTGTTTCAACGACCCGTACGATTCCCAGATTTTGCTTTCAGTCTTTTTAAAAATTATTTCGATCTTCCCAGTTTCGTAATGAACTTTGGTATGACAAGGCCAATGGATGGAATTCGAAAAGGTTATTTCGTTCGTAAAAACTTGGCACTCATACGTCAAATAAACAAATACAGCATTATCGTGATTTGGAGGAATTATTTCTACTTGAGGATTACAAAGGGCTTTGGTATAAAACACTATAGTGATAAAATCTGTTTTTTGAATCCAATCGAACCTTGGTTGAAACATTCGATCTTTAAGGTATTTAATACCCTCTGAGGAGTCAGGTTTTCTGACAAACTTCGTTCTAGTTTCACTTGTAACACTTGATGATTCGTTTTCTGTGGAACAGGAACTTCTCGTCCTATCTGCTTCTGATTTTGGCTTATTCCCATTTGTGTCTTGCTGTTTGAGAGTTTTTGGAGATCCAAAAAACAACTCCTCTGCATTTACTTTGGGATCTAGTGCCACCAAACGACCTATGTAACATTTTTGAAGTAACGACTCGTAATTTACCCAGGCATGAACCTGAAAGGACATAAAAAATTGTAGTAAATCCCAACTAAGGAATTTTCTATAATAATAAATAAACCTGTTCAAATAGTTTCGTTGCATCTGTTCCAGCTCCTTTCATTATTTCTTCTGGTCCCCCTGGATGATAAGCAATGTAACGAGTGATGTTGAAAACCATCCCCCGGATTGCTAACCAAGCATCGGTTTCTTTATTATGCCGACTCAATTCCTTATGTGTAACCTAAATAAAAAATTAAAAAACCAAAATCACCAAAGTGGAGTGTCTTCTTCGATTCTGAATTGTCCAAAAAAAAAGACGTCAGATAATGAAGAGGGCATTAGTTAGTCCATAAAAGATCTTACCAAAATAGAGTGAGAAGATGAAGCACCTTTATATGTATGTAATACGCGAAGCTTTTGAAATGTAAAAAGATCAAAAAATTTGCACTGACATCATAAAATGCCTCGGATGCTCTCTAAGTAGCTAATATTTGCCAATTAGGGAAAACTTTAAGGCAAATAAATGAAAATATAAGAAGGTTTTGTTTTGTTTTTTTTTTTCTTTTTTTGACTTTAATGCATATTAATTTCACAAAAACACACTTATCGACATATTATTTCTCAAAGGTACTTTTTAACAAGCTATATTTACCTTAATACTTCGCAAAAATAAATATTTGGGGTATCATTCTAGATATTACGTTCCCCAGTAATAACCAAAAAGTGAACAAAAGTTTAAAATTAATATTTTTATTAAAAGATCAACATTAAAAGCTTGAACCGTTAGCGCCATCTATTGTCTGTTTAGTTAACTATGTATGGAACAACGCGATCTCGGCTTCGCTCAAGCAGCATGAAAATTTTACAAGCTATTGTGCCTTGAATAAGTTATTATTAGAAGGAGAAAAGCAAGTACGTTACGGTGTTGAACATTTACAAAACAATTTCTCTATGCTGCATGCAGATTTATCCAACTTTAAATCATCCAATTTGGAAGCAGTAAACGAATGGATGGACAGTCAGGGAACAAAGAACGTTAGTTCCGGACCCTCGATTCGTGTTGCAGACTGCAGGTTCAATGCAGACCAACTAGCAATGAACTACTTGATTTTATTTTCATACAATTCGTTTCATTAAGAAAACGTTGAGTAACGTCAAAAAAGTAAAATAAGAACCCAAAACACAGGCTTTCATATGTCTTAAAAAATGTAGGAAAAAATAAAAAAATTTTGGTTATGTAACTTAACCTAACCTGCAGTACACAAATTTCTTAGAACTTCAGTAAGTACCTAGTATTAAACAAATTACTGAATTGTACTCAAATTGTTACTGCAGATTATTTGGGCCGATCTCTAAAAATAAATTTTTTTTTCCAATTGTTTTCCAATTTTGCTACAATTTCCTCTAATTTTCTCATCCATATTGCCAAGAAGAAAAGTGGAGATTAAACGAAAATAAAAGAGACACATTTTTCAATGGCTAGGATGGATAAAGAATAGCTTCTTCGTTTCAACCTTAAAAGCTGCATTCTCTCTGAGAGCTTACAGTTTTATTAACTTTATTAATAGAGTTGACGTAAGAAATCTAGCGTCAGTAAACGTACTCTATTGGATACGAAAGCTTTTACACATTTTTAGTTCTGACCACTCTTTTAACAGAACACTTCACCCTTCAATATTATTTCAGCTAATTAAAGAGTAAATCTTCCCCTAGTATTAACGGATAGAAATGAAACAGAGGTCAATAATGGATTCAAAAGTTTATTTAAATTAAAATAAGTCACAACCGACGTCTGGATTCCAAGTGATATCTTCTTTATCACGGTAGATTGAAGTAGACAAGTGGAATTAAAAATAATAATTAAAAAATATATATATATTAAAACAAAAAAAACTGAAATTTGTAACACATTATTAAACGTATTTATGTAGTTTAATTAAAATAACAATTCGTTTTGCTTTTTATGATTAGTAAAAACACTGAATATTCGTTCGAGTTTGTCAAAAGACAATTTGCAATTGTAATTTTAAATTTTGACTTTAAAATAGAGTTTAATGGAGGGCTTGAACTGGTCATTGTTCATCTCTAATGTTGTTCCACAGTATTACATGTAGATCTAAAGTTTTGTCATTAAACAGTTTTACTCTATAAACTACTTGAAAACGAAATTAGTGTTTGCGAACTGCTAGAAGTGGAGCGATGGAAGTCGAAGTTTTGTTTGATAGCACTCAAAATACAGACTAGTGAAATATTTTATCCCAGGATTTCGATTTTCCATCTATTTCAACAGTTCAAAGAGAATGTTTAAATTTCCAAATTTCATTAAAAAATTACTTTTATTATGTATTAACAGCGAAATAAATTTCAAACAAACGCTGTAGTTTAATATAATTTATGGGACGAGGGGAAATTTCATTATAGTCACTCAAGCAAACTGCAATTTGGCGAGATGAAACCAAGTCTCCATGAACTAGATTTCGATTACTTGTGCAATTATACATTTTTAAGGAGAAAATTTAAACACAAGAAAAACAACGATTTTCTGGCAAAAATTACGAACTAATAGTTGATTGATAGATAAAATATTTTTACAACAAATAGAAGAAATAATAGCACTAAATTTTCCTTGACAAATTACCGTTACCATCGAAAAATAGGAAGGCCTGACGGCTTACGCGTGACGTTATTGCAGGTAGAAGATAAGAAAAGCATTTGTGTCAATTTTAAATACTGCTAAATATGTAATTATAAGTATATTTTAGTAAAGTATTGCAAGATGCCAGAAAACCTTCTGATGCTTATGTGGCGAAAACGGTGCTAGATAAAAAAAATTGGAGACCATTTTTGTAGAGAATTTATTTTTTTACTTCTCTATCTTTTGCTGGTAAAAAAGTACAGCGCTCCAAATGCGTCAAATTCTATTAGAATATAGTGTATGAGCTAACATGTACAGGGTGTTTGGTCTATAAGTACAAAAAAAAGAACCACATGTTCCCTGTTGCATTTCAAACATGAATTTATACACTTTTTGACTTTTGAAATAAAAAAAAAATTAAAAATTATTTTGATTTCTGAGGCCGGCCCTGGTTTAGCGCGCTTATTCCCTAGAGAATAGTCGCCGGTGATAGATAACGCTGTTTCGTAAGTGGCGCTGCTCGTTGCAAACTATCAGCTACGAGAATTCGTATTTCGCCAGGCCCGTATTAAACCGAATTTCAGGGTCAAATTTTCGAACACGAATTGCGTACTTAATTGTCACTCGATTGAAAAATGCTTTTAGACTTTTGTTATTTATTGTGCAAGGAATCCATGATTCTTTTTTTTGTACTTATAGACCTAACACCCTGTATATGGTGCGTGTAGTGGTAGTGGTTCTGAGAAGAATGCTTATTTCGGCATCCGTGGGGATCGTCGGTGGTGAACGATGAATACCTCTTCGGTATTAGGGAGGATATCTCTTCAATATCAGTGGAGAAGGAAAAGCCAATTTATTCAATTATTTACATGGGCCTTATGGCAAGTGTACGGTCAGCAGCTTACACTGGTGTGTGTAATTGTGGCTAAAAACTGCCGATGTTCTATGTAAGGAGAATTATATATCGCAGTACAGAGTGTATTAATTTTTGTTGTTTGATAAGTACCGTGTGTTCCCACAAGAACTACGAAACTGTAGACTTTTACTCACGTATTTGGGGCGGTGCACATTTCTAACTAAAAAAGATGGAGACAAGAATCCGCGACTAAAATAATTTTTGCGCACATTTCCGTACAATTGACAACCTATAGTGGCGTATCAAGCTTTTTACGTTGAAGCTGTGCGGCCTTGTTATTTCTCAATAAGACAGGAAAACTCACCAACTGAAGTCTAAAGTTTTGTATCAAAAATTTATCGCACTCATGATAGAATCAAGATCTATTTTTCTTTTAGATTTACACAGATGTCATTCTCGACTGTTTTAGATCATTCAGGAATATCTTTTAGCATATTTTAGATCACTCTCAAACATTGTAAATCATTCTCTAAAAATATGAAACATTCTAAAACAGCCATGATCATTACCGGACATTCCAAACTACTCTCGAAAAATCTGGAACGTTCCAGGACATTCTAGAACATTCTAAATTATAATTTCGATCTGATTCAGTCACAAAATAAAGCCTAAAAGCCAAACGTATCATTTTTTAAAGTAATGAAACCCAAAAATAGATGTTCTGATGTTCGTACTTCATAAATTAAAAATAATAATACTGTAAATCAGTCTAGGGATATTTGTCATCCACAATAGAGAAAATTGAATTTCAAGGGGTGACATTTATATATAGATGTATTCTTCCTGGTCTCTAAATGTGTTCACAGATCTCGAAAAAGATTATCTTTACGTGTTCGCGTCAGTAAAAGGACTCATCGTCAGTCAGATTTCCTTTGAGGGTTCCATCTTTTAAATTTTCGCCGTTTCTCATCCAAGTTCATAAAGACGGTTGAACATATAGCCGACAACCTCTTTATGTGATTTGAAGACGTAAATGAGGTGAGGGACAGAAAGAATTCGGTTCTTTTTTTGGTCTAGTGAACGAAAAAAAGAATAATTCAGTGCCCTTTCGGCAACAGCTTTGAGAAAATTTATGTACCTACCACATACCATTGACTCCTTATGTAATGTACAGAACATACGACCGAAATGCTGAATAAAACATTTTGTACTCTTACAAAAGAAAATAAACATTACCCCAAACGCATCGTAAAAACACAGTTAGATATAATGGTCTAGTTCATTTCATTTTGGCCGAAAATCTTTACAGACACTTGTAGAATTTTTTCATTTCATATTTTCCTACTTCTAAACTAAAATAAGATTAACACTAGCTAGTTTGGTTTACCGATGCTTCGAAATGATGAAAAAAAAAACATCCGCTTTTCCCAGACCTAAAGCGTTCCAACCAAATCGAAAAGTTTTCTTGAATTTTCCGGAAGCTCATACGACTTAGAAAACTAATTTCCATTAAAGTCAAACCGTTTCTGAATTCCATTAAAAATAACCTAGCGTAAATGATTATTCTGGATTACCCCAGAAAATTGTGAAAGACACCTTAGGTCATTTTTGACCATTCTAAATCATTATCTAAAAATATGAAACGTTCTGAAACGTTTTAGGTTACTCGAAAATGCTCCATAGTATTTTCAAGGAATCTGAAATATTCTGGAACGTTCTTAAAGATTACACATCACTCTCGAAAAATCTAGGACATTCTAGAATATTTTTGATCATTCTCGAACATTTGAAAACATTCTCAAAAAAATATGGAACATTTTAGACCATTCTCGAACATACCAAATCATTCTCGAAAATATACAACATTCTATTCTGGATTATTTTAAAACATTTCAAATCCTTTTTAAGGAATCAAACATTCTGGATAATACTAGAAGATTATAAATCACCCATCTTCAAAACATTTCGAACGGTTTCAAACATTTCAGTTCAATGTAGAACATTCAAGAACATTCCGGAACATTCCTGCATAGTCTAGAACTTACAGAAAAGTTCTCTGTTGTTCTTTGACATAGAAGATGTCGCTCAATAGATTTTCCCCTCGATTTACAGAAAATAAAATGTTTTAGACGAAAATAGATGTACCTATTTTATTACACTTATTATGTACCACACACTTCCACCTACTTTCACCCTTCTACATAGATGGGTCTGTCTACCATCAAAACTGCAATAAGTAGGTGGTATACGTTGTCATAGAGAAAAATCAGGACAAACAGTACCAACCCTGTCATTTTTTTTTTTCATTTTTTTATTTGTCATTTCGATTTTAATGGAAAACTGAGTTTTGTTTTTGGTTTAGTTTATGAAAAAAATTCTGTTGCCCTTATAATAAAATTTGGGTTAAAGCAGAAATTTTATTTTAACATCAGCATCAAATTTTTATGTCAAAGTCTATAAGAAATACTTTGTCAAAGTGTGAGATTGGTAAAAAAAGATAATTGCGGTTGAATGAGTAAATGGTCTCCTTAATGAGATAGTTCGTCGGGTAATCAATTATTACCTACCGAAAGTCTTCCCGCTTGGGGCCCAACGCCTGTCAAATCGATCCCCGAGTTGCCAAGCCTAATCCAGTCCATAAGAGAATGACCCGGAGAAAGGGCATGTTTATTTCTGGGATTACCTAAAAAAAATAGAATAGACTCAACAACTGTCCACCCGAAAAACAAAAACAAGATATAAATACATCCCTCCAATGAAATAGCATTTTCAAAATAAAGCTAGATATCGATACTTTAAAATATGAAAAGAAAACAGATAATTATATGATTTTTTTATGACATTCAGATAGGACAAATTTCTTTTTGTTTTCGTGCCAAAAATAAAATACCACGAGGCACAAAGAATGAAGGATTCATAAAGGTAAAGACAAGTAGAAATTCAATAATCCTGTAGGTTTATATAAGGTTAAGTTAGGTTGGGTTAGGCTAAAATGACTGACATTTGTGGCTTCATATAGCAGCAGCATCTACTCATGACCAAGTCATGTTATTCTAGAGGGTTAACAGAAGATTTCTTCAGAAATATTAAAATTAGCGATATATAATAAGTTCTTAAAACGGTGTAATTTAAAACACCCTGTACGTATACAAGGGGTTCAAGATGCGAATCAAATATTTCACCTTAATTTGAACATCTGGAATTCATTAAATTACCCTTTCCGCAATTTTTATTAAATTTCTTGGAGACCGACGTGAGGAAATCGACAACTTTTCACTTCATCGATCGGGAAAAGCATTCGACCTCCAAACAATAAATTAAACTCAATCGAATTTTCTCATTTAAAGAAGCAATTACTTTTTTAGGGTATGTACAGTAAACAAAGAGCATGAATGGGAATCTTTATCTTGAAAGGACTCGCTGCTGTTTATCCCGAAATTTATTACCTACTGTTTTATGTAGGAAGAAAAAGGCAAAAAGTTTTCCACTTGTTTTCAAACACATTTGGTCTGAAGTAATTTCACACCACCAAACAAAATAAAATCTACTTAAGAACGGAAGTAAAGTGGGCATTTTTTATAGCTTGGCTATGAACATTTGGACTTCCCCGAACCAGAGGGACAGTAATTACTGTAGCATAGATAAATGTCATTCATGAAACAATTGAACATATTTATACTAAAATTGGCAAATAAAATTGATTTTCTGTTAGTTTCTTTTGCTAATATCGTGATAGTTGTGGAACTAACAGATCTTCAGACTTTTGCGCATGCTCACTGGATAAATACGCATGCGCGTAACTACAGATTTGATTCCCTTTACATTATTCGTAGTACAAAACATCCTTCACGCATGTGCAATCCACACTTGTCGATTTTTTTATTTCATTAATAGTTTTTGCCTTATATATTTTCTATTTTATACAAGGATAAGAATAAAATAAAAGATCTTCTACTAAGAATGCTGCAATATTTCTCAAACAAATAATTTAATTACGTATTCAACTTTGTACGTAATTCTATTTAGCTGGAAAGTTCAAAAGCGTTGCGGGTCTTTTTTAAAAGAAGGGACAATGTAATATCTTTCCAGATGTTATCTTCCTTTTTTCACTTTTCCCTACGAATCGGAATATTTCTTTTATTTCAGACCTCGAAAAACCCGTGCTTCCGCAAAGCGCTTATCTGCAGTCGTAAAACTGATGTACGCTGCAATGATTTTTAGCATTTCACACTTTAAAAAGTTACATTGAAAAATAAGGACACATGTATCAATTGTAACAAACTACATATAAACGAGAATATTTAAAATTAAATAACACTTTTAATAAATATATTAAATTATAATACTAATAATTACTATAAATAATATATTACAGATTCAAAAGTATATATTTAGGATATTAGACTTTTATGTCAGAGCTATCTATCCAGCTAATTTCGAGAAAATCACCCTTATTATTTACCCAGTAGTCATCTAGCATATATTAGCGTTACGATCTCGTACATGGAAGTTTTCCGGATTCGATCTTTTTTTACAAAAAATATGAGATTAGCTTAGTTTTCCGTTTGATCTTATATAAGGCTATCCATCATCAAAATCCCCTAAAAGAATATTGTTCAACAACAGCCGAATACCGTATTATCTGGTCAGATATAAATCATCAAAGTATTACCTTTGGGGCCTTTGTTGGAGATATCTGACTACGTATGTCCTTATCGAACCTATTCATGATAGGATGCTGAGAAGTGGCCAAGGTAAAACGTGCTGGGGATAATGACGACAATGGATGAGTTCAGGATCGATAAAGGATTGTTGGATCAAACCATATCCGTCCTTACTAAGGAATAAACATCGTGCTAGGAATATTCAAACAGCGAGTTCTACTTAAAGAACTCGATATTTTTATAAATGCAAAATTCGATGGAAATCGAAACGAAAATCTATTTAAAAACCTCATCCAAAAGTAGGTCATGAATATTTTAATATTGGACACAGGAGGAAAGCATTTTAAAAAACAGATTATCAGTCTGAGTCTGGGTTTTCCAAAATATTAAATCTCATATCTCTCATATGTCATAATTTTGATTGAAGTAGATTACTCAGCTGGTTAAATTCGAAACGCAAGAGACGCTGTGTAAATTCTATGAGTAGATTTGAGTAACAATTTTACAAATTTCACACTTACACAGACACAACACACTCAGCTATCGCTTAACGCGATTAAACCATGGAGCTTCCAGCATTCATCTCAAAACTTTCTCAAACGCAAACAAACGGAATCTCTAAAAGAAAAGACAAGTCGCTCAGTCAGTTTGGGGAGAATTCCTAACACCGTTCGAAATCAAATTAAAGGGATGATAAAGGACTAAGTGCAGAACTAACAGATGGTACCTAAGAGAGCGCCAACAGCTTCTCGAAAATCTCATTAACACGGGAGGTTGCAGCATTAATACATCAAAAGTATAATAGAAAAAGAAATGAAATAAAACCAAAAACATTTCATGTAAAGCAGGCGCCAACAGTCACAAGTTCGTTCCGCATTAGCAGTTAAAAAGTTATCAGATGTCATCTAAAGCCCAGCCCTTAAATCTACAAAAGAAAACTCTACAAACCCTAGTGTGTAGAAAGTTTTGTCATTTAGGAATAAAACTTTTCAAAATAATAAGAGTTCTCAAGCAACAAGTGGGAGCTTCAACATTAAAAACCCACCCCTAAAGTGGAATTAGGTAGTTTGTCTTAAAGAAAAAATTATATTCGTTAATAATTTTTCCAGTAAAATTCTACATAATAAATGTTGTATTACTTAAATTGTTTACAATAAAAGTTTTCGATAAACCAGCTATTGAAGTTAATAATTTTTTTTTATTACGCCAATAATCTAACATCTTCGTTTCGTCAAGTAGTGTAGGTTTGCCGTTTCGCGGGCGTAGCGGAGCCAACCCGTGGACCGGTCCTTGATTGTTGTGTCATGCAACCGGCCGAGTTATACTACTCTTGAATCAAGATGTTGGACTCGTAGAATTCGGGTCTGTTGAATTAAGTTTTCATAAAATCCACGTAAATATCCAATAACTGATAGTATTTAAGAAATAGCTATAGATAATAAATAATTAAACGCCGTCACTTGTTACATGAATCAATCAATAACTTCAGCAGAGACGCCTTTTTTAGTGTCCAAAGTTTCGGGGCTTACTGTAAAACCTAACGTTATCATACAAACATTACCATCCACCTCTCCCCTAAATCTCTTCGTAGTCATAAAATACGTTGGGAAAGATTAAAGAACAAACTTTAGGGGAATAGGTGTATATCTCGAACCATAAAATAGGTAGATGTGACAAGAGAAATATCCCTTCGACACATTAATTACAAACAAGTATAAATTCTGTCTTATCTCTTTTGTGTCGAACGAACTTCGATGTCCGATTTTAAAAAATATGGTGACAGTTTGGACGATACGGTGGGTAATATAAAAGCACTTCCAAGGTCGATATTCGCAGAGAAGAGTTGATCGCAGTGTAAACTTCTAAAATGAAGGGTAAGGATGATTGTAACGGAAGGAATACAGTTTAATCTCTTAATTACAAGAAAAGGTCACGACCATTAGTTACTTGACCTCCGATGTATCTATACTAATATAGATTATGTTTGGTCAGCATTCTGGCTAAACGACCACACGCGGGCCTACTAGTTCTCATCAGTGCGCAATGATCATTGAGAAGTTAAGATGAATATAATACCACAGACGGAAAGTTAGAGCCATCTAGGTGCAATTTAGGTTCAACACCAGAAAGGATCCTTCGGTTTAAGAACATCCATTGCCAAAAAGACCAACAAAGAAATCTTACAACACATTATACAAGCAACATTAGGTCAGAATCCCAATACGCACAAATGGCGTTCACATGCCATTCAAAGCATATTTTGCAATTCAAAATGGGACATTCATTTCAAACATGAAGACTGGACAAAAGTGTATGATTAATTATATGTTCTTACGTAATTATATTGTACGCAATTACCGAACTCGGTCACGAAATTCAACTAGAACGCGATGTGGTTTTCGTAAATATTCCACACAAAGTTGCGTATTATCAGGATTATCCATAATATACGAATAGCCGATAAATATAAAAAGATATGTCAGTTCAACGACATCTATGATAATGACAGTTTGTTAGTTGTCCAAATGTTGTCTTTTTGACTACGTATTTTCGATTTTACTTTATGGTCAAAATATTTAACGAACCTATAGACCCAACCATTAACCTAAGCCAATTTCATGTTCAGGATCAAACCGAAGAATACTAACACATGCAGTTAGATTCAATTTTTAGCACTTACACAAATACTCAAATTAAGTTTTTGGATGAAGTTAGTCGAGTTAGTAAAAGAATACGACATGCGCAAACCCAAATCAATATATTCCACCCTCTATGAAATACAGACTGAAATCTCTAAATCTTGTTCAATTTCTCTCCCCAATCCTGCGTAGTTTGTTAATCGGCCTTTTAGGCATCATAAACGTAACATATGAGCTGTACTTGTGCTTGAATGTCATGGATAATTAGATCGTTCAACTCGATCCTGCTTTATCATCTACCAGTATGAGCGTTACCTTTATTAATGTTTTACTGAGATCCTAAGCCTACATTTATATAGCTAAATAGGCTTAACACAGCCTGTTATTCTTCTGCGTCCTGACATAATACGTGTCGAATCGTTACCATCGTGAGACAAGGCCTGCGCGCTGATCACGTAACCACCTATGCTGTGCATGAGCCTACTATCAGCGCGCAGGGCTTTTCTAACGATGGTAACGGTCGAATATGGTTTCGGTATATGTAAGTTGCACCACACGATCAGATGAAGCTGAAAACAATTTAATTCCCAAATAGGTCATTGGTATAGTTGAACCACCGAATACTATAGTTAAAAAAAAAACACCTAAATGATGTGCCAAACAACTCACCCATAGACCTAACACATACACTTATTTTGATGTTTAGATCTAAGTTAGATTTTTAAAATTAAAATAATCAGTAGTAAGGGGACAGTGATGGAATACGATGAATCTAAACCAAAAGTGCAATTAGTTAAATGAGGAGCTTCTTTTTCTTAAACATTAGATACTTTCAGTTGTCGTTTTGTTATCAGTTATGGAGTAGCTATGATACTTGCGATATTTATATTCACGCGATCCCCGTATTTATGAGGCCGTTAGAATGCGCCATTTTATCCTGCAAAGTAGATAAAATGGCGCACTGTTTAGTATACATTGTTCCAGCACTCTACTGGAAGAAAATTCACTGAAATTATGAATAATTTTCACTTAATTTTATGTTTAGTAAACATTATGAAAAACAGTACACCAATCCTACAATCTAAATATTTCCACAAAGACGAAGACACGTTAAAATGACATTTAATTTAAAACATAAGTCTCAAAAACAATCCACAGGGTAGTCTCATTTACTGCATTCTGCATGACTCCTGCAAACACAAAGCAGTCAAAATTTTGGATTCTTGTTTCAATCTGGTTTCTTTACTTCCCTACTCTAGTTTCCCAAAGATACCATCGTACGTAAAATTACCCACTATCCTTTTAATTATGTAAATGGTTAGTCAGGATACTCGAATATGGTTTCTAAATAGCTCCAAATGATATTTGTTTATTTTCAGGATTTCAAACATCATTTATAACCCCTTGTAGTATACAAGTAGTATCTGAGAAAAGCTGACCTATTAAGTTTCACGAATAAAAATTTAATTTAGTTCAAATGATGATAAAACAGCCCTTGCACTTTTTCGATGACTGGCTGCCATTTGCTTTCTTCTACTTTAAGGTACCTATATAGTACGAGTTGCACATTGAGTCCCTAGATGGCAATACCTTTCAATATCAGACACAGGTGTAGGTCATTGTATCCTTTGCGTAGGCTACCATAACCTTCTCGGAAATTAAATAACTACTTATATAACTATTTAGGGAATAAATTCGAATGTAGCCCCTTGTTTCTCCTGTTTTTGAAATGCCAATATTTCATTAAGTTGATGTTCATCGTTAATGTCTTTGAACTTCTCCAATACACACCATAACAAAGATACCTACCCCTAACTACAGCACACATCAAATTCTGGTGAAACGTAACTATGTCATTTAATTATCAGCGCTAGTAAGGCAAAGTGCACTCAAGCTGTTATATATTCCTTGGATGTCATCAATTTAATATCAAGGCATTGCTAAATTCATATCATCATTTAATATGTACATTATATGCGCCCAAGTATCCAACAAACTTTCTACAATTTCCATTATCCGAACCACAATTTCAAATTGAATTTATTATTTTTACCAACTTCACACGATATTCCATTTTCATAGAATTGACTTTCATAGACTCTGTATGAATCCTTTGTAATGTTAAATAGATATTTTATATTCGATTTAGCTACTAAAATCTGCATTTAATGGAATCGAAGATCTTCTTTGAAGCGAAGCTGCATCTACTAAACTAAAACCAGTGGCGTAACAACACTAAGACGAGAAAGGGCAATGCTCACTCGCCAATCATTCTGATTAAATCAATTAAATCAAATGAACTTATGGACTATGTTCTGGAACCCATAGATACCAAAAAAGTGATGACATCTTATTTTTGGAGAATGGAATGCTCTATAAAGAAGACCTAGTAGAGCACCTGAACATTTTACAAAGAAACAAATGAAAACGTGCCCTTAAAAGTCAACCGTAATGATTATTTCAATACAGAGCCGTGCTCCGGACATACACCTTTCATAATCGTTTTCAATTGTCCAATTTTACCATTCTGCGTAGGTGGTAATTATGTTCCGGACATTACCAGCAATGTCAGGTCACTGCGTTTAATCTAATTGAAATAGAATAAGCGGATGATACGCTAATTGATTTGATTTGGATGGCAGATATGCAACTAACAACGACTCATGTTGCCCATGTTCCAAATGATGATTAGTTATTAGTCAAACGTAAATAAATGGCCTTGCAGGGTGGTATTTTGGTACCTCTTCTTTTATTCATGGCTGTATTAGGTAGCATTACATAAATAGCTGACCAAAAATTTAAAATTCTGGAAGAGGTAATTTATTACCATCAAGTACCTACGCCTTGTATCGATTGATAGAGGAACATGAAACGATTCTGCAATAAAGTACAGGAACGGACTTTTATTGGAGGAATAAATTCAACTTTCCAATATTTTCCTTCAATATAGAGGGGAAGAATACAAAAGTTCCTGAGGGACTTGATAATAACGTTAGCAGTGCAAAAACAGTATAACACAAATAAATAAAACACAACCCACGAGGGCTGAAGCATTTTTGGAGAGGAAAACCACAAACCATCAAATATGGACCAAAAATGACCCGAAGGAAGAGTTTTGCATTTTTTCCTCTATTAAATCATCAGAACACGCACCAAAGGTCCTAAAGGAGTCTCATTACCATTTATCTTAAACACCCACTTTAAAAACTAACCAATTACTAAATCAATTTACCTTTGTAAAAACCAAATCAAGAAAAAAACATAAGTCATTGATCGAAAAAAAAAAGAATCAGAATAATCACTATCGAAGGCCAATTAATTCCTGAACATTTAGATTGGAATATATGGGGACGAGGAAATCGTATTTTATGTCCGGATATTAAAAAGATATCAGTCGTTGACATCTTTTTTTGACCCGTCAACATATAATGTGAGATCAGAGGAAAAGGAAAGGAATGATGAAGATATGGAAGATCAGTTATGGAATTTGTAATACAAACCGTCATAATGACGAAAATCCAATTAGAAGAAAAAATGTCATTAAAAACTTTATAAATTATACAACGATAAAATCTGATAACCAATCTATGTTGTGCTATTCTATTCTGAAACTTTCTGATGGAAACTAACTATTCGATGAAAATTCATGTTTAAGCACAGTAACATAAAAAAACAAAAACTTGTATTACTTTCATGACTTTTTATTAAGTGACATATGTTTCGCCATAACATTGGCTTCTTCAAACTATTGTCCCTTACACATAATTGTATTTGGTTAAAATAAATTTAAAAGAATTGTCATTGGTCATTAAGGATTAATCATAGTTTCTTAAATGTATTTATTTCCAGATATTTATCGATCACATTTAACCCACCCCCAACATCCCAGCAACCACTACCAGGCACCACCTTAACTCCTAGATCACCCCCCATTCCTCACACCACCTCCACCCTTTTGTTTCCTGCTAGAAGCTCTCAATTTTCATAAAAGCGATTATATGTTAGGAATTTGAATTTTCAAAGTGGAAAAACCATGTGAAGGGGTGGTTTGCGTGTCCATATATACGTGTATAATGTACTTGCGAAATTTCATTTAAATCCGACTAGTAATTTTGACTGTGTTGATGGAAGAGCTAAAAATATGTAGACCAGATAAGCAAATGTCAAAGGTTATTCCATTAGTATTCCATTTTTACAATTTCGATTGAAACCACCAGTAGATAATAACCATTCGACATTTCATTTGCGATATAATGAAGGTATAAGTATTAATGGTGCAGACATTACCACAAGGTTTGAATTGCATGTTACATCAAAAGTATTATACATAACAGACCGCCCATTAAATGTAAAGAAGCGCCAGCATACAAAACAGTTACCTGTCCAAAACAACCCAAAAAAAAAATCGCAAATGGAATACTAAACAGCCATCAAAAACCTGAAAAGAAGTAATCAATAATGTGGAACACATTCCCGTACACGAGCACAGGAGAGAATACTTTTTGACTCACAAATCTAGGACGAATTAAAACAAACAATAGAACAAAGAGGGATAGGGATAAATGCAACCACTTTTTTATATAGGTAATGTTTGAACCATTACATGTATCTCCACTATCATTTTGAGATAAATGAAGAAGTCGTTTGTCTAGAATATTCTCTGAATATAGGGGGTATTATGAAAAATGTCTAATGGTGACTGTACCAATGGAACTGAAACATTTTTTTAACAAAACAATTGAACTGTTCAATCGACGGATGTAAATGAAAGCGGACCCGCTATCAGACGACTAACGTAAACCACAGTACCTGCAGAACTTTCAGATACACGCTGTATAATTTGGATTTTTAAAATTACGTTTCATTAGAAAGTCAGTACTTCAATGAAGGTTCAAGGTTTTACATTATGACCTTTGAAGTAGTAAACAAAAACGCCATGTAGGTACAATATAAAATAAGTAATAGAAACTTTGACGACGTAGAAGAACTGATAAAGTTTAAAAAACTCACTTACCTGATAATCGCATCGAAGTATCTGCCAGACATCGACTTGAAAATTTGGAGTGAGAACAAAGAAACAAGAAGAAGCCAATCCGGTCGAACAGATCCAAATCCATAAAAGAAATTAAGTAAGTTTGAGAAGGCGAAAAAACATAAAGAATTCTACAGCCACGCCATTTGCAATGTCTTTCGCTAAGTGGCTGGGGAATTGTCAATGACAAAAAGCTCAATGAAACGAAAACGAGGAGACCGTTGAAAGATGTCTAAAAAATTAGGCACCTACGTGTTCAGAAGCAAAGAAAAACAACGTTGAGATTTAGACAAATGAGAAAATATTTTTACTTTGGACAAGAACTTTCAGTGTCGTACCAAATATTACCAAGGATTATGCATTTACAAAACGCCAGAAAAAAATAAATTGTAGATGTATCAAATAACACACTATGAAAATGAAATGAATTCCTCATTAAACAATAAGAAAACATTTATATATATAATTGCTGGTTGTCTTAGAAGTTGTGTAATATTAAAATGGATGACTCCTTATCAATTGCGATATTTCAAAATATCCCTCACGTCAAATCTAATACCAAATCTCGACTAAATTGACGGAATGATAAATGGGAGTTGTTCTCTGAAAAATAAGGAGTTTCGTTATTAAACCCCGTTTTACTGCTCCAATCAATCTGACTAGCATTTTTCGTCAATATTTAATTGTTACTTTTGAAAACATGAATTAAAACTATACTTTGAAAAGGAGGGAATTGAGTAAACGACATTAAAAAGTATTTTCGTCAACCTAATTGATAAAAAAGATACCTAAAAAAATATTCTATTGCTTTTGTGATATAATTTAGGTTAAGAAAGTGGGTAGATCAGGTCGACTTCGAATAAATAGGGTTAGAATGTACTAAATGTTGCAGAAAAAATAGGAAAAGTAAATAAAAAAAAATTGTTGACGTGATTACCATCCACCAAAAATAAGGAGATAAAATACACTCCACTCCCCGTTGGTGTTTATAAAACTCATTCATTTCTCCTATTGATCAACAAAAGCGTTGAATTTAATAGACAAAAGATTCTAAATTTTAGGAAAAGGTTTTATTCAAATATAATAATAAATTTAACACCTGACGAGATGATGAGAAATGTCAAGTGCAGAACAAATAGTAGAAGTGAAGTTTTGGGTTGAAGATCTAAAACTGCATCAATGTTTTATTGTTTTATTGTAGGAAACTCGAACATACTTTGGTGCTTCTGGAAATATTACCCAATGGCTTACTGAAGAGATTTGGCAAGATAAAAATCCAATACAATTTAATAATTGAGGAAATTGTTTCCAAAATGCAACATGACTATTTTTTCCAAAATTCGGTACCTACTATAGACGGAGTCACGAATCGAACGATAAAAAAAACAAATTGTACATAGAACATGGCAGTTACTTTCGATATAGAGTGAATCAGAGATAAGAATCTTCTGTAGTGTTTCAAATTTCATCCAACATACCTCTATACTATAAGAGTTACTGCAGAACTGACCTGAAGGAAGAATAAAATACTAAAACATAGCGGCGGGTCTGAAGCTGATAGTGACCCGCCTAAGGTCACGTCGAAGCCTGCGGAGGCCCCTCAGGGGCCACTGCGAAGCTTAGGTATCACCGTGATAACGGCAGTTCTAAGGCCAAGCCCGCAGGTGTAGGCGAGGCTGAGGAAAGGTCGGCAAAGAGGCCCAGCGGCTACGAGACCTCTCTGGAGGGATCAAAGTCCAAGGGCAAAAGTGGTACCAAAGTTGGGCTTAGGGCGAGAGCCCTGAGTCTAGCGGAGGAAAGACAGAGCAGGGCCAAGATGTCGGAATCCTCTTCGGAGGAGGAAGGCAAATGGGTCCGACAAGGTGCCAAACCCAAGGCGAAGGCCAAGGGTATAGGCACCAAAGACGACAAGGGAGGGAAGGCTGCGGAAGGGTCGAGGGGCCCTAACCTCCCTAAAGGCTAAAGATGGCAAAGGGGCTAAGACCAAGGCGGAGGCCAAGGTTGGGAAGTCCGAGAATGCCACAAGAAGCCTTGTCGTCAGGGTGGAACGGGTCCCGAGATCGAAAGAGTCGGTCGCAGAAGGGCCAAGGTGGCGCCCACAGTATTGAAGCCCAAAGGGCCTGAGAGCGTTGTGCCTCCGACGACGGAGGTGGCTCGAAAGGAACAGCGGGCAAAAGAGATGAAGAGAATAAGGCAAATCGGGGATAGACTCCGTGTCTTTCTCCTCGATGAGGCAAACAAGGTCTCTAAGGTTGCTGCCCGGTTTATACTGGACCAGTACGCCGAATGCGAGGACATCCTGTTGGAGGTTCTCGTTGAGAAAGAGATCGCCTTGACGGAGCGTCCGATCGTGGCGGCTCCCCAGGCAGTGCGATTAGGGGTGTCGTTTGCGGACAAGGTTAGAGAGGGGAAACCCAAACCGGCAAAACCTGTACAGGTGGCGCCAAGCCGGGTGAAACCTCAGAAGCCTAACCAAAGTATAGCAAAAGGAAATAGAAATGAAAACGTGGTCAAGTCCGGTAATAGGGCTGCCTCTAGGGAGATGGGTGTTGCGGTGATCGTGAGGTCGTCCGGCAACAAACTCTCTGCTGATGAGGTTAAGGCCAAAGTTCTAGTAGTCGGTAGTACGCTCGGCCGAGTTCGGGTGTGCGCCCTGCGAAGGGTGAAGGAGGGAGTAGTCATCGAGACGAAAACCTCCGCCGAAGCAGAGGTCTTGCTGAAAAGCGACGAGCTGAAGAAGCAAGGCCTATCGGTTAATCACCCTCAAAAGATAGGACCGAAAGTCCTGATTAAGGACGTGCCTTCGGCCTTATCGGACCAGGAGAGCCTTAGGGACCTCCAGGCCAAAAACGTGGGGGAGGTGATCTCACCCGAGTTCAGCTCCCGGGTGGCGATAAGAGGTAGGAGGAAGGCTCCTGCTGTACGGAAAGGTGCAAGTGGTGCATGTAACTCTGAAGAGACGTGGGTGACCCTGGAGGTCACACCCCGAGTCAAGGAGTACTTGCTCGGGGAGAGGAGAGTGTACCTCGGCATGCAGGCATGCCGCGTAGAGGACACAGACGACGTCTTGCGGTGTTTCAGGTGCCTTGGGTTCGGGCACAAAACCGCGAGCTGCCGAAGCAAAGGCTCCGCACTCTGCTTCCACTGTGGTGAGAGCGGTCACAAGCTGACGGACTGCGACGGTCCTGAACGCTGTGTGAACTACAGGGACAGGAAATTGCCTGACGGTCACCCGACCAGGGCGAGATCCTGCCCCTTGTACAAGCAGGCAGCTAGGGAGAAAGCAAGTAAGTACGCGTGAATGACAGAAACTACCATAAAAGTCCTCCAATTGAACTGTAGGAGATCTATGTGGTCATGTGCGAAGTCGGAACGCTGATGCGTGAGAATGGGATATGCGTGTCCCTACTACAGCAACCATATGCCGTAGATGGCGGCGTCCGGGGGCTCCCCTCCGGAATGGTGATCGTGGGGAAAAAGGGCAGAGCGAATCCCAAAGCGATTGTGGTTGTTGACGACTCTGAGGTTGATGTAGACCTCGGCCAAGATCTGACCGTGTGCGAGACGTTTGCCTACCTAAATGGCCCCTCCGGTGAGACGTATGTCTGTTCTCAGTATTGCCAGTTTAGTGGTGATATCGAGGATAGCGTGCGTATGATGGAGAGGGTCATAGCTAAGAGTGGCAGGGGTACGCTGCTTATCGGCCTGGATGCCCATGCTGAGTCGCCACTGTGGCATAGCAAGGCCATGAGGGGCCGTAGCGAAAAGGTCGTGTGTGAGGAATATCTAGAACAGGTTATCCTGACCCAGGACTTAGAGGTTCTAAACGTCCCAACGGAGGAATATACTTTCGCGACGGACGTTGGAGCTAGTGATGTCGATGTCACCCCCGCGAGAGGGCTGCGCGGAGATGTCATGTGGAGGCTAGAGATTGAGTTAGCGGTAGGCAAGCTCAAGGCCGGCAAGGCACCTGCAGTAGATGGGATTCTGCCCGAAATGCTCAAACGACTGTGGAGGGTGGCCCCTGAGCACGTAGCCTGCCTCTACGATAGGTGTGTGCAAAGCGGCAGAGCTTGGGAGGGTGGTGACCCTACTCAAGGCTCCAAACAAGGATCCAACCGACCCCGGGTCGTACAGGCCTGTGTGCCTCCTACCGATCCTGGGGAAGGTTTTGGAGAGGCTAATGGTTTTCCGACTGCGAGCTAAGCTGGGCGACCGGCAAAGTGATAAGCAGTTCGGTTTCAAGTCGGGCCAGTGCACTGAGAGTGCCTGGAGTGAAGTGATGCTAACGGTGAACGGGTCTGGAAAACGGTATGTTCTGGGCCTGTTTATTGACTTCAAAAGCGAGTTCGACAACTTACACTGGAGCCGTATCGTCGCTAAGCTCCAAAAAGTGGGATGCGAAGAGCTAGCGCTGTGGCGTAGCTACTTCCACGACATAGAAGTTAGAGCCTACGGATCGAGAACCCACGTGAGTAGGCTGGTCAAAAGAGGATGTCCCCAGGGCTCCGTGATCCAGAGTGCTGGAATCTAATGATGGATGACCTGCTCACTGAGAACGGGGATAGTGGTACCTGCGTTGTGGCCTTCGCCGATGACCTGTTGGTATTGGTAGAGGGAAACAGTCGCAGGGAGTTAGAACACCGAGGTAGCACTGCTCTAGAGGTTGCTGAGAGATGGGGAGAGTCGGTTGGAGTGGCCGTCTCGACCCAGAAGACGTGTTGTTTGCTGCTGAAAGGCAGGCTGGCTGCTACGAGGCCACCCTGTGTTAGAAGTGGCAACTTCACAGCGGAGTATGTGCGCAGGGCCCTTGAAAAGTGCTGCGCACGGAGTGGGGGCTAGCCAAGCGGGCCGTACGCTGCGTATTTAAAGGCCTGCTGACGGCTTGCGCCCTGTATGGATCAAGCGTTTGGTACCAGACGCTCCGTACACAGAAAGGAAGGGCGATGTTAAGAAGGTGCGAAAGGGTAGCGTTGTTGGCATGCCTGAAGGTGTGTCGTACGGTCTCAACAGACGTCATGCAAGTTCTCATGGGAGAGATTCCGTGGGAGCTAGAGGCGGAGAGGCGTGCGCTCACTTTTAAGGCTAAGCGCGGACTACCGATAGAACCCGGTGACGTAGTCAGGGAGGATGAAATCGTCGGATAGAGGTGCGCAAAGAGTTGGAGCGAAGGTTGTCACGAAAGTGGCAAGACGGGTGGGACCTGTCGGTAAACGGCCGAGTCACATACCGTTTCATTCCGGACGTTCGTACCGTGAGGTCGAGCAGATGGTTTGACCTAACCTTGGTTGCAGGGTACTTGATCACCGGACATGGTAGTATGAACGGGTTCTTGTACAAGAGAGGATTGGCAGAGAGTGAGGCGTGTATTTGTGGGGACCCCGTCGATAGTTGGGAACACTTGCTGGTCAGGTGCCCTCTCTACGACGATATCCGAGACCTTGTACATCTCGGCGTATTTTGGGAACCCACGGGAGAGCCGAATGTAAGACAGGTCCTGGTAACGAAAGAGAGACACGACGCCCTGAACGCATTTGCGAAAAGGCTATCTGAGAGACGGCGACAGCTTGACAACGCCTGATGAGTTAAAACGTACTTAATAAGAGAATGTATACGTACTAATGTTAGTAAAGTAAACGCACGGGAGTGGGGGTAGGACCGCGACGCAACGTGCCGGTAACGATGCGATCGCACCTATCACTACTACGGGGTGGACCGACCCCGCGTACCCGAGGTAGCCGTACTAGCAGATAGTGTAAGGTGACGCAGGGGGTGATGCTGGCATCACTTCGGGGAGTACCGACCCCGCGTACCCGAGGTGAACGGGAAACGGGTGTCACCCAGCGAGGGGTGCTCCGGAGTAACCGTTGGACACCAGTATCCCTACACTGGTACCTCGGGGGCGGTGGGGCCCAGGAGTTCGCTCCTCCCCCGTCATTTGGTGTTGGACTCGAGGGGACAGTTGGTTGAAAGCCCGCATGCTGGGTAGGGGTTGTGCTGCCGGGGTGTCCGCTCCATCACGCAGTTCCCGAAACAAACATCGTAGAAGGGTTAGATAGGCCCAAGCCGGGGATCACTCGCCTCGTTGGCCCTCAGTAGCTTTGGCCGCCGGAATTTGACCCGGCAGGTCGTTCCCGGGGGTCGACCCCCGGGAACCAACACCATTCCACCAGGTTCGACCTGTGCGGTTTGGCGTGTAAATAAGCCCATCGGGGGCAGGTGTCGCACGTTAAATCTCGACAAGTTGTCGTCATATCTCCGTAGCTTAGTGGTTAGAGCAATGGCGCGTAAAGCCAGAGACCCGGGTTCGAATCCCGGTGGAGACGTGATGACAGAAATAGATTTTTCCTCATTAAATTGAGGTAATTTGTAGATAGTCTTGAATTCTAATTAATATCTTTAAAATCACCACAACTAAATATTTCTCGATCCTTCATTGTTAATATATTTTTCATTTTCCAATAATATCTTTAATTTGTTTCATTTCTCCATGCGGTAAAATTCGAATGTCTGACATTGACAATTTCTACAACTTTACAAAAGCAGTTTCTGATAAAGAAAGAGAAATGGCATTTTGCGTTGGTAGAAAACTTCGTTTGAAATTCTTAGAAACAGGTTCAAAATTTACGTAATCTGAGTCTTTTCGGCTGACACTATTCTTTATAACTTTTAGGTACTAAGAAAAGGTATTTTCTTGGAATGAATAAAATTACAGAAAAAAAAAACACGAGAACGGGAACCGAAAACTGTGTGTTTTGAAGAATAAAAAACATTTCAGTAACAACTATTGTATATTTAATAGACTACCTAATTCTTTACATTTTATTATATGATTTTGAAAGAATTTTTTCACACGTTGAAACCGTTACCAACCCTCGAAGTAGTAATACAAGTTTATGGATGATTAGCTGTTAAAAGTGGACGTTTTAATATCTGTATGTAGAATTATCTATTTCACATAATGGTCATTAAATCCTGATTGTCCTCGTGTTTCTGGGAAAGTCTGACTTGGGTAATCCAAACAGCATTGCAGTTCCAACCATGTATCCACCAATATCAGTCAAAAAAAAGCGATACATTCCTGCAGTTGCTGGTATTCAGGGTGCCATAAATAGTCGACCTGGGAAGCCATATCAAAAGAGGGGCTTTACTCAAGTCTGTACTTCCCATCCCACATATACAGGCCAACAGAACCCATCAGCGTTTAATCCTTGGGATATGGTACAGAAGACGTTCACTTTTAGCAAATTCCTTCCCAAATCCAAAGAACTACCTTTCCGAATCCAATGAACGATCTTTCCAAATCCAAAGAACAACCTTTCCAAATCCAAAGAACAAAGTTTATGTATCCTCAGCTATGTAACAACTACAGGAAGCCACCATTGTTCCTTTGATGGACATTAACGAAATCATGGATGGAACTGAATTGCTGTTTCGATAAATGCAGGGTAATCCAGGGATCCAGAGCATCATATTGAACATATGTAGACTGTACCTGGTGAGTAGGTGAGGTTAGTTTGAAACCCAATGAGTCATTTAGATTAATCCCGTGCAACTACTTTCTTTTAACACCAGTACAATAAATTAGCAGTTCATTATTTCAATAAGTGCAGAGAAATTTATCCAATTGTACCTATCAAAAAAAATATGTACCTATAATCTTTACAAAAAAAATTTGTTCTTCCTTAAACAAATATTGTTTTGTCTTTCTAAGGGTTGCTATTGCATAAAAGGTATGTATAAAAGTTTACCGTTTACCCTAATAATCCATCCACTTTAGTCCTATCCAAATGTTCGTTATGCCGTGCTATGAATTAATAAATGCTCTTTGCGAATTTCGAAAATATATTCAAAGTTTGTCTATTAAAAAGGTAAAGCTTAATGAAATATAAATCTCTGGGGAAATTATGAAAATATATATTATACAAAAAGGAAATAAACAAGAACAAAACGACCACGAAATTCAGAATTATACAGTTTATTTTACAGAAAAGCTGGTAAATATTTTACAATTAATACGAGTCATGAAGGACGTAAACCTGCACAAAATCTTCTAGGATTTTAAGATGGTATTACAAGAGAAGCAGATGGCTTTCGTTCAAAAATGATTAATGTTCAAAGACAACATATTTAAACGATGCATAGACCTCTAAGATAAAATAAAAGCTGGACTTCAAATTTTCTTTCTAATACGTTGGATCGCAATACTTACAAAATACTCGACATAATAGTATTGCAAAATAAAACAAAAATTGAAGAATAATAAAACAGATTGTAAAAATGTATCTGTGTGGAGCTCGATCCTGTTGAATACGAAATGGCGACGTTGGGTGTGATGAAAAACGTTTGAAATATGTTGTTCCAAGCAAATGATGAAAATATTGAGTAAAATGGCGTTATTTTAAGATTGAGTGTGCGTCATCAACATCTGCACAAAACAAACCGACAGTGGCGTAAATAACACCCCCAAAGTATTCGCGATACCAGGGGAAGGGGGAGTAGCAAAGCCAAAGGCGCATTAAAGACCCTTGATTAAAATAATTAATAAACAACAACAATTAACAATCGATAAGGGTAAAAATAACAGGGCTGCAACCTGAACTGCTGACTACTGAAGTTAGTAACAGTACACTGAACCAAACCCAACCCGAATCATGGTACGCCCTGTAATTATAGCTTACGTCATTTTAAGCGCAGAAAAGGGAGTGAGATGAAGTCTAACATACGTTCCAATTGATTTTCATAACGAACAGTGAGATAGAATGAAATAAACTACGTGACGTATGTCTACATCCAATACTACGTTTGATAATGCTACTATGGGTACCATAGATAAAAAATTGGAAATGAGGAGGTGTCAGAAAAAGTATGAGAACAAAGAGCGTTTTAGTAGATAAATAAGGCATCGCAGACAGTAAGTGAACGCCATCTGTGGTAAACGCTATGCATTTTAGGTACTACAAAGGTAAATACTTTTTTTTGCTATTACCACAGATGACGCTCCTTTGATGTCTATATTGCTTTACTTTGATAACATTTGATAAAAGAAACGTTGATGGTAGATTAATGACAAAAGGTTCTTGTAGTCCTCACTGTTGTTTTGTTATACTTTTATATTCGTAATTAACATCGGAATGATTTCCATAGAAGTCAAAGTAGGACGTAGAGATTAAGGGCACATAACTGAAAGATTTCTTGTAAAACGGTTTTTGTGGAATAAAACTTACAATTAGTGAAATTTAAGAAGTAGGGAAACCAATTCTAAGGATTTAGTCTGGCGTTATTCAGAATAAGAAATACGGGGAATTCAAGGAAAGGATCGCAACAAAGGTAAAATAAGTAGAACCAAAAAAGGGTGATTTTCCACTGGATACGACAGTTAGAATGGAAACGTATATTTCTGAATAAATAAATATAATAAAAAGAATGCTATTAAGTTAGAAGTAAACAAAGGAAATTTTTTTTTTAAATTAAAAATTAAAGAAAGTACAAAAAATTATTATAAGATTACGTGTGAACGAATTAAACGTTGACATACGTTACGTATTAGTCTCTATCTTCATTGTTTCATGTAGATTAAAAAAGATATGAAGTCTTCTACTAATGCCTTTGTTTTCAACATTTTTGAAATTTATCACAATCTACACTGATAACACATTTTGACAATCTGCATCGAGTAGTCTAAACTGTATTTAAATTTATACAAACTAGATAAACATATACATAAATAAAATCGATATTAAGCTTACAATTTTGCATTAAAGCCTCTATACGAAGTGGCCATATCCACAAATCGATTCAACTTAATTAAAATGAGATAACTACTTCTTTTGTAGAGTCAGCTTTGCATGCTGAACATACTGCAAAATGCGACTTTAATGTCGACTGAAAGGCCAGATTATTTTTAATGAACTCGCAATCAATTAAATGATCTAAACAACCTATTATGTGTTGTGTATAGGCTAGTTGAACCTGTCCAAATTTGGGCGTTAATAAATTGTATTTAGAAAACAATAATCAGGACGAAAACTTAATACCATAACCTCACTTCTTTCTAAATCTACATACATGTCCGTACAATAGAATATAGGCAACCCATCAACCGAGTGCAATCTTTTAAGACATATTTGAAAATGTCAAAATTAGCTACTTTTAATTGCAAATTTGGGTTTATTCGATCTTCAGACGAGATAAATCTACACGATTTGACTTTTGACAAAAAGTCCATTTTTTTATTTACTAATTTCTTTTAAACCGCTGAATGAATCGGTAAAAGTGCAATTTTCGACCACTTTCTCCGTGGCTAACTGAGTGACGGACAAACACACAGCCATACACCAGAACATTAATACAAAAAAAATGTTTTACTGACTTTGACGAAGGTACATACTGATTATGACAAGACCTTTCCATTTTCTTCTTTCTTTGGACTCAGTTCTACCACTAATTATTCACTTCAGAGGGTTTGGATCCCTCCTCTTTCGGGATCAAAACCCAAAATTAAACATTTATTAATTATTAGCACAATAAAAACAATTGTAGACTCCCTTTCAAAAATCCTAACTCCATCCCTGTCCCTATTGATTCTAATAACCACAGCATGTCTCAATATTTATCTGCTAGTCAATAAGTCATTATATTTATGCATATACATATTGTTAACATCCCCATTATCTTTATAGAAATATTAATATTTACATCTTATTTAATTATTGTAAATAAATGTGTTTACTCATATAATAAATAGTAGTATTTGCTAGTGTATTTTTCTTCAATTTTTGAAAAACGAAAATCACAAAAACTGAAAGTCTTCCATTGATATTCTGCAGTATTAAATTTTATAATAGGATATTTGGATAAAAAAAAATAGTAGCACTTAAAAACGATCCCTAACACAAGACAAGTATTTTTTCTATTACCATTTCTGTTCTATTCTGGGTAAAATATAAAACACAAAAATTCAAAACATTTTTGCTGCTCAAATATGAGTTTAGGGAAATTGCTTTTTATTCACAATATAAGTGCACCTTAGACAAGTTTTTCAAAACAAAATCAGGACCATATCTTTTCCTTACACATTTTGTTTTTCAATTTTGCAATTAAAAAAATATTTTTGTTATTAAGAAACAGCTAAATTTTATTATTTTGCTACAAAACCAGAGGCACTACAGCACTAAAATTTGCAGAAATGTTTCTAGTGCCCTTTAGTCTAAATAAAATATGAAATATCCTAAAATATTTAATTTTTAGAATATAATGAACGTGCATTGTTTTCTACGATAGCGAACGATATAAATTTATTACCTGCTCTATTACGTATTTTTAGAGACGGAATTGTCCAACTGAAAATTAATTAATTGCCCAGTAATTCATAGAATTTATAGGTAATCATTACGTCCACAACTACGTCTATTGGTTAACAGCAAAATTTGGAGTTTAATTCATAATATACCGACGAGTGTATTTTTAGTAAAATTTTAGTTTCGCATTTTTCTAAATTAACCTTATAATTAAGGGAATAATTAAAGAACCTCTCATTATGTTTATACATTACACAAGTTCAGAGTATGCTGCTTAATGAGTTTTAAAAGTTTCATTAAAAACTACAAAAAAAAATTTTTTTTTCCTTCGTTTTACTGCACCGAATGACGGTTTTCTGTAATAAACTCCAGTGACAAAATAAAGTTTAAGAATAAAAAAAAAAGTTAAAAACCTTCGTTGTCGCATTGTTCATTTTTGTTAGTATCTTTTTCGCTGGCGTCACTTGCTCCTTTTTCTTCCTTCCCTGTTTCGCATTTCTTGTATTCATCACCTTCCTGATGGATACTTGAGCTTTTCCAACAACAACAACAATTCAAACAGCGCATCGAACATAAAAAACATGAATAAATTAACAAGAAACTACAACTTCACGTCGTCGTATAATTAATTTACTTTTAATCAAGTAATTAATTAATTGTTTAAAACAACATGAACAATTAATTACTGATCAACCGAACAGTCGGACAACAAAACAACGGCACGGTTTGTTTCGCACGTAATGTTTTGACGAGTTCGCTATTGTGTCAACGAGCGTTTGAAATTAAAGAGTCGACGCTCGACTGTGTGGCGTCCCGACGCTGGAAACGGACTGCTCGTTGTCTACCACGATGTAAACGCCAACCTAAACTGGTGCGCTTCATCGTTCCAAACCAATTGCACATGGGTCATATGCAAAACAAAACCATTACTACCTGATTATTATCTCGATTACAAAAGAGTATGCAACTTGAGAAAATTGGAAAAACAATAGACAAGAATTTACAAAAACCAACGAATTAATGTATCTTGATAAGAAAGACTATTATATGTACTATGAAGTAACAGAAAAGTAAAAATCTTAGACTGCTACGTCGAGAATTGTGATATTTTTTGTACTGCCGCCATTCTTTGGTGTCAAACATTACTTAAAATTCGAAGTTTTTGCGAATAGTAGTGTTAAAATTAATATTTCTTTTTTTTTAATTAAAGCAAAGTTATTTTGTTGTGTTGTTTACAAAGTTAATTGTTATAATACCATTCAATTTCTTTATTGAGTCATAAAAACAACGATGTTTTGGTCGCAACCTTACGAACGCTCTCAAGTTATAACAAAATTTAAGTTAAAGAATGGAATAAGGAAATTAAAAAATTTAAATAAAAAAAATAGGATTCCAAAGTTTAAGTCATGATAAATTTAGATAAGAAATTTTGACAAAAAAATTTATACTAAGCTATATTGCGAGTAGCAGCCCACGTATATTTGGTTGAGATAAGAAAAAATAAATTAGATCCCTAGGGAATAAAAGAAATTCATATTTAAATAAGAAATAAACGAAATACTAAATTCAAGGGTTAAAAATTAAATTGAAACTCCAGAAAATACAAAAATAAAACTGAATTCTAAAAAGACATCTCACTCAATCAACTCAATCAAAGGTTGAGGAGCTACTGGGTGCTATTAACCATAAACTGTCAAAAGGTAAATAGGTGAAAAAATTAATGAAAGTTAGGTTAGGTTAGGTTAACAATGATTAATCATAAACAAGAAAAAAATTTTGTATGTATATCAGTTGTTATTACAATTTCTTTGATTCCCTAAGAATTTAGTTTATTTTTTCTTACCTCAACCAAATATACGTGGGTTGATGCTCACCATATAGGTTAGTATAAATTTCTTTTTATAAAATTTTTTTATCCAAATTTATCATAACTTAAATTTTGGAATCCTATTTGTTTATTTAATTTTTTAGGTTTTAATTTCATTGTTACATTCATTAACTGCAAATTTATTACAATTTGGAATGTCGTTTCCTTTGAGTCTTAATAATGAAATTGAATGGTATTATCGACAATAAACTTCGTTTTATTAATATTTTTACGCCATTTGACATTTCGTATACTTCTCAATAAATGTTTAATTTTTTAATTAAACTATTCATAATGATTTCTTCAAGAAATTTCTAATTCTAGGAATAATAATAACTAAACTAACACCCTGTTGTCAGTAGATGTTACGCTAGTGATGTAAGCGGTCTGGTGCCAAAATATCACAACGTCCTGTAGACAATGGTGCATCCCCTCTCTTTCCTAGTCTAAAGTATAAATAATGTACACAATTAAGCTGGTGTCATATTATATTGAATGTTTGTTCTTTACTGCAATTTATTCTTATCATATCTTATTTTTTAACGTACATTTCCCGGTGCAGATGAGAGAGAGTATCCACTGCTACTCATTATGAAGTAAACGACAGTCGCGCATCATTAGCGCAAGCGAATTGGTACGAAGACGAAGGAGTAGATATCAGCTAGTATAAAGATAATTTTACTGTATCAATAGGGGTTGTCATTGAACCAAATACGTGGTATAATTGTCTTCTACCACTGTAACATTATTAGTACTTTAAATTAAATTTAACTTTGTAATTAATATCGTTTCCGCCAGACTGTTGTAATGACTCTTTTCAAAATTTATTTGTTCGAACATGCATAAAAATAAACTATTACTTACCTATTATACAAGGTATTATAATAAAACGTGCAACAGCTTTTATCATTAACTACTAAACAATATTGGTCATAAAATATATGCGTGTAAAATATTTCGTAAAATTCTCACATCGCGTATGGAGTAAATTTTGTATACCAAGAATGCATTATGCATAATCAGAAAGATCCTAGAAGTAATTGAAGATGCATATGCAGGGTGATCATAAAAAATATATACAGGATGGTTACAAAAAGTATATACAAGGTTGCTCAAAATAAGGCGCCATCTTGGATTGTGACGCCATCAGTCACTTGGACTTTGAAAACGTTCTCCATAGATATTCTACTATTATAATTTTTGTGCCACTGTTTTGCACTGACTTTCATAGCAATACCATCGTTCTCCTACCCTTCCTAATCAACCCTCATTTTTAACTTTTCCATCAAAAGTACTTTCATCTCTTCTAAAAATACCGCACCCTTACAGTCCAACAAATTCCTTAATGCTTCACTGATAAAAAATTCAGACTGATTAACATCTCTCATAAACTCCTTAAGAGCTACTCGACCCTGCGCTAATCCTTGTTTAATGTTTCTACCCTTTCTTCCATCACCTTGAGTTATCTGATTTCCTAAATATCGAAAATCCAAGACGATTATGCAAAAAATAATGGGGAGTTTCCCTCCGTGACCTTTTGCCCCAGTGGCAA
Source organism: Agrilus cyanescens (assembly GCA_947389935.1). NCBI lineage: Eukaryota > Metazoa > Arthropoda > Insecta > Coleoptera > Buprestidae > Agrilus > Agrilus cyanescens. Next base: position 15,582,660 of record OX376713.1, on the reverse strand, counting down.
CTGGGTTGTATCTTTGAGTGGCCTTTTTTGTACAACAATACACAAGTGTTTAGTTCTGATTGGAGAGCAGCTTAAAGCTCTCTCTGCGAAGTACGTACGTCTTCGAAAGCATTACAAGTGGAAAGAAACTTTACTGAATGTAATCCTACAGTTAGTTTCAACTTCCTAAACGAACTAAAATAGAAAATTTAGGAAGGTACTTGTTGTTTACTTTATCTCTAATTACTGACAGACCAGACAAATCATTTCAACCATGGTTTCAAATTATTCGTACAGGCAAATACTATTTCGGGAAAGGAAATGTTTTTAAATGTTTTAAATAAATTAAAAAAATAGCCATATATTTTTTTTCAAACAATTTCATCTTAGGTGGTTCTTTTCTAATAGGTATATACATAATATTTCGTCAGGATTTTAGTATTACAATTTTGTTAAACAAACAGTAATTAGTTGTTTTCCAAAAAAAAACAAAAAAATTAGCAAAAAATCAATTGGTCTTTAATTTTTTTTTTATACTTAAGTTTTTTAAACGATGAATAGAAAAATTTAGAAATATCCAGATTTGGCATTTTTACTAAAAAAGTTTATATTCATATTAGGGTACTTTAGTATATTCCTGCCACTCCCCCTACTTTAAACCCCTTGTTATAGTATCTCTAGTAAGTATCTACCTCTACGTGTTTCCTTAATCTCACCCTTATATCAAAATAATTAACGTTGAACCTACTCAGTGGTGTAGTAATTGTTTTAATAAATTAGTAATTCGAACCAAACCGGAGAGGAGCCTTCTATTAGAAACAACAAGCAATTAATCTTTTCAACTGCAAGAAATTAGGGTTCTTGATTTGTTTAATTAGTTATGGGCAAGGGTAAAATGTGGTTTTTGGAAAACGAACAACAAATAACTTATCACGTAAAATAATACACATATTGTTAGAAGAAATTACCCACTCGTAAACTATTTGACTTTGAAACTTACTTTTATGGTGAAACATTAGATCGTATTGTAGTATTCGTGGGTCACTGTCACTGTCAATTAATTATTAATTTACTGTCGAACGTCTTTCCACTTTTATAGCATCATGGAACAATCCAGAAAAGTCTGGGAGTTTGTAAGAATGTTTACGTTTTCGGCGAACCGCTTAATTACTTTCCTGGAAGGCAGGTACGAGACACACGCCTACAAACACACGTATACACTGCCGAAAACAGGCCGCGGCTAGTTGGCCGGCCGGCAACGCATACAAGCACGCTCGCGTTCGCTACAGTATTAACAGGGTGTTTGTCACTGTTATCAATAGGTTATTAAAAAACACGAATACGAATAAGAAATCAAAAAATAGTGTAGCCAGAAAAACTCCAGATTGGTTTTTTGTTCCAAAATCAAAAAAGCAACTTTTTATATTCATGAACGACAAAATGCTAACACTTCTAAAACGTGTCGTGGATTTCGTAAACTTCCCACATCGCGTTAAGCATTAATAGACTGCCAAATCTGATGTATTATCATCAGTTCTATGACATCTATCATGATGACTGTTTTCGAAATGTTATCTATCTTTTTGAATATTTGCGATTTTAATTTATCTTCGAAATATTTAAAATAAATATTTATATTTTTTTGGGTCAAGTGACCCAAAAACTGAGTAGGTACGTGTTTGCAAATTTCATTTGGCATACCTTCAAAAATAAAGGCGAAAATGTGCTTCAAAGACACGTTTTCCCTTTTAGGGATTACGAATCCCAAAAGAAAAACGGAACAAATCCCTTACACGATCACTCACGTATCCTTTGGCCGTTTGTCAAAACAAATTTTCTCAAAGTCCATGTAACGTAAAAACGTGAAATTAGGAACAGTGATTTATCTTATTAATACATCTAGTTTGACACAATGAAATTACTAAAAGAGCAGCTATGAAAAGTTTTTGGAATATTATATATCAGAAAAAAAACTTTTGATGAATGTGGTATGGTCTGATTAAACCTGAAACATATATATTTTTTTTTATTTAGATAAGAAAATTCATAATTCTGAACTCAGAACAAAAGTTACAGTAAATAAAATAATAAATAATAATAATTTTTTTATAATTTCACGTTTTCCTCCATTGCCACGTCTTCCAAATAACTTTCTGTTCAATAATCAAAGCAGTTATTTGAATAGCATTATCAAACGGTTACATGCGAATTTAATTAAACCAAATTCGTGACGTTAAACTGTATGTTTTGGGTAAACATGAATTCTCATACAACTCATATTCCAATATAGTACGTTTTGAAACATTGGATGAAGACTTTATTTTTTAGAATAAGTGACATATGTATGTAAGTATTCATACGGATGTACATAAAAGAAAACGAGGTCAAAAAAGCCTTCAAACTTAACGAAGTAATTTCTCAAATTGATGTAAAGAGGACAATGAGAAGAAAGTAAACTAAGGCAATAAGCCAGGAGTAATTCCAGAATTACCTCTCAAACTTACGTCATATTAGTAATTATGTAAATAGTAAAATGCATAATGCCTTTTCCATGTATTAAAACAAATACCTAGATTTTATTCAAAATTTCGAAAGTAGCTAAAATGTGTTATTATAAAGTTCCCAAAAAATGACTTAACAACTGAGAAAATCAAACATCTCCAAGATTTTGGCCCATTTAAAATTTTTGGATCGCTATAAATTTTAATTGAAAGAAACTACCCACTTTTGTGATTTCTGACAGACTTTTTATCTTCTTCCATTATAAAATATCTCACAATCAGTAGCCATAAATTTCCCCAGTATCTGCACAATTTGTAGGTGAGTGAAAAATAGCACGGAAATTTTTCCAAGTAGCCCTTAGAACGGATGACTGCATGCCTTTCCGAAGACATATCGCGTCACGATATATCATTCAGACATGTCCTAAGAGCGTATTAAGGAAATAAATAAAGAAAATAGTTCCTCGAAGACGAGCAAGAGACGTAAAAGGAAATGCATCTTGAATAAATTTCCATAGTCTCCTTTAAAACAAATATAGCATTGACCAAAAGTTTTGAACATCGAAAACGATTTTTCAGCGTTAATACCATTTTATGGTTTGGAAAAATTCTTAGAAAAATATTACGAACATCAACGATAGTCGTAAATATCAATGGGTTAAAAAGCTAAAACTTTCTACCAGAGAAACATCTATTCAGAGGTACAACAAAACAAGAAGAAAAATGGATGAAAATTGTAAAAATTTGGCTTAAACATGACTCGAACATTCCTTTCACACAGCCAGCAAAAACTTCCTTTTTGGCTCTGTCCCAAACAAGTAAAAATTTTGTTCAGAAAACTGTCTTACAGACCCAAAAGAAAACTTAAATATATTTCGTAAAAAAAAAGTTAGAAATATAGCAATAAATATTGAATTCAGCATGAAGAAAGAAAAACTTTTATTATTTCCTTCCGCTTAACGAAAAACGATTTTAAATCGATTAAAATCCCACTCGAAGTGATGACCAATGTTTTAAATTATGTCCTGAATTGACTCATTTGATGACTCCAAACCAAAAACATGAAACATGTTGAGAATATAACCAGTAATCTAGGAAATTGTACAATGTTAAAGTTCAACTCAACTTCGAAGAACTTCTCCACTTAACGAACTAATTCTAGATACAGACATTAACTTGGAGAGTTGAAACTTCACGGTCTATTTAAACTGTAAATAACTTTTAACACATAACACGCCCAAGATACGAACAATGTTACAAAACATAATTTAAATTATCCAATGAATCGCTAATAAATCATACGATGAGACGAGGGATGAAACAACCCAAAAATATGATGATAATAATCCGTCTCGGTTGACTCTGAAAAGAAAGGATCCATGTAACACTAAAAAGGCAATTCTGGAAGATCAGTCATGTCTTTTATATAAACTTTTTGTCGGATAAGGTCACTAATGGAGCCTCTTCTTCTAACTAAAATATTAATTGAGGAACCAGAAATTCACAAAAGTGGTGGTGTCATTTCCTTTAATTAATATTAAGCAACAATGAATGCATATGATATGCACATACATTTACCCGTTCGCACATTTCTATTACAACCCATTAATCTACGACACACCGCATTCTTCGCTTCCCCTTTCTTTGTGAATTCCCGAATCGAGGTTTATATTAACTTTTCTAAAAGGGAAACCCTCTTTATGGCTGAAAGTGTCTCAGCGAAGCGACCAAGCGAGACGAAATGAATTTAGACGCATCTGCTATCGAAATCGAATTTAAAAGGAATTTCATGTTTTTCCTTTCTTCTATTTTTAAACATTACATTACATTATGCTTTTCTTACGCATGAAGAACGTCCCCGCACGCATAAAATAAAACATAAAGAAACTGCCATGAGTAATTTCATTTGGTTTAACGGTTAAGTCAGTTTCAATCCCGATTCATGGAATAGGAAAAAGAAAATACTGGGAAAATAAGTTTCAACGAACGTTTATGGAGGGTTATTTATAAATTCCGAAGTTTTATTCATACACTTTTTTATTTTCCATATATTTACGAAGACAAACAGGTCCCGGATTTTGGGAAAAGAGGTTCATAAAAATTTCTACCTAATACGAAAAGTTTGGGTACATAAAGTGTGAATAAATGTCGTAACTATTTCTAGTCCCGAATATTGTCACCAGAAAACTATGCCATAATCTAACCTAACCTAACCTAACATAACTTAATACTCCATTAAAATTAATGATTGCTACTTATATGAGTTTAAAGTTTCCATGCCTCTACAATGACCAAAACTAATAGTTTAAATGTTGTTTTCCTTTAAAAAAGAAAACACTATTACAAGAACTGTTGCATAAAACCTCCGGATGGTGCCATCTATCTAAAATTTCTGTTACTAACATTAATGACAGCTGTCCGCAAAAGTGACTGTTAACACAAATAAACTTGTATTTAATTTAAATTTGTCCGACATTGGGATATCTTTGAAAAAATTAAACGCAACTAATAAACCGTACGTGCATGCTTGCAATAAAGGGTGCGTTCAATTGCACCATTAACCATAGAACTGACTTTTACGACACTAAACAAGATAAACTGGCAGAAAAAACCAATACTTATATGTACAAAAAATACACACACAGAAAATCCAAATTGTGATGTAATTCTATCCCCCTTTTAACAAAAATAACATTACTAACCTAACCTGATATTATATCCAATAAAACGACTCCCCAGTTACTCATCACCCAGAGGGCAAGGCAGCCAATTCATCTTAAAGGAACTAATTAACTCCCTAATGTCCTTTCGGGACTCACGCGAGAAAAACAAATAGCCGTCGCTTGTAAGAATAGACCTAGAGAAAGAAGTTACCGTGTTTCCTTCCTTTGGGGAATTACAGGAGACGCTATCTGTTCTCAGAATTTTACGTTCATGGAATACCGTATCATGTTTCGATACAGCCAATTCTTCATCACAAATATTTTGGTTCTGGGTTACTTAACTTCATTTGTTTAGAAAAAAGAAATATTTTTATTACAATATAGAAGTGTAACGAGCGTGTATGTATGCGAAAGCGGCGACGAGATCCGGGAGCAGATAAGCGGAGTTCAAAGAATGCCGGCGTCGGTCGGCGCTTTGATGACAATAAACAAGGCCATAAATTAAACGAACACGAGTAAATTCTAGTAGGTCATTCCCGATCTTTCTGGAATATTCTACGTCCGTATAAATACTTGTTGACGTGGTCAGTGACAGTAGTTTACAGTTAGCTTCCGAACGAGTAACATAAATACCGAACTACGATATACAGAGTGATATAAATACGCATTTCCCTTGTCATATAAATAAGTTGTTGAATTGTTATTAGTGTTTAAGTGTTCTATTAGTATTTAAGTGTTAAATAAATAGTTGTAAATAAATATCCGTAAAATAAATAAGTCGTTACAGAAGATACATCATTTGCGGTCTTCAGCAAGGGAAATTAGACCATTAATTTCTGATAATCGAAAAAGGAACGGAAATTAGAATTTTAATATTTCATTTTCTTTAATTATTCATTCAGTTTATGTCCACATCCATATGGTAAAAATCACCCCGCACGTCCAACGCCCTGTCTTCAAAACTTGAACAGATTTCTGACAAATACTCTCCTACTCCAACTTAAAATCTCTCGAAAGAAAATAATTGGAGTTAATTTATAATTCAAGAAAAGTTAAGGTCCTCTTTTCACTTGTGATTCCTGAGATTAGGGTTTAATCAAACATCAGGAGCTACCCATACAATGGATCCTTGGAATGGGTGTATGAACAATTCATGTAAGTTCATGGGCTGAATTTTCAGTAAAATTGAGTAACAAATAACGTTTGTTTATCTAATTCACAGTTACAAACATGTTTTAGATTTTCATAAACTTTCCTAATGTGATTCATTCTCGATGGCCGTAGTCTCAAAATCCTCCTCCCAAGGAAGTCCCTAAGCTGGAGTTGTCTTCTCAACGTTTCGCCTTCAGCTGCGGCAGAAATCTTCAGGATTTGTTAGGTTAAACACGTATTTGTAGCCCGTCCCATAGCAAACAAACCGAGGTTCAATTAAAATTAACTTTCTGTGGGCACTGGCCGATAAAACCAACCCCATTACTTTTTAGTACGATTTGACCAGTGAGAATTAAACTTCCATGAGAGGGTTCTGCAGGATGAATATGTTATTATTACCTATATAGTTATAATCGAATGAAGAAAATATCATAGATACCAAAAGTAAGAAATTAGAAGTTATTGGAAAAAACAGTACTTAGAACAAAAGGGGTGAAAACTCCTTGGAGATCAATAAGAAAAAAAAAATGAGACATACAATGGTAGAACACCTTCTGCAACGTTAAGCTTTCAAAGGGGGAAAATGTCTAAGTTTTCGGGATTTGCTTAGGTTAGTAAAAAAGGAGGCGCGTTTCCAAGCGCAATCTCCAGACTGACAACCATGTAATGATGAAAAATAAGCCCAATCTAACCTAACTTAGTGCAAGGAAATTGCCCTTCGGGTTGGCATAGATAACATATCTACTTATTAGAAATTGATATTTTAACATTGCATGTTTTTGGTAATGTTAATGATCTACATGAGTCCTACTTTTACAGAATAAGCTTGTTCCTGGCAAAACATTTGTAACGAGCGTGTATGTGTGAGAGAGCGGCGACGAGATCCGGGAGCAGATGAGCGGAGTTCAAAGAATACCGGCGTTGGTCGGCGCTTTGATGACAATAAATAAGGCCATAAATCAAACGAACACAAGTAAATTCTAGTAGGTCATTCCTGATCTTGAATATTCTACGTCTGTATAAATACTTGTCGACGTGGTCAGTGACAGCAGTGTTCAGTTAGCTTCCGAACGAGTAACATAAATACCGAACTACGATATACAGAGTGATATAAATACGCATTTTCCTTGTCATATAAATAAGTTGTTGAATTGTTATTAGTGTTTAAGTGTTCTATTAGTGTTTAAGTATTAAATAAATAATTGTAAATAAATATCCGCTAAATAAATAAGTTAAACTAGAAAAGTCGTTACACATTTATTATGTATTCTATCTGGTCCGTCATAGCGAAAATGACGCCTCTGGGAATTCGATTTGCAACAAATCCATCGCTGATTTTAATGGGCATTTTTAGCTTGCAGCATTGTTTGCATTTCAAAAATACCTTAATTAACTAGATTCTGTCATATGCAGCGATTGTCTGTCTGTATTGCACGTTTTCTTTACACGAAAGAGTTTCCTGACCTTTATAACTTTATAAATCAAAACTCATATAAATCTGCATATAAACTACTTCCATCAAATGGTGGCAAATTTTAAAATCACCTACACAGTGCAACTTATTATGAGTCAATTGGTTTATATTGCCAAAAATTTGTTACGATTAGTTTATTTTAACTGCAAGGTCGGTTGAAAGTTTTAGCCGTTAACTGGAGGGTATACAAACTCTTTACAATAACTTTATGAAGTTGATTTTATCCATCTTCTAAACTTTACAACTTTACGGTCTGTCATAAAAGTCATAAAAGGGTAATTAACTTTTCCTGTTTAATATTTTACCAACATTTCTATTTTCATTTAAACACAATTTCTCTTGCTCGGGGTACTCTAGTGCTCTTTCTTAGCGGAGAATCCGTCTTTTCCATTTCTCCACCCAGTTTGTAATTCTCTATTCGTTTCTCACGAAAACTAGGAAAAGTCTCCTCAGACAAATAAAATTTTATAAAAGAACTTCAAAAGGAAGTAACCCCAGAGGAAAGGAAGTTCATAAATGGAACAGTTACTTTGACTCCATTTCAGAATTCCGTATTCAGTAGATGATGTAGGGTTACATCTAAGTACTAACACGTTCTCAGATGCGGATGAGCCCTCTAGTTATTAATTAAGATTTCAAATTACTTATTATAATGTCTTGAGCATTCAATTAACACTTCAGGAGACCTTATAATTATGAACACGTAATGGAATCCGAATAATTTGAAAGGCAAATAATACGCAAAAGCGAGGACAGTCTACGGTAGAATTATCAGACTATGATGAAAATTTTCAAAGGCATCCAAAAAATTTAATGATATTTCTGAGGATATCCATTAAAAATTAGTACATTCGAATCAAGACTATGTCGTATTTATGATACTAAAGTAATAAGTCCCCAATGACTTCTAAAAAAAGTTACAAAACAAATCAACAGAAGTCGAACTATATAATATTCCCTTGACGGGTTTCTTCATGTACTCGCAAATTAGGGCACTGTGAGCCGTCTGGTGAAAAATATTGGAAACGCTACAAGCTCTTGGAGGAAGGATACCTTCATATTATATTTATGCCTGCAAATGGATTCAGCATCTCGCATTTTATTTTTCGTGAATGATAAGCGCATCTCTTCGGCTCAGTTATCAAGTTGAGGAATACCCTCCTCTTACGCAGATAAAAGAGGCAAACTGTAAAATTTGACCCCAATATTTTGCATTTCAAATAAAATGATAGGTATTCCAATTAATTTTTATCTTTTGGGTTATCTCAAGGATGCGTATACATACAATGTGTGGAGACACGAAGGCGCGGATGAAGGACAAAATAGGAAGGATTTTGAGTTATTACGAATAACTTTTTGTTTTCTTTTTCGTTTTGAATCAATACACCACTTGTGTGGCTTACCGGTAGCAGATCCCTCTCCAACACTTCCACTTGTCGCAATGGTGGCGACACCAGCGGCTAACTTGCTTACTTCTCTCAAAACAGGAGATATTGCCGGTCCCGAAACACCAATTTTACGGTTAGACACAAGCTTCTGAGCACTGTTAGATTTATTCATAATAGTCTTCGGAGGTATCGGTGAATCTTTATTCATGACGACGAAATGAACTTGTTCAAACGCAAGTGTTGTGAAAAAAAAGACAACTCAAAAGCACATCAACGACTTCAAATGTCGTCTACACCACCAGTCGATTTATTAAAAGTCCCGAATAGCATAACAAAAACGCGGATGACCCAGTCACAGTAAAGCTGGTTGCTCTTAAGTGACAGTCAGTGTATTTATTGTACGTGTAGTAAATTCAGAATATTCCACTATAGTATTGCTGAGATATCATATAATTTGTTGTACTCGACATCTCAACCGAGTCCTATGTCTTTGACATCGTGTACAATTATTATAATCACCACTAACTCAAAGAAACTCATAATATAATTATCGAAATCCGCGTCGGTGTCCACTGGGTTTTCTGACATGCACTAAATTTATTACGAAACTTAACCTCAACGTTCGTACGACGACGATGAATCGAAAACATGACACGTCCACTTGTCATCCTTCTTTGAGGCTTACGTTTCCGATGAAGCCATCTTTTTTCCTGACGTGAATAGAACTCCCACTACCTACATCACATAGCTAAATACAATTTAGTGCATGTTTTGTGAATCCAATGGGGCAACGCAACATTCGTCGAGCAAAAGCAAAGTAGTCAGTCTAGTTGACAGCACGAGAAGTAGCAGAGCTGATGTGTATTTGGTGCCGGCTTGTCTTTGGACTTTAGTGCCGATCCAATAACAGAAATAATCACGGTGGTCGTAATTATTGTTGGAGAAATTGTCGGTGAAAGCTCAGAGAAGCCCTGTTGCTCTCTTCGAATGATTTAATACATAGTAGTCGTCGGTATAAGCAATGAAAATGAACGAAGACGGTGGTAGAATAACTCTTCGCAAAATAAATCGGGCTTGTGTGAAATTCACTCAAGCGATTGTCGAGTTTGTTGTGAGGTGTATGTTCAAACTTTTATATGGAAACAATGGCCCGAAGATGCCTCCTATCAAAAACCTCCTTCTACTGGAGTCTGCAAGCTCGATTGCATTCAAAATAAGGACCAAAAAAGTGAGCATATACCTGTGTAGCTAAATAAAAGAAATACGTATTAGCAGCAGCAATTGATACATTTGTATATTATGCATCATCATCGTTATCGTCTTCATTATTAACTGCTGCATTCATATTTTATATAGACCCCACTACAATAGACACATATATAGTTTCCATTGTTTCCTGTTGACAATGCCCAAAGTTCATTTCATTTAATCTTCAACAACTTTCACAAACAAAGAGTTATTCATAATAATTTTGTACTTGATTCGAGATATCGAGATAATCAAAACTGATGATGATTGTCATAAGTAGTAATGGTTTTCTCAGTAGATATACTTCCTTTAGTCAAGAATCCATGAATATTAATTTTCTGTTTTATAGTGCCATTTTCTTTTTACTCGTAAATATAGCTTTTTATATCCAACATCCGTTCTATTTTAGAAATTGTATCACATCATAAAAATGTAGCTCATTAGTAATAGGCATAGGTATGACTCTCAGTCGAAATTTTGTAATTCCTCATTTCCCATCAAGTATCGCATTCTGTATTATCCATATCGTGTTTTAAAATTACTTATCGACCTTCTGTCTGATGTGAAACACCTTTCGATAATGGTCATCAATTAAACCCACCGTTTAAGTACTTGGTTCAAAACAAAATTAATGGAAAGCCACACAGGATTCATATTCGATTAGGCATAATACTCGTACCTATGTACCTTCTCAAAAAATAATTAGGTGTTATTGTGCGATATAAGTAGGTAGTAATGAGTAAGTTCAAAGTCCTTCACCGACAAGCACAGTGAAAGCCGAAATTTTATAAGCAACACGAACGAAAAGTTCAAGGGTAAAAAAGTATAACCACACGTAATAGAACTACGAATGTTTTGACCGTATATCACATGACCTTAATTAGGTACACAAAGAATAAACCTTGTGAAATGTGATTAAATGTATTATGTTTCCGTAAATGGAATAATAAAAGTGTACCTTGCAACACTCATGAATTTGTACGCGTACTTCTTCGACCCACACTTCACTGTTAGGGTGAATCTACCCCCAAAGGATTAAAAACCACTAATACACATCTCACTGCACAGAATAGTTGATTAGTTGATGTTAGATCACAGTATTTCACTACGTCTTTGTTTTCACCAAATCTTCAGACAAAAATAACTTCCAACGATTTGTTCCTAAATTAATTTTCTGGAACAAAAGCGTCTTGTAGGTAAATTCCCCATCAACGACTTCAGTCATTTTGAATGTCAGCATTATTTTACACGTGATTTCACTTACACAAATAACTTCAGGTGCCCGATTTAACATTCTCAATATTGCACTCCAGACTTCACACTCAATTTTTAACACCGAGAAGTTAGTTTTATGTGTCTTGCTTAGGAGCTTAGAATTAGAACTAGATTTTCATACCAATTAACAGAAACTACATGTGATATTCTACCAGCTTTAAATAATTTTATGTACCAATTTGACCAAGAACAATCAACCCCTGACTTTTGTCATTATGTTAAGAAAAATTATGTGGCAACTACAGCTCGTTGTGTAGGTAATTTCATTACGAAAAGACGATGCGTACCAAATGGTATTACTAACGCATGCACCGATGTGTTCCCGCACACAACCTCGTGGACACTGAGCTAGTGGACCCAATTATTCCATAGAAATGGGAATAGTACCATTGATTAAAAAAAAGATAGATACTTCCTTTCCAATCACTTGACACCATTCACACCTGACACAAATGAAATGTTTTGCTTTAAAAGTCTTTCTACTCAGACTCTGCAATTTAAAAATATTGTAGTACACATGAAGCTGTTATTTACTTTAACTCCATATGAAGGAAACAATAACACATTAGTACTGAAATCCTTAATAATTATTTCAGAACACTGGCTTCTTTAGATGCCACAGTGGCAGATATGAAAAGACCCAAAGACCTAAAATGTGTTATTATTTTCTGCTATTTTAAATTAAGTTAATTTTATTGCATTAAAGTAATAAATTGGTTTGTTCAGTCATTGAATTTTATTTGTTTGTTTAAAATAACTTGATAAAAAATCAACCTACAGTTAAATTAACTTTTGGCATTGAGTTAATCGTCAGTAAAACAGTGACCTTGAAAAGCCAGACGATGATCAACAGAACTAGAGTTACCAGTTAGTTTCATTAGGTACCTGCTAAACCATGAACAAAGTTATGTCTCTTCAATTAAATTTTTCTCATGGGACCTTTGTTCCTATTCTTCAGTATAATCTCGTTTAAAATTAAAAAAGACCTAAACTAAAGCCATATTCTTTTAATATTGTCGTTTTTAATTAATCTAACAATGAGTGTTGAAAACATTGTAAACGATGTCATTAATTAGGTACATTTTTGCATGTACATTTATCTTATATATCAGTCATGAACTGCTCATTTTTATGTACTGCCATTAAAACTTTAATGAGATGCATGCACATTTAGAACCAAAACAGAATAAAGATTTGAAATTTATTACATCATACGCCATAAATAAATAATAATGACGTGGGGATACTTAAAATTATCTGATTTATTATTCTTTCAAGTACAGTTAATTCAAAATTAAAAATTACTTAAAAAAAATCAAACATTTCCAAATGGCACAAATGGACCCGAAAGTTCCCTATTTTATTTCTAACTAATGGAAGGCCACAAAAATTGGTTGATTTTCAAAAATGTTTAATTTTTCTCTAGGTTACAAGTGTGTACGTAGTAAAATCGTTTATAGAAAGAATAGAAGAGGTGAACCCATTACTGAATTGTGTTGTGGCAAATAGATTTAGTGAAGCTCTCAAAGAAGCTGAAGCTGTAGATGAGCTGATTAAAAGCAACACGTTATCCGAAGAAGATTTAGCTACAAATAAACCATTTTTAGGAGTTCCATTCACCACAAAAGATTGCATAGCCGTGAAAGGTAAGCAATAAGATTATTACGTCATTATTTAATTAATTAGATAATCAAAAAATAATCGAATGGAATCTATTGGTGATGCTAATGGACTTAATTAAGTTTTGGATAAAAGAAACACGAAAACTGTTTCGAGTGAATTACATTTGTACCCTGTATATGTATCGTCAGTGCAAAGAATTGTTGGACATGCAACCCAATTTTTTTCGCATTCCCCGAAAACTAGAACACAACACTTTTAAAATATTTGCGAACAATATTCTAATATTGGTCTCCCTTAATCCCTCTTTACCCCTTTTTATGACCCTAATATGTCCATAATTATTCCTTTATGTCTCAAAATGTGTCCTCTTTTTCCTTAACACGTAAGGTTTCAATGTGTATGTGAACTAACGTGATAACGACATCTTTAACACATCACCTACAGATCACAGCCACTACCGCATAACCTAATCGTACTCTATCTAATCTAAAAATAACAAACATAACATGTACCCAATATTAAAATAAATCAACAATTTTAATTACTAATACTTGGTTTTTAAAGTTTTCCATCGGGGATGCTTTCTGCTCTCTACTTCCATAAATTTAAATCTCACCCACTTGGTTATCATTTATCTTCTTTACTACGACGAGTAGCTACTGTCAGCGTAAAATGCGTGGGGCTTTCCCGGACGTCCAGCGCCCAACCCATTCCTGGATTTTAGCATCCTAGTAACTAGTTTTGAAACACCTAACCTTACTTAACCTAACCTGACCTAACCTAACCTGACCTAACATAACCTAACCTAACCCAACCTAATCTCGCTCGAAAGAACCGCGGACCTTTTCCAGGCAACAATAGCGCACACACATATGGGATACATGCATTCTCTCTCTATTAATATTTATTCAGCCCATTCAGCCGTGTATGCTAATCACGATCGTTACTGATCCTCACTAATATTTACCTAGCTCTATGGACTATTCACGACCATTACTGATATTCACTAAACAAAATGAAAGGTCTTACTTTGTCAGAATCTCACTTCTTACTGCTTACTGCTTACAATTAGTGAGCTTAGTTCTATAAGTTTAGTTTGTCTTTATGTCTTTCTCTTCCTGTCGGTCAGCACAATATCAACAAAGGCTGTTTGTCAATCATATCTTTCCTCATTCGCTCACCTAATCTTTTCGCAATGCGAAATCTTAATATTTATAAATACGTTTATTTAAAAGATAAGTAAAAAAAAAACAGGAATAATAAAGCCATTGTTTTATCCGTGTAACAATTCTAAATTTTATATCAATTATTATGAAAATTTATCAGCTGATGAACCTACAAAAATATTGTTGTCTGTTACTAGTTCTCGACTGAAAATTAAAGTAATTAACTCAACCAATTTTCTGAAATATGAGGCTCCCTGACAGGAGAAAGGGGGAATGTTAGGTTAGGTTACATAGGGTAATGTTAGATTAGGTTTTTACCCGTTACAGCATTCACTAAAGATTGAAAACTTAAGACAATAACTTCAATTAATGATTAAATTAATTAGTTTGAAAACGATGTGCAATAAAGCTTTCCGCACATATTCTTACCGCGTGCCAACTTTACCCAAAACTGAATTTGGTGATATCCCAAACTAATTAGTTCTTAGAATCAAATACAGTACCTGATTAAATTAACAAATCTTGTTATGAAACGTCTAGATAATCAAACACATAAAATGTTTTTCTTGTTTATTTGGATTTTGTTCGGAATTACCAATAAATTTTACAAGAAAACTTGTATGTGGGTAATTAGATTTTAGAAGAATCTGTTTATTAGAATTTAATGTTTATTGGGATGTGTAATTGTACGACATCAATGAGAATTATTGAAACAAATAGTAATTGTCAGTAGCTAATCATCGGTAGTTACCTGTAGATAAAACATGATTGAAATTTAATTAGGTATTTAATCGTGTACGGTTCTATACATTGCGTAAATGATAAATAATATTTGAAGGAAAACATTTGTTGTAATTCCTGTAAGTGATAAGCGCTGGCAATTATATATTAAAAGCCGAACGCCACTGGTAAGCAGTTGCATACGTAAGATTACTATCACTGGCCGGTTTGGGTTCTAACTCTTTGCCCATTAGCTGTCCCACTTTTATGACTTTTGGGCTGCATTACAACAAATAAGAAATGTAAACACCAAAAAATATTTTGATTCTCTTCATATTTAGAAAAAAATAGGTAAATAGGTACTTTTTGTACATTGTCTTAAAAGAATGTACTCAATAAGTATTAGGCACCTATCAATAACTACTGGTACCTAATCTAATCTTAATTCAATTTATTAAGCTTTCGCTATTATACAAGCGATAAACTTCGATTTGCTTTGAAATTAGGATTTGCTTCCACAGTAAATTACAAACTAATCAATTGGCACACAGTAAATAGATGAATCATCAGTTGCTGTAGTCTACATAATCTACATTTACTTACTCAATAATCGTTTAATCGTTAGTTAATTTAGGTTTTCAAAATTCTGTAAATTTTGTACAACTTGCAATACTTATAATACAAGCTGCGTTTTTATTTGATTACATTGATGAACATATGTAGGCACTTCCTCTAAAATATTTAAACTGTTTATCTCCAAAGCAGTATGCTAAAACAAACATCCATAGACTAATCTTTTGTGAGTGCCAAAATGTGTATGCACTGTGAGTATGATAAGTTATATATCTATACAAAAAAGTCAACAATAATTTACGTTAGGTTTGTTTCATATCTGCAATTAAAATGAAGAAAGTTGAGATTAATTAATTAATACGCTTTCTGTATAATCTCATATTCCTGTGATCTTCGTCTGTTGGCAGAATGCTGATCAAGCTCGTTTTTTTTTACATATCTAGCTGTATTGTTACATTATGATAATTTTTTAATTCCCTCTAACTCAAATGTGAAGCCCAACCCTTATCGTGGTGTCCCAAGTGAACGCCAAAATATGGCGCTGTCACATAAAAGCTCTTATTACAAAAACGAAAAGAGGTTTTGTGATAAACGTACTAAAGAGCTCAAACACCAAAACTTAAACAAAAACATTCAAAGTACTTTTAATGTCGTGATAATTTTAATTGTAGATAAAGACCAAGTGGTTGATTTGATCAAAATCTATTTTTATTTATCTATATAAAAAAATGTAGCTTTAAAAATAGTTCCGTGATGTTTGTTTGCTCATGAATTATTAAAGATACTAAACAATGTATTGTTTTAGGTACTTTAACTTGATAGGAAATTTTGAAATTATCTTTGCACTTTTATTTGATAAACAATACAATGATGATCAAATATGTTGCATTGTTTCTTCTTAGGTATACATTTGATTTTTATGTTCCATAAAGTTAGTTTTGAAACTACGGCCAGTCTACCCTACATATATTTATAGAATTTGATCAAATTATAAGCTTTAGAAATTGAATAAAAATTTATTGGTGTCTTTATTGTAATTAAGTACGTACTGAATAATATTTTAAGTACCAATGACATTTTTTTAATCTTTTTATTATCATATACGATAAGGGATTATAACGTAGAAAGAACATGGATAATAAATATTAAAATTAGTATTAGTATTTTTTTATATTATAAAATTAATGACAATAACGTTGATGGTTTTCTCTTTCGTTTATTTTATTCATTTTAATTTGTCCGTGGAAGTAGGTAAATAACATATTCTACATAGTTAATTAGTTACTCGGCTGTGTAGTCTATCCGTTCATAACTATTTAAACGTTTAAACCTAGCAACAATTCAAGGTTTTTCTCTTGCATTAATTTGTGTGTATATGTTACATCATTCGTATAGGACATACTAAAACATCGCTTTAATATTTTCAAATTATTAATTTTTATATATCTCGAGAACTTGTGAACCCAGAACAGGAATTTAAAAAAAAACACCAAACCATTATCATTATCTTTGAAAAAATTGTTTTGCTACGAAATCCTCTTCTAAATAAAAATATAGATAGTAATAAATTATCATGTGTTTAACGTGTTGAATCGAGAGCAGCTTTCCATTTTTTGTTATCACGTATTATACTTTTCTTTAATTAATATGTTCTTTTAATGGCTTTCTAATTCTTGTATTAACGCTAGTTTACTCCAGTTACTTCATGAAAGAGGATGATTTGGTGTTTTGTAATATATAATGTAAAGTTGAGTAAAATATGAGAAAATTTGACCCATTCCCGTATGGAGTCCCTCGTGAAAATTCCATTTTCAAAAAAAAAGTGTGAACTGGACGATTTTCTAACTCCTGCCACCTTCATAAATCGATAGGAAAGTAACAAATTTGTGTTAAAAAAATTTAGATGTAAGTGGTGAAAGTGTCGAAAGGGTTGAAAATATATTTTAAAGATATACAAGAAATTGAAAAATTTCTGTGATTTTCTAACCGCTCTCCAGTAAAAAGATGAAAGTTTTCATCCTAAAGGACTCATAAAAAATTAGCATAAAGAAAATGGCGAAAAAAACATTTTAACTGCGGGAAAGTTGATGGAAAATTTTACCAATTTTTCGTAAAATGCTCTTTTGCCATTAGCCGCCCTTATGCTAATTTTTTTTTTAAGTCCTTTAGGGTGGAAACTTATCTTTTTACTGGGCAGCGGTTAGAAAATCACAGAAATTGTTCAATTTTCTCTACATCATTAAAATATTATTTCAACCCTTTCGACACTTTCAGAACGTATGCCTAATTTTTTTAACACAAATTTGATACTTTCCTGTCGATTTATGAAGGTGGCAGGGGTTAGATAATCGTCTCATTTCACTTTTTTATGGAAATCGAGAATGGGTCAAATTTCCATATGATACATGCAAATTTTAAAATTATATTGAGTGAAGTTAAAAAAGAAAATTAAAACTACTACTAGGAGATCGTCCAAGAGCCTCTCTCATCATATAAAAAAATAAAATGCATTTTGTCTCTTAAGATCCATTTTTTAGGCTCTCACCTAAATACTTAAATGTTGGTCGTAGGAAACATGAAAAAGAAAATTCCTAATGGTAGAACGGGATCTTTATAGGATCACTCGTATGTCTGTCTATCTGTAACATCCAATTAAACTCCAATTTGGTACACATGAATTTCTGCAAGTACAGACTTGTAAACGAAAATAAATGAATTTTGAATATGAGGTCACTTTTAGAGGGTCAAAATAAAATACTTTTGTAAACTTCATCGAGTGGCATATCAAATAAAAGGGCTTATGAAGGTTTCAAGTATTTTTTTATAACTTTAAACTAGTTTTTCTTTCCCCCTACTCCCACCCCTTCAATGCCTTCGACACTATTGATAAAAAATACAGAAAAAAGTTCTTTACTTTTAGATTATAAGAAAATCTCTCAGAAGTTCAAATAACATTGTTAATTCTTCAATATTGTATAAATCAATAAAATTCGTAAATACGGAATAAACGAAAAATGTTAAGAAATTATTTTATCGTTAAAAATATATTAAATTTATTAAACAAGTATTTTTTTTTAAATAAATTCAGATGCTTACATTTCTTTCAAAAGACCGTCAAAATTCCAAGTGATCTTCAAGATTACGTGAGATGTGTACGGTAGATCTTTATTCACAGTCAAATATACAAATACATAGAAGAGACCACAGTCGATGAATTCCATTCAATTAAACTTGATTAAGTCATTTTAGATTGCCTCTAGGTTCTCTTAATACTTCTTTAATTCCTCCGTTTTTTTTTTATAAATAGGCATGATACACACAGCTGGATTGTACAAAAGGAAAGATGTTATTGCCGAAGAAGATGCTCATGTGATAGCAGCACTCAAAAATGCCGGTGCAATACCCATTGCCCTCACCAACGTTTCTGAACTTTGTATGTGGTAAGAACTCATAAACAAAAACACGCAAGGAATCCGTAATTTGTTAATTTAAAAAAAATAAATTACCAATTTGTTAGTCAAAATGAAATTTTACAATCCACGTAAACAATTTAATTGCCTATCACGTGGTGATGTTAATGTAAAGGTGACATGGCCGATCTATTGGGGTCAAACACCCAATACAAATTTGTAGATCACTTGAACATGCATTCCTTTCTATTAAACCACCCTTTACATTAGGTGGGAAAGTGCCAACACACTTCATGGTCGAACAAACAACCCCTACGACATCAATCGCATCGTGGGTGGTTCTTCTGGAGGTGAAGGATGCATCCAGGCTGCAGCTGGTTCCTCTTTCGGAGTAGGTTCAGACATAGGTGGTTCCATAAGGATGCCAGCTTTCTTCAACGGTATTTTTGGTCATAAAGCATCTCCCAACGTGGTACCTTTATTTGGACAATATCCGTCTCCGTCCACGGAGAAACAGAAATATATGCTCAGCATAGGACCAATGGTACGACATGCCGAAGATCTCTTGCCCCTCTTCAAGTTAGTTGTCCTGAAAGATGCTGCGCCTCTTTTAAAATTGAACGAAAAAGTCGATATCAAAAACATTAGGTTCCATTATCAGGAGAACGACAGAGGGTCCAAACTTGTGTCTCCGGTTCATAAAGATATACGGGAGTTGTTTAGGAAAATTAGTGCATATTTAGAAAAGGCTCACAACATTAAGGCACAACGAGCTGACCTCCGGAGGTTCAGGATGAGCACCGCCATGTGGATGCTGGGCATGAAGTCACCAAATGGTCCCACGTTCGATCAGCAATTGTCCAACTTGGAGGGATCGATCAACGTTTGGTGGGAATTATTCAAATGGTGTTTCAGATGCTCCAATCACACCTTTATAGGTTGGTACCATTTTTCGGTACATTCTCGCAATAGTTTTTAACCTTATTGTTTTCTTAAGGGTTGGCAACAGCTCTTCTGGAAAAGAAAGAAGCCAGCGAAAGCGACTCTAAATCGGAATACATCAGAAAAGAAACGAACATCTTGAGAAGTGAAATAATGGACCTTCTGGGAGATGATGGTGTTTTGTTGTACCCCACACATCCAACCCCTGCCCCGTACCACAACGAACCTATTTTTAAGGCTTTTAATTTCAGTTACACGGGTGTAATTAATGTCTTGGGATTTCCCTCAACCAGTATCCCAATGGGATTAAGTTCCGAAGGTGTTCCTATCGGTATCCAGGTCATTGCGAATGACAAGAACGACCGGTTATGTTTAGCTGTTGCCAAAGAATTCGAAAAGGCATTTGGGGGATGGATAACGCCAGAAATAGAAGCGTAAAGTATTAATTTTATCATAAATTATTTCCTAATTCGCAGAAGTTATTTTTCAATTCCCATTTATTTAAAAAATTTCCGCCTAAATGGGAAAGTGAAAAATAAAAAATATTCCGTTATTTAACAACAAAAAGGATTGTGAGAAACTTTCCTGTATTTTTTAATTGAACATTAAATTTTAATATATAAAAGGAAAAAGAAAAATGTAGGATAATATTCTTAATTTTTTCTACTACTTAGCAATTTTCATTTGAAATAAAACTATACGTACACAGGAGTTATTATATCTACAAAATATATATTTATATACCTAACTATTTAAATACGATTCGAATTAATTCTAAACTAAGTATATATTTTTTACTTTACCTGTACAGGAATCGTTGGTGATAAATATTGGGATTATGGAATTCTTTATATATGTGCTTTTACGAATTGGTACCATTTTTGGGTAACAACGGTCTAGTCGTTTGTAATAATACTTTTAAAGACAAAAAAAGCAACTTCACGGAATTGTGCATTCACAAATAACAAGCATTTATACATATTATATATTTAAAACAACAGTTAAAAGAAAAATTGCAAGAACTTGATAACTTTATAATGATTTACATTGCATGCAAATCATATATTTTCTAATTTTTATATGTACAGAAGCAACGTTATGTATTTACTATGCACCATTTATTTTGTTTAAATGAATCATTTTGAGAATATTTTTTAAATTTTAATAAGAGGCCAGGCTGAAAAGGCTCTAAAAAAACAACGATTAACAGAAAAATTGATATTTTTAGTTCTAGAAACATTTCTGCAAAATTCTGGTTGTTGTGCCCCTGGTTTCGGTATAATTCTGCACACGAATTAATTTATTTTAATTTACAGGTGTAATACCAACTGAAATATTTTGATAAAAATATATTTTATGCAACACTAAATGGCTAATTATATTAAAAGAAAATTAGTACGTGTCTACTGTTTTAATGTAAAGAAAAACATTTTTTTAATTAAAAAATAGGTACCTAATTTCTTTTTAAGAAATCGTTGAAAATTTAGGTATTTGTTTTGTGAATAAGACGCCTAGACCCTAGCATTTTGAGAAAAAAACTTTTTTATGGTTTTACTTCTAAACCAAGGGCATTTTAGCACTAAAATTTTGCGGAATTTTTAGTACTACAAGGCATTATAATAAAAAAGCCGTTTTACCGCTCTTATTCGGGCTATGCCCTTCCATGAGATAATGTACATTATAGTTGTTTGATGTCTATATAATATTTAATAAAAAAAACCTATCGATAATAACAACAAAAATTATCAATTTTTGTTAGCGCACTTCTCAAAAAAATATTTTTGATGTTATAAAAATTTTAATATTGTACCTGAACTTCTACGCCCCTAATCTATCTCCATAATTTAAAAAAAAATCTGTTAATAAAAGAATACCAATAATTGTATTCTTTTACGATTTGTAACAATATCGTTTATAAATGTCAAAAATTATTTGAGAAAAGTGTGCAATAATTTTCAAATTTAAGATGCTTAAACGTGTAAATATTAAATTATTTTTTTATTTTTATTTTTAAAACACAACAAAAAATTAGTTCACTGTCCAATAACAATTGCTTTCTATAAACTATTATATGGAAGATAAATCTGTATTTCTTCTCAGGGTTAATTAATTAAATAAATAATGATACTTCATTATTGGAACCTACAAAATATTTTCGAAACAGTTATTGATGGATTTCAACAACATTAAAAAAATGTCGTATATTGATAAAAATGTGCCTAATATTTCTATTTGTAAAATAAAGTCGTTTGTTAATACAGAAAGTTGTATTTTTGCAGGTATACTAATCTACACTAACATTGTTTAAACAACGATTAAATGTTAAAAACAAGCGAAAGTATTATTTTTTTCTCGTTAGTATAAACTATTAGAAAATAAAACTCGAAACTAATCCACTTGCATAAATGTATATAGTTTTTAATTGTTTTCAAATACCGACGTGTGATAACAATTTTTATACGTACCTCCCAGCGTTCGGGCTTACTCGTGCACTCTTCTCGTTCTACTGCTCGATGCGCAGTTTTTCTCTGCGCACCCCTCGCTCACTACCCAGAACGTATGCTACTAACTTAGGGATGTACAATCCTTGGCATAAGCTTTTCCTTTTTTATGCATTTATTTGTCTTTTGTAGACTGCAAATTTGCTAACATTTTTTAAAAATACAACCTACATACTTGTAACTTTCAAGACAGGTGTCTTTCGATATTTTTCACTTTTTTTTTTTAATCAAAATGATAAGGTATTCTATTTTTTTTCTTGTTAAAAAGTGACAACAATTAAAGCTGAACTAAAAAACGTTTATTATGAGTAGGTATAAAATACAGAATGTTTCAAAAAATACTTAAGAAAAGAATTGTACAAGAATTAAAACAGATGAAAAGTTTGTGTAAAATTTTATTTATACCAAATAAATTAACTAAGTTATTAATCGACTGGAACGAGCCAAGATACACAACAGCTTTCACGTTTGTGGCGATAAAAAAAATAACAGACGAAAAAACAGAACGCCTTTTTTTAAGAGCTAAATACAGAGCCAGTACAACGTTTTTTTTTATATCTAACTACATTTCACGTTACAGCTTATGTGAGTGTTGTTCTTCTTGTTGTTATTGTGTAAATGTTACATGCTGAAAATTTTATCATCACATCTACATAACTATTGTAAATATTGGTCGTCGTTTATAATACATACTGTTGCAATCGACATCAGTTCTGGAATCTTTTTATTCTATTTTTCAATACAATTTGTGTACACAACTTGAAGGAAGGACTTGTTTGGGGTTTAGGAAAATATTGTTTAATTAATACTGATTTATCAGCTTTTATAATTCAGAGAAGACGTCATCTGACAAAAGGCCAGTCAGTAGATATTTCAGTGCAAAAAATACTATCAGGCAATCGACTGTGCCATCAAGTTTTAAAGCGATCCAAAATGTAGTTCTGATACTTCTTCCACTTGTAACTATGGTTTATTATTTATAGTTTAAACAGATATGTATTTCTGAAAAAAACAAACTGCTAATTTTCTGGTCTCTCTGTTATTTCTCCGTTGAATAAGACCAGGACACATTTTTTTATACAAGTGGAAACTGTGTCACAACAGATTGTTTTCAAATAAATGGCACAGTCGGTTTCCTAACAGTATTTCTTGTTAAAAGTATGATTTTTGCTTCTATCAACTGGCCTATATTAGTTGAGTTTATAAATGGAGATGGAAATTTACTTTATGTTTAAAAATGAATGTATATAAAAATTGGAGGAATGAAAACAGTAAATGACTAGATAATTGCTAGAAAAGGCAATAAATGCCCCCACGGAATAAATAGTAAAATACTAAAATTGAGTTTCAGTTGCTTTAAAAATTACGTAATAAACCATTCTCCAGACTAATTGGAACGAGTCCTCATGTTTTTCCTTTCTTTTTTTAATTTTGATCATATTTATTTCAACATTCTAATTATCGTAACTTACCGCACAATCTGTTCAAAATTAACTCGGATCTGCGAAACTTCAGATTTCTGGTATTTTATTAGTACCTCTTTTATGTGATGTTATATGCTTATTAATTCAAGAATATGACAGAATTTTTTAAAATAAACCTTTCAGATTAGATGCACAATAAATTAATTTAAGGAAATATAAACAAATTATGCACAATATTTAAACATATAATTTTTGTTTTAATGTCCAAATTTTTTCGTCATAATTATTATTGCACAAAATTACCATAAACGAGAAAAAATTCCAGAACCAAACTGCCCAATCCGAAAAATCTACTCTCCTACTTACAAAATAAAAAAAAAATGACAACAATAATTAGAAAAGGAATGAACATAAAGCGTGACATGATCATGATCATTCTGGTTTTTTACTATTTGTATTACAACTATTATTATCATCATCATTATTTACTGTTTGTTGTTGTTTCCCGTAACATTTTTTTATTTAATACGAATTGAAATATTGTATGCAGGTATATGCTATATTATTTTTACTTTTTGACCAGTTTTCATTTACTGCAATTGAACAAACGACGTTATTATATAATTTAATAAATTGGTTGCGATTGATACGATGAGGAGGAAATGCATCAAAAGTGAATTTTATTCCTTCACTACAACAGATGTTACAAACATTTATGCATGTATGTATGTATAGTATGTAAATGTGTGTATGTATGAAACCTAAGCATATTATGACAATATCGATAAACATGGTTCTTATAGGAAATAGTCGGGGGTACGTCGGGTCACGTGAGGCTCGCCACGTCTCGGTGCCGGATCGAACTGTAAACTAGAATTAAAAAAAAAAACACACTTAATACCCAATTTACCTATGACGAAATATCTTTTTTTAAATACAAACATGCAAAAAAAAATAAGTCAAATTTAAATTTTATCTCTAACAAACCCCTACCAAAAAAAAATTAAAGTTGTACTTACAACGAGTACTTTAGCGCATCGTCCAACTCCATGATGGCAGCCTGATTACCGCAACGATAGCAATAATTCGGCGCACTGAAGATGGTAACGACGTTCCGATCGTGACACCAATTGTAGCCCTCCATGACAAGTTGGTGAGCTCTTGAAACTAATGTAAGTCCATTTGAGTGGTTAAATGTTTCGGAAATGTCCTGGCCAAAAGTATAACCGGCCCCTCTGGGGGAAATACCCCACCCCCCGCGATCATCAGGATCCGACCACAACAGGTCGCACATGGGTCCTTCATGTGGAACCTAAAAATAAAATGATTTTTCGAGAAACAACCTAAAGATCGATTACAAACAGACGAATGCAGCCTTTTGTATTGGTCAGTCTTCAAAATAAACATAAGAAAATTAAGAGTAAAATATACAGAAATCATTACGAAAACAATTTTTGCGAGTGAAACATAAGGGGGAATTCACACCGAAGCAATGGGCAATATGCGATACGCAATATGTGATATACGATATCGTATCGTCCTTTTGTTCACATCGACGCAATAAAATATTCAGACAATATCTAAAACGTCCGCTGTGAACGACGTAGCTTCGGTTTGAATTCCGCCTTAAAGTATTGAAACTTTGATTCTCAAAATTTCAGATAAATTGTACTCTTCGTAATAGAGTAATAAAATAAAAGTTATAACCTTGCAAAAACGCATTAGATTTTGTACGAGTTCATCTAGATCGAAAGACGTTTCAAAACTCCTTAAAAGGGAAATTCAAATATTAAGGGATGATCCTAAGAATTTTTTATTCAGGAACGTCCTTAAATAATTAAACTAAGAAATTTGTCAGCGGCCCTTCTAAATTAATTTTCAACGAAAACAAATACGAATTTATTCCTTACTTTTTCATTTAAAAAATTTCGTACTCCAACACATTTAAAAAAAATACTTATATAACTCACTTGGCAACAAAAAACCGACAAGACTGATATTTTTACGTAGGTACAATAATAATTGGCTTTAAAAACAAAGAATTTAAAGCTATTTATATTCAATTGGAAACATTTATGTAAGTTCATCTTTGAACGTTGGATTGATATTTGCGACTGGATAATTGAATTCACTCGAAATTAATCATAATAAATCGCCTCAGTAATTGCTCTAATAAACGACATGATTCATACGGAAAGAAAAAAACTACTTAATTCTATTAAAATTGAAATAAAATCTATTCTATGTTCATTCAAGAATAAAAAATGTTTCCTTTACAAAGGAAATTTTATTTATGGAGAAGTAAATCCTTCGGGTGTGCTTGAGATACGCTATTGATAACAGTAAATATTTAAATATGGAAATGACTGCAGAGGCTACAATTCTTAATCCTATACAGTATTTTAATAGTCACTGCGTTGATTTAAAAATAACTAGCGAAATAAAAAGTAGTAGGTATAACTTGATAAGAAATGATGAATATGCATTTGGATAAAAACGAATCAATAGACTTCCCTTTTTTTAGATTAAAAATAGAACACAAAGGTAACAAACATCCGTAGTAATTTCATCTTCAATTTTTGTACACGTACAAACTCAAGTGTTTTTAATATAATTATTAGTACGATTACATACAAATCGTACGTACAATTTTAATGACCATTCGTAATTTTGAGTTGTATAGTAAATTTTTTCAGTTCAAATAATATAAAATTAAACGACACACTTTGTGAAGGGTTGATATACTACTCGTAACTTGTTAAATGGATCAATGTCGTACATGTGTTAAAGTACTATCAATGATTATTTCCTTTTTTGATTGGGAGAACACAAAAAGTTAAGGTTAATTAATGGTCACTTGTGGTCACCTCTGGTATCGCACAGCGTTACACCTGGGACCTGGTTTGTTTTCAAAAAAATTCAGATACCATTAAGACAATTTGTCAAATAAACTAACATAAAATTAATGTTTTTATAAAGTCAAAATTAATGTTGACTTCACCTGTGATATTGACGCAAAATATTTAGAATTAAGTACTTATTTAGACGTTATGGTTTATTCTTAAATTAGGTAAGTTAGTTAGACTTAGGAAATCATTGGAGTTGATTGTTAGATCCACCTTTGTATTTTGTAAAAAAAAACAACTGTTTTGTCGTATTTGATGTATTGTTTCCAAGGTTTAGAAACCAAATTTTGACTGTGGTAAGTAATAAAAGTGAAAAATATGAACCACAAAGAGAAACGTTCAATCCAATGCAATGTTTACACCAAACGTGGCCTTATCGGAGATGTAGCCTCAGTAAGGTGTTGATGGGATGATCTTCTCTAAACCCTGAAGTAACAGCCTTTAGGGAACGTCAAAGTCGGAACAACGCATTTAACCGAATCGAACAAATGAGACATGGATATAGTAGCGAAGATCACGTAAATTACAAATAACAAGAAATTCTTATTTTAACTTCAAAAGGTATTTAGAATAACAATAACTTTTGTCACATGGCTGCCGAATATTTGTCTTTCCATCGCTCAAGTGCACGGAAACAAGAAAGCGCATGCGTAATAACGTAAAAAATTCGCGACGTCAGGTGTAACATAACCTCTTTTTGTTCAATTATATGACGCATTTTCCGCACGAATGCGACAAAAATAGTCAATATAATGGCCCACTTTCCTCCCTTGGTTGTAATAAATTTCAAATAACTTCTGAAGATAGAAGAAA
Source organism: Agrilus cyanescens (assembly GCA_947389935.1). Lineage (NCBI taxonomy): Eukaryota > Metazoa > Arthropoda > Insecta > Coleoptera > Buprestidae > Agrilus > Agrilus cyanescens. The sequence continues at coordinate 15,554,902 of OX376713.1, read as the reverse complement.
AATTCTTTCATGTCGCCGTTACTATCTTCAAGAATAATTTGTTAGATTCATTTTACTTTAGTTGTCCGACTTTGATGCCCTCTAGAAGCTGCTATTCCAGGTTTTATAAAAAAAAATGACCAGTTGAAACCTTGTTTGAGGTGAATTAATAACAGATTGAGATAATTTCCTTGATGAGGTTAAATTCTATTAGGCTACGCATTAGCCTTTGTCATTACTCCATTGATTATTTAATAAAATCAAAACATAATCAAAACCAATAATAATAATTTACTGCATATTCCTTACTAAATCTCGACCTTTAAAGGCGAATGTCTAGGTTGATAAATAAATATGATGAATTAGAATTAATAGACGTGGAAAGACGTCGCCTTTCAAACGAAGGAAAAAATCCTTATAAACCGAAATATTGTTCATACCAAAAGGTATAAAATATGGCAAACTATCGCATAAACTTTTAATTTTTGAAGTAAGTAAATAAAAAAAGTATTCATACCTCCTGTAGACGATCCAAAGCTCTGATATGATCCAGTGTATCAATACTAGGGCTAAGACCGCCGTGTAAACAAAATATTTGTCCATCAACAAGTGCAGTAAGTGGCAGATAATCGAACAAGTCTGTGAAGAATTTCCATACATTTGCGTTACCATACTTCCTGAGACACTCGTCGTAGAATCCATAAACTTGAGTGATTTGCCTTGATTCATGGTTACCTCTCAATATTGTAATTCTTTCTTTGTACCTAACTTTTAGGGCTACAAGAAGGGTGACTGTCTCTACGGAGTAATATCCACGATCAACGTAGTCTCCCATGAACAGATAGTTTGTGTCTGGGCTTCTGCCTCCTATCCTAAATAATTCCATGAGATCATGGAATTGACCGTGGACATCTCCACACACTGTCACTGGACATTTTACTTCTTGTACATTTGATTCTCTAGCTAATATTTCTTTTGCCTATGCAGAAAATAAAATTTACTTAATATTCGTCCCTAAACAAATGGAACTTTATTTGAAATATGTAATTAACTAACACTCAATAATCGTCATTTTCCAATCAAATCCTAAATTTAGATGGGCAATAAACATTATCAAAAGTTAAATAAAAAATTATGATGGTAAAATATTCGCTGTAGTCTTTGAATACACATACCAAAGGTATTTATAACTTAATAACAGTTAACGGATTTAATTATTTTCCTCTACACTAATCAAAACTATTTATAAAATAATAGATCTATCTATGGCCCAAACTAGGCGCAACTACAGCACTATTTAAATTTAGTAATACATTAAAAAAAATTTGCTCTACTTTAGAATCATACGAAGCGAAAACTTCACTGCGATAAATAAACAATAAAAATACCTTATCACACAAAGTTTTAACTTGATTTTCTGTTAATTGTTTGCACTCATTAAGTTGCTCGATCCACTGGTCCAGTTCTTTACATGCAGCTTTATCGTCCATCTTGAGGACCTATTTGTAGTAAGAAACACAAATAAATTGTTTCAGCACTTTACTATTGATACAAGAATGACTAATATCCTTTAACTGTTAACTGCCTTTATAAATGGATTTATCTGCACCGCATCGCTACACAACATTAACGGAGAAAATGGCCGGATAACATCATTGTGACGTCACAGAACAGTCATCGCTGCACGCGCACCCTACAGGCTATGCTCTCAAATCAAAAACCTGTTAGGACGCCGCTAAATTTAAATTCTAGAGTTCATCCATATCTAAAAACCTTTCACTTTCGTTTCAAATTTCTTTATTTTTTTAATATTACCGTCATAAGTCGAACCAAACGCCTCTTTCTATTCTCAAATTTCTAAATTTTACTCTTTAAGAGACCAACAATTTTTTTCCTCAAATATTACAATATGTAAAGTTTAAAAGGACCATAAAAGAAGTCCCTTTAATTTTTAAATGCGCTAGTTTATATAGATAATGACTTTGAAAACATACCACGTTGGGACTCTGTTTACCGGGGGATTTTTGTAAAAATCCACGTGTGGTAGCGACTTTCATTTTCACCATATAGAACAATATTTTATTTAAAAGCTTTTTTTATCAAAATAATTGTGTTTGGTTTTTAAGAAATTCTACGTGAAAAATAAATGACATATTCGTCCCTAGCCACCCTTTGATAATTAATTATATAAATATTATTAACAAAAATAATATTTCTTGAAGAAGTACAAAAAAATAGCATAGAATTTAAGTGATAGATATTAAAGCAAGTTCAAACCTAAAGAAAGGAAAGTGTTTTTTTTATTGAGAAAAGCCGACGTTTCGCCCTAGTTGTAAGGCTTCCTCAGCGTAAATTTTAATAGTGAGTTACATAAAATACAAATTGCACTATTTGTACTCATATAATTCATTAAAAGATCTACCCTGAGGAAACCATACGTCAAAGGCGAAACGTTGATTGCCAGTTTTTGACAACAAACAAACCTTCATCCTTCTTCTAACTTGAAGTTGCTTTATTAGAGAACATTCCTTTGTAGTTTATAATAATTAATTTGTTTTATAATCAAAACGTTTTTAATTATTCACTAAATACCCACAAACTACATACATATTTCTTGAAGATCAAAATATTATATTGTTAACAAACGAGAAATTGTTAATTCAGTGTCATTGAAACAGAAAAACATATAAATATTTACCACATACCTACCGTCCTTCAAAAGTGAAAATTATGAGAAAGAAATACGCATATTATGTTTTCATCTTTTAAATATAAAACTTAATGTACTGCATTATACGTATCCGTTTTTATCTAATAAAATGAAAAATATGTAATAAACAATATTCTAGAATGTAATCTAAAGTAATTTGCATACTGGATTGTTTATTTAATAAACAAGTATTATAGAATATGTTATATCCAAAAGCAGTAGTTATTTGGACGCTACGAAACAGTTCAGTGTTGTTCAAAAGAAATTAAAATGTCTCAAATTGAAAATCTTCAGGTACAATTAGTTTTAATAAACAAGTAATAGTTTTCTACTAAATATTTGATTCTTTTAATTGTGTAGTATTTGAGAGGTTTTGGGTCGGAATTTAGTTCAGAAGATCCACGATGTCCAGGAGCGTTACCGAAAGGACAAAATAGTCCCCAAAAATGTCCCTATGGGTTATACGCCGAGCAACTTTCCGGATCTGCTTTTACTGCTCCCAGAAACGAAAATAGAAGAACTTGGTTTTACAGAATTAGACCTTCAGTTGGTCATAAACCTTACAACCCTTTTCCAAAAGGGAACGTAGCTCACGATTGGACATCATGTGAACCAGATCCAAATCAAGTAGGTGGCAGTAAATAGTAGCTATAGTTAAATTTTTCAACCGAGAGTTGAATTCGGTCAGATGTAGGAAGACCGAAGGGCTGTATTATTTAACCGACAGCCAATCACGTGCAACTTCCCTATTTGAACGCCGATACCTGCATATTTCATAGGCGTACTTGAAGGAAATAGCTAGAGTGCCTGCCCCTTCCAACACTGTACCTACCTTCTTAGGACGGGATTTGCTAGTGCGCATCTAGTCATTAAGTCTCGGTTGAAAAATTTTATAGTACTTAATTGATACAAATAAATAATTATAACTCCCAGATGCGTTGGAAACCTTTCGATTTACCATCTAATGAAGAATCAGTAGATTTTGTCGAAGGTTTAAATACCATTTGTGGCGCTGGTGATCCAAAATTAAAACTTGGTCTTGCCATACACATTTATAGTTGCAACGTCCCGATGAAAAATCGCGGCTTTTACAATGCTGACGGAGATTTATTGATAGGTAATTACACTCAAAACATTCGTGGTACTTATGTACCTACACAAAAAATAATTATTTTCAGTACCACAAAAGGGTACCTTGAAGATTACGACAGAATTTGGTCGACTTGAAGTACATCCCAACGAAGTCGTAGTAATTCAACAAGGAATGAGATTTAACGTTAATGTAACTGAGCCTTCGAGAGGTTACATTTTGGAAGTTTTTGGACGCCATTTTGTTTTACCCGATTTGGGCCCTATCGGTGCCAATGGCCTTGCAAATCCCAGAGATTTTTTAACTCCTGTTGCCTGGTATGAAGACAAAGAGGAAGCCTTCGAAATTGTGTCCAAATATCAAGGGAAACTTTTTGTTTGCGAGCAAGATCACAGTCCTTTTGATGTGATCGCATGGCATGGAAATTACGTGCCGTACAAATACAATTTAGGAAACTTTATGGTCATAAATTCAGTATCTTTTGACCACTGCGTAAATATTTATTTTTATGTATATCCAATCGATTAAATACAAGTGTCATTTTATTTTAGGACCCATCAATTTTTACAGTTTTGAGTTGCCAATCTGACCAAAAAGGTACCGCGATTGCGGACTTTGTTATCTTTCCTCCTCGATGGTCTGTTCAAGAACACACGTTTAGACCACCATATTATCATCGAAACTGCATGTCCGAATTTATGGGGTTGATATTAGGTCAGTATGAGGCAAAGCGCGACGGCTTCAACCCTGGAGGGGCAACTTTACATAGCATCATGACACCTCATGGCCCTGACGTTAAGTGTTTTGAACAAGCTACCAATGAAGAATTGGTACCAATCAGAGTCGCTGATGGAACACAGGTTTGCTTTTTTATTAATAGTAGCAAGTATTAGTTTCAACAAAAATAAAAATGTTACAGGCTTTTATGTTTGAAAGTTGTTTGGGTTTGGCAGTTACCAAATGGGGTGCCAAAGTTTGTCAAAAACTAGATGCGGAGTACTTTAAATGCTGGCAAGGATTGAAGAAGCATTTTAAAGAACCAGAATTTGTTTAATATACAAATATCTATTTGTTATAAAGTACACATAAAGATTTAAAGAATTTTTATAACATTTTACACTTTTATTTTTTATGCCTATGTTCATGAAACTTGTACGTATTTTATTGCCAATAAACGCCATTTATCAAGAAAAGTATCAATTTATATGCCATTTTTGAAAATAGTGGGTATTTTTTCATAAATGCTCATTTAAACACCCTTTAAAAGGGTTGTTTATCTAACACAATCCTAGGTACCACATCAACGTCTTTATAACATCACTTAGACGTATGTCCGTCCAAAATGGGCAGTATGACGTCAAAATGTAAAAATGACGACAATTTGTCACAGCAGAAACAACGTTGTATGTGACTTCTTTTTGTCGTCCCATCATATGACGTCAATATTGGTCACTTTGTCAGCGTGAAAATTTTGTTTAATAAAATTTGCCAATGAAAGGGCAGTTTATAGACAAAACAATTTAGCAGTACATTAATAATTTAATTGAAATAATATTCACCAAATAATATAAAAAACACATATAAAGTAACAAACTTCAAATAAGAAAAGAAATAACAACTATTTATAATATTAAGAAACAATGAAATTAAGGTGCCAGCAATTTCCGAAATTCAATGGTAGTTATCACAATACAGTTCATAATAAAATTTCAAAAGTTTTTGGGTAGCCATTATCAAATTTTAGTGTAATAGTGTAACATCTGACAACACTGGCATCATTGCACACATCTGTTTAAAACATGTCAAGTGATTGATGTCAACAATTCTCTAAAAACTAAAAATTCGTTCGTATTTTTGTATTAATAATTGAAAATGAGTTTGTTCAGTTTCGAATCAATCGAGGCAGCAATTTTACCGAAAGTAAGTGCTCTATGTCAACATTCTAGTGCATATGTAACAGTTTTTGACGTGTTTATTATTGTCAGGTGGAATTTGATATCGTCTACGACGAGGATTTAATATGCAAATATAACTTAATCGATCATGACGTACAAGAAGGAGACAGGATAGCAATATTTAAGTTAGGATGGCAATTTCTGAAGGATTACGTTCTTTTCGAGTGGGTTACGACTAAGTCAGGTTCAGTGACTTTCAAAGGTAATACCCCAAAAGAAAATAATAAATCGTCTTTTGTATAATATTCCTTTGTCTCGTAAATATTTATTAATAAGTTGAATTTTCTTTGCAGAAGAAAATTTACCTAAAGATATAAATGAGATCTATCAGTTGTGTTATATAACAGCGGACAACACAGTATTAGGAGTCAGTAAGCCTATGGAACTTTGTAAAAAGATTTTTAGTATGTATCAATCAAATTCTACATTTAGAGACAGTTTAATTACGAGTTGTAACACTATCGAGTCAGACACACCCGCTGTTCAAAGTACAGAACAAGAAAAAATAATTAGTAACCTTAAAGAGGACAACACGTTGTTAAAAAACGTTCTTAAAGTTATAGTTACAAGTAATAAGCTTGGCAATGTTGAACAGGAATTAAATGATCTGAAACTCTTAACAAAATACCTTAAAGATACTGTAATAAACCAGCAAAGGGAAATTTCCAGCTTAAAAAGTACTTTATTAAAACATATCGAAGTTTGTGATAACTTCGAGTCTAAAGAAGAAATAAAGAAATATAATACAGATACTTTTGATTTTGGGGATTTAAAATCGATTCCGCCTCTCCCAGTTTTAAAATGAACATGGGAATTATTTGTAACTTGATTCGCCCTTTTGTACATTTTCGTGTAAATATTCTTCAGTATACATTTAATGCGTCATTAAAGTATTCATTTTTATATTGTGTGTATATTTTTGTGCTTCAAATAGACAGTAAATACCTAAATAAACTTCTATTAATTAGAATAGTATTTTTAATTAACAAACTACATATAAGTATAAATAAATAATGTGAACCACCCTCGGTTTGCTTGAGACAAATTAGAAATATATAGTGGGATTGCACTTAGTTTTTCACAGAAACTTGAGGATCTACTGTAAAAGCTGATTTGTTTAACATAAAACAGCAAAAAGTTGTATAAATTATTTATTCCACATAAACAAACAACTGTACATAAAATAAAACAGATTGATTAAAATTTATTATTACATATGAGACCATCATTTAGTCTCACAATAATTCGTTATCTTCTACAAAAAGAAACTGGCTTTAAATGAGCATTGTGAACGAAAACATAAAACGATATCCATCATTGGTAAATGATTAACTAAAACAAGAAATATTTGGTATAAAAATACTCTGAAAAACAAAGAAAAAAGATATCTATTCATATAAAAATAAGGCTGCCAGTTTTGATATTATTATTATATTTTCTAAAAAATTGCTTCGTTTTCATTTGTTATTTCGGTTCCACACGTTGTCGGCACTATTGCTGGTTTTCTCTAAGATTGGAAAATGATTTTCCAACGTATGATTTGCCAAATGTTGGCGTAATTCGTTTGCCAAAACAACCTGTTTACAGTTTGCGCAGACATCTAATCCGGAAGTGGACCCATTCCGCGCATGCTCTTTATACAATTCCTGCTGTTTATCGATGTCGGGTAAGAGGACCAGAAGCTCGGGAAAAATTTCTTTGAAATCGTTGCCCATCATTTTCTGGCAGTGTTCGTAATAATTGGAGGCCGAAATCGATCCGTTCCGGAACATTTCGGACAATATTTTGAACTGTTGAATGCTGTCGTTATCTTTTAGGGCGTACATGAACTTTTCGAAAAGAACGCGGTTCCGGAACTGGAAATCAGACGGTGGCAAGAAGACTTTATTAGGTGGAAGTATAGGGTAGGACTGACCAGAGCTGTTTGTAAATGTTAAATCGTTTGGTGTTGGAGAACTTGACATTTTTTCATATGATGAAATGCTGTTCATTAGCGAGTCAAAGTTACTAAATCCTGGCGGAGGTTTAACGTTGAAACCCGGTGGAGGTTTGGTTTTGCCAAGGGCGGGAAACTCGTTTTCAACGTCGTTGCTTTCTAAACTGTCTATTTTTAGTTCCGATCGTTTTTTAACGATTCCGTTTTTAGTCAGGACTTGTTGGTTTTTTGTTGTCGTTTCTTCAGTTTGTTTTTCAGATTCGGTTTTAATTCTATTATTGCTGTCAGAGTCTTGCGTCGTGTTTGTGCAATTAGCATTAGACGTACTAGAATTAAAAGTAATACCTAATTAATTTTTCTTAGAATATGCACGGATTTATGTATATAGAAACTGAATTATTTTTTAATTAAGAAAAGAAAAAACAAATTTCAAAGTATACTACAAAAAATCTTACCTTTTCTTATCATTATAGCCATTTATTCCGTCGATAATTTTTCCTTTCTTCTTTTTATTTTTATTTTTCGTATCATCAATACTATTGCTATTAGCAAATTGATTATCATTTTTATCATCTCTATTTTTGCTGTTTGTATTAGAATTTATAAGCGTTACGCTTTTTGAACTGCTACTTCTCTCATTATTCTTATTAGAACTTTTACTGCCGCTCTTCTTTTCGCTTTTTTGCTGTTTCTTTTCATTTTCAACTCCTTCACTACTTCCATCTCCCTGATTTCTGTTGTTATTATTAGATTTGTTATTTTTTACTTGGTTATTGTAGTTATTCAAATTCACCCATGTATTAGATATAGGCATAGTAACGCTGGCAGTTTTTCTTCCCTTATCCGATTTGCTTAATGTGGGGAAGTCACTAAGGCTGTTTGGAGGTAGAGTGGGTGCTGGGGCGACTTTAGACACTTTAGGTTCTTGTTGTTTTTTCGGTTTTTGTGGAACCCATTGCGGCGCAGGTACGGGGGCTTTACTGAGAGCCGGAAAGTCGTCAGAAGACGTTTTCGAACTAACGGAAACACTGCTCGTTGGTGTTTGACTAATACGAGTTGTTATCACGCCGTTTGCTTTGTGATTTACGTGTATAGAAACGTTTGATGTTTTTGCACTTTGTGGTCTATCCTGATTGCTACTATTAGAAAAAATAAAATAATGAATTATAAGTACATATTTTATGTACAATCATTTACACTTACTTTACACTTAATCGTACTGTACTGGTTGAAGGAGGACCAGCACTCTCACTTAAAGAAGGAAAATCGTTCAAATTGCGACTGATACCTGGTTGTTTAACAGTTCTTGTTATCGTTAACCCAGGGGGTTGTCTCGAGGATACTGCGCTACTCAAACTCGGAAAATCTGACGTATTCTTTGAGTTGAACTTGTTGGAAGTTGTAGTTATTGTCACTGCTGAAGGACGTGGAGGAACAGCACCTGAACCTCCTAAAAATAATCAAAAAAAATATTTTTCTCTTTCACTCAAATAATTTTGAATTTAAAGACATACCCAAGGACGGGAAGTTTTTTTCGCTAAATGGGTTAAATTTCTTTGATGTTATAGTTACATTAGAGACTGTACGAGTGTTTGTACTTGTACTAGTTTCTCCATTCAACGAAGGGAAATTTTCGGCAGTTAAGGGATTTACAAAGACGTTTTCGGCTCTATTATCTAAACTATCTGATCCACCAGGTTCTACGTTATATTTGCTATAGCCTACAGCTCCTTCATCTTCGTCCTGGCCATAACTAAAATTTTTATTACAAAAAATTAGAACAAGATATCCCACAACTATATATCTTAAGGAAAATATTCTAGGTTTCAGAATGTTCCAGGAAATTCGAGAAGGTTACACAACGCTTCAGCATATTTTAAAATATTGTAGAATAGATTCGAGAATGTTTTCGAACGTTCCTGGATATTGAAGAGTTCCAAATTGATGCAGAATGTTCGAAAATGTTTCAGGATAGCCTAGAATGTTACCGAATTTTCAAAAAGATTTACTAAGTCATAAAATCCGCCAAAAGGTTTGATACAGCCCTATAATGTTCGAGAATATTATAGAACGTTTTTAAATTTTGAAAAATGTATCTTCTAGAAAGATCTGGAATGTTCGAGAATATTTCAGTACGTTCTTGAGTGTTATTAGATTTTCCAAAATGTTTGAAAATGTTTTATAATGTTCCAAAGAGTTATAAACTGTTTCTAATGTTTCCAGAATGTTTTAGGACGTTTAGTTTTCCTTTGAATGAAGCTAAAGTAACTCTGCCAGTAAATAATATTTTCCTTAGGTTGTTCTGGGAAAACCTGTACATAAATTTGTACACAAAGAAAGTAATTAATGTAATCATTCTAAACGATTAATATATTTACCAGTCGCCACGTCTTCTTCCTTTTATACCCCCTCCAGGCCTGGATCTTGGTGCTAATGTAAATTCCAATTCTAAAGTTCTAGCTTGTTTAGTTGCCGCTTTACTTAAATATTTTCCATGAGCAGAAGTAATATGGGCTAACAATTGAAATTATTAAAACAAGTTACTTTAAATGGACAGCAAAAATGCATCTACCTTTGAGGTCAATATCAGTTCTGAATACAGAAGTAAATTCTTCATATTTACAGTCCCCTTCCTCGCATAAGTAATGTTCTTCAAGATAATGTTTTCTCAAATCATTGTAAGAATTGTAATATTGATGCTTACAATCAGCATCACAGAAATGGCAGTAATAATGATCACGTCTCAAGTGGCGAAACAAATCATCATTGTCCATAAACCGAGTATCACAAAACTCACACAACGGGTGACCTCTACAACACTTAAAGCGTCAAAAACAAACAGCGCAGTTAAATAAAGGAGAACCTGTGTGAGGTGTTATCTACATCTCCTTTTCTTCTGTGCATCCCCAGTTCAGCTCTTGTGTAACATTTACGTTCCCAGGTGAAAATTTTCAAATTCTCAACACACAAATCGCAATAAAAAAGCTCATGTTCTTTTCTCATATGTTCTTTAAGTTGTTGGAAAGTCCTGAACCCTGAATTTCTGTATTTTCGACAAATAAAACATTCATGCTCTAACAGACGATAATATGCTCTCTGAATCGAAGGAGATAAAAAATAGAAACCAAATTTTCCGTCTTTTATATTGCTGTGTCTACTCTTTTCGTCTAGAACTGCAAATGGCTCGATACTTCTACTAAATATTACCTGAAAGTCAATTTCAATTTAGAGGGGATTCAGTTGCAACAAAAGTTGGGAATTCCCCAGTTATAATTTTGTGGAAAAAGCAAAATTCTCGAAAAATTAACTCAGAAAAGGAATCAATTCCTCTGCTAAATCACAATCTTAAAATGCTTGCAACAATATGTTAAAAATTATGCAAGTTTTTAGCAGCATTTATGTTACGAATACATGACTAATAATTCAATGTGACATTTTATAATATAAATTAAGGGCCAATTGTAAAAAAATCTACAATTTAATAACATAAAATAAGCATTTATTCACAGGTTGTAGCAGTAGTCTAAAAATAGCTGTTGTCAAAGTGACAACGCTCATTTTTGATAAAAATTCTGTGTGATAACAAATTTCAATTGTACTATACCTTGGGCATATCGCTTCGACATATGGGGCACTCGTTCTGACGGCAGAGCACCCTCATTCTAGTTGAGCACTCGTAACAAACAGGGTGATCGCATATTCCAATCGAGTAAATGTCCTCATTCTTAAAGCAGACTACACATGTCTGATCCTGATTTTGATCGATTTCACTAGAATTTAAATTCTTTTTAACTGACATTTTCGATTTTATTTAGTAAATATGTAAAAGTAAAGTACTTCTTCGAAGAACACAACCTAACTTTCTACCAGAATTCACATTTGACATTGACCGAGTTGACAGCTATCGAGATTGACAATTGACGGACGAACTGTTAACAGCTTTCTCTTGATTTAGCCGTTTGTCAGGGAACTCTTTTTTTTTGTTTTTTGAATTATTTTTAATCGGAAATCGTAAGTCGGATCTATCACATCCTAGATTCTTTAGAATAGGATTCCAAATTGACGTTTTAAAAAATAAGTATTTTTTAAAATTAAATAGAATATTTTATTACAATATTACTGTATATGCAAAACTTGAAAATTTTTAGCGTAATTTAGAAGATTTATAAATGTTAAATATACTTTTATTAATTTAAAAATGTAAAAGGTGAGAAAATTATTTAAAATAGAATCTGATGTATGACGGCGCTAAGCAGTTGCTCCGCCTTGTCTTGCGCAAATAAGTTTGCCATCAGCTGTTCTGTCAATACAAAATGGAAGAAGTGGTGTAATGTTGTTAGTGTTGTGATTATCAATTACCAAGGCCATTCTTTGTGTCGAGAGACAACAGTATTTTGGCATAAAACTTAGTTAAAATTGTCAGTCATTATTCAACACAGTTTGTGTTGATAAAAATATATAAAATCGTGTTCAAACGGACTCATGAGCAACACAAATAACACTTCAGATTCAAATGGTTCTGGCTCTTTTTTTGTAAATTTTAATCAGGATTGCACGTAAGTAAACTATTACAAAATCTTGCCTTCATAAACATATTTGACCTAGCTGTAAAATTTGCAACTTTCTCTGCGGACTATTTTACGAAGTCATCATTTATTTTAATACTACGCATATGTCGTAAAAAAATCGCAAACAAAAATGAACGAAAAGAAAACCAAAAATTGAAAATAATAATATTTTTGACGTCATAAAAGTACAGCTTTATTTTCTTATTTTTGATTTAGTTGCTATTAATTTATAGATTTTTAATTTTAATTGTATTTTATTTACCAGTACCTAAATCGCTAATGTTACAAACAAACTTCAAACAGCTGATACAATTTTTATTTTTCTTTTAATTCGACGATAGTTGTTTGCAAGGTCGTTTGCTTTCAAATTACAAAAATTGAACGTTTAACATTAACATTAGATTATCTAATTTTTGGTGGGTGTGAAGCTGACGGTTAGAAGCAAATAAAAATTACATAAACTGTATTTTTGTAGTTTTCGTTGAATTTTATTTATAGGTACCTAATTAACTTCCAATGTTAATTTATTATTCTCTCAATAATCTTTTTAATAAGCTTATTTCAGAATGGCAAAAAAAAATTACTTTGTATAATTAATTAATTGCATCATTTATTGAAAAAAGATAAGGTTTAAAAGTGATATTTGTTGTTTGAAATTACAATTAACATAAACAATAGAAAATTACCTAAAAACTTCGATTTGATTACCTATCAGATCTACAAGTAGATACTTTTTAGATGATTCATTTAATTAATTCCAAAATTGTATTTTTTTTATTTACAAATTTTTCGAATTTTTGTTTTTTTTTTCAAGTCTGTTTGCAATTGAAATTAAGTATTTTGCGCTCCTTTGTTCAGAATAGAATAACGTTTGAATTTGCTCGTTATTTTAATAAAAAAAAAAAAATAACGTGATAACATAACGATATAAAGTTATTAACCGTTTATATATGCAGAAGATATAAAGATATAATTAAAATATGTGGTTGTCTAATTGCCTAATTAGTGCGAACAATAAATATAGCTGTTTGCCCCACTTTGATTTGAAAATTAACGTTTGTTTTAAATAAACAGTCAGCGTAATGTTTTACATATACGAGAGCTCTGTATATACTGGGTGGCCCAAAAATAATGCAATAGCAATGTTCGCTGTGTTTAAGGTTTATGTTTAATCAAGCAAAAGTTTTCAAAGGAAACTTGTTCCCTATTTAAATTATTTAAGATCGTCTGTAAGAGTGAAAATGGTTAAAACTGAAAGAAATAATGTTTTGTTTAAATGGTAGCCGAGAAAAATTGTTTGGAATCCCAAAATATGTAAAATAAGTTTATCAATTGACTGCAGAATAATTTTGCGTTAATACTGCAATCGTAAGTTATGACTCGAAGGTATTTTTTTATGTGCACCCGTATTTTGGGATTCTGAATTACTTTTTCCTATAACTTTTTGGATTTCACTCGTTAAGAATCAATTAAAGGCCCGGAATATTAAAACTATAGGGAGTAAAATCGAGTAAACGTAGCAGATGTAAGCGTAACGGAACTAACGCTGTCACTTTCACATGTTTTCCCCACCCACCTTATATTGAACGCATAGGGAAAGGGAAACGGACAAATATGTTAAATAATGCGACTGCAGACGCCGTTCAGGGACTTCGCGGAACTATGTCAGCAATGTTGATTAATTTTAATTTGATTTATTTAAAAGAATATTTAAATTTTTTAATTATACCTATCAAGCATATCATAAGTAAATATTTTCTATTGACAAAAAAATAACAGAAGTTCTCAAGGAGTAAACTCTAGTCGCGTGTCGGAGCTGACAATTTTTTTAAACAAACTAAAAATTTAGCTGTTGTAGCAAAATACGAAACATGTTTCGTTTGAAACATTTTTTGATTAATACTTGATACATAAATTATACTTGGTTAGCATTTTGTCGAAGCGGTCAAATGCGAATCGCGATTTCGAGTTCATAAGTTCTCGTCAGTGCGTCGTAAGTCACTCCAACTTTAGTCAAAATACAATATTGCGCACTTCTTACTGAGTGGATAGTCTTATAATAATGGAATTTTATTCTTTTAAAACGTTTTATTCTTTTAAACGTTGTTTCGCTCTTCGATGACGTATCTGGAGTTTGAATGTATTTTTTCCATTACAGATCGTTAGCGGTTGGAAGTAAGTCAGGTTACAGGCTTTATTCTTTGAGCGGAATCAATTCGCTCGAACAGATTTACAGCAATGGAACCAAGGACACTTATTTGGTGGAGAGGCTATTTGGAAGCAGCCTCGTCGCGGTGGTGTCCCTTACCACGCCGCGTAAACTCAAGGTGTGCCACTTTAAAAAAGGCACAGAAATATGCAATTATTCATACTCTAATACCATCCTAGCTGTAAAATTAAACAGGTACTTAGGGCAAAGTAGAGTTTATTGTTGTTCCAAAATAAAAAAATTGAATCTCTTCCAGAGCTCGGCTGGTAGTTTGTTTAGAGGAAAGCTTGTACATTCACAACATAAGGGACATGAAAGTATTGCATACAATTCGAGAAACTCCTCCAAATCCCCAAGGTCTCTGTGCTCTAAGTATAAATGATGACAATTGTTATTTGGCATATCCTGGCTCGTCTACCATCGGGGAAGTGCAAATATTTGACGTAATTAATTTGGTAAGTATAGTAGGTGGCGTCATGCACAAGCAGTGATCCAACTAGTTGTCCCCTTTTGCTGCAGAATGCAAAGACGATGATTCCTGCGCATGACAGTCCTTTGGCCGCGATCGCTTTCAGTCCCAATGGGACGCGGATAGCTACCGCGTCCGAAAAGGGTACCGTTATAAGAGTGTTTTCGGTAACTGATGGTGCCAAGCTGTTCGAGTTTCGTCGGGGAATGAAACGCTGCGTTGCCATATCGTGTCTCGCATTTAGCATGTGCTCTCAGTATCTGGCATGCAGCAGCAACACCGAAACCGTGCACGTGTTCAAACTCGAGGAGCCCAGTAGCAGGTAAATCATTTAGGTCAATTACAATGTAGTGGTTTATAAAGTGAGACTGAAGGCTAAATAAAATTCTAATATTGCATCAGAGGCTAGTGTTTAGATTTTTTCTAAATGTTTTCAGTCCTCGTCGAAGTGTGGAGGAAAGCAGCTGGATGGGCTATTTAACAAATTATCTCCCCTCCCAAGTTACTGACGTGTTCAATCAGGGCAGGGCTTTCGCCGCTGCCCATCTTCCATTTTCTGATGTCAGAAATACTATTGCTATCACAACGTGAGTGTTTCTTGATGTTTTTTCGTCCATTTTTCTTCATTAAAACTGGATTTATTTTTTTTGTCCAGAATTCAAAATCAATTACGTCTATTGGTGGCGTCGGAGGATGGATTTTTGTATGTGTACAACATCGACGAGAAGGAAGGAGGGGATCTTACGTTGCTTATACAACACAGATTAGATGGCAGGAGCGAGGATAGTCAGAAGGGTAGTTCTCAGGTGGACGGGGGAGGACTGGGATCTTGTCGTTCTGAACCTCAACCTATCGACAATCCTGACGGAGGTAAAGACTGACAGACATTAAAAACGGTATAAATAATGGAAAATGTCATGGCAATTATTGATATTGATTAATTTTTATATTGTCTTTAGTGCTTATACATTTTATTTAATTTTCTTTTTTAGTCAAAGGCAAGTTTTTTAACGTGCTGAGATTTTTTATTTGATTTTTTACGTTTTAATTCTCATTCCCCTTTTTTATTATTTTTTTTTTCAGGTAAAGGTGAATTAGTTTTGTTTAAGAAAAGGTATCTCCTCAAACTAATTACTTTTTCTTTCTGTTTTAATTAATCTTAAAAGGAAAAACTTGCCTTAAACGATGCCTTACAGTGTCGTGTAAGCTTTGTTGTGTTGTATTAAGAATATTGAAAGATTTATAAATTTGCTAAACGAAAAAAAATTTTGTTTTGCAAATTTATATCAGCTATTATTACTACACCTTTAATTTAAATTCAGTTTATAGAATATTTAATTCAGTAACACAAACATATCAATCAGTGTTGTATTTGACTTTTGATTTTTGAGGTCTTGCAACAAAAATTTGGCATAATAAAGGAGATGATTATATAATGGTCTTCTGCTTAAATATGCCAAACATTACCTTTACTCCTGTTTTTTTTTTTTAGAAAATCCACTGTTTCCAATTTTTATTTTTACTTTTTTCGATCCCAAAATTTATTATCTACGTATAATAATTCTTTTATTTTTTGAACAATCGATGTCCATTTATGTATGAAATTGTAAAATTTCATTATCATTTTACTATACGATGTTTACAACAAACACCTCAATAGATTATATCGCCTCCAATAAGGTTTCAATGGGCTGTTTTTCTCTAAAACCTGTTAAAAAGTTTAAAGCGCTAAAGTTTACTACAATAGACTAACATTGTTCTTAACAACTTATAAAAATTCAAAGACAGAAAGTAGTTTCATATTCGTAATCTAATTGACCTCTGCTATGATTTATCGATTCACTTAACTTCGATTTATCGAGTTTGATGCTTTCTCGAGTCCGTTTCCATAGTTTTAGCTATGTACACGAGGCCTTTTTACCTTATCAATGAATTATTAAATAACCTATTTTCATTTAATTTAACAGTCTTCACTCGGTACCAGAGGGTTTAAAATGAATATTATTTATTTTACAAGTTTCTTTCTTTATGTAAAGAGTTCAACTTACAAGTTATTTTTAAATTTTCAGTTTTGCTTGACTCTTTCTAACGCCTTGATTATTATTGTCCTTTTTTGAGATTACAACGCCAGGGCATCTATAAATCGTTGCTTTTAATTAAATCGCAATCAACGCAGCAGTTAGGAACTCAATAAATACTTGTTGATCGCGTAGTTTTTTCTACTTTTAATAATTAACTTTGCTCACTTATATTACGGAATTTTACGGTCAAAAACTTCCGGCAGTGAACGAGCGCTCGTCTCAATTTTATTTCTAACTCCTCCCCTGTGCACACAGCTTATTGAAACCTTACTCGGGGTGATTTAATTTACCCCATGGAGCCATGTTTGGTAAACATTGCACTCGTCTACTACATTTTTTTTTTCAAATTTGTCAGCTCTACCATGTTTCAATAAACTACATAGTTAGGTACATATTTTTGTCCAAAATTGTTGTTTTCATTTGAAAAGCTTTCACAATGTAGATTACAATTTTAAAAAGATAAATTAATTGTTTTAGGGTAAGTTGACAAATAAAGTAAAAAAACGTTTATAATAATATTTACTTTGATTTCTGAGCTTAGAATCTGATCAACAAAAAATTAGAAAGCAGTAATTCTTTGGTGAGTAAGAAGAGCACTGTTTTAAAGCTTCTGCTTTGAATTTTTTAGATTGATTTACACGCTTTATATTGCCTGTTTTTATTTAGTGACTAACATTACGCATGGTAAAGCTGACCAATTGATTTTAATAAAATCCACACAATACTGAACGATGTTCGTATTTGTTTGAAACATTTTTTTGTTCGTGTGCGTTTGGTTGTAACAAAGGAAACAAAAGCGATTTGACTCGAGTTGCGTTTTGTCAGTCAAATTTATTATCTAACCTAAACCTTGTAGCAAGCTATGACCCGCATCCATTTTGTTTTTTTCTGTTCCCTGCAAGGCTCGCCGTTGCTAAGTAGCTACGCCGGTATCCTGAAAGGCAACTCGCCCGGCATCATGTCAGGTACTGGTCAGTATAATAATAAATAATGTTTCACTTATAAAAATCCGCTGCCTCCTCTCATTTACAAAAAACAAGACAAATAAATAATTAATCATTTAGCCGAAATTGCTTTGCAAAATATAAGTAGAAAGGTCTCTGTATATATATCTGTGTGTAATACACTTCTCTTACAGATTTCCTTTTTTTTTCTCTCTGATTTTTCTGATGGAAAAGCCATAAATATGTAGGTTGTGATGAATCGGTCAACGTGTACAATTTAAGAGTAAACTGATTTGCTACCATTTGTAATATAGCTCTAGATAATGAAAACATAAACTGTAAGAGTTATTAAGGCAGGATGAAGTTTTTAAACAACAAAAAAATTGAAAACAGATTTTTTGTTCCTTGCTTATATTCTAAAAATTATCCAATGAAACGCGAAACATCCAGTTGTCATATAAAATGTTTTTAAATATCCCAAATTGACCGACAAATATATGAAATATCTTAATCTTATTCAAAAATACTAGAGAATATTCTATAACAATTCTAGGGTGATGAGAAATTCTTAAGAATTGTCTAGAATGTTCCATACTTTTGGGAGAATGATTTGGAATGTTCGAAAATAATCTAAAATGTTTCAGAATGTTTTATAATTTTTCAAGATAATATAGAATTTTTGAAAATGGTAATTGGTGTGTAAGATGGAAAAGTAGGACATGATTCTATCAAACATGTGATATATTTCATGCGTCTAATTTTCTATAATTAAATGCCCATTGGATTTAACGCGTTTCATTCGCTATTTTACGATATATGTATAAACAAAAAAACCAAAACAAGGCGAATTTTTATTGTCGAAAAAAATATCCGGGTTCAATAACGTTTCATTATTTTTTTTATTATCTACGAACTGTCTTGATTACAAATGATAGCGTAATCGGTTTTATGATAAATTTTAATGCAAAGTATTATCTTTTTTCCGTTGTATTGCTGCGACTATCTCTATATTATACCCTTTGTTGTTGCTAGAATAAGTAAATTTTTTAAAATTAATTTAACTCGTAAGTTAATTAATTGGTTTACGAAAAAATATTCTTTCAATTTTAATATAAGAGTAGCCAAGTTACTGCGAAACCATTTGTCAAAATTATACCTTATAATTTCATATCAAAATTATATATTTTAATTATTTTTTTCCCAAAAGTCCACTTAACTCGGAAATTTTAACATTATTATTATTACCTATCTATTGTGTCTAAAAATATAGGTAGGTGAGCTATCCTGGGAGGTTTTATCACTATGCTTTTTGTTTATTTCTACTTTTTTTATAAGCTTTATCCTATCTCATGTCAATTAAATATGTGATCAATATTATTAACAATAATTTCTTTATTTTTAAATTTGTGTAATATTGAAAAAATAGAAAATTTATTATTCTATTTGCAAAAAAATTAAAAAATCCTTAAAACGGTAGCGTTCCACCTTCCCTTGTTGCGCTGGTAATTTCTATTTATTCTTATATGTGCCTAACTAACAAAATATGTTTTTAAATGTTGCTACTTTCTGACTGCTTCACGTCCTATTTTTTTTATATATATATAAAATGTTCGTACAGTTTTCCATTTGATAATTGATAATATTATGTAGTAGATAATTTTTTTTATGATTTTATAGCTTTTTAATTGAATCCTTCAATATATCTTTTATTGTTATTGTAATATTATCTATTAGCGGGTTTTGCAGGAAGTGATTGGTAAACGAACAATTCTAAACAGAAAATATTCTGTCTAAATGGATTTAAATTCTATCAGTTTTAGGTTTTAGTATTTCTTTTATCACCTTTTCATCGGCGTTCAGTATATGCATACGCATAATAAATAATTCAATTACAAAAAATTAATTAAAACATTTTTGATTTCATATTTATTAAAGACGTTCCCAACAACAAATCGTCCTCAGACTACAATATTTTCCCGTCTAAATTGCACTCGTATTGTATAAGAATTTGTTGCCCAGCACTGCGCTTTTTTTTTGCTCCTCCTAACATGCGCATAAGAGTATAAATTGACCTTCTGCGTCACTGTACTCGATGTTGCAACGTGGAAACTGGAGAAAAAATCCCTTAAGTTTTGTTTAATCTTACATATGGGGATGTAACGTATTTATTATGTAATTTTTGTCTGGACATAATTTTTTTTTATTCTCTCGCTTATTTAGTGCATTCACCTTTTTACTTGTCTGTAAAAGAACCATATTTAAAATTTTGTTGCTCTAATAATAAGAGTTAATATGGCATTTTATCGGAAAATTTTGAAAATTCAAAAATTTAACAACTATCGCTTCGCGTTATTGCGACGTTTCCAAATCATTTACTACTGTTCAGCAAGCTGTTCAAAGAGGAGCTAATATTGTCAATAAGTCACTTGTTTTAAACATCTTCCACAGAAAAAGAAATGCCACTTTCTGTGTTCAGTTTACATGACAAATAAAGTAAAATATTGCAGTGAAAGTAATGAAATTTAAAACTTAGTGCCACAAAGTGAATTTTGACGATTATTTTAAAAACTCTTTTATTTGGGAACGTCTTAAATAATCGCTTAGGGTTAATGATTTTCGCCTTTTATTAATTTTTGGCGTGTATATGCATATATTGAACATTTAACTTATTGTGTATATATTATCCATTAACAATGCTTTCATTTTTATGATATTATTAAAAATCAGAAAAACATGGAATGAAAATGAAATTAAATTATTATTTTAAACGATAGATTCGGATAAACTTAGAGAAATGGCGGCAGCAGTGGAATCTCCTCCAAAAGATGGCTTTCAATTTAATGACGACCAAGAATACCCCCCGTTAACGCAAAAGTCGGATTGAGAGACTAGAATGAATTATAACAACGATGACGATAACAGCGACGACGATGAAAACTACACCCCTTTTATCCCTCGAGATTTTTACAACAAATACCGGTATTATTACATGTGCGGAACGGTCATCCTTATACACGTTTTAGTGAGAGTATGTGAAGAGATTATTTTTTATTTATTCAAAATAGATCATTAATTAATAAAACAATAATAACAGAAAGAACTGAAGAGAAGGTTAGTCATACAAAATACGTCAGCAAAAAAATATTTAAATTAATTAAATTAAACTTCCGTAATGTGATTTTGTGATTTTTAAGGTGATTGCGAATGAATGCATGTAACAACAACAACAACAATAATAATAATAATTGTCTCTAGGTCATAAGGGCTTTTACTATTTTATTGTTATTACACTTAATAGAAGTGTAATTTTTAAAACTGCCCAAAACCTAAAAAAAAACAATAAAAGTTTAAAAACGCAAAAATATGTAAATAAGTATTATACAATTAACGTTTAATTTTTTATTATTTAATTGTGGTATTTGGTGGAAAAAAGAAAAAACAGCTTTTTTGAAATAAATTAAATTTAATAAATACTTAGGCGAGTGGTGAATCTTTAAAAAAAAAATACAAGTCACTAAACTTCCAGCAATGAACTGAAACATTTTCTTAATAAATCACAAATTACCTTCCATGCAAACTATAAACTATTATTTAGAGTTTTCATTCCCAATAACATAAGAGAATAGTTGGTTTCAATCTAGCAACTTTCTTTGGGAAGTTTGGTGACTTTTCTACTCATCTTTTTAAGGGTGCACAACTCGAATATTATTCCCATTAGTGAAAAAAAAAAAAAAAACTGAAAAAAATGAGAAAGTCCAAACATATAGTTTCTCGAATATAAATGCACAATTTTTAAAAATACATCGTGTGTATTTTTTTTTGTTACATTTTCAATTATTTCGATCAATTATTAATTTAAAACAAACCGTATCATATATTGAGGCACATACATAATAGTTACGATATATATAAAAGCATTTTCTTCTTCCAATTAGCAAAAAAGTCTTATTCTTAGCACTCATTATAACAATAATTTACCGGTTTCTTTATCAAAAATGTACGACGTTTAAGCATTATTTCTGGGGCCAATGTATATCTTTTTTTAAAAAAAAAACGGCCCTTATTTGTAAAATGGCGATTCAAAAAATAATCGTTATTTTTTTGTTACTTATTTAATATACTAATATGATAGAATTAATCAATTATTTAAATACTGTTTATAATTTATAAAATAAAACTACTTATTATATTTATGTAGGTTGTATTAGAGCTAGGAAATTTAGCAGAAAGAAAAATGTAGCAAGACCTATTTGTGACTCGATGTGATTACAGTGTACTCTGTACAGTTCGCACATTTACAGATTTTGCCATTTTTTCGTTTCGACATGATAAAAAATGAAAAAGGATCGTGGCAAGTAACGATGTATAACATATATCATTATGTTTGTTTTCAGACACATGATAATGCTTTGTAAATAATACATTTAGCTGTATATTTCGATTATTATTATTACTATTTTTTTTTTGTAAAGAAAAGTTCATTTTGTAAATCGAAAAGGGAATAAATTAAAAATTTCTATTTGTGTAACAGAAACTGTTTTCTCTCCGTTGCAACAAGTTGTAGGTAAGATATGATTATTATAATATCTTTAGTCCCATTAATAAATAGTAATATTGACTCCCTGCTCGCACATTTGAATATTCTCATGATGCACTATGGTATACAGTACAACTTTTCACCGTGATGTCTTTGTTAGAAGTTTATGAGTCCATCAGAAATTCTATTAGATTTCTTGGAGAAGGTGAAATGTAAGCATAAACTAATTCGTAAACATTGCGATTAAAGAAACTTATGGCAGATATCACTGAAGACAATCGTTATTACCTTTTTGTGTGGTACGAATATATGTAACTGACAATTGTCGTTTTAATTATTGTGTTCTAGTAACGAGCATTGTGATTTTTAAAAATATTTATTTGGTTAAACCACCATACACATAAGTTAGAAGAAATGAATAAAATAATAGAAAACAAAGCGCATGAAGGCAGTTGGTGTGTCAGCAGTCCATTATAATAAGGTTGCGGAGCATCCAAATTTTACAAATGAAATTACCATATAATAAATAACCCTTCGATTAAAACAACACTGTAGAAGAAGAAGAAGAAAAAATTATGTCTGTCAATATAAAACTGCACTTGTGTATGTGAGAAAAATACAATTATTTAATGCTTGTCTTTACTAAAGGAGCACATGTACAAATTTTTTTAGTATAAAGTTCTTGTCGTAAACACTAGCTACTAAGTATTTATCATTCAGCATTTTTTTAAATATAAAATTCCAGCAGTTTTCTTCTCTTCTTCTCTTAATCACAATTACTATTATAATTTTTATCTACAAAAATCTGAAAAAAATAACGAAACTTTCTAAACACCTCATCCCAAACATCTTATCTGCTACTAACTTATTGATGTATATAAATAAGGATAAACTTACGTTAAATAATATAATCTACCATAATACAAAAAAATTAAATAAAAATTAAAGAAGGTTTAGAAAATAACGTTAATAACTTGTAACACTTACCTCATTGAGGCATATTTCTTGGTAAATTACACATTTCGCAGTTGTTTACTTGAGATGGATTCAAAAAGGTACAGAATGGGCATGTCCACTGATTACCTCGAGACGACGGAGAAGTTGCACCATCAACACTACCAGGCCTATGAAGAAATTATATGAGCCACGTCCAGGTGCCATTTAACGGCTAAAACGTTACCTGGAGTTTGGTGGTGAAGTATCACTAGCAGCAATAAGTTCTTCCACAGTAGCCCAATGTTCGGATCTGGACCATTCTCGAGCTGCATTGAGATCTTTATTTTTGACTGCTTCCAAAAGAGGATCCATGTATTCTCTCATTGGCAGCATGTCCATAGTTGCTATATAAGTTAGTACGTGGAAATCACTTATAGCTGTGAGAAAATCGTTGGGCGTGAATTGGGATAGATAGTGGGACAAAACGCTAAAGTCCTGTATGTGGCCATCCACCAAACGATTTTCTACCGGGAACGGCTGCTTCGTATTATCGGGAATACTAAAACTATATTGTGGAGTCAAAGGCGTTGATGTTGGAACGTCCAATAATAAATATTCTATTGGCAAAGGTCTTCCCAAACGGGGCACTTCATTCCCATAGGAATCCTTTTCCTGAAAAATTGGGGACTCGGTTAGATAACCCAACGTGGAAAAAATGGTAAGGATATTAAAGATTGGCGCAAGTCTGATGACATAACAGAACAATGAAAATACCGTGAATACAAAAAGACAGAAATAAGAAAGTATGTAGGTATTACAAAGGGCAGGAGAACAAAGGGTGCTATAGAAAAACAAAAGGAGAGATAGGAAGGTAGGATAACTTCTGGTTCATGAACGGCTAGTCAGTCGTACTTAAACCATGAACAAGAATAAAAAGGGGCAAAGGGAGACCTAGATTAGATTTTTGTTCGCAAATAGTTAACGAAGTTAGATGGGTTAGTTTTGGAGGAATGTGAAAATTAACTCAGGGTAAGAACAAGTGGAGGTACGTGTCCAATTACTCTACAGACTGAGTAATGATAATAAAATATTTGTTAAAAAAGCTATACCTAATAAAAAAGGTAAACAGAGATAAATTAGTAGACGTAATAGTACGTCTTTAAGGTCAGAACGAATGACTTATTTAAATTAAAAAAAACCAATCAATAATTATACTAAAAATAAATATCGATTTCTGAATAAAGAAGTAGGTAAACAAGTTTTGTAATGAAATTAACGTAAATAATCGTGTGAAAAATGAAATTTGCATGTACTATTCAAAGAAGTGATAGATAATTACGATTAGTAGATAATATTATTTTGAGCTTAGGTACATTTATATAATGATTTTAAGTGTGAAGAGCTACGTGCGCCGTGCGGAGGCGATTTAAATTTACCGCGCAAGTGAAAGTCGAAGTAGGCCGTGGCGTTTGGTGTTGTTGTTACGCAGCGCGTCGATTATTCAGTGAACTTCGCGCAAGTGTTTTACGAACAGTCGTCAACATGATGTGGCACATCGTAGTGGCGGCCACAATAATTTTAAGTTTTTCGTAAATTCGCCCGCCGATTGTGTCGGCACTCGTTAATTATGTAATATAATCTTTAATTAGTTAATTTTTCGTAAACCGCATTCGTCAAAACCGTCACATAGTACAAAAACGAGAAACCGTTGCCGAAAATCGAAGTTTTAACGACCAACGTAACGTTTGCTTGTAGGATATATTAAGGCTGTGTCACAACGTAAATAAAACGGTAAGCTCAGATTTTCTACAGGTTTAGGGGCATTTGTAAGTTATCTTGCAGATAACTGGCTTAATTTATTTTGGTGAACTTATCAGCTGGCCATTAGTTACTCACACGTTAAACAATACGTCGGTCGCTTACCCACTTGTCGATTACCTACATTATATTTGGTACTCCATAATTCGAGTCTTGGCGGGAATATAACAGATAAACATCTTCCAACCGTTTGAACACATTTCGTGCACAAAATACATTATTCTTACTTATAATATAAATCTTAGGAAATTTTTAGAATGTATTAATATAATTTGGATATTCCTAAGAGATCTATTAATAAATTTGTTTGTTATCGTTAATGATTAGTGTAAACATTTTTGGTAACGCTAACAAGTATTTCTGGTAGGGAACCACGAAATAAATGCAAAATCGAATATTAATTCGAATAGCATTTGCATCGATGGTAATTATTCCTATTATTTTCCTATTGTTTCACACAGTATAAAATGTATTAACGAAATATTCTTAGCAGGAGGCTTTGTACAATTACTGAATTGATTGTAGGTATATTTTTTCTCGTTATTTTCCATATAGAATCTTCAAAATTGTTAATTTGTTTAAAAAAATAGTTTTTTAATTATTTTTGTGTCTTAAAAGTACAAAATGAGATTCATAAAAAGTTCTTTTTCTATGATTATAAAATTACTTTAATAAATCAACGACACGTACTAAATAAGTACCTATAAGCATGCTTACCTCCAATAAGTATTGATTTTTAATAATTTAGCAGAAATGATACCAGTGCCTTTTCTATTTTTATAGTCATCAACATGCAAATTTACTAAAAACTTATCCGTGTCTGAAAATATGCAACAGGAAAATATAAAAAAGTAGCATGTGGCAAAAAAGAATAACGGTGCGTTAGCATTTAGGACACAACATTTCATTTTACTAATGTAGCACGTTACACAAGCATTACACCTGTAGCTTTGCTTCTAATGCAATAGGTGAAGGAATTCTACAGTAGCCTACGGATATGTACAGTTCTCAACAGAAAATTTGACCTGTTACGTACACACTTGCACACAAATAATCAATACTACCTCAGAACGTATACAGCTATACATATATTAATTAAAATATCATCGATATTTCACACTGATTTTAGCTAATATTGAAAAATACGGCCAAAACGCGTTCTAGACACTAGCATATTGCCAATGTCCGAAATATCGCAGTAGCAAAAGATCCAGAACGCGATCTAGATCTTTTGCTGCTGCCAAAACGCGTCTAGCACAAAAAAAAACCAACACGCTCATTGAGTGAGAAAATAATCCACAAGGCGTTGTGCGGTATTTTAGATATTGCTAGCTACATTTAGGTATTTTTTGGCCGTAATTTTTGATCATTGGTCGAAATCGCTGTTTTGATCCTTACGTATGCAATGCTTAAATACGAAATTTGTGCAATTCTGCTAGTTTTTGGGAACTTTTTTTTTGTTTGTTTAAAGAAGCTTAAAAAGTAGATAATTTTTTACTTGTGTAAATAAACCGTTTTTTTAATGCGGTTTTTTCTTATCGAGTTTGTGGTTAATTATCTACAGCATATTTTTTATCTTTTCACCGTATTCTTCTATTGTACAATGTAATACTAAATTCAGGGGGGTCATGATCCTCCCCCCCTTTGAGAATTCACCGATAAGTTGACTATATTTGCAAAATCCAAAAATAGACGATTAGAATTTATGATTTAATATAAAGAAAAGTATTCGAATTTTACCAGATTATATAAATTAAAAAAAATATATATCTTGTTCGTGACTCCCTCCTGTTTTTTGTTTCTTAATCCGCTCCTGACGTAATTATTTCAGGGAATTTAATAATTAATTTTATTTTTAACTGCAACATTAGCAGAAATATTTTTTTAAATACATATAGAATTTTTGACGGAAGTATCAAAAATTAAAAATATGTAAATCAAATAAAATATGAATGAGAAACGCCTATTGGTCATTTTGGTCTGTTACTGTTTGGTATTACGGCGTTCTCTAGCATTCAGAGGAAAAATACTGCACACCACACATGTTCTACTTACTAATAATAATTGCAGTAGCGCTTTTAAACAACAAGCACCGGATAAAATGTTATCGTTTTTAATTTTCTGGAGGAGGAGGTTCATCTCTCTCACGGAAGTCGGAGAGCCTCCAATAATTCCTCGAACTTTCCAATTTTGTACAACTATTACACATATCTTACTTTAATGATGACAACAGGGGCATTGTACAATTTTTGGGATCGTTGCCTGGAATGCGCGTTTTATTAGTGTTCCTTTGTTATCTTATTAAACAACAAATTTCAAGCTTAAAGAGTTTTGACGTTTAAATCTAACTTTAACTTCTCTATTTCGAAGGACATACTGAAAACTAAAATGTTCTTTTATTACGGAATATGTGAAAATTTCTTACCAATAAACAACAATTTTTAAATGCCTCAACGATATGTTTTATTTTTGGTAATATTTTTTTGGCAAACACACCTAGGTGTAAATATTGCAACTACTTATTCCTTTTCTCTAAGTACACAAATATAATATGTAACAGTGTTTTTTAAATTATTAGCTTTTCTGTGAATGATTTTTGTCGTTTGTTTTTTTTTTATAAACAGTTTCGTTAAGAGAAATTTTATCATAATCCGTTTGTTAAAAACCAAAAAAGTTGTTAATATGAAGTCTGTGTTTTATCTTAATTGATTTATGACGAATTGAAATTTACGCTTATCGAAGCAATACTATTATCTACCTTTAATAAAATAAAAATTATTATTATTACAAAACATATTCCAATATGGTTCGGATAACCATTTGGCGGGGACCTCTACTATTTTTCCGTCAAAACTAACATGACATCAATTGATTATCGTATTGTTGCAGAAATGGAAAACGCTAATCCAGACTTCGAAGAATTAACCCTGTGCGGCTACTGTAAGCAAAAATTCAATGAAACAGACCAAAGTCCAAAGATGCTATCGTGTAAGCATTACTTCTGCTTGCAGTGCATGCGCACGTCGCTTGTTAAGGGCCAGGGCGAGCTGTTCTGCGTCCACTGTTGGAAACGTACCGAGGTTGGCGAGATGGGTCCCGAATCGCTACCCACCTATACACCAGTGCTCCATCTCGCGAAAAATTTCGCGCAACTTAAGTTAGGCGCGAAACCGCCCGACAAACTGCCGAAAGTCATATCGGAAAATTGCCACACACACGCTATGCCGCTAGCGTTGTGGTGTCACACGTGTTGCGCGGCATTGTGTCGCGCGTGCGCGTCATCTACCAACGACCACGTCAACCATCAGATCAAGTCGCAATCGGAAGCGAAAGAGCAGCTCGTAGGCGAAGTACAGATGGATTTGGTGTCTATGAACAAGATGCTGTCAGAAATCCAGAGACTGGCGTCACAGCAGCGCGAGTTCCTTCTTAAAATCCTCGAAGCGTGTGTGACATTGAAGACACACGTCGAGGCTGATTTGACCAATAGTAACTCGCACGTCGAACTGAGCGAGACGAGGGATTTCCTCGCGAAGGCTCGGATGAACCTGTCCGTTGCGGAGAATTTAGGGGACATGCAGCAGTTGTGCTCTTCGTTAAATATCGAAAAGCAGCGATTGCAAGCGCGTTTCCAAGAGATGTACCTGCAGTGCCAACTGGACGACCTCATTCGCAATTCGACAGTGGTGCTCGATTTTCAATTGTTAAAGCAAGCAGTTGGGAATATCCATTGCGGCGAGTACCCGGCCAGTCATAACCGTGTCCTTCCTCTCAACCAACAGAACCCGATCCTTTTCCTCGCCAATTACTGTCTCTCGCAACTCTACTCGCGCCACGTCGTCTCAAAACAAGTTGTAAACGGAAACGTCGACTATCACAATCATAACTCGGTGGTACCCCAGTTGCCGCCCAATTACATTCCGCAACATGGACCTCCCCATTTGCTGCTCACGTCACCGAAGAACGCCGTCTATCCGGAAAACAACATGATCGTCCACAGCATTCATTCACCGCAAATAATCAAGAATCCATCGAATGTATGTCCGCTCTATTTTTTTAACATCGACGTGAACGGATCGCCGGTAGGTCGTATCGTGATCGAGGTGCGTGCAGATGTCGCACCAAAAATGGCAAAGAACTTTGGAGTCTTAACAACAGGAGAAGCGGGCATGGGTTACAAGGGCTGCTCTATATTTCAGTGTTGGGAGGGCGAGAGCGTGATCACAGGCGATTTCGAATTGAACAACGGTCGCGGTGGTCGATCGATTTTCGAAGATTCGTTTTTCCTACCGGACGATACGAAGTTACTGGCGGTTCGCGGTACAGTCGGCATGAGACGAACACAAAAGAGACACGACAACTTGGGCATGGTAGGATCGCAGTTTCGCATTATACTGCAGGAGATGCGCGGCTTTACGGGCATCTTCGGACACGTCGTCGAGGGCTTAGAGTTAGTCGAAAAAATCAGCACCTACGGCGACAACGCCGGAAAACCGACCAAAAATATCCTCATTTCGAAGTGCGGAAAATTGTAAGTCGACGATTATAATACACACGTGATAAATATTGAGCGATTCTAATCGTAAAAATCATTCGGTTAACGTTTATTATTAATTTGTTTTAGTTTTTTTTTTTTTTAAATACGACCAACTTGCTTTTATAAATCATCGCAGATAATTGTGTGCGCATAAATATTAGTTTGTTTTAATTTTTATACATACGTCGAATGCAATGATTATTTGCAGTTTTGACTGTAAATTCAAGAACCTGACTCAAAAAAAATTACGAATTGTTCCATATACACAATAGCGATTTCAATGGTAAAATAATTAATGTTTTTTTACATTTCGCCCTTTCGAGGTGACGCTTTGACAAATGCAAAACAGCAACATATCAGTACAACGGTAACACATAACTTGAGTCTGGTCTTTGAGTTTGCAGTATGTGTATTTTCTGTCGAAAGAAAAAGTTAAAAACCTAATTAATTGTTAGGTAAAAATTAGCGTATAGATTTTCGTGGGTAGGTGGTGCATGGGTGGTGCATATAGTATGTATATGGTATGTGAGAGGTCGTCAAAGAACGTACTCGTTAATCGTTAATTTAATAAATAAAAAAACAAAAACAAGGAACGTGGGACTGCGATTCGCAAAACGATATATCATAAATATAAACCCCCCTTTTAAATAGAAACAAACAAACAA
This sequence comes from Agrilus cyanescens, assembly GCA_947389935.1. Lineage (NCBI taxonomy): Eukaryota > Metazoa > Arthropoda > Insecta > Coleoptera > Buprestidae > Agrilus > Agrilus cyanescens. The sequence goes on along the minus strand of OX376713.1, from coordinate 15,524,468 downwards.
AAAAAGTAAAGCCGGCTTTCCATGGCGCGTGGTTCCATAGAAGCATTACGGATTGACGTGAACCGAGCCGGCGTTTTGCTTTGATTCGAACTACATTTTGACAATCGACGGAAACAGCAAGCCGCACCGATTATAATCGAGTTTAGTCTCCCACGGCGCGCGGTTTGGTATACGACCGTTACCGCCGTGAGACAAGGCCTGCGCGCTGTGTGAGCCTACTTTGATAGTACGCTCACACACAAGTGGTTACGTAATCAGCGCGCAGGCTTTGTCTCACGATGGTAACGGTCTGGCGCGTCGTATCGTTACTATCAAAGTAGACTCACACACAGCATAGGTGGTTATGTAATCAGCGCGCAGGCCTTGTCTCACGATGGTAACGGCCATGGCAAGCCGGCTCAAGAAATATATAAGGTACGATAATCATATTAAGAAAAGAACATTGTATGTCGTCTATAAGTGTAGCTTATTGCCTAATAGTTTGTAGATAAATAATGATGAAGGGCCGTCTAGCTTACAAACCATTTCTGGAAGAATTATATTTTCTTATCATATAGATAGCGTAAAAAAAAGCAGATGGAACAATATTTTTAAAATGGCAAAACGACGTACGTTATTAGCTTTTTAAGAAATAAATAAAAAAAACCGTAGCTTAGTTGCAATCGTTTTTTGTAATTACGACATTACCAATACATGTTAGTCGTCTAATAAAACACTTCTATATGTTCGTTAAAAAAAATATATATATTATATATTACGGAAACGCAATCAAGTAATTAATTCTCCGATCATATTATTAGCCAGTATTTATTAATATTTTCCTTTCTCTGTCTATATCTTTTATTATTATTACTATTATTATTGTTATATGTTATTAATTTTGTCGTAACTTTTTTTAAATGCTTCACTAATCTGGATTAATTAACACCTAGGCAATCCGAATCGGGATAAATTAAAAAAAAAAAAAAATATTTTGTCAGCGAATAATGTTATTTATATATTTCATTAAAAATGGGCATTATACGCCTTTTCCATACTTCTTCCATAATTCAAACTGATTTTTTCATAGTCCACATTTAGTCCAAGATTTTCGTGCTATTCAGTAATGACGAAAAACGAAAACACGACATGCGATCCGGATTTGTATTTTTTTTTTAATTTTGTCCATATTACAAAAATATCCGGATTAGTGAATGTTCGGATTCGAAGCTTTCTTGTACTTTTTTTATGCACATTAGTTCCATTAATTTTATTGTTGTATTTGTATTTTTTTTTTTTTTAACATTTTAACAAAACAGAAATTATCAACGATAGAAAATGAGGTTTAATATTAAAAAAAAGGGTTCTTTATATTACATTTATAAGTAGTGAAAGAAAAATTCGACCTTATTTTCTGAATTGCAAATAAGGCAATAAAATTAGTACTAATGGTGTAATACGCGGACTTCTCTCGAACATGTTTCTTTTGCATTTATTTTTGTCGAAAAAAAGAAAGAAAAGAAAATGAACCACGTATGTACTAATTTTAAGTAAAATAAATTGATATCGTTTCGTTTGCCAAAGTAATCAATTTTTTAGTCAATTAGATCTGTGGTACTATTTACCCTTTTTATTTATCAATTTCTTCTCGCGGAAAGTAAGAACAGTATATTCCAAAAAATCGAACGCTTTGTTATTAATTCATACTTCTCTTCTCGGTGTAACTGGTACGTAGTTAATGTTATTTTAAATTTTATTAAGCAATCAATTATATATATATATATATAATTCGTACACAATCGGGTATAATTTGTAGAAGTAAATCGTGGTGAAGATGATAATAAACATATGTCAAAACATGTATTTTTTGTTTTATTTTACTTTTACTTGATTTTGTCCTTTTAGTTGCATTATTAAATATTATTATTCGTCATTCAGTTTACATTTTTATATATGCCACATGACGCAATTAGACTGAAAAAACTTCTTTAGCTAGCAGTAATGTGTTTATTTGTGCCTTATAGTACTGTCGTTTTATTTGACGAATTTAATAGACTTACCCCAGCAATTAGGAAACAGTTAAATGAACGAAACCGTAAGAAATAAATTATATAATGTAGTTACGTTTGATTCATAATCATCATTCTAAATGTAGGTAGTATTATTTTTTTAGTTGGTCACAGTTGCGATTTTTCAATTTGTTATTAAAAGAAAATGCAACTTTAATGCTTGGTTTTCCCCCCAAAAGTTAGTCATCTTCTGTTTTTAACTTTTTTGATTTCACTTAAACAAATTAATTTAATTCCAAGTTATACTTCGATTTCACCCTAAAAGCTAATACATATTTGTATCTTCGCTACTTTTGATTTAAGGCTTCCCCTGGGGGTTATTTAGAGATTCACTGTATGTATTTTATTTTCAAGTATCTTTATATGTACCTGTTTGTTTTTAGTACAAAAAACATTAATTGAATTTACTGTTATATTGTATAATTTTCGGTTGTTGTTTCAATAAATTCGCGAATAGAACAGTTTGACCTTAAAATTTTGTAAATATGCTAATTTTTTTTTTGGGGTAAGTTTATTCAATTTCGAACTTAATTGCTTTGTAAATCAGATGATGTAGTAAAGTAAAGCAGTCTGTAGAATCATCACGTGCGATACATTAGGTTTAATTGAGGATGTTCGATTTTATTGAAACCGAAACGAATTATTTATTATGATATGTATAACTTTCGCGCATGTCAAGTACAAACGAGGAAAAGGTGTTTCTGATGTCGTTTATCGCTTTTTTCGCCCGATGGCGAGGGTAATAATTAAAAAATCAACTACTATATCCAGAAAGACTATGATACACAGTACGTATACCAATTCAATAAAACCATCAGTCCCTAAAGTAGTTCGAACTTTAGTTATTAGCATGTACCTGTTTCCTTTAGAAAAGAATTATTTAAAAAAAATGAGTCTCTCGATGTTATAAATTTCTTCTAATAAGAGTCATTACTGGTTCTATCTTAAATGTAGCTTTCGCTTCTAATGTCCAACTATTTACTATTTCTATTAAATTAGGGCAATGTGGTAGGAAAATATGCATTATACGGGGTATCTAAAATCATGTTTTTAACGAACTTTCTAAATAATTGAACATCTCGTTATTTATTTAGAAGAAAAAAATTTTCAATTAGGTAAAACAAATGTAAATAAAAAGATTTTGTTAAATTTTTTTAAATTTTAAAGTATCCAGAATTATGTTACATTTTTAATTATTTGTGAAAGCAACGATAACTAAATAATAATAATTCTTTTCACTATCACAAAATTTGAAATGTCGTCTGCCACATGTGAGGTACATGATAAAAACATTATCTTCACTTATTGCATTATACTATATCGTGCATCTTTCCATTCATTGTAACAATAATCGTATAAATATGTGTTTAGAGATTAAATCGTGTAAGCTAATGAAAGCAAAAAAAATTATATATACACACGTATATATATTATATATTATAAATGTTATGCAGGTTGTAAAATGCATAGCTCTAGAAGTTTAAGTGTTTAAAAAAATGTCAACTAAATAGTAAATTTATCAGTTAATTGCCGTATGTAAACTAACGTGAAAGCACATATTCGATATTTCAGATTACAATTTATTAAATTAATACATCATTAAAGACAAGTAAATTCAAATAAATAAATTGTCTTTTAAATGCAGTGTAGAGGACTCGTAATAGAATTTAAAAAGAAAACGAATAAAAATACCTCATATAAATAATAATAAACAGAAAAGAACTGTACCAGGCTGAAATCGCAAATGAATATGACACGTCATAATCGATTAATAAAGTTATATTTCTTTTTAACTAATTTTATTAATTAGCATTATTTGGACGAATAATACAATGTGTGATCACGTTAGGTATTGAACGACTTCCTCCCATTAAAAAATTGATGTAGTAGAAAGTGTTTGTGCCTTTGAATTGTTTTATATTTGTGATAACTAAAGTACCTATCACCTCACCAAATAGATTTCAAAATAAAAGTCCTTCTGCATCTGTCAAAAGACTTTTTTTCAATCTTATTCACTTCCAAAAAAACAATTTGAATATCCGCAAAAGTACAACTAAATTTGGAAAAATCATCTTCATTTTGAAAGACATACTCGATGACACGCCACTCAATATGGAAACCAGGTTCCTTTTGGCGTTTATTCCCTAAGAATCAATACAAGCCCCGGGGTATAAAAAGTATAGGGAGTAAAATGGGGTGAACGTAACAGATGTAAGCGTAACGGAACTGTCGCTGCCTACCGCCCCAACACTATATACTAAACACGTAGGAAGAGGCAAAGTACGTCCGGTGACTAAAGCGAGTGCGTAAACACAAGAATATAGCCTCCTCTAACTTGCATTAACTGCCGATAGTTGTCAATTGTCCAAGACACACTCTTGTTACACCAAAATTAATGAAATTACCTAGACAGACGACTGCAAATATTTTAATTAAGAGCATCAGCTATTACGTTCTTTGCCACATTTACAAAACTCTACCAATACTGTAAGTTTAAAAATTTTTAACGAACGATTTACGTGAAAAAAACCTGTATACAGTATTGAAAACTGTTGAACTCATAAACTGTATGTTGTTAAAATGTTAAAGCATAAACCCATTTGGAAGTGTTTTTGAATATAAAATAAATTCAACATTGCAAATCCTAAGTGAAAATAAATTCAAAAAAATTAAACTTACCTTGTAGTAGACGTCAGGGACGTACTGCTTGTCCGACGATTCTTTGACGTATGCCAACTCGGGAACATCTTTAGTGGGCACGATGCAGTTGTCTCGAACAAGAGCCATACATTGATTAGACACTTGATATCCCTCCATGTGCACCTGATTATCTTTATCGCCTGTAAAAACAAGAGCGAACAAATTATTGACAACATAATAAAACGATATTAATATTTTAACAAGTAAAAAACTCAAGCTTTACAATTTTGTTATTTATATTGAGATAAAGTAAAGAAAGTAAAATTAGTATAATAACTCACCTGTTATACAAACGGTGACAAATTTTGAGCCAAAATAACCACTGGAGGAGAATTTACAAGGACTAGGATTCATGTTTTGAAAATGTCCTGCCATTATGCACTCCTGAGCAGTAAGGAAATGCGAGGCACCGCTCCTGATATACTTCACAGTGCCTTTTTGAATATCTTCGGGTATTAGATCGGTAAAGACCCATCCAACTTTTCTTAATCCCAATTTAGCTGCGATTCCGTCAACTATTTCCGCCTTATCGTCCCTTAATAAACGAATCGAATCACGACTTCCTTCTTGAGGTGGTTCGTAAATAGCTGCAATGTTCGCTCGAATACCTAAATAACAACAAAATAAAATGTTATTAGAAAATACGGTATAAAAATACTTTAAAAATTTTACCTAAAGGCACATCGTTGTAAACTTCGTAGTTACCGTATAAAAATCCAATTCTCTGATGTCCTGTAGCGCGCCAATAATTCAAAAATCGCTCCACTAAATGTGTATTCTCGAAAGTTATGTTGTCTACATGCCTGTAAGGCTGAAAAATAAAACAAAATGTGTTTGTTTTGATAGAAAATTTAGGCAGAACATTCAGTGACATTTTTAAAAATTCTTCTTGATTATAATTACCTGTCTATTTAAAGTGATTGCATTCGGTTGACATTTTGAACAGATACCTTTGGGCCATGGAGGGTGATCTTTGCAACCGTTTTTAATTCGACACGATATGTCTTCAAGGGCAACGAATTTTCCTCTATCTACCCCTGATGTTAGTTTTCTAAGATAAGCATGGAAGGACAAGTGCTTGATGTTTTGTTGACGTAAATAAGCCTCGTCGTAGGCTTCCAATGGAGAGCAATGAACACATTTTGCGTTAACGTTATGACGACAGCTAATAAAAAAAAAAACAAATACATTAAATTATAGTATCTTAAATGTCGTTAAGACTACTGTGAAATTTTGTTATTAAACAAAGTAAAATGTGAGTCTTAATCGATTACTTTAAAACATTTTAAAATAAAGATTTGGATGGATGATATTACACAACTAAAGTCTAAAAAATCAAATTAATTTACTTTTAAACTTACAGTTTCTCGTCTCTTTTTCTTTCTACCCTTCCTTCAATTTTTGCTAGCTGTAGATCAACTTCATCTTCTTGTACATTTGATTTGGAAGAAGTGTTAGCAACTGTTCTTGGAGAAAAGTTGCTCGAATTAGGTGTATTACTTCCTTCAGAAGAATATGCCGGTTCGCCAAAAGGTTTGTTATTCTAATGGAAAAAATTATTAGATATTGTATTTAATGCATAACAATTTAAACAGAAGTTGTAAAAAAAGAACTGTTTTTTAATAGCAATACTTCAATTCTAAATGTTTAAAGTGACAATTTAAATATGAAGTATTTTCATAACTCCTTCAGTTATAGCTTAATACTTAGATTTAATGTAAAATAGATTGTTTGAGTGTTGTATTTTGTACCCTAGGAAGGAGATATTTCATTTGGAGTAGACGTGCACCAATCTTACAAGAAGAGGATGCACCCTGTTAATTTCAGTTTGGAATAAGCTTTTGTAAGTAAGAGTAATGAACTATTTAACTAAAAAATTAGCTTTTAAGGTTTATAAGCCATTTATGTACCAAAATTCGAAGTGAGCCAATGATAAATTTTATTTATATTAAATTCACTTATGGTTTAATCATGTACAATATAAAGGCAGGTAAGTATATGTAAATGACACAAGAAATTTTTCATTTCTTTCTGTTTGAAATGTTTAAAAGAAAAGAGCCTATTTACTGAATTTTTTATTAAATTAACATGAAAAACAAGCATTACTCCGGCATCTTGCGCAAATGAAAATGATTTTTGTTTTATGTTTTCACAATAATAATTCCTGCAATTTGAAAAAATAAAATTCCTAAGAATATACCACATTTTATTTTAATCAGCGTTTATTTAAACAGAAAGAACTAAGGTACTTCTTCAATTTATAGATAGGCACCTTTCTATTGTGCACAAATAAACTATGAGTTAATTTAATGCTTGTGTTAAAATTTTCATTTGCATTAATGTTGCAAAAAAATTATTCATAGTAATTTGTGGCGCAGTAATCTACCTAGTACAAAATAAATTAGAAACTACAGTAAAAGCCCAAATGTCTGGCTGGGTACATGGCAGAGACAAAAGTCTTGTCTCTTCGGTTTTAAGTCTGCAGTTAATTTGAAAGACAAAACAGTCTAAAGAGAGCCTAAACCTGCAAGTGAATTTAAGGATTCTTTGATTCATATATACAAGACCGCAAGATCCTTATTAAACCAATTATTTGAATTATGAGTTGTTTTATTATTTTAAAAGGCTTTTTGACCATTGAATGAAATTAAATAAAATAATAATAAACAGTTATAAAGCATTTTAACTCATCAAGGTTCTTCTACACTTACTTTACTGGAAGAAGCAATTGGCTCATCAGAAAATAGCCTTGCACCATCGGTTGGATTTAAAAAAATCATATCACCATGTCTCAAGCCAACTCCAACAAGTGTTCTTGACCTGCTACTGGGTATCTCGTCTTTCTGACTCTTCTGCTTGTACAGGGCAAATGCAAAGGAGTTTAGATTGAAAACATTGTGAACTTTTTCATAAAGTTGACATGTTGTGTCAGTTAAATCTATCTCTACTCGTCTGGTACCTTCCGGTGACTGTACTCGTAAAAGCTAAAATAATTCGATATTATTAAACACGTATCTCTTAATCCTGATAGCAAAAAATAGCCATTGTTAATTTCACTGTCAGCGATATTTGAATTTAATTTTCGTTTAGAAGAAGACATTAATTGAATCGAAAAGGAAACGTTTGAGAACACAATATCGTATTTGATTGTACATATTAAACATGCTTACAATTGTTTTATTTCTTGACATTTTCGTGAAACCACAAAAATATTTACACCATGGAATTCTCAAATGACTGGCAATTGGCAACTTTACAGGTTATATTCAGTGATATATAGTGATATACAGAACGACACCATAAAATTTGAAAAGTTACTATTCGCTAGATGGCTGCCAATAAAACAAACTGAAACAAATTTATATACAGGGTGTTTAATTAGTTTTCAGCGAAAAGTACTATATTTGTCGCAGGAAAATAACTACTTCAGTAAAATTATATTTTGCAAAGAAAAGTAACGTTCGACCTTCAATAAAAAGAACTAAAATTGAACCTCATATTGTTATTTACAATAATTATTTTAATTTGATTTTATTTACCTAGAGAAATGTCAAAGTTAATGTATCAAATGCTACAGGCAACTTAAAAAGTTTGTGAATCCTCATCCAAAGAACCAAATTTTCTAAATGTGCTTATTGTACTTATTAAATTAACTATTTTAAATCTTTATTCATTCTCTCACCAAAAACAACCAACATTTCTGATAAATTCCGTTATACCAATATCGAGTTCCGGACTTTAAAACTATACATTTATAGATATAAAGGAATATCTTTCGTGATCAAAATGCACACATTTACAATATAACCTAATCCGGACTAACCTAACCTAGCCTAACCTATAACCTGAACCTAAACCTTTGGATGGTTGGAGTCAAGGTTGGAGTGACGGGTTGTTAATAGTGTAGAAATTACGCAATTAACCTACTCTTCTATAATTTTGATTTTACGTCACTAAATTTTAAATGCGCGTTTTTATTTAATTTAATATTAAATATAAATAAATGTTTCTATTATTGTTTTGGATGTAGATCATTAGCCTGTTGATTAATAATAAAGTCTAATTTAGTTCTTATTTAGTAGGACAGTTTATCCGGAAATGTTTTAAAAACATTTTACGACTTGAGATGCGTTTCTCTGGTTGCACGTGAATGTTAAACAGGTGTAGTACATTAGACTGTGAACGATTTATAAATAGTATCGATTCAAGTGTTTGATTATGATTTAAAATTTAATTTTAAATGCCCGTTCTGCCATAGTCTAAGCGCAAACAGTAGTGACATTCCTGCTGATTTCAGATCCTACTACTTTTTCACAAGTCATGGCATTGGACCAACTGTGAATTCCATTGGAATTGAGTATTAGTGTTGGGAATAATCGAATTATTTTCACAATCGAATAATTAGTAATAATTCATATTTCAAAATCGATTTAATAATTCGAATTATTTAGTAGAATTATAAATTTAAACTAAATTAAAATTATACCTATATAAATTCGTCCCAGTTAGGTATTAGCTATTATTAAACAATTCGCAGAAATCTGAATCATAGCCATATATTCTTTTAATTGTATTGTGCCGAAGCCGTCTAATAAATTAAACCATAATTTATATGTAGTTTTAAATTTAAAAGTGCCGAGTTATGATTGTTATTATTATTAAAAACATTTCATTTCAATTCCTATTGAAAACCTTCTCTCTGAAATAAATAAAAGCTTCTTCCAAAACGTTTAAAAAAGGGATTTATTCACTAATAAGCTATAGCTATACGTGTGTCCTTGTTTACGTGCGGTTCGTATTTATTTTTATTTTACCGGTAGCAATTATTTAGATAAAAGAAGAAAATTAATTTTGGTGTTCGGTGAAATGAACCAAATAATATTCGTCAATAAGAGGTTACGTCCAGGCTAGATAAATGAAAATTATTACACTTGAGGTTACAGGGTAACTCTCTTCATAAATTGTTACACAATTAAAAAGATAAGTCTTTTGAAGTTTGATTTTATCGAATTTATCCGTTACTTTTCGGAAGCACTGTATAATTAATTATATAATTATTAGTTATTATTTTCCTGCTCAAGTAAATAAATATCTCGCATTTCATCTCCCTTTAATACCTCGTAGCTGCTATATTATTATACTATTACTATTTCGTAGAGGTCAGTAACGAAAACGACCGCTTCACTCGACCTCCATCGTAGATATTCGATAGGTGTAGGCGTATACCAGTTGAATAATTCGTAATTCCGTTTCCAGTCGGAGTATGAGTATACTAATACTAAATAAATAATAAATAATACTACTAATTTTTATCTGGATATATCGAAAAAGTTAATCGAATTAGTTGCTTTCAATTTACTATCGAAATATTCGAATTGTCGCAACACTATTGAGTATATTCCCGTGTGTATTTTGGGTGACATTTGGGCTCGTTCTGCGTTGACATAGAATACAAGTGAATAATTTCGCATTTTCCCGATTTTATTAAAGTATTGAACAAGTCTTTCTGGAAAAGCGAAATTTTGAGTAATGTCTCATAAAGTAGAATTGTATATTTACGACCTATCTCGGGGGATGGCACCGATGATTTCATCAGTGCTTATTGGTATTAGATTTTTTCGTTTTTTTTTTTAATCATAATTGCACTTTTTTTTGGTAATTTTGTGGTTGTGTAAACGTCAAATTTGAATTTTAGATAAAAGGGTGGAAGGAATTTGGCACACATCTATTGTTATTTGTGGTAGAGAATACTGTTTTGGACCAAATGGGGTTGAAATTTGTAATCCAGTAAGTACTTCCATTAAATAGGTATATATTCTTCTATAGAAAACCCTTTGTCATTATCATTGTCTAAATGATAAGTATGACTTTGTTAATTTACTTTGAACAACTTGTTTTGTTGACATACTTTTTTGAGATGAGGTATTACATATTTTTCTATTTTTAAAATAATTGTGAAAAGCGCGAAAGAAGGAAAGAAGATATAGTTATGCTCTTGACCTATTTTTTTTTTTAATTTCCTCACTTTTTTATGATTAAATTTTATTTCACTATATTTTTAAAATCTCGTAACTATACTTCTAATGAGATTTTCAATCTTACAATTAGCTTAACAGTGAAGTAAGTGAAGTATAGTATGATCTGGTTAATCAGTAGTCAGCTGAACTGACACTTAAATACTACCGTTACCACCGAGTCTAACCTGTTAATGAAGTTGCCTATACTTATTGTATATATTTGTAGACAGTGGCGGTGCGTGATCCTAAAATATTGGGGACGCACCATACACATATAAGTAACAATCATCATCATAGCAAAATGAATATCCCTAACACGAGATAAATATTTATTTCATATTCTTAATACACTATTTTTACATTGTTCAAATTTTTCAATTGTTTTGGTTATATTTTCAATATTTATAGTAGTCTTTTTCCTATCGACGGCTCGACCGGGCTTCTGAAATGCTCCTTCGGAATTAACTGTTTCAGCAAAAAAAAATGCTCTGCTTTTAATTTTTACCATGCATTAATTTACGATTTAATTATAATGAAAAATGGCTATTACTATCGAACCACTAGACCTATGTGGCAGTTGCAAGCTTATTAGCTCTCATCAGCGCATTATAGCTCAATTCGGCAGAGTACGTCAAACGAGCTGGAACCTCACTATATCAGGTTCAATATACTACCATAGGCAACATGTGAACGCCATCTGCGGGAGTTAGCCGCAATTTAGGTCCTTATACCGAAGGATCGTTGTTGGTGTCGAACTTAAAGTTTGGCTATCTCTCGTAGATGGCGCTCACGTGTTGTGTGTGGTAGTATATTGAACTTATTAACTGTTTTTCTTTATAATTAATTAATAACTATAATAAATCGTAAATTTAATGCTTGGTTTAGAAAGAGGGAGCAATGTTTTGTTTGTAATATTTAATGAAGTCTTACTTTTTTTGCTGAAGAAATTGTTAATATTGCATTGCATTTCAAGCAACTTTTTAATCGGAAAGCGGGAAATTAATTTCCACGCTAACTTTTTTCAAATGCCAATATCAAACTTGTTGAACAAAATCATCGTACCTGTAATTTATAGCAAATTGCTACAGGGAATTGTATTTGATATTCTGTCAGTAAATTACTATAGCGCGCTGATGAGAACTAAACAATTCGAAATCGCACTCCACGTCTGGTAACAACAGGAGGCTGACCAAACACGTATTATTGCAAACATTGAAAAAATTTTTTAGTGCTTCATTTATACTAGTTTCTAGGTGCAAAAATATATTTATTTACGCGTAAATAAAAGCATGACAAATGAAATTCTAATTTTAAAACTTTAGTAATGTAGCAAATTAAGCAGGATGTAAGACGAGGATTCAGTTAATTTTATGATGCTTTTAAAAGTAGTTGAGCCTATTAAATTTCTTATTTGGAATTTTTTTTTATGAAATAACCACTATAATTGATTGTTGTCGAAAACATGATATTAAAGCAATGGTTTGGTTCGTTTTTTGGAATATCGTAATTCTAAATTTGGTTTGGATCTAATTTTAGACTCTCCCACTGGCGATGATCTCTGGCTCTTCAGTATTAGATCGTCGTACATTTTGGTTTGTTCATTTTGTGTTATTTTAGTAGATCTGTTTCACGCGAATTTTTCTTATTTACTGCATTTTCCGTGAGTTGAGTAAGCATTTCTAAAATAGGCGTAGGTACTTGTCGAAAATATTAGGTTTTGTTAATTTTATGCATGCGAACTTGTTAATGTGCTTTTCGATGTTTCTCGTGTAGGAGAAAATCTGTACGAAAATCGTATCGTATAAGGAATTATTTTCAGTTTCTAGGGCATTGACAGTCGGTGTGTAAACGTTGAACGAAAAGATATTTTCGGACTGTTCTATAAATAATTGCATTAAATTGTTCTAAATTTAATCAATTGTTCTGTACTGCCTTAATGTTTTTGCTTCAATTTATTTTGTATATGTGTCTTTAGGGTACAACAATTCTTGGTGAGCCGATTCAAAAAATTGTCTTGGGGGAAACACAGGTACCTTACTCGGTTTTTATCGATTACTTGAGTGGTCTTAGTGAAAGTTCTTACCAGTAAGTTTACCATTTGATACAATATTAGATTTTTTTTGCTTAGTATTAAGTAGAAATTTGATTATATATTAGTTAAGCCTACCTGTGGATAATTATTTCAAAAAAAAATGATGTTTTTATTTCTAAGAAGCCTCTGTAATCAAAGTTTAAATTATTGGATGTTTACATGTTCTTTTTTTGATTTATTCTAGCGGCTCCACTTACAATTTATTTAGACATAATTGCAACAATTTTTCCCAAGAAATAGCGCAATTTCTGTGTGGGGCGAATATTCCAAAGCACATTCTGGACCTGCCCAATGAAGTTTTGCAGGCAAACCTTCTTCCATCGTTGTCGGGGTTATTGGGTCAATTAGAAAGGGGCGCGAGACCGGTGGAGGAGGAACACCAGAGGGCACTTAGTCCGGAGTTTACTCAACTTAATTCTCAAATAGAAGAGGCCAGGTCAGAGACTCAAAAGAAATAAATTTTAGAACAGCTTTCAGGTTGTAATTTATGCTTTAGTTATTTAACATTAACTTTGTAATGTGTTGTTATTAAAAAAATTACTCACCGCTTGTAAAAGGCGAGCTGTACACTCTTAAAAAGATGAACAAAAAAGTTACTAACTTTTTGTCTGAATTGCAATTAATTAGTTACTAAGACGAAAATTGGAAATCAATTTTTTTTTTTTTGGAAAAGCCTTTATTAAGGATATTTATTACGTCGTCTTATATATATTATATTTAGTACATAAACTAAATTATTTTTTTTTATAATAGCAATAGCGCAGTTTATTTGTTCATCAAACTGCGCTCTTTTAGCTATTTTGTCCTCTTTTGCTCCGCCTCCCAGGGGCTCTGACTCGACTTGGCAACGTCGCGTACCTACTTCATGCTTCAAACAGATCGCAGTTCATCATTTAGGCTTCGTTGCCAAGTCACTCGTTTTATATTTTTTTTTACAAAAATCAGTATTAAATTCATGTTTAAATGGAAAATGCAAACATAGGCACTTTAAATTTAAGTAGTGCAAAATGTGTTTCGTTCCTAATAACGTAGCAAATCGATTCTACTTGGGCAACTTTTTTTTGGATGTTTTTATATGCCTTTTTTAAGAGTGTGCTGCTTCCCTCCTATGAGTCTTTAGTAAATTGTTCTTGCATCTCTTATAGGGATAAGAAATTTGTTTAGGAAAAAAAATTTTCGCTATATGTTTATTGTATTTATGTGCGTTTTGAAAATTTAATTTTGATCATAGAAGAAACAAAAATAGAGAAAGAACGTAGCCGTAAACAAAACTAAATAAATAAATAAATAAATAGAAATGATATGAGAGCGTTTTCTTAAAATAACTTTTGTGTTGTTTTTGGCTTTTTATATATATTTAATTGTTTTTTTTAAATATTTAACTAACTAACATTTTGAGAACGTAAGTATATGTACATACATAAACATCAGTTTAGGATCGGCTTTAACATGATTTTAAATTGTAGACACAATTATCAAGCTCTCGAGGAAAAGAGGAAAGCCACGAGGGAAAAATTGGCACGAAAGGAAAGAAAGAAGGAAAAGAAAAGGAAAAGGTTGTTGAGAGAAGCTAAATCTTTGTCACGTGATTTTGAGGTATGTATTTTTCAACTGATTTAATTAAAAACTTTGTGCTATCTATTCCTGTCTCTAGTGCTTTAATATGGCTGAAACGGAAGCTGTAAATGGTACGGAAAGTCAACTTCCTTCAGAAGATGCAATGCAATTTGAAGCAGAAGAACGAAGGGCTGAAGAGGAGAGGAAAAGGAACAGAGAACCCCCTATCGTTTATAAGGAAACGATTGATGTAAATAAAAATTAGAGTACATTGCGCACCAAAGGCTAAAAAGTGGTTATTTCAGACTTAGTGTGAAGTAAGCACTTTTTAGCTGGATGGTTGGTGGTAGGAAAGAAGGAATTGACATTTAAATTTTTGCGCATGCGTATTTGGTGTGCTTTAGGTTTTCATCTTCCACCAACATTCAAAAAAGAATTGTAACATTGTCTTTTATGTATAGGTGAATCAAGAATTCGAAAAATTGTCGCAACTTCTTAATGGCAAGCTCAACGATGATGAGCGACGATCTCTTTCAGAATTAGAACAATATATGTTGGGAAATGAAGGAAGTTGGATTGTTGGAGATGGATTTTTGGAATTCATTGGTAAAAAATTGTCATTAACCAATTTTGTTTCAAGATTAATTATTTTTTTTATATTAGGTAGACTTTTAAACGACAAGGCCCTCGCAAAAGAGATAAAAGTTCACATTTTGAACATTTTATCTGAAGCAGCTCTCAAAGACGACGTTATTCTTGTTTTGCATCAAGATCGCAAAGATCACGTCCTTATGAATTATGCTTTTGAAATAGACAGGCTCAGTGTTGAAGAGCAGCAAGCTATAGCACTATTTGTAAGTTTTTCATACACAAATTTTAAAATTTAACAAACTAAGTGTTTTTTTTAGTAATTATATGATTCTCATATAATCTTAATGTATCTTATTTTATCTAATTCTAATTTGAACGTAAAAAGTTTCTTTTTTTCCGCTGAATTTCTTATCTATGTATATTTTTGCTTTTTATTAGACTGCTAATATGTTTGAGAACTTGAGTTCTTCGGAGTGGTTGTTATACATCTCAGAATGGACTTACAATAATCAGCCTACGAGCAACATAAGGGTAACGACAAAAGTTGGGGTTCATTCGTTATTATCCGACTTGCCCGATTTACAAGATAAAGGGACCGCCATAGTCTATAATATGGCTTGCAAGGAGGTAAAAACGGTGGTCTGTATCAATTTACTAATTCTTTACTTGTAATTTAGTTTATTTCTATCAGCATATTTTAGTGGGTTTATTTTTTATTAATTTCATCTCACTTGTATAACACTTAATTTCATTAATAAGACTATTTTGTGCATGCACTAGAGCCGGTTCGTTTTTTAAGTTTTTATTTTTCGAACAGCACCTTTTTGTTAGTTATTTATCCAGTTAATTTTGAGAAAAAACTGACCGAATTATTTTCAGTTATCATTTTTTATTTATTTACTAGATTGTGTTGATTGAATTTTTGTAAGGTATTGTATACTTTAGAGCACTTGTATGCTTCCAGAAAATGTTCAAAAACTTTCGGATACGACAACTTTTACCTCGAGGCACATTGTCAAAGGTAGTTTTGTGTCCTTATCGTAAAACTACTTTAACAATAACATTTCATGTAATCAAAAATAATGTATCATTGTCTCCATCTTAATTAGTCGATCTTTTATCTAATACGCTTGGCAATTAATTAAATTTCATTGTTAACATTTTTTATTTCGTTACTACAAAATCTAAATATTTTTTCTTCACTTTGCTCTGCTAAAATTTCGCTATCATTAGTCATTACAAATATTGTCACTATCGTTTGTATATAATATTAGTGTTTCTTACGTTTAAGTCATTAATTATTTATTGATTAATGACGAAAATAAATTTTTATTTTTACACATTACACAATCAGGCATAAAATTAGTTAATTACATTTTTAATTGTAATTATAAGGTAAGTGGATTATTGTCTTTATTTTCAGGTGTTTGACGACGTAGCAGTGGAATTGACGATGGCTATTTTGCAATATTTTAACAATAAACCTCCTGAAGAACAGCTCTGGAGATGTATGAAGGCTTTAGGTAAATTTACACAAGTTTCAAACCAAGAAGTGCCCCAATTGATCCAAATGATTGGACCCGACCCTAAAACATTCAAGGGAGTTAGCTCAAGGGTCGATGAACAAATCGACGAAGTTTGTAAAAAGTTGCGTTGAATAGTAACGGTTTTTTAGTTTCTTTTAGAAAATGGACATTTTTCATTGTTTTTTTTTTCAATCTTTTAACTATTTCTTGGTATTAAGTACAAAATGGTGCTATAATATAATGTTTATATCTTTGTATTGTCGTAATTGTTTATTTATTGTTGTTTTTGGTTTATGAGAGATGTGAATTGTGCAATTTATACCTAAAAATGATTTTTGTCTGACTTTGAGAATTGTGGTGTAAAATTGGTTATGTTTTGTACTTCTGTACGTACCTACTGTAATTCTTTGTTAATTTGCAAAATAAATTATAACTGCGTTTTAATTTCTCGTTTTATTAATTTTTTTTTACTTCTTAAGGCCCGTGTTATGACGGAAATTTAGGTAAGTAAAATCGAGTGAATGTAACGGAAGTAAACGTAACGGAAGAACCGCTGCCGCTTCCATATGCTTTCACCATCCATCCTATACTGAACGCATAGGGAAAGGGAAACGGAATCACTTAAAAAAATAAGTAAGAATAATTGAAATATGTACTTCCAGTTCATTTCTTTTACAAATTTATTTTCATTAATCACCCTGTAAATGAATAAGTAATCACCTTGTATGTAGAACTGTCAATACAGCCATCTAGCGAGGAGATTCCTAACATTGTAAGTTTGTATATTTAACAAATAAATTTTGTTCTGCAAATTTCTACACCAAAGGCAACTTTGGCAAGAACTTAAGCAAGTTACAAGGAATATTAAGTCTTAAGAATGTTGTAGCTGTATGTTATATTCTATTTTTTTTAATGCAATCAGTAGATTGAGTTTAATATTTCCCAAGAATCACGATAGGTGGCACAATGTGTATTAAAATACATAGTTGATTTAATAAAAGAGCCAAAATGTGGTTAAATTTATTGTTGGTTTAATAGTTAATGGTAATAATTAATCAGATTACAACAAAAATAAAACATACTACTCACAAACATCTCTCTAAGTTTGCAAAAAGTTTACTATATTTGTTTATAATTACATATATTGCTGCATAGATGGAGACTGTAACATTAACCGTAAATTTTAACCATAAGAAGCAGTCAATAGATGGCGCCTAGTAACACTTAAGTTCGCAAAATTCAAATATTTTTAAATATATTTTAGGTGAAATAAAAAAAAATAATAATTTAGAAATTTGTTGAGTATTTAACTGTAATTGTAGTTTTTGCAAGAATGAACTCATTTTTGAGACTTTTATGAAGCACAAATTGATTACTCTAATAACTTATAAAAAAAGACAATAAATACGAAAATATGCAGGGTATTTTAAAAATACTTCCCAGGAAGTATTCAACACAAAAGTTGCGTAACATTTTACTGAATATCCAGAAATCTTAATGGTCGCTTTAATTTCACACGAAAATTTTACAAATTATTAAGAGAAACTGTTTCGTTCAATTGGAAGAAAAAAAGAATTCCGCTTTATTTGGCTGTGTGGAGCTGTCTGATGTAGGTACGTAAGCAATTCATCCGTGAATGAAGTCGCGTTCGGAATACAATATTGTGTTTTTTGCACAAAAGGTTTTTGACTACAACGGAAACTAATAACGATATTGCCTGAGGACAATTCTTTTCGATAAGAAAAATTTCACCGAAGCGGTGAAAGGGAAAACACACCGGTGTTGTTTATCAAATACGTGCGATCTCTTCAACAGAAATACGAATCTCGTTGTTACACAAGGGTCGTATGATTACGTTAACAGAAGGGAATAATAAAAAGCTATTACATAACTTTTTTTTCTTTTTTGATTCCTTCTGCGCCAGTGAAAGATAATAAAAGAAATATTCATTGTCTATTTTTCAATAGTGACGAAATGGACATGTATGGCAAATAAATGTGGCCTCAGTAAAGGTTTTTTGGTCTAGTTCAGTGTTTCCCAAAGCGTGGTAGGGAAGAGTCTGGTTGTTTCTATCGAGATAACGATCTAAGGCCCGACAGTTTACGCGTGACGTCACTTATGAAAGTGGATGAACGGAACGTTTTAGTTTAATAGCTAATAGACCGGGAAATAGTAACAGATTTAGGTCCACGATTTTATATTTTATAACGGACTTACTGTAAGTTGAGTAGAACAAGAGGAAATTTGCCTCATTTCCGTATGTCGTTCTACATGAAAACTCGATTTCCATTCTCAAACAATTAAAAAAATGCGAACTGAGACGATTTTCTAACTTCTGTCACCTTCATAAATAGATAGTGTAGTATTTGTGGGTTTATTAAATTTTATATACAAGACTAAGTACAGGAACACAATTTATATGCGCGTCTCTATTTATTTGTCTTTTCACTTCTAGCACTGCCGATTTATTTCCGATGTTACCACTGTCACGGTCAATTTATTACTAACTAACTCGGCGAACGGCTCTATAACTTTTATAGCCTCATAGAACAGTCGGGAAAACGTCTGGAATATTCGAAAGATTGTTTACATTTTCGGCGAACCGCTCAATTACTTTCTTAGAAGGCAGGTACGAGACCCACGCCTACAAACACACGCACACACTGCCGAAAACCGCCCGCGCCTAGTTGAGCCGCCGGCCAGCAACACATACAAGTGTACCTAATCGCACACAAGCATGCTCGTGTTATACATAATGCGTATTTTTTGCTTTTTTTTTGTTAAATTCTTAAATTATTTAGAGCCTAAACCACAACATAAAAAATTGAAGTGCTAAAAGAATGCGCTCTATGTGTATTGCTTAAAAAATATTGAAAAAACGCAATTTCTTTAGAAAATTGGCATTATTGCTGGTGAAATATAATATTGGTGTTAATTTTTTTCATACCAATAAAATACAGATCATGTGAATAATAGAAATAATATTTTTATTTGAAGGGTCTTATGTGGTTCTTGTCTAAATTCGGAGCCGATTTTCTTAACTTGTTGTTACTTCTTCTTTTATTTTATAAAATAATATTTAATCTTTATCCACTTAAAGTAACTTTTTGTTGTATTAGTTCGACACCAACGGGATTTTAAATTCGGTACAATTTGTGTTTTGAGAGAATAGTAAAAAAAAAGAATTTTGTCTTAGGGGGGAGGGCGCCCTCATCGCCTCCACTCCCCTGGACCCGTCCCTGGGTCTTTTATTAATAACAAAAAAAATATTATCTTTAATGTTTCTCTTTTTTATATTCCTGTACCTAATTTATTCCTTTCATTTTTCTTTTTGATTTTTTTTTTACTTTTTGGAATTTAATCCCTAATTTATTTTTCTTTTTGCTTCTTAAATATAATAATTTAAAATTTAATTTTTTTTTTTGAAATCACAATACGATCATCCAGTTTTTTGTGATATGTAAGTTACTGTTATAGTTGTCTCTGCGGATCTTTAAAATAATTTGTTATCATTTTATTTCGTAGGTTTATCCATTTTACTTATCAAGGATCGAAGTAGTTACGATCACGGCTCGTTTTCGTCCTTCAGTGTGTTTCGGGGCACTTCGGTGTAAGATCGTGTTTGCTTATTCTTATTAATGTCGTGAATAATATTTATGTTAAATTTTCAGTCTCTTTATGTGTTTTTATATGAACATTGATCATTTTATAACTTTAGAACTACATATTTTAAAAGTATTCCTGTAGTTGGATTTTAAAGTAAATAACTGGTGAATGAGTTAATTGTGTGGTGTTTGTGGACATTCCTCTGATGATACCTTCGATGGTGGTGGAAGTAAAGATGGAAATCTTAATTTAGAACCATATAAGGTAAAACTATTTTCAATATGGTGACTATTGTTACATATACCTAATTAAAAATGAGAATAATTAATTTTGAGTAGAAACAGAAGTTGCACAAACCATATCTGTCCTAGAATTAAGCACATACATAGTTATATATTGAAGATTGATAAATTAATAAATTATAGTGAGGAGCGAGACCAATACCAAGATAGAGACCATAGCTATCTTGCATCAACCATGTCTCGGACTTTCAAATTTCTCTAAATTCTCTATGGAGGTTCATTAATTATTTTCGAAAATAAATTTGGTAAAAGTCTTGTTATGAGTCTTGGTCTTGCAGAGTTGGGTCTCGGTATTGAATAATTTGCAAGACCAAGACCAATACTACAAGACCGAGACTAATTTTGCCAATTACTAATTAATTCCTTTTCTCATTACATCATTCGCGAGACAATAAAAGTACATTTCTGAGTAGATGTGACTCCCTAGTGGGAGTGAAATTTCGAGTATTTCTGGATCTTAGTGGGACACAAAAAAATGCAAAAGATTCTTGGGGAGCCTAAATATATTGCTCTTTTAAGCCATTTATTCAAAGGGATTATATCCCATAAAAGGTGAATTTTTGGGAAACGTTGAGCTATGGTTAAGAAGGGTCTTGTGAGAGCAAATTACTAAATGATCGTTTTGTATTAACGGGGGAGATCCAGGATTTTATTCTGGAAGGACCACAAGGGGCAGAATGGCAAAAAGTAATATACAATAACTAGTACTCCTGTGCCACCTTTAAATCCGCCTTTGGTTAGGACTTCACTACAAATAAATGGACAAAAAGTGTCCAAATTTGTGGATGTGTTCTAGAAGGTACTGAAACATCATCTAAATCAACCTGAATCATTCTACAACATTCTTCCTGACTATTTTAGAATATACATTCTCAAATCTTTGGAAACATTATGTGACATTCTAGAGCATACATGAACATTCTCTGAACTTTTAGAACAATACGAATATTCGGGAACATTTTAGAAACTTCTGGAAGATTATAAAACATTGTGGAATATTCCACGACATACCAAAACATTCCCGGAACAATGTTGAAAGTGCGAAACATTCCACAAGATATTATTGAATATCCAGAAAACTGTTAGAATGTTTTCGAAGTTTTAGAAAAATTCTATAACGTGTTTTTGAAATTTTCTGACAGTTCTATAATAATCTATAATAATCTATAACAATCTAGAACATTCTCGATGCTTTTGGAGAATCCCTGGTTATTCTAGAACTTATTATTGCATTCTCTGAATGTTTGGAAGATTCAGTAATATTTTTCAAATTGTGAACAATTCTAGAAGATATTAATATCGTGGCTGTTAGATTAAAAATATTCAGAAACCTCTTAGAACATCCTCGAATATTTAGAAATTTTCTATGACTTTTTCAACACTTTCTGAAAGATTTTATAATATCCTGCAACAATCTAGAATCTTTTCCAACTTTTTTGAGGATTATCGATTATTTTAGAATTAACTAAAACATTACAAATTATTCTGAATTGTTCTTCAATATGCAGGAACGTTTTAGAAAGATTCTATAATGTTCTGAAACTTTTTAGAACCTCCCTGAACTATTTGGAGGATTTCATAATTTTCTGAAACATTGTAGAACACTGTAACACTATTGATCATTTTTGAAGCGGTTTATTTTTTGGTGCATTTCTATCTTAAGATCTCCACATCTTCATAATTAATTCTTGCAGCTTCAGAACAAAATCTGTACCATGGATGGGTGATAAAGGGTCACCACAATCTCTATGGGGCTGCTTACTTATATTATATATTTACAAACCAATAAATTACTTTTTGGTTAGTATAGAAAATCATCCCCTAAAAGTTTATTATATAGTTTTGACCAAAAAAATAAATTTAATGAAAATGATTGCACCATTCTCTATTTCCTAATTATTGAGGGTAGAAGTCTGAAATTAAGGTTATTGAATAAATACTAAGTATTATTTAACTTGGTGGAAATTCTTTCAACAGTTATCTGTTATTTTCTTCATAAAACAAAATTTTCTATAATTTTTCCATGTTAGTATGTTAATTAGTAGTACAAAAGACGAAAACTTGGTGCACAATATATTTATACCTCCCTACTGCCTGTTCTCGTATTTAGCAAGAAAATAGACTCTGTAAATCCTACTCTTCTGTAAGTTGTAGGGATGAATTTTTTTATGTTTTAATATGTGTGCACACTGCACAGTTTATGAAAAATACGAAAATAAAAAAATACAGTTGGTACATTGTACTTGAAGGATGTTCTGGCTGAATATATTGTTCTTAATTCACTGGAAGGCAGTGGTTGTCTAAGTTAATATGCAATGAGATGCTATTTTTAAGAATGTACGCTTGTACCAGACTAATCCTCAACAATTTCCCAAACAAAACAAGGATTACTTTTATAGGAAGACATTAGTGCAAGCACCGCATGAAAAGGTCATCATAATACAAATTGATGAATGAGGTTGGGGGCTCTCTTTTTGGGTGGGTGATGTTGGGGTCGAGAGCGGAAACAGAATGGGTGGGGGCTGGCTCCGGGAACGACCTCAGCATCAACCACCCAACCCTACCCACAACAACTGCCATAACTATTAAACCGATCACAACATTTGTAAAAACTCCTAACACCACCTCCAACCTCAAACCACTCATCCTTTGAACCAGTTTCTGGACCAACTGCACCGACATTCATCCTACTCCCAACATCTACTGGGGGTGGGAATGGCTCCGATATAACTTCAACCACCCCAACCAAACCACAACAATTACCAAAATTCTGAAACCAAACTGCATTTAACCGACCTCAATATTTATCGAACTCCTAACACCACCTTTGCCCCAAACTACTCCACCCTTTGAGCCACTTTCTGGAGTTTCCAACTAACATACATCCTGATCCCAACATTTATTGGGATGGGAGTGGATCCGAGAATGACCAATCACCCCAACCTACCTACAACAACTACCATAACTCTGAACCTAAAACACATCAAGCCGACCACAACATCTTCACCTTCTGAGCCACTCTCAACCCAATCCCACGTCTGGGGTTCCCACCAACATTTATGATACTCTTAACATCTACTCCATTAATTCATCAACAGTGTTGTAGCGAACACGACCATGCTCGTGTTGCGTGTCGGCGGCCGAACTAGCCGCGGGCGGTTTTCGGCAGTGTACGCGTGTGTTTGTAGGCGTGTGTCTCGTACCTGCATTCCAAGAATGTAATTAAGCGGTTCGCCGAAAATGTAAACAATCTTTCGAATATTCCAGACTTTTTCCTGACTGTTCTATGATGCTATAAAAGTGACAGAGATGTTCGCCGAGTTAGTTAGTATCAAATTGACCGTGACAGGGGTAACATCCGAAATAAATCGACAGTGTTAGAAGTGAAAAGACAAATAAATTGAAACGTGCATATAAGTGAATGGTGTAAATAAATAGTAAGCTAAGTTCCGTATTAATTAATAGTGATTTTAAGTAGTTATTATTAAATCTAATAAGATATAAAATTCTCGTGTCACAGTGTTTGTTCCCGTACTCCTCCGAAACGGCTTGACCGAGTTTTATCAAATTTTATACGTATATTCAGTAGGTCTGAGAATCGGCTACTATCTATTTTTCATACCCCTAAGTGATAAGGGTTATCCACCCCAATTTTTTTATAATGTGGCATTAAAAAATACATAGAACCCCAAATTTTCACCCTTCCATCACCAACCCCTATTTTTTAATAGTTGTTTTAGTAATTTAATCATTTAGGTGCGCCCTCGGAGTAGTTGTTTCTGTTGTTTCTAGTTAGTCTTGTAAATAAATTTTTAATAAACCCACGAACACTATAGTATCATTATGGTTTTAGTATAGCTGTTGAACTTTAAGTTTATTATGGAAAAATTGAGGAATAAAGAGAAAACAACAAAAACGAAGCAATTTTAAATGTTATTAAAAAGATAAATATTTCCCTCACTATCTGAATATTTTTTAACAAATCAATACATATCTATATCTATGCAAAATGTCTTACCCCATGGTAATGCTCGAGCGTACCCTTTTAAAACATGTAATGCGTTTGTTTAAATCCGGATTTAGATCGAGGTTGGTGGATGTTTTACATAATGCCATTTTATCGAGCCATGCGAAAAAAAGGGCTTTCATTTTGAAGACAATCCGATTATTTGGTAAACACATACATACTCAAGACAGTTTTGTCAGTTCAAATGTTTCATTTTCAAAATTCTCTCAGAAGATTGCCCTGTTTTGCTTGTGTTATTTCCTAATGATGATGCTATTTCCCTTTTTATTTAAACATTGCCCCAGGTGGTAACTAAATATTTCAATATAGCGAAACCACAAACAGAATAATGTTCAGACTTTAGCCGAAGGGTGTGTATTATTTTGATGTGGGAAGTTGTTTGTGAGATATGGAGGCAGAGGGTTCAGAGTTTCAGTTAAAAACTGCGTAGGTTTTTTTTTTCTAGTAGTAAACTGTAAAAAGCTATAACAAATTTTTCGTTTTATTTTTGAATCGACTTTTGTGTCGATGTTTCTCTTCCTCAGAATGCCCTCCCACTAAAAGTGCCCAGAAAGTAGGTAGGTTCATTTTATTCTCAGGGATTTTAAATAAAATAGTGGTCGTTTCTTTGCTCGTTTTCCTGGTCGGCAAATCCTCGGCCATTTCTTGGCGGGTGGAGATTAGGAAATATAGGCGCGCTCTTGGTATTTCAAGGGAGGAACTGTTCCTGTCCATACGTTGATATTTAGTTCTCATTCACTTACATTTTGCAACGAATGGCGGCACTTAAAACGACTAAATATAAAGGGGGTTGATAAAACGAATATTAAAATATTAAAATTAGCCAGGGAAATACCCACCACTCAGGTAACCCTAGGGACTATTGGGCACATGAAGTCGTAGCCCATTCAAAATGGGTTTTTACTTTATTTAATAGTATTATTTTTTTACAATGTTCCACCAAATCAAAAAAAAAAGAACTGGAAAAATTCATGAGAAGGAATAATTTTAAATGACAATTTCTGGGAAGATTTTTTTATTTTAATACAAAAATCCAAAGAGTTTGGTAGGGGTAGATCTGGCATGCCTATTTGGCTGAACCCTTGTGAAAATCACGAGCCGCTACTGATTTGAGGATTCAGGAGTGACCTGTGGTATATGTACGGTGCTCAACGTATGGACGTGGATCGTAAAATAGCAGTAAACCCACGACTTTAAAACTGCGGGAATCTGATCCGGAGAAATGGAGAAAGCCTCATATTGTAGCCTTCGTTACTTTCTTGCTCCATTTTCGACCTTCTTTTAAACTCTTCCCCAGTTTTCAACTTTCTCGGTTCTCATTTAACCCGTTTACTTAACATTTAACTGTTTAATTCACCCCCTGGCTCGAAATATAGTGCAAAATTTCGCTCCCTGTTTGATAATAATAATGAAGGTTTCGCGAAAGCGGTTTTCAACCGTGATGGGAGGTCGGTTCTGCTGAGTTATGTAAATGCGTAAGGGAATAATTAACGTAGCAGGTGGTTGTTCTGCTTTGTTTTTTTTTTTATGTTGGTATCTGAGAGATGAGGTAAAATATTAGAAGCACCTTCGTTTTATGACTAGAAAGGGATTATTTTATACAATATACTTCTAATTAAGGAGCAAAAAATAACAAAAAAGTACAAAGTGCAATTTTTAAAGGGTAGTGTCCCGGGTGGTGTTTATGTACAATTGTTTAATGTATTCATCGTCCACCACACTTTGGATTATCTACTACATATGTGCTTCAGAATCACGGTCCAAATCGCCAGAGACAATTGTATCAAGCTGCACGTGCCCTTTGCGTTTGAACAGGCCACCCTGAGTGCCCAACCCCCCAGCAAATTCAGACGGGAACAGCCCTGACTGTTATAATAACAAATCCTCAAGCAATTAAGGATTATTACAAACGTGATGTCCCTTATTAGTAAAATAATCGAATTATTAAAAGTGTCTGTTGGTCTGTGAGATGTGTTTCATTTCTTATTTGGTGGAAGTCTGCCAGGTTTTCTCCTACCGATGGGGTTGCAGTATCCCCGCGCGGGAACAGTATTACTTATGCTGGTCAGTGCTTTACACTTAACACAAGATAGGGATGTTCTTGGCGTAGATCAAATCAGTTTGTTGTCCTGTAAGTAACCTAAAATGTTGACACAATTTTTATTGGCAAGATAAATTGCTTTTTACTGAAAGTGACGATGAATGGGTAAAAGCGTTACCATCGTTATAGGAGGCCAGACTACCGATTTGCGGCGTAACATGCGGGATTCCCCGTAGGGAATTGTTTTAATCTAACAGCCAAGATATTTTTGTAGAAAATTGAATTATCCACCAAAAGCTATATACCTTTTCTATATCTATCCCGGTTACAAGAGCAAACCATACCCAAAAGCCATAAATTATAGACAAAAGCCACCGACCAGAGACAAGTGCTGTAAGTCACAGAGAAGTGCTCTACATTAGAGAGAGGTGTCATATACCAAAACAAGTGGCAATACACAGAGACAAGTGTTATAAAGCAAGCCCAAGAGCTACATGTCATAAACAAGAGCCACTGAGCAGACACAAGTGCTATAAGTCATAAATCAGAGCAAGAGCTAAGCACCACATTCAGGTTCTTTATACTGCAGACAGGTGCCATAAACCAGAACAAGAGCTACTGAACAAAGACGTGCTGTAAGTCAGAGAGAAGTGCTCTGCACTAGAGGCAGGTGTTATATACGAGAGCAAGAACCAATGCACAGAGAAAAGTGCTACAAACCAAGCCCAAAGGTTACATTTTGTAATGAGCATATATGTGTGCGAGACCGGGCAGGGTAACAAGCGTATATGTGTGCGAGAGCGAGCAGTGCAACGAGCGTATATGTGTGCGATAGCGGCAACGAGATCCGACAGCAGATAAGCGGAGCTCAAAGAATGCCGGCGTCGGTCGGCGCTTTGATGACGATAAACAAGGCCATAAATTAGACGAACACAATAAGCACTCCAGTAAAGTCTAGTATGTCATTCTGGAACTTTCTGGATTGTTCCTAATCAGTATAAATACCTGTTGACGTGGCCAGTAGTAGTTAGTTCACAGTGAGCTTCCGAACAAGTAATATAAATAGCGAACTACGATATACCGAGTGATATAAATACGCATTTTCCTTGTGATATAAATAAGTCGTTGAATTATTATTAGTGTTTAAGTATTCTATTAGTGTTTAAGTGTTAAATAAATAGTTGTAAAATAAATATCCGTTAAATAAATAAGTTCTACTAGAAAAGTCGTTACATTGGTGTCAGGTGTGGGGTGCTCAGCCAATCGATCCCCCAAAGAACAGAATTTTCTATTAGAAGAAAAATTGTTAAATAAACCAAAATGCCGAAAAAGTTGTTGGAGTTGAAAGTTGCCGAACTGAAAAGTGAACTCGAGGAGCGAGACGAAGATACGTCTGGTAACAAGCTCACCTTACAAGGGCGACTTGAGGAAGCTCTGATACGAGAGGGTTTCGATCCGAATACCTACGAATTTGAGGATGAATTAGAAAAGAAATTAAAGGAAAATTCAAATGAACTAAAAGGAAATCTGGAAGAACTGAAAGAAAATTTGAGAGAAGAATTCAAAGAAAATTTAGAGAAATTCGACGCAAAATTGACCGAAACAGAACAGAATTTTGCAGGAAAATTTCAAGAAATAGATTCACGAATCAAGGAAATAGAAGAAAGGTTTCTATGTACAACAATGTTCGAACCGATCGATAAGGAAGCTAGAAGTGTGAAGCAGGAGAATGGGCACGGTGTTTCGTCGAAAGCATATACGAAGCCACCTAAGTTCGACGGAAAAACATCATGGACCACTTTCCTTAAGAAATTTGAAACGGCTGCGAAATCGAACGCATGGACGTTGGAAAATAAAGCCTCCGAGCTGGTTTGCGCGCTGCATGGTAATGCCGAGGAGATTTTGGATACCATACCACCCGAGAAATTGAACGACTATGAACATCTAGTGAAGAAGTTAGAGATGCGGTATGGTCAGGCACATATGACAAGCGTCAGTCACGTGCAGTTAAGAAACCGACGTCAGAAGGCAGGGGAAAACCTGCAAGAATACGAGGCCGATATCGCTCGTCTGGTCCGCCTCGCGTATACAGGTACTCCCGACGACACTCTAGAAATGTTGGTTGTCGACTCTTTCATCGATGGGTTGAGGGATGACGACATACAACAGCGACTTCGACTAGACAGGCCAAAAACACTCGCTGACACGTTGGCTCGGGCACTGGAGTATGACGTCGTTAAACAGGCATCGCAACGGCAAGGTAGAGTGCGTGAGCTAAGGGATGAGCCCGACGGTCGATACGAAGACAGACTAGAAGAAATAGTAAGCAGGATAGTGGGAAGATTAAACAAGAAACCGAGACCAATACGATGTTGGAACTGCGGGAAATTGGGACACGTAAGAAGCGCTTGCAAGAGCGAAGAGGTTACTCAAGAGCGCGTGCCCAGCGTTCCGGAAAACTAATCAGGGACGACGCGGCGGGGCAAACGTCGGTCCCGGGACACGAGGCCCCAGGTTTAGTAGCACTGACTATGACAATGAAAGATCGAACTGACAGCCTTTTTCTCACTGGACTCATAAACAGGAAGCAGTGTTCATTTCTGCTGGATACTGGAGCTAGCAGAACAATCATAAGGCCCGGAATATTGACCAAGCCCAGTAAACTTCTGCCAACGCAATGGAAGCTCCGTACCGCCACTGGAGAACAAGTAGTAGTCAGGGGCGAAAGTAACGTCAACATCCAAATGGGAAGAACGTCTTTTAAACACTGCGTGTTAGTGGCAGAAATAGAGGACAATGTAATACTGGGTTTGGACATCCTCCGAAAATATGACTTCTGCTTGAATTTCCGGAGAAAGAATGTGACACTGAACGGCGAAACGTTCCAGTTACACGCCCAGGACACTGCCATGCTACAAGTTAAAAGATTGAGTTCAGGGATGCGCAAAGTTCAAGGTATTCCGGAGGCGTTGTTAAAACTGTACAAGGAGGCGGTTGAAAACCGTAATCAACCTGAACAACGTCGAATAGGGGCACTCCTTGTAAAGTACCAGGACGTGTTCGCATTGGACAACGGCAAGAAAGGGCGAACCAACATCGTCGTCCATAAAATCAACACTGGCGAAGCGCAGCCCATCCGTCAGAGACCGAGGAGACTACCACTGGCCAAAAAGGAAGAGGCCGAAAAGATTATAAGCGACATGCGGAAGGACGGAATAATAGAACCATCGACCAGTCCATGGACGTCGCCGGTAGTTTTGGTCAAGAAGAAGGACGGATCTACACGCTTCTGTGTTGACTACTGCCAGCTAAATAATGTCACCAAGAAAGACAGCTACCCCTTGCCACGCATCGATGATACCTTGGACACGCTTGCGGGGTCGACAATATTCTCAACGCTAGACCTTAAAAGTGGATACTGGCAAGTAGACCTGGATCCTGAGGCGAAAGAGAAGACGGCATTTTCGATCGGAACCGAGCTGTGGCAGTTCAACTTGATGCCGTTCGGGTTGTGTAATGCGCCAGCCACATTTGAACGACTCATGGAGACGGCCTTGAACGACTTGATTGGGAAAACTTGCCTGGTATACCTTGACGACATAATCGTGATCGGAAAAGACTTCGACGATCACCTGAAAAACTTGGAAGAGGTACTTCGAAGGCTGCGTGATGTCAACCTTAAATTAAGCCCCAAGAAATGCCAGCTATTTCAGGAGACAGTGAACTACCTGGGGCACGTAGTCACGAAGACCGACGTTTCAGTCGACCCGCAGAAGATCACAGCTGTACGAGAATGGCCAGTACCTACTGACGTACATCAGGTCAGAAGCTTCCTTGGCCTGTGTACTTACTATAGACGCTTCGTTCCTGGATTTGCCAATATTGCCAAGCCATTGACTTGACTAACCGAAAGTGGCAGACCACTCTGCTGGGAACCGGACTGCCAAGCTGCCTTCGAAAAGTTAAAGCAAGCTCTCGTTTCCACACCCGTGCTGAGTTATCCGATACCAGAGGGGAAATTTGTTCTGGACACCGACGCTAGCAATGTTGGGTTAGGCGCAGTACTCTCACAAATACAACACGGAGAGGAAAAAGTCATCGGCTATTTCAGCAAGACCCTATCCAAGCCCGAACGAAACTACTGTGTAACCCGACGAGAACTACTGGCAGTAGTAAAGAGCGTGGAGCACTTTTATAAGTACTTGTATGGAAGGAAGTTCCTGCTCCGAACAGATCATGCTGCTTTACGGTGGTAACTGAGTTTCAAGAATCCAGAAGGTCAAGTCGCGCGTTGGATAGAAAAGCTCCAAGAATACGACTTCGACATAGAACATCGAGCTGGAAATAGCCATAAGAACGCTGATGCCTTATCCAGACCATGTTCCGAAAACCGCAAGCACTGCAAGCGCCTGGAGGAACATGAAGAAGTCCGGAGGATAACCGTCACGGATGAACAATGGCATCCTGATAACATCAAGACGGAACAGGGTTCTAATCCGGTCCTGAGCTTGTTTCGGAAATGGAAGAATGAAGGCAGACGACCGACCTGGCAAGAGATCGCCGCTAAATCTGGGGAGGTAAAATCGTTGTGGGCCCAATGGGACTCTATTGTTGAGGAAGATGGACTCCTGAAGCGAATAGTGGAAAACCAGAATGGTACTGAGAGCAAACGTCAATTGCTTGTACCGAAGATCCTGGTAAAGGAAGTCTTGAAGTGCCTCCATGACGATGCTTCGGGGGGACATTTTGGTGTTAACAAGACCCTTGGAAGAGTCCGTGAGCGGTTTTACTGGGTTAATTGCAAAAAGGACGTTGAAGACTGGTGCAAGAAGTGCACAACTTGTACAGCCAGCAAAGGACCGCAAAGACGACGGCGTTCTCCTATGCGCCAGTACAATGTCGGCAGTCCATTCGAACGGATTGCCATAGACATCGCAGGACCGTTTCCAGAGACCGATGGTGGCAATAAATACATCCTGGTGGCAATGGACTACTTCACGAAATGGGTTGAAGCATACGCACTCCCAAATCAGACAGCCACCACAGTAGCGGAGGAGCTCATAAACCACCTGATCAGCCGGTTCGGCGTGCCCATGGAGCTTCATTCTGATCAGGGTCGCAATTTTGAGTCGGCCGTGTTCCAAGAAATTTGCAAGACATTAGGCATTCACAAAACCCGGACAACACCTCTGCATCCTCAATCAGACGGCATGGTAGAACGAATGAACAGGACCATTAACAAGTACTTGTCCAAAGTGGTCTCCAAACACCAAAGAGACTGGGATCGCTATCTGCCACTGTTTCTTATGGCATATCGATCATCGATTCACGAAACTACTGGACAAACACCAGTAAAGGTACTGTTTAGTCGGGAGCTACGGTTACCATGTGACCTGAAATTTGGCTGCAAACCTGATGAGGACGTTTCCGGAGAAGACTACGTTAGTGATTTTCGCAGAAGACTTGACGACATCCATGAGGAAGTACGTTCCCGAATGCAGATAGCTAGCGACCGTATGAAGGACACCTACGATATACGGGCGACTGATGGAGGTTTCCAGGAGGGAGACATGGTGTGGTTATACAATCCACAGCCCCGTAAAGGTCTTTCGCCGAAGCTACAGCAGCACTGGGAAGGTCCATATACAATCGTCAAGAGAATAAATGACGTTATTTACCGGATTCGACGCACACCAAATGGAAAACCGAAGGTTGTCCATTTTAACCGTTTGGCCCCATATGCCGGTGACAACCACGAAGAAGCACGGATCAGGCTTATGCAAGCTCGTTCTCCGGATCCCAAGTATGACGAGTTTATGGCCACGCCGAGCTTATATGCCAATTCCAGATTCGGTGTCACCTCCGAGAGATCCGAAGATTTGTTTTCTGCTTCGGACTCGCTGGTTCATTGTGTGGCCAAAGACTTGGGGATGGATCGCGGTATTGCCACCGTATTCAAGAAGAAGTTTGGCCGATTGTCAGAGCTGCGGGACCAACTCGGAGATGGAAAGAAAGTGCTAAGTCTGGTGGACGGAAACCGATCCATTTACTACCTGGTTACTAAGGAGGCGTCGTCTGAAAAGCCCACCTACCGCTCGTTATGGAATTCGTTGGTGGAACTAAGAGACCAACTGCTATCCACAGGTACCACAAGGTTAGCCATGCCAAGGATAGGATGTGGGTTGGATGGACTGAACTGGAGAGTGGTGCGGAGCATGTTGGAGGTCCTGTTCCGGTGGAGCGTCGTCGAAATAACGGTATACGCCAACAATCCCCAACGAGATCCCGCACAGCCAAGGACGGTGGATTGCTACTTCCATATGACGACTGGGTGCCTTAGGGGACAGAATTGCAAGGACCGGCATGATCCTTTGAAGGAACGGCAGAATGTGATCCGGGACGGATCACCCTTAAGGAGGGGCAGTGTAATGAGCATATATGTGTGCGAGATCGGGCAGTGTAAGAAGCGTATATGTGTGCGAGAGCGAGCAGTGCAACGAGCGTATATGTGTGCGATAGCGGCAACGAGATCCGACAGCAGATAAGCGGAGCTCAAAGAATGCCGGCGTCGGTCGGCGCTTTGATGACGATAAACAAGGCCATAAATTAGACGAACACAATAAGCACTCCAGTAAAGTCTAGTATGTCATTCTGGAACTTTCTGGATTGTTCCTAATCAGTATAAATACCTGTTGACGTGGCCAGTAGTAGTTAGTTCACAGTGAGCTTCCGAACAAGTAATATAAATAGCGAACTACGATATACCGAGTGATATAAATACGCATTTTCCTTGTGATATAAATAAGTCGTTGAATTATTATTAGAGTTTAAGTATTCTATTAGTGTTTAGGTGTTAAATAAGTAGTTGTAAAATAAATATCCGTTAAATAAATAAGTTCTACTAGAAAAGTCGTTACAATTTCATAAGGAAGAGCCACTGAGTAGAGACCATTTGCTGTAGGTGAGAAAGAAGTGCGTTAGACAAGAGGCCGTTTCACATATGCGAACAAGAGCCACTGAGCAGGCTCAAGTGCTATAAGTCATAAATCAGAGCAAGAGCTAAGCACTACATACAGGTGCTTTATACTGCAGACAGGTGCCATAAACTAGAACAAGAGCCAATGCACAGAGACAAGTGCTATAAATAAAACTCAAAAGCCATAAATCATAGATAAGAGCCACTGATCAGAGACAAGTCCTGCAATTCAGGGATAAGTGTATTGTGCTACAGATAGATGTTACATACCAGAACAAGAGCCGATACATCAGAAACAAGAGCTATAAAGCAAACTCAAGAAACATGCATGATAAACAAGAGCTACCGACCACCTATAAGGGCTGTTAGTCAGAGAGATGTGCTATATGCTGGAGATAGCTTTCATAAACCAGAACAAGAGCCACTGAACAAAGACAAGTGCTATAAATCAAACTCAAAAGCCATAAATCATAGACAAGAGCCACTGATCAGAGACAAGTCCTTCAATTTAGACATAAGTGAATTACACTATAGATGGATGTCATATACCAAAAATAGAGTCGATACACCAGAGACAAGGGCTATTAACGAATCTCAAAAGACAGAAATCATAGACAAGAGCCACTGATCAGAGGCAAGTGCTGCAATTCAAGTGCATTGTGCTATAGATAGATGTCACATACCAGAACAAGAGCCACCAACCAGAGAAAACTGCTGCAAGTCAGAGTGAAGTGATTTATACTAGAGACAGGTGACAGGTGCCGTATACCAGAACAAGAGCCAATGTACACAAACCAAACTCAAGAGCTTTTGCATTATAAACAAAAGCCACTGACCAGAGACAAGTGCTCTACACCAGAGACTAGTGTTATAAATCAGAGCAAGAGCTAAGCACCACAGACAGGTGCTTTAAACCAAACTTAACAACTACCAAGCAGAGATACATAAATCAGATACATACGCTCTTTGATATATCTGGGTACTGCGTCCTATATTCCACATGGTGACTAGGTACGCACATGGGTCGTAAATGTTTGAATTCCACGTTGTTAAGGAAGACATATATTGCTTTTAAGAAACAGAAAATTCTCTAGTGCATTATTGTTTTCTACTATTTACAAACTTGACAAATATATCGCAGACGTAATGTTTGTTTCCATTATGCTTATTCGCTTGGATTCGAAATCTCTTCAGATTCAGTTGGATGAAGCGTATGTACGTTCCTATTTACAAGAGCAGAACATCATAAAGACGTTTGTTTGTTATGTATCTGATGTCGTTGTCATGTTTTAGTCGTTTGTTCAGGTCGGTCGTTCCAGACCCTCTAATTTGATTAACATTGTAACATAATCGCGTCCATATAACGATGACAGTCATGGAACACTACTCGAAGACTAATACACACGTATAAGTACACAAGTGCATATATCCTCGCCTTATTACCCAGTCCTTGCACATTTCACGTCTGCTCGCTCGTATAAAACGTCGAAATGCAACAGCACGTAATAATGAAAAGTTTATCACGTAACGGGTCGGGGGTGGTTTGGCGCATGGGGTTGCTACGCGCCGCGCCGCGCCGCCTCGCACTGCAGATGATAAAAGGCTTTAGAGTTTAATTTTAGTTGTGTTACTACACAGCGCGTTACGTGGAGCGATTCGAATGCTCGACGGTTGCATTCTTCCGTCTTCGTTTCGATGGTGAATAGTTAGATTAAATTCATTACTAAGTGCTTAATATAATTTTCGTAGCAATAGAAACTTTGTTGATTATTACATTACATCAAAAAGATCCAGATGAGTTTGTGTTCCATCATAAAATGAATGCAACTTATTGTAATAGTTGCGTTCATTTTATTCTTTAACAAACTGAAGCGGATTACCAGAACAGACTACGATAATCTCCGAGTACTAAAACGGATAATGAACAAAAACGTAAACGAAGAAGGATAATTCCGTATCCGCGTATTACTTAAGGACAATCCATTGGCGTAGTCAAATACCTTCTTTTAAATTGCTAATTTGATCAGAAATAAATAATATTAATTTACTATTGAACAATTTTTTTTGAGTTATATAAAATTATATTTCTTGAGGAAAAAAGGGCATACGATTTATAGATTTTTTTCTGCCGTTTGCGCTTAATTAATTCTTAAAAAGAGGTCGATTGGGACTGAAAAGGGAATTTCTCGGACGTTCCAGAGTGCGATGGTTTAAGCTTCGTTGCGACGTTTCGGGAGCTTTCTTTAGCTTTGGAGCTTTATTGAAATAAATTGTATTATTCGGTGAGTTTAAGCGTCGAGAGCGGGAGAAGTTTATCGGATAAAAACTGCGGCTAACAGCTCTAATAGGTATTACTGCGACTATCCTTATATTTATGCCAAGTCGATGGCTACTTCCGTTTGCTGCTGCTACTGTGTATATTTACAGTTTTAATCGGATTTGGCCGACTACAAAACTAAATAACAACGAACGCTTTCACGCTGTCGGGATTGCACTGCTCTACTGTTGAAATGCAGGTTAGCATGAATGAAGCTTTCAAAAATTAAAAACAAAAAGAAAGAACAAATGACGGGATTATTCGAATAAAACCATTTGATGGAAACATCTTTTTTATGATTCACACTTTTTTTTTTAATAATATTGTTAAGTATTTCGGTTTTATGAAAAGATTAAGCAAGCGTGGATAGTCTCTTTATAAATAAATGTCTGTCTATTTTGCGTCCTCCTGAAAAAGTTTTTAAAAAGCTAATCCAAGTTAACAACGGCACTTTTAAAGTTTGAAAGTGTCTGGTTTCCTTTTTCTTCCCCTGATCACGTTAATTGATATAAAAGTTTCTAATTTCTGCATTTCCTCTTCACAAAGAGCAAGTTGACACCAAAACGAGAAGCTAAACTTCATGAAATTATTAACGCGTCAGGAATATGCTTCAAAGAAACAAACAAAAATTGGAATTCCTCAGTTCTCAAATAATCTCAAACGAGTTGCAACTAACTATTATAATAACACCAAGGGAATAGAAAATGTTTGAATGGTCACATTCCTGGGAGAAACCTTTACTAATAAGTAAATGAAAACAACTTCTCATTCTCTCTTGCTGGACGAATCGACTCTCAAATCCAAAAACATCATCGTGAACCAATCACGATCACATTTGTAATTTCAACTGAATCTCTGCGATGCAAGAAGACTTCTCAAAATGAAAATGAATAATGAAATGGACACCAAGCAACTCAGCACCAGAGAATACAAGGATATACTCAGTATATCCTCAGTAACCAAACAGAAATTATATGATCAAACCCAGATCAGTGCCCACACCCTGGCAGTTACTGAAAAGGAATGACAAAATAATTGACTATTCAAAATATTTTCTTTCTTTTATGAAAATTCCTGATACCACTATCCCAGTAGTAAATTCAACTTATTGTTCAAGAATGTAAATACCTGCATAAGTTATCTGAGATTAGCAGTAGGACTTAATAAAGAGTTAATTTAAAGATGAACTTCTTTTTTCTCGAATAAATGCTCAAAACCAGAAATATCATCGTGAACCAATCACGATGACATTTGTAATTCCAACTGAATCTCTGCGTTGAAAGGAGTCTCTCAAAATGAAATGGACATCAAGCAACTCAGCACCAGAGAATACAAGGATATCCTCAGTAACTCCACGGGAATCATATGATCAAACCCAGATCAATGTCCTTAGTCTGGCTGTTACTAAAACGGACTTGATCAAGACAAGAATCCACAGCTTCATCCAACCACATCAAACAAGAAGCAGGTTCAATGATCATAACAATGATTTTTAACAAATAACCAAACAAGTGATTATTTAAAATATCTTCCCTCTTTGATAAAAATTCCTTTGATACCACATCAATTTAACAATAACTTCAACTTTAGAAGGAATATAAAGACATAGTTTTTTTCATTAGAACTACCAGGAATTGAAGTTATTACATTATCTTTTTAAAGAAATCCTGAAATATTCCACGGATTAGTTTTTTAAAAATCTTCTAACTACATCCAGGGATCTTAGGAACGGAGGTCCTTAAAAATTTCTGTTATTTTGCCTATCTGTATGAATAATTAGATTGACGAAAATATTAAATAACTGTGACAGGACAGAATGTCCAATTTTTGTTTTTGTGATCCTGATGGAAGAGTACGAGCTCGAAAAGTTTCTACCATCCCTTGGAGCCGCCACTAACATTTGATATAATTCTGCAAATTTATTGGTTGTATTAGTTTTCAACGACTAAAGATACTTGTGAAAGTGTGAAGTAATGTTGCCTCTATCGATGCAAGTCTATGACTGGCGCGTTTCGGTTTTAATTACAGTTACACTCTAAATATTTGGTATTATATACGCATGAACTCATTATTTGGCCATGGTTTTATAGGTGAAAGTATAACATTTAAATTTAAACTAATTCCTATTGAAATAAATGATTTATAACCGTCTCTAGTAGCCGTGATCGTCTAGTGGTTAGGACCCTACGTTGTGGCCGTAGTAACCCAGGTTCGAATCCTGGTCACGGCAACGTTCTCGAAACGTTGTCACGGAAGGGACATTTTTTTTTATAAATTTTAGTAACAAATGTTTTGATGGTAATTCTATGGGTTTATTTGTTGTTCTCAACGTTTCGTTATTATGCACATACTCTCCTGAAGGTTTTCCTTATTTTTTTGTTGTTTCTAGAATTGAAAAAATTGAGGTTCATTGATTTCTTATAAGTGCCCATTCACACAAATAGGAACGTGTGATATTTGGTCACCATAATATGGACGCTTTTCAGAGACTGTGACTCACAAATATTCGATCTTTTATTTCTTATCATTTCGTGATTTGTAGAATTAAAATGCTATGATTTGCACTTCTAAACGACAAGAAGTGAAAATAGAAAATTGGTCCTCATGTCTTTGGAATACTGATGTGTTATAATTGCTTTGTTCCGGTGTCAAGTGAACTAATTAATCTGGTCGTGTGAACTTTAATGGACAAAATGTTTGTGATGTAATTTATCTGATCGAAATCAACCGTCTAGAAGAAAGTTGACTCAGACAAAAGCGGAATTCGGTGGTTTCGACACAGCCAGTATGCAGGTTCCTTCCGTAAGCACTTCCGCCATCTCTCTCGTTCTCTTTGTGTGTCTCCTGTTTCTGTATCGGTCTTTCTCTCTCGTTCCTCTAATGTCGCTTTGGTTGGAAGTTTTCCTCAGTCGACGAGCCGAGACGATCGGGTGACCTTTGCCTTCGCAACGGACGCATACCATGGAGCAAAGCACACGGACCTCATTTAGAAGGCACATGATTTATGGTACTTCCCGGTAGAGCAGTTATTTTCACGGACTGCTATGATTTCCAGTGGGATGTTTGTCATCTGCTAGTCGGATACTCGGTCGATTAATTTTGCTTATATCTCGACGTTTTGCGTAATTTTTGGATATTAAACACGAGGGGACGTTTAACGCAAAACACGCAGGGGGAATAAGTTCCTGCGTTCACGTCTAGAAAAAAATAATTGAAATGGAGATGACTACGTTAAAATAAAAGAGGATGTGAGCCTTTCTTTAAAAAAAAAATTGAAAGAAATTTGGTATTATATTGGTACCATTGACACAGTAAGGCCAGACAACTTGCGCGTGACGTCATCGACAGTGGGTGATGTAGGGAACCCTTCTAGTCCAGTAGCGGAGGGAATCACCGTGTGGCACTTGGCTTAGGATATGGAATTCAATTGTATTTGGACTCATGAATCCCACAATAATTATAAAAAAAGACTCACTGAAACTTCTGTGTAATTCTTGGATTTGTAGCAGTGACTTCTTCCTTTTTTTACAATTTTAATAAATTATTCTAGGCGTTATTTCAAATCCAATGAACCATCAGGAGTATTTTTAGGAGCTTTAGCAAAGTCACGTAAGCAGCAACAATACGCGTCCCATGTTTGCTCCTTCCGAGCGAACGCTAGCACGTAACTGGCGAGTACTGTTGCCCAGCAGCCGGTTGTATTCGAGGTGGAACATACACAGCGCCTGATGGACTCATACGTCGTAACGCTGAGGCCGAATAATATTTGGATGGTACTAACGCTAGGGATGCGGAAAGGTGATAAATTAAGAATTAAATCATTATTTACTCAAGAAAATTTTTAATGCTAAAAACCGTTACTGTTATTTTCTAAACAGAAAAGCAGGAGTGCTAATGATAGTTAAATAGTTGTGATTGTAATCGAACTTCGTCCATCTAGAGAATTATTAGTACACGAAGGTGCACTCTCAAAATTTAGTGTGTTTTGCGAAACAAGTAATTTCAACTGTCTCTGCATTATACTTTAATGTACAGCACTAAAACTGTCCTGCAAATGCGATAAATTGAAACCAAATCCTGAACTGTCAGCAACGTTTAGGTGATAGAATGGAATAGAAACTTCAAAGATAAATGTGCTTCGCTTTATACTATGCAGCTTCTGTGAAATGTTGTTTTACAAATTCATAAATTTCTTGTATGGTTGTAAACCCTTAATGTTATAGGTAAAATATACAGGGTGACTCTTTTTGAGAGTGTTTGTTATTTTTTAAATGAGATATAAAATAAATAACAATTGTTTCTCTGTGACACGTCCTGCAGTTATCCTTTGTTATGTTGGGAACAGTAGCAAGTTGAAACCTTTTCGGATACGACCCTGCAATTTCGTTTAAATCCTTCAAACAGTGCGGTTGGCAATAAACACATCTAAGTTATCAAAAGCTTATATTGGTCATAAAAACGGTAGGAGTTCGGGTAGAAATTAGGGTGACAAATACCGCAATGTAAACTGTCACCACTCCTGTCTAATTGGAGTTTTGCCAACAACCTCTAATGTGTCATACGGGATTACGTTTATGTTTTAAGTTAAATTCAAATTGTCTTATACAACTGGAGTATCAAATTTTTAATTTTCTTCATCTTCATATAATATGTGTATGCCACCAGTGAAGATTTTTGGATAAGCTTCATATTTCGTAACAACATACAAAACATGAAAAAATGTTTATTTTTTGGTTTTTATTATTTATATATTTTTTATTAGTTCAAGTGATAACGGCTTATTTATAGTATATTTTATCTCTGTTAGACAGTTGATGTTTGTTGAATAAAGTGGAATATTTGATGTTATTAGGATTGCATGAATTGTAAAGTACGTTATAATTTGAAAGTGAAAGTAAAATACAAAAATTTTGGTTGTATTTGTCGAAATAAACTGTTAATAACCGTCTCTAGTAGCCGTGATCGTCTAGTGGTTAGGACCCTACGTTGTGGCCGTAGTAACCCAGGTTCGAATCCTGGTCACGGCAAAACGTTCTCGAAGCGTTGTCACAGAGAAACTTTTTTGCTTTAAATTTTCACGTTTTGGTCTGTACATTTTAGTGAGCAACATATGGGAATTTTTTTAATTAATTGCACAACCAAAATAAATATATAGTTGGTGCATGTTCGATAATCATATTAGGTGCACTTCGAATGGTTGCTAATCAAACAGTATACAGGGTAGGACTATATAATATTTAATTAAGAAAAATTGTTGAGAATTAAAAGTTACGTCTACATTCCAAAATATGGCCCCATAAGAATATTTTTTGGAAATGATTTATATTCGCCATATACCCTGCCATATACTGATCAAAATCAAATTCATACGTCCTTACATTTATATTGCATCTGGCTATTTACTTTTACCAAATAGTGTGGGGTGAAGTTAAATTTTTACTTGGGAAAAATACAAGTCCAGGGTGTAAACTAAACTATTTATTTAAAAAATTAATTTACGTTAATTACGTTTTAAATTTAGGATAAAAAATTTTTTTATTAATTATATCAACAAAAAGCCTGAAGGATTTTTTTAAATAATTCTTATTATGCAAAAACGTGATGTGATTATTTTACAAAATTCACAACGCGTTTTGGGTAAAAAATTCGCTCATTGTCAGTATCAAATTTAGAAATTGAGTACAACATAAATATTGTGAGTCAATTTGAAAATATGATTCAAAAACCGTATTGCAGTAGTGCGGATGGGCAAAAATCGTGGTGGAGTGGGAAGGTCTGCGGTCCTTATTAATAAAAGGGGGAAGAAGTTGTCGCAGTAGCGTACATGATTTTGTTCTGCAACCGTTTTACGCGACTTGAATCGTAAACCTTAACTTATTATGGGAGCTAAAGAACCACCGGAATAGTTGCTAAGTCTCCGGAACAATCCGTGAACAAGCTAAAACGCCTAGATAAAATACTACCGTGTGTAACGACGGCGACGGGGACGTCGATTTAGCCAGCGGCGTCGGCGGTGGGCGTCGCATACACCGACGACTGCTAACAGATGGCGCGAAGGGGATAAATTCCGTAATTCGGAAAGACTGTGGGATCTAATTTATGGCGTTTCGGAAACAAGTATACGATTGCATCTGGAAAAGGAAAAGCTTAAAAGAGGATTTGGTCTGTTCGAGAAACTTTGTACGAAGAAAATCAGAGAGAGAGAGAAAGAGAGACAAAGAATAAGTGCCGTTTATTAACCCTTGCAGATGTCGACGAAATAAAAGTTGACATTCTGCGGCCTGGATGTGATCCTAAATCTTGCGAAGTCGATGCACACAAGATGCTGTGTCTACCAAGTGAAAAAATGAGAACAAATAGAGACCTTCGTGATATTTGCAATTTAAAAACTGGCTTATTAAATGTTTACATACTTTTCCAGCACGTAACAAGCTTTTTTATTTATTATTATTATTTATTTTTTTTTTGAAAGGGGTTTATATATTTTATAATATTAGAAATTATGTAAAAAACGAAATAGGTGTCGACAACTTTCAAGAACAGGCTAAAACTGATCCTTATATATCGTTTAGATCCATAAATAATATTTCTAAATTTCAATACCTAAGGGATTTTTCAAAATTAAACCCTTAAAGGTGTTTTACGAAACGATAAAACTGAATTCCATGCGGGTGTAATCGGGGGGCAACAGTTACTTGACAAAATCTTTAACTTTCTTTAAAACTTGAAGGGTACTTTGTCTTCTTCTGAACCAATCCTTATCTCAGATGTGTATTTGCCACAAATTTATCGTTTTATTGTTGAATCTGAACGAATAAAAAAAGTTTGCATTCTAAATAGCGATTATTTTTTCAGTCATTCTATAGTCCGCTTTGTTCCATTTCTGATTAATGTTTGCATGCGAATGTATAGTTTCGTGAGATGGATTGGTGGAGGGATGTTTTGATTTTCAGAAGACTAATGCACCGTACGCGTTTTACTTTCGGTGATGGATGGCTAGTTATGAAAATCTGGAACTATTGGTCCATTTTTTACGTGACATTAGTGGTTATCTGCAAAACCATGAAGGAACGTGGAATTAAAATCCAACTACAAATCTAAAAACCTACACTGCAAACCAAAATGTATGACATTCAAACGAAATTGTATGAACTCTGTGGAACTTTTTAAATAAATTGTAACGAGCGTGTATGTATGCGAGAGCGGCGACGAGATCCGAGAGCAGATAAGCGAAATCCCAAGAATACCGGCGTCGGTCGGCGCATTGATGACAATAAACAAGGCCATAAATAAAACGAACACGAGTAAATTCTAGTAAGTCGTTCCTGATCTTTCGGGAATATTCTACGTCTGTATAAATACGTGTTGACGTCGTCAGTAACAGCAGTTTACAGTTAGCTTCCGAACGAGTAATATAAATACCGAACTACGATATACAGAGTCATATTAATACGCGTTTTCCTGGTCATATAAATAAGTTGTTGAATTGTTATTAGTGTTTAAGTATTCTATTAGTGTTTAAGTGTTAAATAAATAGTTGTAA
This sequence comes from Agrilus cyanescens, assembly GCA_947389935.1. Classification (NCBI taxonomy): domain Eukaryota; kingdom Metazoa; phylum Arthropoda; class Insecta; order Coleoptera; family Buprestidae; genus Agrilus; species Agrilus cyanescens. The sequence continues at coordinate 15,481,125 of OX376713.1, read as the reverse complement.
ATAAATATCCGTTAAATAAATAAGTTAAACTAGAAAAGTCGTTACAAAATATATAAAAACGAATTAAAAAATCACAAAACAACAAATATCAATTATAGATATCAATTTACTATTTTTTACGGATAAGTGATTTGTTATACGAGTGACGAAAATATGTGTGAATTATTTTACTAATATTTATAAATTTATGAATATGTGTTAAAACAATAATTTAATAATAAGAGTCACATCAATATTTCGTGAATATTTCGATGGGATTCGCAGCTAATGAGTTTATGCCGCGTACCTACTCTTGTTTTGACCACCATTTGCATTTGTTTTTTAAATTTAAAAAATTGGCTACCAAAATTGCAAAACTTTGGAAATGTTCGTGGGTTAATAAATTTATACTTAAAGACTTATATACAGCAAACAACTATTTATTTACACAAATTATTACTTAAACTTAAAACACTAATGAATTATTCTAAACTTGGATTACTAACTACACTTATTCACTTTTCACTGCGCGTCTCGATTTATTTATTATGTCCCTACTACCACTGTCGATTTATTTCTGCCTTTTCGGCGATTGTTTATTTTTTTTTATTTTTCACCGAATAAAGTAACTGCTTTCCCAGAAGGCAGGTACGATACACATATTTACAAATACGACGCACACACCGTCGTAATCGTTCGCGGCTAGTTGAGTCGGCGCGTACCACGTACACGTGTGCCTGATCGCACACAAGCATACTCGTGTTCGCCACAATATATTGCATATGTTTATTTTAGTTATTTTATTTATTATACATTGGTGTACACGTGTACAAAAACCGCTACCAGTGTGTGTGTGTGCGCGCTAGCCTAGTGCTGGAGGTGTTTCGACTCATGACGATGACGCGAATTCTCTGCTAAAAATCGCACAACGCGCCCAAAGAAGTTTACACTTCAAACATATTTTGTTACATTTTCAAGTTTAACCAATTAAGATTTTGTTAACTTACTTGTAATCGATCTGTTCGATAATGCTATTTCATATTAATTAGTCATTAAATATTAATGGATAATTATATTATAACTCCATTATCTATTAGAAAATTCTGATAACCGAAGTTCATTTTCGTTATCAATTGATCAATAATGGTTAAATATTATATATATATAATATTATTCATTAATAACTAGTGGATATAAAAAGGTTAAAAAAAATATTTATCAACTAAAATGACAAATTATTTTAATGCTTGATCAGAATTCTATGCTTGTTTATCATAATGTTAAGGTTATTACGTTGATTTTATGAGAAAATAAATTTTATTTTCTAAAAACAGTGAAACAATTAGAATTATTAATTATGTCGAGGTCGTCTCTTTGAGTTAGCAATGAGAAATCAAATTTATTTTATTTTAGTGAATTTTAATTAAAAGTCAATTAGTGTCGGGATCCGGACTGACGGATGCGCCCGTGTATCGTAAAATGTTTTATGTTCTAAGAAAAATGAAGGCTGCCTTTCTTCCTGAGCTTATCGAGGCTTACAGGGGCTTCACTTGTAATTATGTATGCAGTTTGAAATTTATGGCATAATAAAACAATTCATTCATCAAAGTCCCTTTCTGGGCGCCCGTTGCACCTGCGCTTGTAATGAAAAGTAGTCGTTTATATTGTTGACGTCTCATTGTTATAATGGTCGACTAAAACTTGCAATTTAAGCATGTGTCCCTTAGTCCTTACATTTCATAACTTGCAACAACAAACATTCGAAAATGGAGGGATTTATTAACAAAAAGGAACTTAAAACATTCTAAGAAGGACAGAATGTCATAATTCTAAAAAAAAAATAAATAACTCAGTTTTAATTGTTAACTGTTTTATGAAAAACCTGTAGCGTATGAGCTAACATGTATATATGGCGCGTGCAATGGTAGTGGTTCTGAGAAGAACCGTTGAAGATGCGGATAGTTATTGCAGGATCCGTGGTGAACGCCGGTTGTGAACGATGAATACTACTCGGTATTAGGGCTTATTTATACTGATATTATTTACATGGGCCTTATGGCAAGTGAGCAGCTTACACTGGTGTGCATAATTGTTCTGACATATTTACTGGCTAAAAACTGCCGATATTCTATGTAAGCAGAATTATATTTCGCAGTACAAACTGTAATTATTTTTGTTGTATTATGTGTACCGTGTGTTCCCAAAAACCGTTCTTCGCGACCTTCGACCTCGTCTAGCAACTTTTGCGGCACTCATATCGATGGGGACCTTTGGAATTTACTACTATGTACTAAGTTGCAAAAATACAGCTCTCTCCTAATTATTCCGAAGTATGTTCAGAAACTGCTGCTCTGAAGTTAGTTTATTTTATTTCATTGCCACAAGTCACTTCTTTTATTAAACCAGCTTGCAAATTTGAACTTTATAGGTAGGTAATATTTCCGGCATGGAAAAGTAATATGATCGCATAACTCACTTCGATCATTTAAAGAAAACGAGTTTGTTGCTTTCTAAGTTGGCGTATTCGTCGTAGTAGTTTGCATTCAGGTTATTTCCCTAAGTTGCGGAAAATTAGAAACTTGGCATAGGCATCTTATAACGGAGTATTTTCCAACCTCAGCCTCATAATATTAAAATATTAGCTATTTTCCTAACTTCGGTCCGAGTGGTATGGCATTAACTTGCCGGCTTTATTACATTCTTGAAGGAAACATCAAGACTGCTTAATACGTCCTCCTCTCTCCGCTGGGAAAACCTTCTATTATTCCTTTTAAATTAAACTTGCAATAAATCGATTACGAAATGAACTCCACGAGCACGAGGAACACTTCTGAAATTATAGTTGCAGAGATTGACGGGAATTACCAGCGAAAAGTTAATATTTTACGTTAAAGGTATACAGCTGTAGGTATCCTTTTCCTAAAATTCTCGTTACTTCGATGGGTAGACTCAATATCGAATTAGTTGAATGAGTACGTACAACTCTTGATTAAATTTTTATCAATAGTATCTAACAGTCCTAATATTGGACACTGGAAACTTCGTTCACAAACCTGGACACCATTTAACACATAATTTTTTTGATTGATTAAGATGTCATTTAAATGACTAAGTTCTTCTTTGATGACGAAAAGTAAAAAAATTGTTAAAAATAATTGTTTTGGTTAAAAAATATTCATTTCCTAAATACTTTTGATGGCGCCATCTAGTGACAATCAATTTAATTAACATTCAAAGCAGATGCTTCTATATGCAATCTACAGCATTAATTAACTACATCAAGTCAACGTATTCTATTGAGTGACTGACCACGATGTATTTTACTACTAGTATTTAAATTTTCACTGGTGTAATCTCGTTGAAATATTTTAATAAAGGAAACAGAAAAGGAGAACAAATGTTTCAACAAAACTGTTTATTTCTCGACAATTGTTTCGACCTGTTAAAGGCCATTTTCAAGAATACAATGGTAACTCTACCTACAACTAGTTACCATTGTACTCTACGCGTAGGTATGTGTGTGTGCGTGCTCGCGCGTCAGTCTAGTGGTGCAACGGTCTCGGTCTGTTTATGATGGCTGGCCTTGCCTCAAGAAGTTCACTTCAACAATGTAAAACAGTTAATTATAGGTTAAATAAATGAGTTTTAATTATGTTACTTATTGAAAGCGGTCCTTTTGGCCGAAATAATTTAAGGTAGAGTTGAGAAATGTTAATTTTTGTACCTCCCAAGAATTTACAGTAAAATAAAATTTTTACTTGTTTTAACGTGTTAAGTACAGTACAGAGAGTGTTGAGGTCGGTGCTGTCTCGAATTATTTACATTTTTTAACAACCCTTTACGTTTATCTTAGCTCAAAAACGTGTTAGCTTAAAGTTTGGACTAGAAGGTGTCAAATCCCAATGTAGAATCGGAATACGGAATAATCCAATTCCACAGGTAAAATACCACACGGATCCGTAATGGATCATCCATGTAATCCAAACAAACAACGTTGGCTGCACGAGATAAGTTTGTTTGTATTAAAGGTGCCGCAGGGCGGTGCACGTGCGACTGGGGACTTTAACTAATCTTGGTCAGCAGGCCATTTGTGCCCGTCCTAATTTTATTCACACTCAGACCGTGCATTCCAATACAACTTCAATGAAGACAAATGCGTTTACGAAGTTGCTTCGTTACCGGGATTTGTACGGTGGAAATGCTAAATACCGCACATTGATATTGTTTACAAACTGTCTCAGGAGACCGTCGACTGTCCGAGAACTCCGGAAACAATAATTTATTTAGGAGGCATTAACTTTGCTTTCTGATGATTAACCGGTAATTTGGGGTAAAATCAAACCCCAATTAATAAAAAAATAACAAAATTTAAACTATCCACTGTACAAGGTTTATGAAGCATGGTTTAATCAAAGAAATACACAAAACATCAACAAATAGATTTAAAAGACTCCATAACTGTTTCAGCTTAAGCAGACATTCTCAATGGTACAAATATACTAACTTGTTATACATTTTTTGTTCTGGGGGAGGAGGAAATTTTCAAAAGATAGCTAGCCGTCCATCCTAACCTAACTCTTCCGTCCGGACCAACAGACTAAAACCTCTCCCCCCTTCAGGCCGTTATGGGAGCTTCCACTCCGCTTCAGCCTTTACGATTTTGTGTTTGAGAAGTTTTGTATCTTTGTTAAGAAGTGTATGTGTGGTGTTTAATATTATTTAAGGGAAATGGGGAGGTTTTGGGAGACAATTCTCAAATTTTGTTAGAAGTATTGCTGCACGGTTGAAAATGGGAGTGGTGGAATTCCCTGGAGGTTATAGGAAATACAAAGTGTTAGGCGAAGATATATATGTGTCACTCAATATGTTTGCCAACCACGCCTACTCCTATCCATCCACCGCTACCATGTTATTGTGCTATTGAGGGGTGACTGAGGGCTATCTACTATCACAACCGCGAGTGGGTGGTAGAAGGTAGTCAAACAGAAGAACATCCGCTTTTGTAATGCATACACTTACTGATTCAGAATATTCGAGAATGGCCTGAGATGTAGTGATGATACAAAATACCTAGGAACGCGTATTTGGTAATAGGTACGAGTCTGTAACGTAACGTAAAAGGTAAAACACTAGTACCAGTTCCTATTTACTGTTTCCAGTTCCTTCTGGCTCTCTCTCTGCTTATTTAATACATACTTGGATAGGCAGGCAGTATCGATATAGTTAGACAATATTGCTGTATCGGTACCGATAAAATACTAGGTAAAAAATAACTAGTATTGGGAACAGGTACGCATACGGAACTGGAACGCAAAAGTTGCTGATTGTGAGAAATACTGATTTATATTTTATCTAAAAAAGTTAGGTACATAATGTTCTCCAATTTTTTCAGGGTAGAATATTGGAGAATGAAATTTCCAAAAGTCTAATTATAATATCATAAAAAGTAGGTCTTGATTATATAAAGTGCATGATATATTCCAGCCCACGTTATGGTGAGCTCTGCAGCTGAGTTAGCAATAAACTTTTGATTTCCTCTTAATGTTTTGTGTAACTTCTCTAAATTTTTGTAAAGAAGTAATAATCCCTTGTAATAAACTTTTTTTGTATAAATGATATCCGAAAACCCACAAAAAGACAAACAGTTGTTGTAGAACTTTACTGTCATATTTTTAACAACTCAACAACTTATTTACTAATTACATACTTATATTAATATAAAATTGAAAATAGAAGATAGAGAGAGAGAGAGAGAGAGCATTGTTTATAAAGGAACAATAAATTTAAAATTAAAATTAAATGAAAGTATAAAATATCACCAATTCTTCATGGATATGTAGAGAAGACATGTATTCGTATCAAGATGTGTTTGAGAGTTATTTTAGCACCCTTTACCTCTTCTTTCCGCTAAACATTTTTTTAACTGAAAATAAGACGATTTACATAGACAGAAAAGTGTTATCAAAAGACAATGGAGTTAATTTCTGTTGAAATATAAATATTTCGACTACATATGCAATTATTTACATCATCATTAGTAAAACAATAGCTTGTTAATTACAATAAGAAGAGAGCTTATAACATGAAGTAGGTACAACTAAAGTCAACATTTACTACTTGTTAAGAAATAAATATGAGACATGCAAGAAAATATTAATAGACAGTTTGTTTGCTTCTATACAGATATTAATCTAAACCCGGCTTTCCTCTGGTCTGATGACTGGCTCACGCAGATTCTATGATTTTCTCAGGCTCGGCAGACTTGTCGATATGTACGCCAGTGGAAAGCCGGTTAGATAGCACCAATATCACTGATTGTCAAAGTATAAAAAGAATTGATAGTAAAGCAATTACGATTACGCTAAATAGGCAACGAAATAATATAAAAAAATAATAATAAAAACAACGAGCTATTCTGTCAGTTGTGGACACAAAATGAAACCAACACCGAAAATAAAAATGTAAGCAGCAACAAAAAAAAGAAAAAAGAAAATCAAATAAAAAGTCTGTAAATGACCAAAATTTTAAACCATATTAAATGTTATACATATGTACGTTTGTTGATACTTACCCCCATATAAGTAAACTACCCTTAAAAGCAGGTATTTATTTTATCATATGTAGACGAATTAACCACGAGAAATTAAAAAGAAATATTATTATTATATACATTTATAAAAATTGTAATAATTGTACTCGATGGACTCAAAATATTGCAATACTGATGAAACAATTTTTGGTAAGAAAATATATTGAAAAACACAAAATATTTTTTTATGTGAATCCAAAGGCTAGTTTCATGATGTAGTTAGCAACTAGACAGAATAACCCTGAAACAGAAATGTTAATTGACATCATCCATTGTTAACTATAGCATTCTTCAGAAGATTCGTACCCCAACTTTTAATTCTATCTGTGATTTTATCAAGGATTGAGTCGCTCGCACTGTTTCTTTGATTATGACCATAGGGATTCCTTCCTTGGGCCGGATAACCTCCTGGATATCCACCAGGTTGTTGGTAGCCACCACTACCATATGGGTAACCTCCTTGTGGATATCCGCCAGATTGAGGGTATCCACCGCCTTGTTGGGGATAACCTCTGTTGGGGTAACCACCACCTTGGGATGGATAGCCACCTCCTTGCGAGGGATAACCACCTCCTTGAGATGGGTATCCACCTTGCGATGGGTATCCTCCCCTTGATGGAGGTTGACCTGGGTAGCCTGATCCTACAGAACCACCTTGATAACCCCCTCCTTGAGAAGGCGCCTGACCAGGTCTGTACATTGGACTTCGAGGAGTTGTTTGACCAGGTCGAAGGTTAGGGTATATGCCAGCTCCGCCTTGAGGGGGTAGATTAGGGGCACTTGGTTGAAGGTTTGGAGAATTATTGGGGATGCTATTTTTCTCGTCTATGGAACTGAATTCGGCTGTAATAGTAAGGTTCGGTTGGTTGGAAATCTTACTGAATGGGTGTAGGTGTTTCTTACATGATTTACTAGTGTCTTCGACGCATTTAGGAGTACTGCCATCCATGATGCACTTCTTAGTTGGTGGGCAAACGTAGGACGCACAGGAGGGGCCTCCATTATTGACTTTTTGACACGTAGGATATCTATGTCAGTATAAAAATATTTCAGGAGAATAACACAGGTATTTTTATAATATGTTCTTGAATTACGTAATTGAAAAAGGAGAACTGATATAAACTACAAATTGGTAAAAAACATTATGTGTAATCTGTTAATTATTATTTTTAAAGTTATTTAAAAAACATAAACTTTTTTCTTTTTTCTTCCAGGTAAGCTGTGGATTAAGTTACCATGAATATTGGTTTTCTGCTCGTATTATGTAACGGTAAGCGGATAGCTCTTTGTTAATTAATTTGAATTCGATAATTTGATTAATTATTATGTAAAAGTTATTGCATCTCTAATTATGGTTTCGGTGCCATTATATTTTACGTAATATTTTCTGCAATATTTAATGATCTACGCCTTCGGTAATAAAACCTCATTCAAGGTTAATTATACAAAAAATATTACTATAAACTTAAAGATGAACAAATATTTTTGTACATCTTTTAGATTTCCCTCGTATCTCAAAAATTAAATTCTGTTTGCAGCGTCTTTCATTAAAAAAAGTTGCAAAATAACGAAAACATCCCAATTCTCTATCTTTCAAAATTAGGGAGATATATGCTCTGCAAAAAAATTGTGTAGATCAAATTGAGGGAATTTTAATTCTTTCATCAGTTTTGGGTTTCAATGATTTAGGAGTCAATTAAAAATTTTGTCCTTTATCTAAAAGAGTGAACAACCGAACTGCTTTTGGTTCTTTTTTGTAGTTTAATATTCAACAACTATCCATAATATGATAACTTTTATATCTCTAGAGACCATTAAAAGTTTTCACTTACGTTCCACAATCGTTTCCCCTATTATAGTAACTGCAAGGATCTTCTGCCATCACACACACCTCGCTATTTGTACATCCTATGTCCTTACATGTTCTTCCATATTCTATCACAAATATAAGGCTTTACTATTATTATTACAAAGTACAATTTTGAAAAAAAAAAAACTTTATCCACTTACTTGAATACGTGCTTCCAGACTTGATCGTTGCCAAAAGGCACAGTAAGGATGCTAAAACTATCTTCATTTTTGTTTATATTTTACCACATAAAATCTGTAACAAAATGAACTTGATTTATTTATGTGTTCAGTAACCTAAGTGTAGAGAAACAATTTCTTCATTGCTTTATCAGCAGCGTTATTACAAAGGTTGAGATGTCACAGATAAATAGAATTTTGTTTGTTGTTATTCATAAATCAATAGCGATAATAACTTACCAATAACTGTAAAGAATTCTTGATAACACGCTATTTTATACGGCGTGTAATAATTTGGTAAACAATATTGGAAAGCTTACTCTGAGAGAAGAGAATAAGAAAAAAATTGTAAGCAACAACAAAAAATAAGAAGTCATTGTAGTACCTCGTAGTTTAGTTAATAAAGAAAAAGTCAGAACTTGTTGGGTAAAAATTATTACAACATTTAATTAGATATTCATTAGGAATTGCAACAGGGCATCTAGCGGTTGGTAGATAAAGTAAAACAATCGGTATTTACGAGGAACTGAAACATCTAGCGGTGAGTAGATGAAGTAGAACGTCAAAAAATTACGATACAAAGAAGGAAACTCTTCTTTTATCTTCTTACCTAAATTATACGAATGTAACGTATGTTTATGATCTTTGAAACCTAATGTTTTATTTCATTTTACAGTTCAATCATATTTACGTGACGGTAATAAGTGTTATGAAACTTTAGATTTATATTACAGCCCATTTTCTTCAATACTCGCATGGCGTTTAGTGAAAAGCGATGAGCTTCTTTTTTGAGGAGTTTGCCAAAAGTTGGTATATAAATCTTCCGTTATGACTCGTTAATATTCTCCTCGGTCCAATTTTTCCGATCATAAAAATTTATTAGTATTATTCGAGCATCGATCCGAAAGGTGGATTATTAATAGCAATAAAAATATATGTCCAACGATAAGCGATTCATCGTATAAATCACGTAAGCGTAAGAGGAAACTGACTACTAACCATGAACCATTATTTTATTGTTACAGTTGCCAATAGGAAATTCTATTAAGTGAATGATTACCTTTGACGTTCAGATTGTTAATGTGTAACGTTTTGAATCGACAGTAAACAATTTTATTGACTTAAACCAGACCTACGATCCCTAGGAAATTAGGAATAAGTATAATCAGCGAAGGCTTTTGTTCATAAGTGCTGCGAAATTTCAGAGCACATAAAATGCTTATAAACTAAAGTTCAATTAATTGCATTTTCTGAATTCATTGTAAATTATTCTTGATGAAATAAAACTTGAGTGCCGCAAGCTGTCGTCTGGAAGGAACAACCTCTGTGCAGACCAGGTGTCAGCAACGTGGTACCCGTGGGTACCAAGGCGCCTGTAAAGGAATTTAGGATGCCCATGATGAAATTCGAAAAACTAATAAAAAGAATAATAATAATAACCGCTACAACCCAGATGAATACGCAGTTCGAAGTTGTAGATTTTCATGGGTTCTTTTTTGAGTTTTCGTGGCAAGCCTCGAAAGACACCCAACTGTTAATACGAACGGGTAGTGTTAGTGTAGTGGTAGCTCAAAAGGGATTTTCCAACTAAAACCTCCTCTACATCAGGCCATTCCAGGGCCATTTCATGGGTCTTCGTTAGTCTAATTTGTTTGTAGGGCCTTTAAAGGGTTATGGGAATGTTTCTAGAATTCCTATTTTTTTTTCAGGGATGTTCGGATGCAGTGCCAGAAATATTGTAGGGAGGGAATTCCACATTCAGCCATATGCATTATGAATGAATATAGATGTTAGGAATGATCAAAAAGGGAGGTTGAATGTTTCGTGTTAGATCATTCTAGAATATTAATATTTTTTCACAGAGGTTCCTTAAAACCTAGGTTACAGAATTGACACAGAAAGCGTTTCTGAGAATTTAACTTTTAAGGGGGTGAAATGGGTTTTTCAATGTAATATCAATACACAGCCAAAATGACTAGGTCCAGTAAATATTTAGTACAAAAAAGTTTACATAGGGGGTAGGGGAAGGTCCATAGTTTCCTCTGAATATGAAAAGCTTTAATTATGTCCACAGGCTAAGCACCTACAGATATCGTTGGAGCTTTTTTTAAGCTTTAATGAAAAACATGATTAATATAAGAAGAAGCAGAGATGAAAGTTAAATATTTAGGGAGACGACAGTACACAAAAAAAATAATTTTGTACGATGTTTAAAAAACGAATTTCATGTGATGAATTTTGAATTTTCTTTCGACAAGTAGATCGATTTTTGACGGCATGTTGTCGATTTTATTTCTCATCTTGAAAAAATTAGGTGTGGGATTTCAATAAACATTAAACTAGTGTAAAAGAAGTAGCAGTAGGTACACTCGCCAGGGGGATGATAAAACTGCCACCAAATTTTTAATCGATAACGTAATGGCTTTTAAATAATAATGTTCCCAAAGTAACTCTCAAAAAGAATATTAACATAAAGAGGTATTAGGTAAGACGAAACTTTTACAAGTAAATACCTGTAAATTGTATAACGACCTTTTGAATTAAAATAATAGACTCCACTTTCATTTTGAAACAGTTGAATGTTTTTTGTAAATTGTCATAGATTAAGATTCGGGTGTCGATAAGTCCTTAAGAAAAATACCTGTCATTAAATAGGAAAGTAAATAGCGTCATTAACCTGTTACTGCTTAAGTTTACGACCCAAGTGGCAAACCGCAGAGCATACGGTAGTTAAACGTTAAAGTTGTTCGATATTTTATTTCCAGACTAAGCTGGGATTTTCTTTTGTGAAAACTGACCCGTAAAAATGGCGTGATTTTTCAATTCCGGCTTACAAAAACTAAGAAAAGCCCTAATACTTAACGTACCTACACGTAGGTACTTCAGTTAAATGGTGTAAAGTAATTTATCTTTAGCAGAAACAGAATGAGTTTTCGGTTAGACTAATCCTTTTTTTTTTGATATGTGTAACGAGCAATTGCTTTTCTAATTTATTTTTTACACTAATAAAGGTTAAAATGTCTGATCGTTCAATGTAAATAAAGTTTCTTGAACTTAACATAGGTAGGTAATTCAATGCACTGTACATAACAGAAACTAATTCTCTCGAATGAATAAACCCATTAATTTAGTACCCACGCAAAGACATGTGAATAATTTATGAACAAAGGTGAAAATAATGGGCCTTCAAGGGTCTACATAGAATATTTATTGAAGATTGATCAATTTAATTAGACACCACAGCTTTTTAGATATAAAAACATATGAATGCATAGTATGAAGAAAAAAGTTATATCATATTGTAAATAATTATATATTACAACAAAATAGTTTTCCTTTTATCACAAAAATTGTTGAGAATCGTTCAATTTCCCGCCTACTTGTGAGCGCTTTGCGCGTCCCCTTTTATTCTATTTTTGTACCCGACGATTGTCGCGCCCTCACTTCCGTCGACTCCTCAGTGTCATTCGTGACTTCGTCGATATCGATCCTTTTGTATTAACCAACAACTTTTGCTTTTACTTTCAATAAACATTTGGTTCTAAATAGTCGCTTGTTTTTTACTGTGTTGATCCTAAGCCTTAACAGGTTATGGGCCCAGACCGTGTAAACAGAGTTTAGCGATATCGCAAGTGTTGTTCACCGGAAAACGCAGAAACAAAGCACGCGTCGGACATCAGACTCGCCGCGAACAAAAGGCGGCCGTCTTGACCAAACGTGAACGAACACGTCTCGCGCTCGTAAACAGCAACGTAGTGTCTCGGAAACGCGTAAGACTTTTCTAGCGTTAGAAACACGATATCGTCGCGGAATTTACAAACAAAAAAATGGCCGAGCAAAACGTGGTGGGATCAGTGAGGTTAACTACCTTCAACAAAGACAATTTCGACAAGTGGAAAATCCACGCTCAAGCCATGCTGATCCGGAACGACATGTGGGGTTATGTTTCTGGTGAGACAACAGCACCGCCTCTCCCAGAACAACCAACCCCTTTGGAAACCGCCGCACACAAAAATTGGGTTAAGCAGGACCTCAAGGCCAGATCCGATTTGATCCTGGCGATTAGTTCGTCCGAACTGAAACACGTGCGCGGGTGCACCACGTCCAAGGAGGTATGGGACAAAATCGAAGCAACGTATGCGCCCAAGGGTCCGGCTCAAATGGCCACGTTGCTACGACAACTCCTCCAGAAGAAGATGGCGGAAGGTGAGGACGTTCGTATCCACATGGCGCAGTTTTTCGAAACTGTCGACAAACTCGAAGCCATGGAGGTGGAGATCAACCCCAAACTGCTCGTGCTGATGCTCATGCAGAGCCTTCCCAGCAGCTACGACGTCTTCAAGCGAGCCATCGAGTCCCGAGATACGCTTCCAGACCTCGAGGTACTCAAGAACAAAATCCTCGAGACTGGCGAAGCGATCAAGGAGGAACCGGAACAACACGGAGCCATGTACGCCAACCAGAAGCAGAAACCCAGGTACAACAAATCGAAGAATCAAGTCGACGACAAGGACAAAAACCAAGGCGGGACCAAGCAACGCTCCAAGTTCAATTGCGGCTACTGCAAGAAGCCCGGTCACAAGGCAGCAGATTGTTGGAAGAAGGTGAAGGACAAAGACAAGGCCAACAACGTGGAGGAAGAAGCCTGGCTCGTGAAAGAGGTCATCAACAAGCCATGCGACCATGCGAACATGGTGCACGCCTCTTCGGACTGGTGTCTCGACTCCGGTTGTACATCGCACATGTGCAACGACAAAACCGCTTTCGTCAACATGGTCGAAGCTGCAGGTGTGCTAAACCTCGCCGATGGAACTCTTACCCAGGTCACAGCGAAGGGCAATGTCAAGGTTGCCGTCCAGCTCGGCAACAAGAGCAAGGTCATCAAGTTGGAAAACACCTTGTTCGTGCTCCAGCTGAAAACCAACCTCCTGTCGATCTCCAAGCTAGTCAACAACGGACACGAGGTCGTGTTCAGCAAGGACCAGGCCGTGGTGAAGAACAAGAGTGGAAACGCCAAGCTGACTGCGAGACGTGTCGGCGACTTGTTCTATCTGAGAACGCCGAACGCCCACGCCTTCACGACTACCGAACGTCCTGACATTGACACCTGGCACAGACGGCTCGGACATCTGAACGAACGAGACCTCATTGCCATGAGCAAACAGGACCTGGCCACTGGCCTACGATTTGAAACAACAAAACTTACCCCTTGCGAAGTTTGTACTGTTGCCAAATTGTCGTCTTCTCGTTTTCAGAATCGCCAAGAGAGATCTGCCGGAATCCTGGACCTGGTGCACTCCGACGTCTGCGGCCCCATGCGCACCCAATCCATAAACGGTGCACGCTACTTCGTCACTTTTACCGACGATCACAGTGGCTGGGGCGAAGTGTACTTCATGCGACAGAAAGGAGAGGTCCTGGAGAACTTCAAGATCTTCAAGGCGATGGTGGAAAACCAGAGGAATCGCAAGATTCGAGCGTTGCAGTCGGACAACGGCCGAGAGTACTGCAACAAGGCGTTCGACAAATATCTTGCCGACGCCGGAATCCAGCGGCGCCTGAGTGTTCCCCACACACCTCAACAAAATGGAGTCGCCGAACGCCGCAACCGAACGCTCGTCGAGGCTGCCAGATGCTTGTTAATTCAAGCTGGGTTGACTCAAGGATTCTGGGCAGAAGCTGTGAGTACCGCCAACTACACCAGGAACCGGTGCATCTCGAGTCCGCTCGGCAACAAGACCCCTTTCGAGGTCTGGACCGGCAATAAACCGGTCATCTCACACCTTCGGATTTTCGGCAGTAAGGTGCATTTCCTGGACAAATCTCCAGGAAGAGGCAAGCTGGATCCTAAGGCAAAGCTCGGAGTGATGATCGGATACTCCAGCGAAGCGAAGGCGTACCGGATCTGGGTGTCCGACAAACGAAAAGTTTACGTCTCCAGGGACGTAAAGTTCAACGAAAATTTCGAGCGCACACCCGTTCAAAACATCGACAACCAGCCGCAGACATCTGATGACGACTATCAGTCCAACGACCTGGTTGCCGACAATCCGAAGCCAGAGCTAGCACCGGAGGAAGCACCTGCTCAGAACCAGCCAGTGACGCCCCCTGCAAGACATGCATCAGCACGACATGCACCTGCACCCGCTTGGGAAAATGGACCGGGACGTCCTCGGATCGTGAAAACCGGAAACCGCGGGCGACCGAGGAAGGAATATCACCGCCGATCCGCCGGCACACCCGACAATCGCTCGGGGAATTCTGCACCAGAGGATAGTGATCCCGGGGACGAGGCCGCAGAGGAGGACCATTCAGAGGGCGACGTTTTCCATGAGGCCATGTATGTCGACGAAGTCAACTTTGCACTGTTGGTGTCCGAGATCCCGTTCGACCGCGCCGTGAACGGCCCCGACGGAGAGCAGTGGAAGGATGCTATCTACTCTGAGATCAAGAGCTTTATCTCAAACGACACGTGGGAACTGGTCTCTCGGCCCCACAGCAAGGTGGTCAACTGTCGTACCGTTCTGCGAAACAAGTACCACGCAGACGGATCACTCGAGCGGCGAAAAGCACGAGTTGTCGCCCAAGGCTTTTCACAACGTACCGGGATTGACTACCTGGAGACTTTCGCCTCAGTGGCGAGACTCAACTCCATGCGAACCCTTGCCGCATTATGCGTCGAATCGTCGATGAAGCTGGCCCAACTTGACGTCACCACAGCATATCTTAACGGGACCATGGACACCGAGGTGCATATGGAACCGCCGAAGCTTTTTCAGGAAACACTGCAGAGGATTGTCGACAAGGAAGGATCTACCGACGTCGCCCGTAAAGCCAGACACATGTTGTCGCAACTTGGCGAAGGCGATCACGTCTGCAAGCTGAACAAGTCCATTTATGGACTGAAGCAGTCGGGCAGACTATGGCACATCAATCTGGACAGCTCACTTCGCAAGTACGGATTCGCACCTTCGAGTGCGGACCCGTGTGTCTACTTCAACAAAGCGAAGGACTTGTTTGTGCTGGTTTACGTCGACGATCCGTTGGTGGCTTACAACTGTCCCGTCAAGTTGCAGTTATTCAAACAAAACCTCAGCCAACATTTTGCCATCCGTGATTTGGGCGACGCAAGATTTTGTCTCGGGATCGAGGTGACGCAATCGGAGGACGAGAACGGAAAGGTCATCAGCCTGTCTCAGGCCGGATATGTCAGGGATATTTTGCAGCGGTTTGACATGCAAGACTGCAGGCCTGTCAGCACTCCATTGGCAATGGGACACCAAAACGACGACCTGGACCAAGAAGTCGACGACGGCGCCACCTATCCCTATCGTGACCTCGTGGGCGCCCTGATGTACTTGTCTGTCGGGACTCGTCCCGACATTGCTCACGCAGTGAGCTACTTGAGCCAATTCAACTCTAAGTACACCAAGGCCCACTGGAGTTCGGCGAAAAGGGTACTGCGATACCTGAAGGGCACGTCGAACCTCGCCCTCACGTTCCGGAAAACCGGAAATACCCTTCAAGGTTTCGTCGACTCCGACTGGGGAGGATGCCCGCTGGACCGCCGCTCATATACCGGCTACCTGTTCACTCTGGCCGGGAGCAGTGTCTCCTGGGAGAGCAGGAAGCAAAGGACGGTGGCACTGTCCTCCACCGAGGCCGAGTACATGGGACTCTCCGACGCCATGAAGGAATCGATCTACTTGATCAGATTCCTGTCCGAGTTGGGTTTTGAAAACCTGGCCAGAGTTCACCTTTGCAACGACAATCAGGGAGCAGCCAAACTCGCCCGAAACCCGATTTTCCACAGTCGATCCAAACACATCGACATTCGCTACCATTTCACTCGCCAGGCACTCAAGGACCAGCCCATCGACTTACAATATCTTTCTACGGAGAAGATGCCGGCCGACGCCTTGACTAAGGCACTGCCAGGACCCAAGCTCCAGTTTTGCTCCAACGCCATGGGACTTCATCGGGTTCTGGACCACAAATAGTCCATCGATTGAGGGAGGGTGTTGAGAATCGTTCAATTTCCCGCCTATTTGTGAGCGCTTTGCGCGTCCCCTTTTATTCTATTTTTGTACCCGACGATTGTCGAGCCCTCACTTCCGTCGACTCCTCAGTGTCATTCGTGACTTCGTCGATATCGATCCTTTTGTATTAACCAACAACTTTTGATTTTACTTTCAATAAACATTTGGTTCTAAATAGTCGCTTGTTTTTTACTGTGTTGATCCTAAGCCTTAACAAAAATATTAAAATCAAAAATAAGCCTTAACAAAAATATTAAAATCAAAAATAAAAATAGGAATCTCGGACACCTTCTAAAACATGAAGGGCTGCACTGACACTGGCCATAGGAGCAGAGGAGATTTAGACTAGGTTACCTAGGTACTGTTCGCAGATATTTAGGGATGTTAGATGTTTTAGTGTTTGGAAAATGCAAAAAAAATGGATTAGCTTTTATTGATATTACCAAAAAAAAAATGGAGATTTGTAAATCAGATTAACGATTCATGAGTTTGTGAAGATAATTGCTACTACTTCATCCCATAAAAAGAGGTTGGTTAAAATTTAGTGACGGTGTAATCTAACGATTCGTTCCATGTTTGCATGTTACATCACAGGTACTTAATTATGTGGTCGATTGCAGTACCTAATCATAAACCTAATGAACCAAAAATAATTAATAATTGGATAAATTGGAAAGGTATGAAGGTAAATTATGAAATATTAAAAAATTCAGCTCTAACCATGGCTATGATTTTTACAGAAATAGTGATGAAAATTCTTCTGTTTGTTAGAACCATAACCGTCCTTAAGTGTTGTTTAAAGCTTTCAGTAGTTGTTAAATAACAAAGTTAATTATCAATCTAAAGAACCATTTTATTTTCTGATCAATGTATTGTTAATAACTACAGGATTACTGTACTTACTATAAGTTGTTACTGAGAAAATCTGTGAGTAATAAAAAACAAAGATAATGTTGTATGTACGATAGTTTCTAATGCAAAAGACCTTGAAGAGTAGTCGGTACTTTTGAGATTGACAACAACAAAGATTTATTCTAGTGGAATGACATATCTACTTAATATGTAAATGTATTATAAGATCATTCAATGTACAAACTTAATGTAATCGTTTGTGTTAACTGTAATAAAGGGACTTGTTTATTTGAAAATGGGTAGAGGCGTTACCGTCGTGAGACAAGGCCTGCGCGCTGATCACGTTAGCACCTATGCTGTGTGTGAGCCCACTATCATAATAGGTTCATAATCAGCGCGCAGGCCTTGTCTCACGATGGTAACGGATACGATACCCAACTGTTGGATCAGTCATGTTACCAGGGTTAATATAACAGCTGCTATGCATGTTGGTTAAACCGGTTGTCTATAAGTTAGGAGCATGCAGCTGTAATTGACGACGTTTAAAAGTAAAATTTTGAATCAAAACATTGGAGGTAGATTTTTGAATAGACAGTACCTACTTTAACAGTAAATCAGTAAGTCAAAAAAGTTAAGAAGTAAACGTCAAAAAACGTGTTCGTGTTCTTCATAGAAAAACTTCTACAAATATATTTTGATGTTCTGTAAGTATTTCTTGACTTTTCTGGTCCATGTAACTTTTATAAAATATATTAATAAAAATTTTTGCTTATTTAATTGGTTACAAACAAGTTATGTATAATGTTTTTTTTTATGAAATACAAAGTTACGGATTAATTGCGGCCTAATTTTTAAGAAATAAGACTGTAGGTAGACAAATTAAGGATTCTTACTCTGTTATTTTATGAAAATGTTTTATCGATTGCTCCAATTCATAAACTTTTTGAAAATAAATTAAAATTGCTTTAAAAATTAAACCATCACATTTCGTTTTTTTATTTTGAACAACTAAAAAAAATATGAGGACATCGAATTATTGGATACCTAGTCTTTTATGGATTTCCACATGTGTGGAACAACCGAACTTTTGGGTTATTTTGGTATCAAATTCCGCAATGGGAAGTAAATAAATGAGGCGGTATGAAGAGAGTTTGAAAAACGTGAGGCAGCTAACTAATTTTAGAATTTCCTGTGAAATCAATTATTTCTTCTGAATGATACCTCACATTCTTGCAAATACGTACCTACCTAAGTTTGTTAACGCAAGGTTATCAACATGACATCATTAAAGTAATAATGTTAGTGCGATTAGAATTATTATAATAACCAGAACAACATTTATGTCATATTTTTAATATTAGACATACAAAATGTTTGTTATGTTTAATTTAGATTTTAACACAATTTAGTGTAATAAAGAAATTGTTTTTACAACATAGGAGAGGCTCAAATATTTGCATGTTATAAAAACAGACACCCACTTGGGATTACTTCCTGATTAAAGTGGTAATTGCGGTGCTAAATTTGGTGTACATTTTCATTAAACAAATTAGTGTTAGGAAAAAAAAATTAGAGATCGATTTAGAGGCTGACTGCAGATTTATGAAGGTGACTGTTTCATATGTGAAAATAAATATTCGCGTGGAAGACATAGATACACCTAAAATTGGGTTGTCATAAATAAAATATTTAATATATATTAAAGTTATTAGCTTTCTAAATAAAGAAAAGTCAGTGATGTTAGAAAACTAGGTGTTTTGCTTTTGGTTGGAATTTTGAGTCAACAAGTCAATAATTCAGACAGTTCATGGAAAATAAACCAACTGTATCATCGAGCATCATCCAACAATGGATATTTGCCATAAACAGTTTAAATGTTTAACCAAATCACAGACGTATCGTGATCAAATTACAATCACTTGTTAAAGTTGCAAACAATTTATTGTAAATAACTCAACTGTTTATGATAAATATCGTCTGTCGGATGATGTTTGAAGACACAGTTAATTAGGATATATTCTAGAGATTGCCTGAATTTTTCACATATTGATTTCATTGAGGAGCTTGCTTTTTTGATTGCTTTTTTAAAATTTAGATGTTCTGATTTTTTTTATTGGAATAACTGCGGGGAAAGTCATGGATTTCAATTCGTTCATGTAGAATTGAGAAGGGAAAGAAAACCTGTAGATATAACACACAGATGCTAACTATACTTTTTGAATGATATTAATTTACAATCGTTTATAATTATTTTTTCTAAAATTACCTAATCCTATTTAGTACCTACTCTTACCCCCATAATAGGATTTATGTCCTCAATTGTTATAAACAATAAATAGTTCAGAAAAATAGTCTCATACACCAGTTCTGAAAATATGGTCTTTACGTCTGTACAGCTTTATCGAAATCGGTTCAGAAGTTTCGAAAATTATTTCTAACAAACAGACAGATTCTTGGATTTTGTTTACTTATATAGATTTAAATAAGTACATTTTTTTATTTTAACATAGGTTCTTCAAATATATTGGGATAATCAGAGAAAATTGTGAACTTACTGAAACCACTGCCCATCATCAGGAAAACTAAATTTTCCCTCAGTCTGTTCGACTAGGCATGTACCTAGTTGTAATTTACGTCTTTACAAATTCTGAACGTTTGTGATTAATAATCGTAAGCTATTTTTAATTGCTATAATAAAATTAACTATTTCGAAATTTTACTAACGATAAGTAATCATCGAGGAAACATGTTCTGCCTACTGTATATGTGTTTTATTTCAAGAAGCATCTATTGATCTGACGTTGACATTTTGCCAAAAACAAATGTACGTAAACAATCTTGGAATCATATAAACAAACTATTTATTGTTTTCATCAGTGCCTTGAATTCATGTTTTTCACGAAACTGTCGTACCTACCAAGGTTTTACAAAACTGTGTAAACTCACTCATAATATCGCTCAAGAAGTCGCTTTTATTAGTAGACAACAGTAGGAACCCAGTTGTTTTAGAAAGTAAAATTTTAACAAATAACTTATTTGCATTTGTATTGTTATGTCCCTATGCATAAATACTATTATCTTACCTAAAAGTATCACACAAGTTTTTCAACTTTGCATAATCTATAACAATAAAAACGTATTATATTATAATCCAAGTAGTAAGCCAGGCACGATTTCACCGCTTCACTTCGACTAAAAACTACGTCGAGTCGACGGAAATTTCACGAAACACTGACCGAAGAAAACAGACACATTTTTCCAAGTGAGATCTATAAGTGTAGACGAAAGAGACAGATATATCGGCGGCATTCAGTCGGCCACCAGCTCTCCGTGCCGCTTTATAGCGATGACGTGGTTGGCAAGGTTGTGTTGAATGTCAGACCATTTATGATTATTATATACTACTTACTACGCCACCTTCCAACTAACTTGATCGATATCGCAATTACTTCGCGGTCGCCGCCGCCCGGTGGACGACTCTCCGCCGTTACTATATTGGAGTGAGTGGAGTGGCTAGTAATTAGATCTTCACATTGTGGCCTTTGGATGGACGGTGTCAGAGAATCCACTCAAAGGAATAGATTGTTTGGAGTATGACGTGTGACAGCAATTGTACAAATGGATAACTGATTACTTGGCCATGTTAGACCTGTACCAATAAGCCGACGATGATGTATTATACACCACAAAAGTTCCGACTTCCTGAATTAGCTGTGACAGGTCCTTTGAACAACTTATTACGTCATCTTGCTGTCTGGGAAAATCAAAGAGGAAATGGCAGAAGATTGTCAACAAATAATTATGATGCTGTGGATTAGCTACAGTAAAATATGAAGAAGAATTTTGTGAAAAATCCATTTGGTGCAAATTGAGAGTTTTGAGCAGGGGGAAAGGGATGAGGTGGTGTTTGGAGTAGGTAGTACAAGGAATGATGTCTGGGATGTTGGGGATGGGATGGCTGTTGATTGAGGCTTCGGGGGTGGGCTTGTTTATGCTGAGGGTGGAGTGGATGTTGAAGGTGGCTTCAGGAGTGACCCATCTTACTTCCACTGTCGAGCTACCTCCATCTCCAGCATCACTCACTTCTGGATCAATCTCATATTGACTTCAGCAACCCCCGCAGGCACCACGACCCACGTAGCCAGCCATTTCCAACATGTCCCTCATCCCCAACACCACTTCTGTTGCAGCCCGGAGCCACTAGCGTTCCTTCTCTGTAGCCATCTCCAACATCTCTTCCATCCCAACATCTTGCTCAGGAATACTACAACATACTTGAATCGAATCGAAGGTGTGGGGGTTAATGTGTACAACTACCAACGTGAGAAGCGTCATTTGCAGCAGGGCATCGCCTGCGGATACAGCTAACGGTTTTTTCTTCTTTCATCTTTAGTATTGGGAGACTTAGATTACAGGAAGATTTCATGAAGAAGTGCGACCGAAGACTGTAATGAAGAAGAAGGTAGATTCGATGGTAACTAAACTAAAGGATGAAATAAGAGGGTGGCCTAGATTGTTTTACTGCTCGCGAATAATGAGGAGTGTTACATGTTTTAGTTTTGGATAATGCGAAGATTGGCTCAAGATAGGAAAGAAGTGGAGGTGCGCGTCTAGTTAGCCTGATGATTTCAAGTTTGACTTAATAACCTTATTAATGAAAATAACTTTAAGATTACTTAAATCATGGGACTGAATATTAGACCATTCGTGACGTATACAAATCCATTTTACTTGGCAGGGTGTTTAAGAATTATTATAAAAGAAACTTCGGTTTTCACCCCGTTGTTTTCAACGTATCTTTCTATGTCGTACTAATGTTAATATTTTGAGTAGAGGGTTAGAACAAATTTTGCATGACAGATGTATCCAGTTCTGTATTCGTCATAATGGAACGAGTTAATTTCCTTAATGCCTACAAAAAGCGATTCCTATTATTCAAATTTGAAATAATACAAATTCGATAGCGGCGACATAAGTCCTTGTCGAGGTTGAAATATTTTCCGTTCCATACGAAATCGCGATCGCTGATTTAACAAAATCCATCAAATGTCATTTTGAACGAACGCGAACGGCTTGGTCTTCCGCCCAGCAAGGCCTGAGTTGCTGCAACATTGTCGATGAGCAGACGAAGACGTACAGATCGCAATTTCCCTTCGTCGGCTTTTTCCGGTCTATCGCGAGCCGTATGCTGAGCTTTAGTGAAATTCAGATTAATTGGGCCCCGGGAAGGAATCAGATTTCTACTAAATTGGTGCTCGATTACTTCTGCTCATTACTCATTAGGGTAAATAATATTTTCATGAAATCTTATGGATATGATGTTATATGGAATTAGGTGTATTATTTAAATAATATGAAGACAATCAATAGAAATCTAGAACCCGAACTGGTATAGATGCACCAGAATGGACAGATTGACACCCTGGGGTCTCCCCATAGCAAAGTGGATCCATTTCAGGAGGCCTTGAAGTCACCAGAGAGCTAACCCAGCAAACGGGTTATAAAATAATTGTCCCCGCGAGTTCGACAATAGCGGAGGAGGAGCAGAAGCAGAGCTGGACCCCGCCTTCGGTTTGCGGATGGAGGAAATTAGGCTGCCATTAATTACTGTGGAGCATCCCTTGCTGGGCGATATCCATCTCCAGTCTTACTGAGCACTTTTTGACCTCTTGGCTGATTCTAGCACTTCATAGGCGTACACTTCCCTTAAAGGGTTAGGATTCACACTCATTCCACGAACCAAAATCCACGTCCGCTTCTACGCTTCACAGTGGTGAATCTCCTTAATGGTTCAGGTCGCTTTCATTTCACATCTTCCACCTCGTGCGCTATTTGTCTATGCATGAACTAAATTAAGGTCACAGGCTTGAAGCAACACTCAGAAGTTCCTAACCAATACATTTCTTGTCGAGGTTCCATGTGATTGCCATTGAAAGTGTCGTTCCTGCACCAGAATTGCCTTACTTTCGGCAGTTTAGATATGTAGGTTGTATCTTTTCCAAGTCAGCCTCTGCGTCTGTGCTGGCCTTATGACAAGCTTGTCTGCCAGCTGCCAGCTGCCGGCTACTGCCCGTCTGCTCTCTTCCCACTGGCAGATCGTAGGGGTCCTTTGGGTTTCCTGTGTCTACATCACTTTAACCGTCGCGTTACACCTTGTCGACATATTTTGATTAACCCGGCGATCCTTGCTTCTCGGCTTACTCATCACGGCTCCAAGGGCGCAGAGATTGGATATTGAGATATCAAGAAGAGCTACATGAACCACTACTGGTTTGTTCCGAAAGTTTGCAAGACCGGGATTTAAACTTTCTAATCCCTACCAGACTAAGAAGGCTTGGAACCCCAGTGAATACGTTACTCATCCATCGGTCGATGCAAGCTTGCCTCTCCTCTAGCATATTTCTGCCACTACGATTCCAGCCTCAATGCAACTGGGCAGACAGGGAAGGTGTAGTACCAATTTATGATACATTATTGGTCGGATGGTTGTAGGCACTGCGACTACTCCAGTTAAATTTAATTGCAGTTCCTAGGCATTGGTAAGCACCGGGCGCTCATGTCGGCTGAGCTACATGAGGTACCTCAGTCACCTGTGATGAGTGAGGGTCGAGGCCACTTTCGTGGATCCTCTATCACACCTCTCTACTAAGGTCCGATATTGTACCCACATAGAGTGGGATCGTTTGTGTGATATCTCAGTTTTATGAGTAAACGGCGTGTGGTCTTCCTACAGTGATTTCTTTCCGATATTCAAGGGCAAATTATTGACTATAAAACCCTCAGAAGGAAAATTTTCCCTGTTCGGTCTTTCGAATCCGCCAGGGCATTAAGCGCACAATGAAACTTTCTTCAGCAATTAATAAAAATAGAATCGGGATTGATGGAGTGTTGTGAGTTTAATATAATATTTTCTCCACATCTTTATTTTATCATTCAATTGGAGTTCTTCGCTCATAATAAACATTCTGCTCAAGTTCCGGGGACCAGTTAATGTGTAGCTGTGTTCTGAATCCTCGTCTTCTATGTCGTTCTTGTATGAATATCTGATTTAAATAAAATATTGCATTGGAAGAAGGACGGCTTCCTGCCGACTTATGAACGGCTTTACATTATACGAACTGCGGCAGTCACTTTATCTAGACAAAGAAGTAAAGACAGAGATGAATATATGTATCTGCACGGGTTATTTTATGGGGTTTTGGCTTTGGTATTCGATAAAGTGTTTATAAGATATGATAGATTCGTTGGATTTATGGATTTAAGTGACTAAAACAAAAACACGATTGCGTTTTACATCACAAGTGAATCATAACGCAAAAGCACAAGCTTTGTAATTTCGTGGCTTATCTACAAAAAAATTTCTTGCTGCTTTAAGAATTCAGTAGGTTATTTTGATGTCAGTAAAGACCATTTTATGATAGAGTAACCAAAATTGAAGATTCCTTATCATATTTTGGCTATGGAAAAGTGGAGTTTCGTAGATTCCAAAAATTGAGAAACCTGAAGAACAAAAGTGGCATATGTACTAAACACTCCTAATTGCTGATCACTGAAGTTAGTAGCAGTACACTGAACCAAATCCAATAGGAATCACGTTACGTCCGATAATTCTAGGTTGCATCTTTTTCTCTGCAGCCATGTGGAGTGTGCGTAAGTCACAACTAATTTCATACAACGCTAATGTACGTTCCAATTGATTTGCATGGTTGACAGTGCGATAGAATGAAAGAGACTATGTGACGTATGTCAACGTCTTTGGATGACGTGTAGGTAGTATTTTGTGCTTTATTATTTTACTTGTAGTAATACATTTTTAATGAACTTTTATGTAATATTTAAAAAGTTGGTAATAATAAGAGACTATTAATGAAAAGATAAACTCGTGTTCCAAAATATACTAATTTGTCTGTTTACATTACAACGAAAGTGTGGTAATTTGTGAAGGAAACCCACTAAATGAGCATCTAGAACAAGAACAAAAAAAAGGGGAAAGAAAACAAAGCGATTTTAAATGCTGACGTATTTAAGAACTTGATAATATGCAAATTGCCGTGAATTGAATAAATGCGCTAGGAAATTAAGGAAAACGTTGGGTGGAAATGCATGAGATGCAGCAATCAATTCTAGTCGTGGAGGAAATTACATCGTCAGGAGGAAAACTGCAGTAGTAATGAAAATTTTGGAATTTTCTTTTATTATCTTCGATAAGTAGACACTCAATTAATTTAATTAAAATAATGTAATGGATATGGAATCTTATCCAAATTTGGACAAGAAATTAAAATGGATCCATCATTTTCTAGGAATTATAATTAATTATATGTTACAATTATGATTTTTGAAATTTAAAGTAACAACCAGAAATATGAAATAGAAACAGTTTTTGTAGTCACTTATTCTAATTTAAAAGGGACCTCGATTTTGTATTCCAGTTTTTGCTTCGTGACCTTATTTGAAAAGTTATTTGGAGGTTGACGAGTTCTATTTAATTAAAAGGTAGTTTACATTGACGAAACGTTTTATATATTTATTAATAAAATTGTAGAATATGTATACAAAGCGAGCTTAAAATAGATTAAATAAGTGAAAGATGCAAAAGAATTTAATAATGTGCTAGAAAAAAGGAATTTATTTTTAATACGATGATACGTATTTGCTTCATTATCATCACATTATCACAAAGTCTGTTAATCCTAGGATTAACATCTCCATCTTCTCTTTTCCTGAAGTTCTCTTCGCATTCCTCGAAAACTTAACATCTTTATTTGCGATAATAATATAATATAGGTCTCTAACGAGCCCTTCATGTCTCGGGTGTTCAATGTCCTACTATCCTATTTCTTCCTTTATTGACTTTTATAGTGCCCTTTATTTCCTGATTCTCATTTATAACTTTCTCTATCTGCTATTTTTAGAAATGATCTATGACTACACTTCAAACGTTTCTAAATTGTACTTCTCATCAGATAAACAACTAATAACATCACTAATATATCATATGTTGGTCTGATGATGACCGAAATTAATTGTCAAAACGTTGCTTAATTAAAGCTATACTCATCGAAAGTTGTTGGTTATTGGCAAAACTAGCTTTTATTGATCATACTTAAATTAGGTATATTTTATTAACACTATTTTGCTCAAGTATATCTACTTTGTGGTCTTATTATCTTTTATAAATGTTGATATGGTAAATACATGATTATACAACCCAGATTTTTTTCATTGCGAAACACAATTTTCATTGAAATCAGAAAATTTAAAATGTAACCTTTTTTTAAACGCTCAACGTTTATGTTCAGTGTTAAAGTTTGACTGGTGGAGTAAAATGAATCCCATGTGCTTATTTTCGATAAAGGTGTACAGGGGATAAATTATACTCTGAGGTTTTATCTGGCAATGTGCCTATAGTAACTAGTATAGAAACATACATTTTAATGTCCTATATAAAACACGTTTATGGTTTTTCAAATTTTGTTTGTGGAACATAAATCGCTAGCAGCACCGGGTCCATTTTTATTCTTTTTTTTTATATTGGGACATAGGGCGTGTACGTAAAATTGAGCGATCAGACTTGATCGCCTACTTAATCAAGCATAAAAGCGATTTTTTATGGGCTTTATTGGTTGACATTATTTTGCTATTCACTTTAAAAAATATAGAACATGTGAAGCAGAATGATTTCAAAAATTGGCTCTTATTTTTAAATTAGTACTAAATGTTTAAACATTGGTGTATTAGTTCACATTCAAAATTTCAACTATTTTAATTGTCCGAAAACAACATTTCGTTTAAGTATTTTGGAATTTTGCTTATAGAACCTAACCTAACCTGACCTGGAGTCATTTTAACTCAAAATGATATTTTTTTTATTTGGCAAGCCAAGCTATCCACATGATTTAATAATTTATTTACAAAAGATATAGGATCTGGGAACGTAGGTAGGTTTTAAAGGTAGCAGGTTAGAAACAGCCAATTGACTAACCAAAGTCTCCTCTCTCCAAAGGTGATGGATTATCATACAACCACTGATATTTTGGGAGCGCCATCTGTGGCAATCTCTATAAAACTGGCGAACTAATGATTGCTATAAATTGTTGTGCATGTCTGGTTGTATTGATAGTATCATTAATTGACAAAATGGTTAAGGCTTTCGCGGCCAGTTGATGAATTGGCGTAGTCCTGATTCGGGTCTATAGGCCGTCGTTGGTTGGAATTACTTCCTAACGTTTCGCTGGCGCGAGTGGCGAGCTTCTTCAGAGGTCTTTCCATCTTCGATGTTGGATGTAGACTGATGAATTCTCGGACGTAAGTTGTATTTATACTTGGTAGGGGGCGGAGTTTGTTCCGCTTGTTCTGCTTCTGTTGATATCGGTGTATTTTCCGGCATAGATCGACAGTGTCTCAGGATAGGATTCCAAATCCGATTAAGTCTCAGGGTCTCCTCCTTCTTGTTAAAATTGTTGGGATGTTTCTGGATTTCGATGGCTTCCCTGACCAGTCTGTTGTGGTATCCGTTGACCGAAGCTAGCAACCTGCAGTTCTCAAAATATATCCTGTGGTCCCCGTTGTTAAGTGCATGTTCAGCTACTGCAGACTTCTCAGTTTGTCCTAGCCGGCAACTTGCCTTGTGCTCTTTTAACCTTGTTCCCATAGATCTTTTAGTGGTACCAATGTAGACTTTTCCGCAAGAACATGGTATGCGGTAGACTCCTGCGGCCGAAAGTGGGTCCCTTCTGTCCTTCGTTGATCTAATGGTCTGTTGGATCTTCTTTGTTGGCCTGAAGATTGTTCCGATGTCGTATTTCCTCAAAACTCTCCCAATTCTATCCGTGACTCTTGGGACATACGGAAGATACGCTTGAGACGTGGTGGGTCGCTGTTCGAATTTCCTTGGCCTTGATCTCATTGATCTTTCGATCTCCCTCTTGGTGTAGCCATTTGCTTCAAAAGCAGATTTTAAGTGGTCAAGTTCCTCCTGGAGCTTCTCCGGTTCGCAGATCCTTCGAGCCCGTTCCGTCAGGGTTCTGATGACTCCATACTTTTGACTCGGGTGGTGGTTGGATAGAGCGTGTAGGTATCTGTCCGTATGTGTTGGTTTTCTGTATACTGTATGGCTCAGCTTGTCACCCCTCTTCCCCACTAGTACGTCCAAGAAAGCCAGTTGTTGGTCCTTCTCAGTCTCCATGGTGAACTGGATGCTGGGGTGAGAGAATTCATCAGTCTACATCCAACATCGAAGATGGAAAGACCTCTGAAGAAGCTCGCCACTCGCGCCAGCGAAACGTTAGGAAGTAATTCCAACCAACGACGGCCTATAGACCCGAATCAGGACTACGCCAATTCAGTATCATTAATTGTTTTAATTTATGCTGTTTCCGAAATGTTCTCCATAATCCAAGTAAAAAAATAGCCACTGATGTTAGCAACGGAATTGATTAGTTTATGAAAGTACATTTATTGTTAATATTAATATTTGTTGGAACTTTCGACAAAGCTTTTAATAAAAAAACGCAATAAATGTGAACATTTCTATTAACGAATGAAAATCTGTATTAAGCTTAACAAGTAAAATAATAAATAAAGCTGGTGTGCTCTGTTCAAAAGCTTTAACGTTTGATAGAAAATTTAGCTCGACTGTCAGCTGAAATTATTTATGAGTGTCCGTTGTAATACTACTAGGTTAGTATTATCCCTCTGGCAATTTATGATATTCCAATAAAGCGGATTTCTGCATTATCCGAGATCAATTCAACAGTTTTTTTTTTTGAGACTAATGCGCCGTAAATTCAATTTATTAACGGAAATTTTATTTAAAAGATTAGTTGTCTGTTTGCAAGTTTTAGTCAAAAAATATTAAAAGTAGATAGTTAACATTTAAAGAAAATATCCGTTGAGTATAGAAGTAGAGTAGAGAGAGAGAAAGAGAGGGAGAGAAAAAGGAAAACGAGGAAGAATATATCGATGTAAATACAATATACCCAGTTTGGAATATTTTACTAGGACTGATCCGTGCTTATTTTGCCAAACGGTTTTGCGAATGCCATTCGGAGAACGACAGGTAATTTGCTATTTACCTATCGTGAGCTTCTTGGCAAACTGGAAAAAAGAAAGGGATTATTCGATTTTATGACCGCTTAAATTTAATAGAGTCGTTTAGCAAATTTAATGGTCACATTAATCCTTTAAAGAGTTTACATTCTATTTTCAGTCAATTTATACGAAATAGGTACCTACAAAACGTAGATCCTCTTTATATGGGCAACTACAATACATAATAATATTTACCATAGATTTATTAAGGTAAAAGATGAGCTTTCCCATTAATGAGATCGTATTAGTTGATTAGTTAGGTAGATTAGATTATAAAACAAATTAGATTCTTGGCCAGTATTATCACGATTTCGAACTTGTTGGTCCTCATTAGCACGCCGTAGACAGTTCCGATATGATACTCACCATTCAAAGTCTTCTTTAACATTACCGAATAACTGATCAAGAACTTAATTAGTTCCATTTAAATTGCGCGCCTTCCACACTCTGTTCTCCTTCGGTAATAGGTTAGAAGCCGATCTTCAGTTGTTACATGTATAATGGGTTGTCTATATTTTACGCTGCTCTCTACGTACACGTGACAGTATTCAAAAAGAAATGATACATAGAATTCAGAGACACTGCCAAGGAAGTAAATATTTGTCTTGATTAAAATATACAGTAATATCGCTTATCGTACTTTTCCTTTTATTTTTAGAAT
The DNA here is from genome assembly GCA_947389935.1 of Agrilus cyanescens. Lineage (NCBI taxonomy): Eukaryota > Metazoa > Arthropoda > Insecta > Coleoptera > Buprestidae > Agrilus > Agrilus cyanescens. The sequence continues at coordinate 15,450,884 of OX376713.1, read as the reverse complement.
TGAAAAGACATTTCAAAGAAGATTTTGAGGGATTTCATAATATTTTTCTTTGATATAAAAGCAAATCGTAAAATCGTCGATAATATTTTTGGTAAAATGCTTCTAATTTCAGATAGTTTAAGAAAAGTGGATTTGGAAAGTTGGGAATAAGTGGGTTGTATGGAGGGAAGTAATTATCTGTGGTATTGGGTAAGATCATCGAAGTAGAAAGATTATTAAGTAGCTACTATGTATTTCTGGTAATCTCCGGAACTCTTCAGGTTTTGGGACAGTAAATTAATGTATGTACTTATACCATATTGTCTTTTGAACCCACACCTGCATCCGCTGAAGTAGAACTGTTGGGTAAAACCTCCTTTTATTCTAATCCATTTTAAATCTCAGTTGGTATTGCTAGGTCATGTAAGGTATGCAGATGCGATAGCTGTCCACCCTTCTAGACATTCTTCTGGACATAAGTGGTAAATTTATTGTTTTTGTGCATAAATGTGCGTTTCCCGTCAAATGTTACCTAACAAAACCAGGTTCCCATGGTCTATTTCAACCCAAAACAGCACAAACAGCGATGATGATGAAACGGCATCTCCAAGCACTGGACTGAAATGTTATGTCAAAAGAAGATACGTTTGGTTTTAAGTCGCTCTGGCTGTATTTGTTCTTACAAAAAACATTTGATACGTTTCTTACTCTGATGTTGTGCAATTTCTTGTAAATAATGCTTTCCTTGCATTGAAGTCAGAAAATAATTTTTTCCTCCCTTAAAAAATAACTGGTTCGTTTATGACCCAACGATACCAGTTGTGATCCGGTCATCACCATATGAATTAATAGTTAAATGCTTTCCAAATTTACAAGAAGTCTGTATTTTGTGACGTTTACAAAGAGCATTATTGCCCTAAGTAGAGTCAAATCACTTGCTCTTTCATTCCTGCAAAGCTTCAGTTCGTTTTATAGTGTCGACGTTTCCAGTGGAGTTGCCTAATACACTTAGCGGGTGCACTTTTAGAACTTTTTACATTGTTCCACTTGTCTTCGTAGAGATCCAGGGAAGTACTCGTTCCACGTTCACTCATTCCACGTTTGCTCGTTCGTTCGTTCGTTCGCAAAAACAAATAGAATGGAACCAACTGAGTACATACGGAATGGTGTGCGTTGCGCGGCGTGAAGTCGGCAAAGCTTACAGAAGCTTTCATTTTATAAAGATTAAGTGCGGTCAGGCCGTACAGCAACCTCTTTAACCCCTTCGGTCGTAAACTACATTGTCGGATTAAGAGCTCCAGTTGATACGTCACAGCAGGAGCGACGGCAGGCGTCACAAATACCAACACTTAAAATGCTTATACGTGCGCAATATCGACGTACTGCATCGTTTGGTGCTCGAAATTGGACCAGTCTCGTTCTTTATTTATATGCACTTACCTTTTTCGTCTACGTGTTTATGGTCCATTGTGGGAGGAGATCTCGAACTTTACGATTACGAAACACTTTTTGAGGTTATACGTACCATTGAAATCAGAGATACTTAAACCTCGATGGAAATCGTTTAGAAAAGGGTATTACATACTTTAAAATTTACTCTCAAAATTATTATTGGTTCCCTATCAATATTGACACCTGTGAGTTGATGGGAGTAATAGGTGGTGGAAAACTTTTTTTAACACATTGGTTTCATGTGGTTTAGAATTCTTAAAATAGACTTTAACTGAGAGGAAAAGTTGACAAACAACGGGTGGCTATGTAACAGGTCAAGCTGTTCTATGAAGTTATAGAACTTTTGGAAAACTTCTTGGAATTTCCAGAATTTCTTAGAAACATGATAAAGTTAAAAAGATAATTCTATTGTTTCAACAAATGTGCAGTACATTCGGTCGTCTCAGATGAAATGATTGTTATAATTACCACCTAATGCCAATTTACTACTTAACAATAATATTGGTTTATTCCCACAGTAAACATTTAGACTTTAGATTTGTTTTAAACATAAATATGGAAGCAGCTGATTTTGGAGCTACATTTTTTTAGGAATGTAAACCTGGCCAAGGAATCAGGCTTGGCGGAAGGTGTTCTAGCAAAAAAAACGATTTGTCCTTGATTTTGAAACTTTCTTCAGGATATATTATGACCTCCAACTTCAACAGATAACGACCTTTTCATCAACTAGTTTGAAGAACATCTTCATTGATCTGTTCCAGGCATTTAAAGTTGATAAGTCGTGAAGTTCATGGAGAAGGTACTGGGAAAATATACTTAAATCTTTTGTAGAACTATTAGATTCTGGAGCAGATCACAACATTTAGTATTCGTTTGAAACCCTGCCTTCGAAGGTGATAGAAGTATGGGAAGAGAAAGCCAATAAGCAAGAGGAGGTAGGGCACCTACTGAGTAAAGGGGAAAGAGGGAAGCCTGGCACCTACCATAGGAAATTCGATGATTCGCTCAGGACAGAAAGTGGTAAAGGTGTAATGGTCTAACAGTTCAATGGACTAACTGACAACTTTGTGATGATACTTTATTTACTTTTTGGAATATTTGTCTACACCATCAATAAATAAGTTAATAATGGACTTCCCTTTTCATTTATGAAGCTGCGCTTTGAGAATGACGAAGGAAAATCTATTTACTTCGAGCTTTATTCAAAGGGTAGAACTCGGTTTGTCCTTTAAGGATCAAATGAGGAGTTCTACAAATAAATCTAATCTTCTGGAAACAGGTCCCTTGGTAATTGTAAAAACTCTAGTAACCTTAAATGCTTTAGGAGACTAAGAAGAAGAAGAAGAAGAGAATGTAGGTAGTAGGTGTAAGATAAAGTCGTTCACTTTTCTTCTAGTCCGATTTATCTTAAAAGGTCGTGTGTCCTGTAGAACGGTACTGACAGATTAGTCCGTTGTGAGTTTCGCTTCTTTGTGACATTTCTTTGCAGCAAAGGTCTTCGCAACTCTCTTCATTTCTCCTTGCCGCTTTCTCTTTTGCTCCTCATTTCTGATAACGGTTTCGGTGCTTTGAGGCAGCCGCCGGCTAGGAGAAGACATGCGCCCGAAATGATGCGGCTCCGCTGGGTGTCGTCGCGACGGGCGGCGAAAGTTAGTCGTCGCAGGATCAGCCTGGACGTCAACGCTCCTGCTGCGCGTCAGCCACCGCGTTTTCCCGTAGGACTTCCGTGCACTAGCACGAATCCTGTCGAGTCACTGTCGTATCAGAAAGTTCTCGGCTGCCTTTTCTCGGACTTTATTTCCTCGCGGATGGGCATGGGCTCTGTTTATTTTTATGTTCAAAGTGGATAAAAAGTGAGGCTCGTTTGGAGATCAAAGCGCCCGTTTTAAGTGAACCGTCTTCTATCAGTTTCCTACTTTCTCTCTGCTTTATAGATACGACAAAAGTTTCGAAAAAGTCCATTCGAATTCTTCGGTAAGCGTTATTTGGAATATCTCATTTTGTTTTATTGACGACGATAATTTAGTTATGTTGGAGATAATATAGAACAAAGGGTACCCAAACAAATTATAAATCATTGTAAATAAAGAATATTTCCAGTTGAAAATTTGTAAAAAATTATTTTGTTTACTACAAGAACGTTATTAATTTGAAAAAAGTAAAAAAAGTAATAATTTAATTAAGGTGGAATAATAAATTATAGATGATTCATTATGTCCGAAGTTAATTTAGTATAAAATCCTTACGTAATTATTGTTTTTTTTGTTAATATTCGAAGAACTAAAACTCATTTTAACTCTTCTTTGACATCTACCTACTTTTAAAAAAAATATTAAGTTTTGTTTGAAAATTATTAAAAAAATATACCAAAAATGTTGTTTCGACTATATAAACAATATTTTATTGTCGTTCATTGTTCTGTGCTCTAAATCACTTGCTTTACTAACTAAATTAAAATATTATTTGTAATATAAATATCAGAGAATTTAGTAAATTACTAATTCAAACTCTTCCCAATGAGTTTCGAAATTTTAAACCCATCTTCTCGAATATCACTCGCAATTCCCTACAATTAAAAAGCAATTTATCATGCGGCCTATACAATTTTATAAAGTAAACTTTATTTCTATAAAAGACTCTCTAAACCAACAGGAAGGAAAGGATGGAGAAAATACTCTTAATTATATTACCCTTCTGGAAGGGAGAATCTACAGTATCTAAGTAAACTGCCATCGATCCAGTCGACCTATAAAATGTATGGGAAGATACACCCTTTATAACTTGATTTAAATGCCATTAGCCACTGTATTAAGTATTACACAATTAAAGCAGGTACGAATTAGATACAAAAAAAAAAGAATAATGAATTTAAGAGGAATTTCAATTGGGTTTTAAGACCCTATAAATTAATAAAAATGGGCAAGACGAGCTTGTTTGTTTGATCAGTTGTTTTTTAATCTACTGGATGGAAAACAAGGTCGCATTACGAATAATTAACTGTCAATTTTGGAAAGAAAAGTTGGAGAGTTGGATAGCTTTGAACAGGTTGTTGGAATATTCATTTTTATCCCTTAAATACTTTCGTTGTTTCCAAAATTGGCTTACTCACTCACGTAATGCGGATGTAGGTGTAAGTTGAAAATGAGTTTAATATGCTGTGGTAACTTCAGTTATTCCTGTTTGGATTAATTCGGATTGAAAGGATTCCGGGATAATTGGATGTTCCTTGAAGAAGGGCCTTTTAGATTGACTTGCAGCTATAGATTAAAAGTGAGTTCGTCACTATAACTCAAAATAGTGGTAGTAATCTCGTTTCATTTGAACGATCCCAAGATTCTTGCTAAATTATGTTACACAATAATTATGGAAGAAATGTCATACAAAAGGTATTATATCAAACTGTGTCATACTGTTACTGACGTTATTGAAGGCCAGAGCGCTAATGCACAACGTCATATAAGGGAGTGCTTTTAAGGAACTATTTTAAACCTATAGACGAGGTATTTATCGTGCAAAAAATATTTTTGATCGCGGATTCTTGTAGAGGAACATCAGAGGAGAATTTCTGCAAATTATAGCATTCACAACTAATTGTTTTTATTTTTCACTTAACGTTAAGTTTTTCAGAACGTGTTGTTTGACCTTTCGACGCTAACGTAGTCAAACCCGTGATAGAAATGAAGAAAGTATAAAGACCGTTTTGTAGATAATTAAATTATCTACAATAAAGTCCTAAACAGCACCTATCTATCTTTTACAGGTATAAAAATACGGCGTTTCGAAGACGTGCTTCAACGTGCGATGTACCGCCTAAGCGCTCTTGCAGTGCTGTCTTTTTACCTGTAAAAGATAGACGGGTGCTGTCCCGGACTTTTTTTTATATATAATTCAATTTATTACAAGAAAAGTCTGTATCCTTTTTTCGTATCAATTACGGTTTGGGCTACGTAAGCGTCGAAAGATCAAAATAAACGTTTTGCAAAACTTAACGATAAATGAAAAGTAGCAGAAATTTTTGCCAGCTTAAAAATTTCAAAAAATGCTCCTCTGATCTTCTACTACAAGAATCCACTATTAAAAACATTTTTGGACAATAAAATCTCTTGGCTATTAGATTGAAAAGGTTCCCTAAGAGGACCCCCGTTTATTACGCCGCAAATCAGCCCTCTGGCTTTCATTTACGGTGGTAATGGTCATACACGCAATCACTAGCGTGAGATTAATAGTTATGCAATTTCGCTTTTTGTCGAGAATCGTTTCAATTTTGGAAACAATTAAGAGCTTGGGTTTGCTAAATCTGTAGAACGTGGTGGATAAGCAACCAATTTAAAATCAATTTTTATAGATTCTTCGTGGTGCAGTCATTCGAAAAAAATCCTTAGTGCAAAACGATATGAATACATGTTCTTCCTCGAGATCCTAAAGTCATATCAAAAAAGTAATCAATACGTATTTTCTGGAGTAGTTCCAGAAGTTGGTCTTGTAGAGCGTTGCTCATTTTTACATCTGATTCTATTTCCTTATTATTGTTACTTATCAACATCATTGCTTTTACACAAATTGAAAAGGTACGTTTTTTTTTTTCTGTTAGACAAGTTGGCAACTTTTCACTGCCAATGTTGTGATATATTGTTAGCAGTTAAGTATAACCGAAGAATCTTTTTTTCTCCCCTTTGATGACGTTCGTTCCATTCGATGCGTTTTGACAAGCGTTCCCCATCGTTCTTTGTTCGAGCCGGTAAAATTGAAGTTAGAGCGCATACATTCTTCAATTAAGCACCTTACGAGATCAACGGCGAGGGTTCTTGAAAATTGTCAGACACTTCATGAAGAGAAATCTGAACTAGAATGTAATGCGACCCTTGAACCTCTCAAGATTTCAATTAAATGCCAGTCTAGTTCCGCACTGATGGCCGTAACAAGCTGAAGGATACCTTAATGAAAAACCCGTAAGAGTTTTACTGCTCGTTTACAGTTCTTGTGCCCGTCCAACTTTTTCCGATTATTGCGAATTGAATGTTTAATTAATGTGTAGCTGACTCTTCAAGTTGGGCCTTTTGATAATACGAACGGATTGTTCGAAACATCCGCTAACGACCACTAAAGCCCGCATCACACGAGGCTGCTTCATGCTCCAGATTGTTTGTTAGCACCTCTGCTGGAAACTCAGTTGACTTGGGGATGGAAAGTGGCGTCACTGTAAGTTTAAAACACAGCAACAAAATCAAACAGAAAACCTTTATCAGTCAAACTTGCCTCGTGTGATGTGGGCTTAGCAAAACGTACTCCTTCTTCCAATAAAATGTGATGCCCTGATAACCTCAAATGAACATGTAGTTCATTTGAATCCATTTCTTGAGGTCATTGTCGATTGTTTTGATTTTCATTTAAATATTTAACGGTTATTTTATATATTTAAACTATATTGATTTATAATAAGTCAGGTGAAACCAGAGACAAGGTTCTAAAAATATTTGGCTGGAGGGCTTGTTATTCATAAAAGCCTTATAAGCTTGTTGAATCAATGAGCTGTAACGTAATCGACAATGGTGAAAGTTTGGTAAATAATTTGAAATGTTTTCGTTAAAATAGGTAATAATTAACTGTCTCTAGTAGCCGTGATCGTCTAGTGGTTAGGACCCTACGTTGTGGCCGTAGTAACCCAGGTTCGAATCCTGGTCACGGCAACGTTCTCGAAACGTTGTCACGGAATAGACATATTTTTCTTTGTTCAATTCTGATCTGTTATTTATTTTCGGGCAAATGTCTTTCGACATACACATGGTATTTGTCAAAATGTTAGGTTAGGTTAGGTTATCATTCAGGAAGTAATCCCTTCTTCTTGACTAGCCTGATTCAGGATATAATCTTATACAAAGTTATTCAAACTGAGTGGCACAAAAGACGTTTTAAGGATTATCTATCTAATTAGAATATTTTCAACTATAGATGGCTTGACATTTTTACGACGACTTTGTATTGAACCCAAATTTTATTGTGCTACGGTGTAAGAATGGTAAAAAAAGCAATCGAGGGGTTAAGGCGTTAAGGTCATTCTATTTAAGGATTTAAACAACAACCAACGTTTGGCCCTAGGAATAAGACTTCCTCAGAGTTAGGGTATAAAAATTTTAAATTAAAAAAAATATTAGTTTTGTCTTTATTGGCTAACTCTGAGGAGGTATTATTTCTAGAACTTTCATCCCTTTCAAAGTTATCTATGGGAAGGCCTATAACGTACTGACAGAAGTAAGCTTCATAATTTCTATAGGGTGTTCAGAAAAAAATTTCAATACAAATAATTTCGTTTTTTCAAATGGCATTTACTATACGAGGGAGTTCAATAATGTACCTTCCTAACGGAAAAGAGTACTATTGGACGAATTAATATAAGTCTACAAAAATTTGAACTTGGTTGGTAAAGACCTAACGAGCTTTTTAAACGGTTGGTGACAGAAGACGAAACGTCGATCAACAATAAAACTTCCGATTCTACAACGGAGTCCATGCATTATAGGAACAGGTCGTTACCCACCCCTAAGACTCAAGAATCTACTGGAAAGGCCATGGCCTTAGCTTTTTGGTATCAGAAATAATTTCTACTATTGCAATTTATGTCAAAAAGGCTATTATATCGGCAGAGACCTACGGTGGCATGATGAAGGTAAAATGAGAGTCGATTAAAAAAAAAGCCTCGGATAGTCTACATTTAACGTTCTGCTCCTTCAAGACTAAAAGAACTGAAGCGGCCATTATGGTTTGGGGGTTCCACCAACTCAACCAACTACGCTACAGCTCTGACTTGGCCTCATAAAGTTATTTCCTACAACGATTATCAAATAATAAAGATGGCAAATCAGCTGTGGTCACTTGGATTGATCCACAACCAACAGATCTTTTTGTCTAAGGCTTCAGTCTCATTGCAAGAGAAGTTGACCAAGTAAACTTAGGTTAGCGGAGCTTGCGTTGAAAAATAAAACTGAAAAATTTTAGAATACCGCATTTTTGTTGCTTAGGGAGATACTTTATTGAATTTTCCTCGTATTTTATTACGAAAATTCCAATTGTAACAGTTACTTGTAGGTTATTGAAGATGAGAATTTCCCCGTATTCATTTGAGATCTTTAGAGACCTTTACTTCACGTTACGGCAGAATCAACTGTTTTTAAACTAGTAACTTTTCTAATATTAGGTTACAATAGTATTGGTAGGTAGTAAATTAATCTTTGGTCACTGATTAGAAACGATTTGGTTTCACAAACCAACTGTTTAGGGCCAAATATGAGATTTTACCTCTTTCTATCCTGTAACTAAAATTTTTAATGTCAATTTTAATGTATTGATGTTAGTTATTTGCCTGATGATGACCAAATTTGACGGCCGAAACGTCGCACAATTAAAGTGATTTTTAACAATTATTGGTTATTGGCGATATTAGCTCCTGTTGATCATAAGTATATCAATATACCAATAAAATTAGATTCATATAACTGAAAATCAAAACTATTAATTAATCAGGTTAGTTGTTAGTACTTTGTAAAGCAAAAAGTCAGCTCTGATTAAATTGCTCGTTTATTATAAATACCTCGAAGCGGAAAACTAGAAAGGACAGTATACTTAATAATTTCACAAAGGATCGAATTTTCCTCATTTAAATTAGGTTTCATTGTGTATATTCGAAACATACGTGTATGATTTTAGAGATTCCTTGATTTATCCCCATCAGTTTAGTTCAACTACGCTGTTATTAATTAAGCGTTTCATATTACAGTGTTGTTTGCTCAGAATGTGTATAATTATTAGTGCTAAAAGTTATTTTCGCTAAAGTTCGCTTCAACCCTCTTCTCAAACATTGCTGTGGCAATGTGTACCTACTGCGGAAAATTAAATAATGTCGAACGCGTTCGTACTCTTCCCATATATATACCATCACCATCGTCTGCGGCACATTTCATTTCATTCGATTCCGGAACTGGAACGTATCAGCCCACTTCCGATCATTACGCTCGTTGTCAATGCTCGGTGCACACCAACCTGACGTAATTATCTCATTATAGAAACTCGGGTTCCTGCTTTTGCACACATTGACACATACGCATGCAATACATATGTACATAGTACTCATATACATATACATATATACAACATCTACGTAGGTTATTTGAAATTGTAGACTCGCTTGGCACTTGGTGAAAAATTTTTTAAAAAATTAAAATGAAATATTAAAACACTTGGCAAGTTTCACAATGTTAATTTATTAATAAATAAATTTATTTATTTATAATAATTTTGTATGTCCGCCAACGTTCCTTTGAAACGAACATAAGCAAAAATCTCTCATGTGAAAGTGACACCTGTGCATATGCAAAGATTACTAATAATAAAGGACATTAGCAAAAGTCCTTTCCAGTTAAAACATTTTTGTCTAGAACACAATTTTTTTTAGGACTCCTTGTAATGTTGCACATAGTCTAAGATCAAACTTTGATCTGTAGGACTGGACTGGTGGACTGGGCTACTACTAACAATAAGTGGTATTTTTGTTTTTGGGGAGAACAGGAAATATTCGAATGACGTCCAGCTGCCCGTGCTGCTGGATAGTGCCAGATTCCCGAGAAAGGTGTCTTCAGATTTACCGACTAAAACCTCTACCTCTCAGCCTGTTACAGGGATTTTCAGCCATTTGTTTAAACCTTTGGGCGTCGTAGTGTCATTGAAGCTTTTTTAATTGTGATGCCCTCTGCGTTTGATGATGCTGCTTTCACGTAGGGAACCCCAGGTCTAGTGAAATTTCTTGTTGGCTTCCCATGGTCATGTTAGTGAAGGCAGGGCAGCCCCAATAACTTGGCTGAATGTAGACCATTGTAGTTGTGGCACTTAGCTTTTTTTTTCTTTGACTTGGTAAAATTTGCGGTTTGGTGGACATGGGCGTATTTAACGCAGCGTGGTGTCGTCCTGCAGTTCCTCTGCACATGTCCTATTTGCTGGTAGCTATGGCATTGAGTTGGCTAGTTGATTTGAAGTTGGCAGCAGATCTTGATGTTTTTGATTTCGGCTTATTTTTCCTTGGGTGCCATAATCAAAACCAAGAAGATTTTACTTCCACGAATAGTTACTTCGCCTAATTCTCTTCCGTTCAGGTCAGTTGTAACATGGTACCACGATAAAGTGGTGGGAATACTCTCCATCACGTACTCAGTGCGACGATTCTGAAGACTAGTAAACGTGTAGTAGATGTTTTTCTATCATCCTCGGTAGAGCAATGAACCATCTTATTGGTGGTAGTGGTTTCGTCGAAATAAATGTGGCTGCAAAGTAGAGTTTTATACATTACAGTTTAGTTTTCACTGTAGTGGTGCGATTTTGATTTTAGACATATCTGCATCGCAGTTTTTATCGTTGTAGTATTTCTTCGAACGCGGTTATCATTTCTAGTATTCCTTGGGTCTACGAAGTCTTGATCTACATCCATTTCTATATCTAATCTTGAAAAAGACTGACTTACAGTCCCTAGAGGCTCTAGTTTGAAGTAGTTTCTGTGGAATATTATCTGGCGATGTATTCCTGAAGGTCTGACGAATGGTTTGTGTAGAAGTGGTGATGAGTGCAGTTAATACATATCCTTGTCAGGAAGGAGTGACCGGTTTCCACTTTTTAGGTCTCTGGCACACGTAGATATTGTATTTGAGATGCAATATGTCAGATACGGAATTTAGATGACAAAATAGTGACCTCTGCAAGAAATTCTTTTCTCGTGGTGTTTAACAAAATAGAGAAGAGAGTAGATTAAGGGTACCAAGTGGGTTCGTATAAAAGCTGAGTTAAAAAGGCAACCAAAGTATCCTTTACTTTATTATATGACGAATTGCTAAATGACTTTTCAAAATTTTGTGTAGTATGTACGCGAATGATCCTTCGCGAAATCGTTTGCAAATCGTATGTGTGTGATAGGTCTTGACAGCATATTGCGCCCAAAAGGGTGGGTAAATTTTTGCGGGTTGAAGCAAGCAGGGCGCCAATGGCATTCGACGCTGACAACCTGCCTCAGAAAAGCCTTACTTTCGCCAACACACTCAGATCCTTATCTCTTCACCGACGAGTCAAAACAAACTTTTGTCCTCGTCTATGTTGACGACTTGCTGATCGCTACCAAGGACAAGAAACTCGAGAAGCACCTGATCGACATCCTCTCCCAGAGTTTCAAGATCAAGAACCTGGGACAACCCACGTACTGCCTGGCCATCGAGATCAAGAAAACGAGGGAGAGTATTCAGCTTTCACAGGCCAACTACATCAGGGGCATTCTCAAAAGGTTCGGGATGAGTGATTGCAAGCCTGTTGCTACGCCAATGTCCACATCAACCGACCTTCAAGCTGTCTCAGACGACGACGAACCAGCCGAGAAACATCAGTTCCGATGACTAGTAGGCTCACTGATGTATCTCGCCATTGCAACACGCCCGGACATCGCTTACGCTGTGAGTGCCATCAGCCAGTTTAATCAAAATCACTCCGATTGCCACTTTAATGCTGCCAAACGAGTGTTGAGGTACCTCAAAGGTACCATGAACCTTGGGCTGCTGTACAAATACGACGATCATGCGATACGAGGCTTCGATAGACCGTCGATCGTACACCGGATACTCGTTTCTTCTCGCCGGAGCAGCCGTGACTTGGGAGTCGCGCAAGCAAACTACCGTCGCGCTCTCATCCACCGAAGCTGAGTATCTCGGACTCTCCACTGCAGCTAGGGAAGCCATCTACTTAATTCAAATCATGAACGAAATCGGATTCGACTCCCTGGCCAAGGTGGAGCTCTTCAACGACAATGACAGCGCCATAATAGTCTCCAAAAACCCGATTTTTCATTCCCGTACCAAACATATCTCCATCCGACACCAGTTCATTCGCCAAGCTTTAGAACGCCATCCTATCAACCTTTCCCACATCTCCACCGAGTTTATGTACTGAATCAGGACATCACAGTTCTACTTGTAAAAATTGACCTGTATGATCATATGCCTTCTACTGATTGACAAACCTATTGCTAGAGAACTAATTATTCTCCAAGCTCTTGATAGAAAAAAGGCTTAGAATTACCCTTGATTTACTTCTTGGACATGAGTGAATTATAACAATCTCAGATTCTTCTGATATTATGAATACTGAATTTGAGAGAAATGTAAGAATAGAAAAAACGTACTCTATCTATTATTACGAATTTAGACAACTTTTTAAATACGTGTGCAAAGTTATGGTCAGTCTCTTTATCGAAATCTCTAGCAACGGTCTAGATAGTTCGAGAAACTTCTAGTGGTTACTAGGGACATCGAATAACTATAAAAGGAGAGCGACCAATGAATCTAAGTTAGTTAGTCAGTGACAGTAATACGAGAGAGACTGCGAGTGTGTGAACCAGTGAGAGAAGGGTGAGTTAGTGGTTTTGTTGGAGTTCTAATTTTCCCGCTCTCATGGGAGACAGAACGCCATCTATGTTCGATCGTTATTTTTATTATCCTTTGTCAAAGCTCCAAAAGTTTCTAAATAAATAAATAATTGTGTTCGATTCAAAACTGTAGTTGTCTCTTTGTTCCGATCCACACCACCTGCATACGCATCTTACAACAGGTTATGGGTTATGGGTTAATCGGAACAAAAGTAAAATCGTGACACGCGGAAAGCTAACCTCACTTTATCGCGAGCGCTGTGAGCGACGATTACGTGCCACGATCTCGTGCAAGACGCTGCTTCACATCAACGAGTGAACTCCATCACCGGTGATTCGTACATCACCAACGCACCATTTCGAAACTTGACGACAACGCACACCGGACAGTGAAATGGCCACAAACACGGTAAACTCCACGCGAATCGATACCCTCACAAAAGACAACTATGACACCTGGAAAATCCAGGTCGAAGCCTTGCTAATCAAAAATGATCTATGGTGGTACGTCACCCGGGAAAGACCAAAACCGGAACCCGCCGCCGCGAATGCCGCCGCCGATGCCCAAGCCGCAGCACTGGTCCAAATCGACGAATGGACGCGACAGGACCGGAAGGCAAGGTCGGACCTTATTCTGTCGATCAGCCCGTCCGAACTAAAACAAGTTCGTGATTGCCAAATATCCAAGGATGTTTGGGACAGGCTCGACATCGTTTCTGCATCGAAAGGGCCTGCACGCAAGGCCACGTTGCTAAAGCAACTCATCCAGCAGAAGATGAGCGACGGGAACGATGTTCGTTCTCATTTAATGTCTTTCTTCGATGCCGCCGACAAATTACAGTCTATGGACGTGGAATTGAACGGGGACTTACTCACCATCATGTTGCTGTACAGTCTGCCAGAATCGTTCGACAATTTTCGATGCGCAATCGAATCGAGGGACACGCTACCAACCGCCGACTCTCTCAGGATCAAAATCGTGGAAGAAAGTGAGACCAGGAAGCAGAAAATGAAGAACGACAACAACGGCGCACTCTTCGCTAAGCAACAGCCCAAACAGGGTCGATTCAGGAACAAACAACGACAAAACAAACGGTGCAGCTACTTTAAGTACAAAGGCCATACAACAGAAGAATGTCGCAAAAAGAAGCAGAACGAGGGTCAAAAGGTCCACTTGACGGAGGACGAGTTCTACTTTGCCGACGCCCGAACCTCTGACAGCTCTCCCGATACGATTGCAGACTCCAGGAAGTGGTGCCTCGACAGCGGCGCGACAGCACACCTGTGCAACGATGACTCGCTGTTCGTCAACACGTAACGGATCAACACAGGCCTTCGCCTAGCCAGCAGTGCCACCACAGCAATCAACGCGATGGGCAACGTCAAGATCTCGACACGCGTAGGTAAATTTGACAAGTTGATAGCTCTTCAAGACGCCTACCACGTGCCGGATCTACGCACGAACCTCATGTCCGTCGCCAAGCTCGTGGACAGAGGAAACTCGGTGACCTTCACGAAGCACGGCGCTGAAGTCATCGACGGCGACGGCAACGTGAGAATCCAAGCAATGCGAATGGGAAACCTGTTCTACTTAAACCAGGACTCTCAGGAAGCGAACGCCGCCTCGGACGTAGCATCCCCGCTGGTAAAGTGGCACCGTCGCCTCGGTCACCTGAACTACGGCGACGTCAAGACGCTCATCAACCGAGGGTACATCCGTGAACCCAACGTCGACACCGAGGGACCTGCTCCTTTTTGCGAGATCTGCATCACGGGTAATTTTACGCGCCTCCCATTTCCTCAACGCACAGAAACGGCAACAAAATCCCTGGAAATCGTCCACACGGATCTGTGCGGGAAAATGCACACGCAATCTCAGCGAGGGGCCCTGTACGTGCTGACCTTTACAGAAGAATTCACCCGGTAGGCAGACGTCTTCTTTCTCCAAAGCAAGGACCAGGTTCATGAGGTCTTCCTGGAGTACAAGACGCGAATCGAGAATCAGACTGGACACAAAATAAAATACCTGCAATCCGATAACGGAAGAGAATTCTGCAACGCCCGGATGGATGAGATTCTGAGAAAATCTGGAATTCAGAGACGTTTCACCACCCCTCACACACCGCAGCAGAACGGGATCTCCGAGAGGAAGAACAGGGCCCCGATCGAGATGGCTAGATGCATGCTCATGGAGTCCTGCAACCTTCCCTTTGGGCCAAGGCCGTCGCTGCGGCGAACCACGTTCGCAACAGGTGCCCCACGAGAGAGAGACTCCATACGAGAAGCTCACTGGTCGTCGTCTCAACCTGAGTTACCTGCAAAGATTTGGAACCAAAGCATTTGTATTGGACAAGGAACTAGGAAAGGGCAAGTTCGACTCCAGAACTCTCCAAGGAAGACCCATCGGATACTCCGACACTTCCAAAGCGTACCGAATATGGATTCCGAGCAAGAGGAGCATCCAAGTCTCTCGGGACGTACGATTCATCGGTGAACCAAATTCATCCCACGGATCCTCGGACATGGTCGACGAGGAAACACTCATCGGGCGAACCAGGGTAGCGGACATCACCGAGGACAACGCTCCACACGGCACCACCATCATCGGAACCAGGGAGAGAGAAGATTATGTTGCTCCAAAGTCACTGAAGCTGTCGACTCAAATAAGACCTCGCGACATCGCCAACGTCGACGACCAGGACCGACGACCGCGAGACCAGGCCCAGGTGCAGGAAGAAGAAGAAGTTCAACCTCGAAAACGTGCCCCCGGAAGACCTTCGAAGGAGAAAAACGGACGTCCAGGTAGGCCTCGCAAAGTCTATCGCTACGCCGATGAGCAATCTCGGGACGCCAGATCTCGTTCTCGTGACTGTCTCAACGAGGGACAAACCTCCGACGGCGATGACCCGGGACCAGGCTTCAAGGGATTCGAGCAGCCTGCTTACTCCGGACCAGAAGAAGCGGACCGTCTCGTCATGCATTTCGAAGAAATCTCGCAGTGGCAATACGCTTTGGCCTGTTCCGAGATAAGCCTCTCCGAAGCCATTAACGGACCCGACTCGGAGGAATGGAAGAAGGCCATTGCCGCCGAGACACGGAGCATGCTCGAGAACAATGCCTGGGAGGTCGACCACCTGAACGGAAGGTCATCGGCTCACGTACCGTTTTGAGGAACAAGTATCACGGCGACGGTACCCTCGAACGATGCAAGGATCGAATCGTCGCCAAGGTATTCAACCAAATCCCCGGCATCGACTTCTTCGACTCCTACTCTCCTGTAGGAAAGCTCAGCTCGCTACGACTCCTCTTCGCCTTATCCGCCAAACACCATCTCGCTGTCACTCAACTCGACGTCACAACGGCGTATCTGTACGGCGACATCGATATCGAGACGTACATGAGCCACTTGAGTTGCTGGAGGACTTTCTGGATACCATCTCCAAGGTGGATCCGGACCCTCTCATCCGAGACAAGGCAGCGAAGATGCTCTCTAAACTTCGACGAGGCAACCAAACCTGCAAGCATCTACGGGTTGAAGCAAGCAGGGCGCCAATGGCATTCGACGCTGACAACCTGCCTCAGAAAAGCCTTACTTTCGCCAACACACTCAGATCCTTATCTCTTCACCGACGAGTCAAAACAAACTTTTGTCCTCGTCTATGTTGACGACTTGCTGATCGCTACCAAGGACAAGAAACTCGAGAAGCACCTGATCGACATCCTCTCCCAGAGTTTCAAGATCAAGAACCTGGGACAACCCACGTACTGCCTGGCCATCGAGATCAAGAAAACGAGGGAGAGTATTCAGCTTTCACAGGCCAACTACATCAGGGGCATTCTCAAAAGGTTCGGGATGAGTGATTGCAAGCCTGTTGCTACGCCAATGTCCACATCAACCGACCTTCAAGCTGTCTCAGACGACGACGAACCAGCCGAGAAACATCAGTTCCGATGACTAGTAGGCTCACTGATGTATCTCGCCATTGCAACACGCCCGGACATCGCTTACGCTGTGAGTGCCATCAGCCAGTTTAATCAAAATCACTCCGATTGCCACTTTAATGCTGCCAAACGAGTGTTGAGGTACCTCAAAGGTACCATGAACCTTGGGCTGCTGTACAAATACGACGATCATGCGATACGAGGCTTCGATAGACCGTCGATCGTACACCGGATACTCGTTTCTTCTCGCCGGAGCAGCCGTGACTTGGGAGTCGCGCAAGCAAACTACCGTCGCGCTCTCATCCACCGAAGCTGAGTATCTCGGACTCTCCACTGCAGCTAGGGAAGCCATCTACTTAATTCAAATCATGAACGAAATCGGATTCGACTCCCTGGCCAAGGTGGAGCTCTTCAACGACAATGACAGCGCCATAATAGTCTCCAAAAACCCGATTTTTCATTCCCGTACCAAACATATCTCCATCCGACACCAGTTCATTCGCCAAGCTTTAGAACGCCATCCTATCAACCTTTCCCACATCTCCACCGAGTTTATGTTCTCAGATTTCTTAACCAAACGCCTACCTACTTCAAAACACGAATTCTGCTGCAGAGGCCTAGGAATTTCACGACAAAATTAAGGGAGAGTGTTGGAGTTCTAATTTTCCCGCTCACATGGGAGACAGAACGCCATCTATGTAAAACAGATGCGCAAAACTAACTAGTGTCCTGTCAACTATTATGTTCGATCGTTATTATTAATATCCTTTGTCAAAGCTCCAAAAGTTTTTAAATAAATAAATAATTGTGTTCGATTCAAAACTGTCGTTGTCTCTTTGTTCCGATCCACACCACCTTTGTATATGTAATTATTGAACTAACATAACATACAAACGTTGTAGAGATTTTTTTGACTTGTCCTGTATTTGATTCTGTGGTATCTCCTTCAAATTTTGTAACTGTAGTATTTCAGACCATGTGAGATCATGTTTGCTTTCAGATGTCACTAGCCTATATGGTCTTGGAATAGAGGTTTGGTGGTAGTTTCGTTTTTAAACTTTATTGCTTTAAAAGCAATGTTGTGGTGAAATTTTAGTACACAGTAGGTGCTAGTTTTGGTAAAATAGAAAACAAATAACCGTCGTTTAATGGTTGGGATCCTACGTTGTGGCCGTAGCAGCCCGGGTTCGAACCCTGGTTACTGTAATGTTCTTGAAACGTTGTCTTAGAGAAGACATATTTTTATAATCCAGTGCTTGTTGAGTGTTAGTGTTTTATCTTTCGATAATTATCGCTCATCAACGATAAATGGTTTTCGAAGGGAATGTTTTTAGAACTTCAAAGAGGATTACCTTTTTTATTCTTTCTTTGTTAAGAAGCAACATTTTTATACAAATTTCTAGTTTATAGGAACTTTGGTTAGTTCTTTTTTTGTATCTTCAAAATCATTGTTAGTGAAGTGGTAACGATTTCCTTTTCAATTGCAGTATTCATTAAATTTTTCTGCTGAGTGATCAAGATGGATGGCGTTGTTGCTTTATTGAGTGTGATCGTGTTTATTTTCATTCGTAATTATAGCAAAAGTGAGCTCGCGTTTTCTGAAATAACTTTAGAATTTATTGTCAAAAACTTGATTAATATCTAGTTTCCTTGTCCTAACCAACATCATTTTAATTCGTCTCTGAATTTTAATTTCTATCCCCAATCACGTATCCATTCTGGGGAACGTTTCATCTTTATTTAGTAAAAGAGTTGGGGTTTTTATGTAGACCAATGGAACATTCTTTTTCTTTTGAGGTTAGGTGTTCAGTTTTGCCCTATTTACAAATTCTTGTGCAACATGTTGCACTTAAAATTACTAGCCTATTACTAGTTTACGTGTGGCAGCTGTCACTGGTGAGACAGATTACACATTAGACCCTTTCAAAAAAATTTTCCCCCTATTAATGGCCTAATGGGAATGAAGTCGTGGTTTTTCTACAGTAGCAACCGTCGATTAATCATAATCGCATTATCGCGAGAGTGCGCCGAAACGATGGAGACATTTAAATTTTCGGGGTCTTAACTCGAATCGTCGATAACCTACCCGCACTTTTCCAAGTGGTGTACTTAAATTTTACGAGGACAAGATCAAATGGGGATTTTAAATTTGTCATTTTATGCTCGATATCTTATTGAAAATATATTACAGAAATTTCTTGAAATGTTTACTGCAGAATTAAAGGAAGGGAAACGAGGAGGGGAATACACTTTTTTTGAAGTTTATTTTAATATCGATGAAGGTGAAAGTTATCCCCTAGCGCTGCACTGAAATTTTATGACAAAAATAATGTTTTCCTCCCTTAAAACTAACGCTGCGTCACTTATAACTTATTACGATACCAATTTTGGGGGGTTAATGAGTAATAATTCAGTAATCATAATGACGTGTGTGCAATAGTGTCAGAAGAATTAACGCGTAATCAATTTTGTAGTAATTTTTTTCTTGTGAAATATTTTGAATCAAGATAAAATTGTAGCGAAATCTTTTTGGAACATGATTTTCCTTTTTCGGCTTATGTGATTTTTCGTCCTGTCGCTTTGTATTTAGGATTAAACCACTTTTCTTTTCATATAGTCCTTGGGGAAACCATTGAGGGTAAAGCGTAACATGATTTTCACTTCTTTGTGACTTGACCTGCTTTTGGTTTTCATGTAATCCTTATATTCGTGTTATCATCCGCACTGTATTGACTTGTTTCTTGTTGATCTTTAATTTGTTTTCCCAAATATGATAAAAATGTTTAACAAAACTTGACATTCAGTTTGTTCCACGTTATTAAGAACATAAGGTGCAATTTTTTCAATCTTTTAATATTGTAGTGTTCGTGGGTTTATTAAATTTTTATTTACAAGACTAAAGTACAGGAACACAATTTATATATACTTATTTAATAATAACACTACTATTAATTAATACGAAACTTAACTTACTATTTATTTACAACACTCACTTATATGCGCGTCTCTATTTATTTGTCTTTTCACTTCTAACACTATCGATTTATTTAGGATTTTACCACTGTCACGGTCAATTTATCACTTACCCACTGTCGAACGTCTTTCCACTTTTATAGCATCATAGAACAATCGAGAAAAGTCTGGAATATTCGAAAGATTGTTTACATTTTCGGCGAACGACTAATTGCTTTCTTAGAAAGCAAGTACGGGACACACGTACACAAATACAACGCACACTGCCGACACTGGCCTTGGCTATTCGAGCCGGCCGGCAACGCATACAAGCGTACCCGGTCGCACACAAGCATGCTCGCGTCGCTACAATATGAAAATAAAATGTGAACGTGGGCTTAGGATAGGAAGAAATGGAAATGCGTGTTCAACAAGTCTCTGTACTAATGATCCTGTGATGATGAGCATTCATAATAAAATTCGTTGTAAAATTAGGCTTTAAATTTAATATACGACTAATTTAGTTGCCTGTCATAAACTGTCCTTGTATTACTGAATCCATTTTGTAACTGGTTGAACACAATTATTTTCAATTAATGTGCCATCTATATTCCAGAAGGATAACGTAGCAAATCTATTATGAAAGCATCCCATATGATTTTTGTTAATTTGGAATCAAACTTTAATTTGGACGTATTTTCAGTTAAAATGATCAAATGTTGTTTGCTCAGCTAATTGGCGTGATTTCGCGAAACAATATTCTTTCTATTTATTTTAGCTGTGTTTGTGCAATTTCTCTTTTAGCAAGCTCATTTTTATATTGTATGCATACGTTTGTACGTATGTGTGATATTTCGTGCGAGGTTGTTGGTGCATAGTTATTTATGTGGAAATGTCCATGGTGCAATTCGGAGCAGGCAAACAAGGAAAAATGAAAAAAAGGAGAACAAAATTAAAAAAAAACACGCTTTGAAATTTTATCGGCAGATCAGTCAGAAACGAAACAGCGTACGGCCTGTTTGTTTTGCACCTTGCTCACATTTCAATTAATTTCCAATTTGGGATCAGATCTGTTCCGGCGCGGAAAGCAGGCCGATTTTTCAAAATCAACCAGCACAATTAGATTCCAGCAGCTTCAGGAAAATCGAAACAAAACGATCACTGGGAATTATCTTTAGCTTTTAATTATTTTTTAATTTCGATGACAAGATGACATGATTATTTTATAAAGCCTTTGTTTTCTTCTCCAGACGTAAATTATTGCTATGTAATAAATAGTTGAACCCGTACAAATTTGATAAACTATAATCAGGACGACAATATATTACCATAACCTCACTTTATAAATCTAGGCAACACATCAACCGTATGCAACTCTTTTACCACAAATCTGGAAATGTTAGATAATATTAGCACTACAAATCACACTAATTCTCGAAAGCAGCTGTGTTAGTTGGTTCGATTCTTAACTTAGATGTTTTAGTTGTCAGCAGATTCCAGATAATTCGATCTTTGGTGACATTAAGTATAGGCAGAACTAGGAGTAAAGTGGAACAGATATAGGACGAGATTTGGATTCAGTATAAATTACGGTTTCTATTTTCCGATTCATCTCGAATTACATACATGGGATTTGCAGCTTTTTTTTTTATAGAGACACAATAAATGTATTCAAATGTGCTAATTTTGTTTTGAAAATAGTTGATTAGACTTACATTTTCGTTTATCAATGTTCCCGCAGTTTTTTTCTCTTGAAATTGAAGCATTTCATTTGCAGTTCTCATCGATTTTACATTTTTGCAAGCGATCTGCACAGGTTTTGCTTTGAAAACCAGAGCGCGCTGCTCTCTCCGGTATTATACACTGTCAGCGTTCAAGTAGCAAGATGCATATACTAGATAAATTTGCATAAAAATTGCATGGCGAGACTAGCATTCCTGTAGAGTAATTCCTTTTGTGCTGGCGGTATACGAGAGAGGAGCAGATGTAGGGTGACTACCACAAATTGTTTTGTATTAAAACTAATTACATCCAGAAGTCCGCGGTTAGACGGAAATGATACTCGACTTGACGGCTCGGTTACTCTAATTTCCTTTCTAAAACTACTAATTAATTGGGAATGAATGTTGAAGGACTTTTTTCCTTCGTACGTTTCATAGACTATTATTATTATCTATGGTTTAATATATTTGGTAGTATTAATTATTTTGAAGTAGGGATCAGTTTTGTTGTTAACAAAAAAAAATTTAATGGAACAAAACGTGCATGGTTAGCATTTCCAACTTGTTGGTTCTCATCAGTGCGCCATGAGTAGTTCCGACACAATGCTGTTCAAACCGAATCTTCTAGTTAACATGAGGTTACAGTTTCTATCAAAATCCATTTGGCTTGATGTAAAATCTTCCAATAAATGAATCAAAGGTTATTCTCATAAAAGTAATTTACCTTGGGCTGTGTTAAACGAAAAGAATAATATCATTAAAATGGTAGCAACATAAAGGTGGTGCACCATTTTACTACTTTCAGCTTCTTTCTTCTCACAATTATATTTATGTACCTGATTAAGATTTCAATTTGGTTTCAAAATCGTTACAATGAAGCCGTGAAGTCCTGAAGGAAGAAAATTCCTTAGTAGTAGTCGGTAGTTAATGCGCTCTGCTCTAATTACTACAAACGGTATTATCCACTAACTGTACAATGCTATTTCAACTAAAGCAGTATATGGGTCTCCTAGGTCGCGGGAATGGCGCGCGTTAGCCATTTAGAGCGATTAAATGCAGCAATTGTTGGCGCAAAATTGGCACAAAACAACTACAACACCTCAAAGCACAGCTACGTACATGTACTTTGATGCTACCAACTTTTCGTCGCAACTTCAAAATTACTGCTGCAACGTGAGATCGGATGTGGATATAAAATTTTTGTCGCAGGACGGGTGCAGTTTTTAAATGCAGCTCTGGACAGCTAGAAAACTAAATTTCTTGCTTTATGAGTATATGTTTTGATTTTATTGATATCATTCCAAATATACATAGGAAGCTTTAACTTTTCAAGAAAGGAGCTTTTTGTTAATAATAATAATTTGAGATAGTTTACCAGAGAGGAATCCTATAACGTATTAGAATTTTCTAGTTAAGTTCTAGAGTTTGACGGAATACTCGAGAATGTTTTAGAGTCATCTGAAATGTCTCATAATGTTTAAAATATTTCAAGAATAATTTTGAGAGTGCTCAGAAAGTTACAGAATATACAATAACGCTTATAGAACGTTCTGCCGTTCCAAAATGATCTGGAACTTCGCAGAAACGATTTGGAGTGATGTTTCGAGAATGATTTAAATACTAAATATATTAAAATATTCCAAAAGGGTGGAATGCTGTATATTATTGCAGGATGATCTGGAGTATCGGAGAGTGAGTTTTTGAGATTAAGATATGAAATATAGGGTTACTAAAAAAAAGGAAGCATTTGACGGTGAATTTAATTTGACAGGTTCCTTTACTTAGTTTTTTTTTGGGCTGGATCCATCCATCCATAATTAGATCTGCTTGGAGTATCGATACGAATACGAAAGTTTGCGAGCTTTAATATATTATAATGACCCGTCTATATTGAAATTGGGTACTTTGTTATCCTATTTTTTGTTCAAGAAGAATCGACCACTCTGATTTGAAGCGTCTATACGCCATATAACCGTAATTTTATTGAGGTTAATCACTTCAAGATTTCATAGTCTATCGAAGGAAGTGGCGTTTTTGAAGGATAAACATACACGTGTATCATATAAAAATACATAAACGAAAATGTAAGCAATTATCTGATAAATTTGTTATCAAAAACAAGGGGAATGAAATTCACTGGAATTCACTGGAATTTCATTAGGTACTCAATCTTCAAAACAAAAGGCAAAATTCATGATTTTAAGAATCTGAAGCCTATCTAATTCCTTGTTATAAAAAAATACTAACCTAAGCAAGTTATTATCTAAAAAAATAGTGCCAAAATTTAGTGTTCTAAAGAAATTTAGGACCTCCAACACATACGTCATGTGTAGTCATCTCGTAACAAATATCTAAAAATTGCTCTCACCTTGGGCAAGGACAAAAGCACCAACTTGTCTCGTGTAAGGGCAGCAGGAAAATGATCATGTTTTCGACAACGTGAGCAGAAAACCCCATCGGAAAGAGCCGAAGCAACAACGAAGACAAAGAGCTAAGACGGAGATTAGAAGGAAATTACCAGAACCTACCCTTTAATTCTCTATAGAGGCCTAGAGCCAAAAAAAAAAGTTCCTACAATTTCTACCCCGAAACTAAATCGTATTTGTCAAATTCCAAAGATTACGTACATGCTTATGTGATGTTTTCAAATTATCTGTCGCTTTTATGGTCAGACACGGTTGGATGTGAAATTCGAAGAACGTAATATTTTAAGCTTAACCCTTGTCCACTGAGTGAAAATTAGTTATTTTCAAAAAGCCACGTCGTAAGTGACGTCCGTTATGAAATTTCCTACAGCACGGTTGAAAGATTT
The DNA here is from genome assembly GCA_947389935.1 of Agrilus cyanescens. NCBI lineage: Eukaryota > Metazoa > Arthropoda > Insecta > Coleoptera > Buprestidae > Agrilus > Agrilus cyanescens. The sequence continues at coordinate 15,426,580 of OX376713.1, read as the reverse complement.
AGGAAAACCTGACAAAATATGTCGTAAGAAGCTTTATACATGTATCTGCCAACGTCGTACTTCGTATATTCGTACGTGGTTTTGAGCCATTTATTTTCGTCGTCGGGTGTCGCAAAGTGTCACAGAAAACATTAATATAATAACAAGCGCGTCCACCTTTTTCAGACGTTTTAAATGAAATTTCAATAAACTAAGCAATTCGTTTTTTGTTATCTTCTTCTGTCTTGCGTTAAAACGTTTTTTTTTTTATCATTGTAAAGGACTTTTATGTCATTGTTTATGAGCTTAATTAAAATTAAATTAAAATTGAATCTTATTATTAATGTTAAGGGATAACTTTATATTGATAAAGTAATTAAATGTTTAGTAAATTACTTTACCGAATATTGTAAAATGGAGAAGGCATTTCTACAAGATTAAAGGAGGAGAATTAATTTTAATACTGGGCTACATCTACGACGGGAAATTGGTACAAATAAGATCAAAAAACATTCTTCTTGCAATAAAATTAAAGAAAGGTATTAGTTAGGATCAGAATCGAACCATGTGTCTACTTTCGAGATGCAGAATGATAGCGTTTAATCAATATTTGTAATTAAAAGTCGTTAATTTTAACATTTCCGGATTTGTCGTAAGAAAATTGCAGAAGGTTGATGGGTTGCCTATATTCTATTGTACAAATATGTACGAAGATTTAGAAAGAAGTTCGCAAAAACTCCTTAGAGTCGGAGCGGTCAGAGGCGTTTAAATTTAGCTTCAAGATTTTGTCGATGAAATCTCAAAAATGGGTTCGAGTTTGTTAGAGCTATTGACAGAAATCGAGTATTAAAAAATGTCGCAGTCTCGACCCCTATTTTGAAATGGACAAGAGACAGAGTAAATTTTTGATTAAACCAGTCACTGTTTTTCAAAAAAAAAATAATGATATCACGAAAGAGCTATTTCTTTTTTAAATCTCTCACACTGTAAAAGCTACCATACCTTAGTCAATGGGTCTTTGGTTACACATCATTATAGACTTCCAGGCAGACCGGAGATTTAAGAAGTACAGGAGGGACATTTAGAATTTTGGGTTCGAATAGCTATACTTTTTTTTGTTATCGTGTCGTAGCTCTTCACGTGGAATGTCATCAAAAGGGTCACAGTTTTTGGTGGTAGTTTAATACATGGTTACTTACAATGAGTAACAGCATACTCAGAAAAAAATTCAAAGACATTTACCCCTAAATACCACAAGAAATTTGAATTCCTTCCAATTACGTATTGAAATACCACAATATGGTGCATTATTCCTTTAGTGTACCGAGAATCTAGGAGGATTTTGTTGCAAAACTTGATGTTCTCGTTGGATTACACGATTCGTATCAATTCCCATTGTTCCGATAGTGGACACTGTAGGTTAATGATCCATTAGGGGTTTCCTAGTTCAGTTTTGTTCATCGAGTGGTAAACCCCGGCTGTGCCGGGTGCTGTTCCGCAAGGGGATTGTCTCGTATTCCAGCCACCCCTTGCACATAGCTTCGGGGTGTTTGCAATAAATTCTTCGCGGTTTTAATTTGTGGTAACGACGTTCCAGTGAACGATTAAAAAATTTATCGGCGCTCCTTGGGATACAGAGATTGCGGTAAATGAGATTTCGTACTGGCAAAACCGACCCCATCTCTTCCTGTAATCTGCGCGCGAAGTGTAATCAGCGATAAGAAAATTCTTATCAGTTTTAGAGAGTTCTGGTTCGTAATGGCATACGTAAAAGGCTTTGTACTTGTAGTCTCTGCGCATTTGAGGAATTGAGTAGATTTTAAAGTAAAAAGTTTTGCTGTTCTGTAATAATTACATAATTAAAATTACTTCTTGAAATTGATTATCACACCACGACGCATTTCCCATTCATGATGATTAATGATCATGTCGAACTTTTTGTTTGAGTTACAGCATGAGATACATTGTAAACTCGTGATTTAGTGTACTCTATTCGAAGAAGCCACAAAGTGTCAAGCAGCAAGGTAGAGAAGGATAGGATAGGACTACTATCATAATAGGCTCACACACAGCATAGGTGGTTACGTAATCAGCGCGCAGGCCTTGTGTCACGATGGTAACGACAGGACCCGGGTGGGAGTAAACTAATGGACCAAACCTGGGTCAAGTCTGCGCCACTTCTTCTGAAGCTTGGGCCAGGTTGAAAATTTTCTGTTGGCCCAGGTTCAGATCAGGTTTGGAATAATGTCCTGGGGCGAAGACTTGCAAAAAAGACTCGGACAAGATCTAGCAAACCAGTGTTGGGCCATGAAGTCCAGGTATCACTTCTTACAAAATTTTTGCTGTGTTAAATCATGCAGAAGTGAATATGGCGTAGGCAACTTCTAATGACCAAACCTGGTAAAAACTCACCGAATCTAGTTGAATATAGTACTACAGATGGCATCCGGAGGCCATCTGTAGATGCCAACCACAATTAAGGCTAAACACTAACCGTGATCCTTCAGTACAAGGACATCAATTTCTTATAAAGGCAGCTATCAGCTCAAATACCGAAGTAAACATAGTATTATACTGAATAGACTGAAGGCAATGTTGATTAGCAAAGGCTTGGTTCAGTCTAGGCATTTACAGCTGGTTCGGACTGAAACCAATGTTAATTGACCAAGACTTGGGCCAGGTTAGGTATTTAGAACGGGCTCAGACTTAAACCAAAGTTTATTAAGCAAAGTATAGGCATCCATATTTGGCCCAAACTGAAACTAGGGTTAATCAACTAAGGCTTGGTGCAATATAGGCACTCACAACTAGCCAAGGTCAACAGACCAAGGCTTGGTTCAGGCTTGGTATTTACAACTGGCCCAAATTTAAACCAAAGTTAACTGACCAAGCCTTGATGCAGTCTATGCATTTACAACTGGATCAGACTTATACCAAAGTTGATTGAGCAAAGCTTGGCCTGTCAAAACAGGGCCGAGTTTGGCTCATTGTTTAATATTGACAGCTTCTACCCGGGGAACTTGTTACACAATAGAGAGTAGAGTTTCATAACATAGGCTTTTATGGCAGGAATCCATAGTAAAACCACGGTTTGGGCTTTTAGGTGCACAAGAACTATTTTGTTTAAACGTTTCGTCAGAAATATTCAATGGACCTGTGTTGGTGAGAGCAAAGATTATACCTCGAAGTCTCGACAGCGACTGACAGTAGAGTGATATTAAAATTTTGATTTGTTCTGTTTGACTTATCTGAGCTTTGTACTTAATAAAAGCAAGAATATTAAAAAAAAATCTTATCCTGACAAATCAGAAGTGAAATGTAAAAAACCTTTACCAGCACAATAACGTACATACAGCCTAATGTAACCTAACCTATCTTTCCTTCTCTCGTAACATAACAAATAGTTGTCACTGAATTTTGCTGGCATTTATTTACACTCTGTGTTTGTTTTGAGAGATAATGAAACAGATTTATTGTAAATCGAGACTATGAAATTAATTACAACGAATCAATACATTATTATGGCGTTCTTTTCTAAAAAGGGAAATTATATGTTTGGATTTTGTTTTGCTTTAAACTAATACATACTAGATAGTGCATTGGTTATAAACGTCATTACTAATTAAATATCGTTATTTAATGCTTACATTTTGTTTACTTTCACCTCATATACAAATAATAATTTTAATTAGAAATTGAAATTGTAATAGTGATAGGGTTTAATTAAAATGTGCATTTCGATTGAATTTAATTTAATTTTGTTCATCGATGTCTCAGTAATTTGCTCAACTCGTTGATAATTTTCAATAAAAGATAAAAGGGACAAAACTCTATAAATAAATTAAATAGCAAATTCAAAGAAACATTTCTTTTTTCTGAAAGCATTTCTTCGAACACATGCAAGAATTTAATGGTGTTGAAAATTAGAAAATGAAATTGAAATTATCTGAGTGCAACTTCTCCTCATGAGTAAGAACAGTTTAGATTTGGTCTCAAAATTTTGCCGACGAAAAATCCACAAGGAGTTGGAATTGGTAGTTAAAGCGTCTTTAGAAGTTCGCTAAAACAAAAGGATCTTTAGTAGAAGTGGCTGTGAATAGAAAAAAATGTCGTAGTTAATAAAATTGGTTTTCTTTCCCGAGACGACACGGTGAGTTAATGGCAATGAGCAGTTTTTGTGTCTAAAATTGAGTTAGGAAACTTTAATCGAAACATTTGAGTAGTAAGACGGTATAAAGTCCCAGAGTTGTCGGTTTTATGATTTTAAAAACGCAAAAAATTGTTTCATCTCGGTCATCTCTCGCCGGAATTATTCCATGTTAGATTATCATGAACGTGAAAGAAGTTTTCTCAGTTTTGAAGAAAAAGTTCCGCCGCGGAACAGGTTTCGTTGAAAGTTTGTTTCATGGTGAGATGTCTTATGAAAACGAACGGCTCTGCTACTTCTAGTAAAGTGAAAAGTTTTAAAATGGCACACAAATACATATTTACAGGGCGCTGCACAAATTAGTGGCGAAAATTTAAGGAGCAGGTGCACACACATACTTACAAGAACGAAATAAGTTTTCAACACTCGTGTTCTCCTTTGTTACAGTACGTAAATATATTGAACAACAGTCGACGCTTTTCAAAAGCAGATAAATTTCAACAAATGCTTTTTTTAACGTTTTTTCTACTTTTTTTTTGTTAATATCATCCAGTTGGAATTTCAAAAAGACTTTGTAGACATCGCTTATTTTCTGTAGACGGCTACCCCTTCCTGTGCGTTAGATGCGCAATGACAAATTTTTAAGTACGGTACGTTTGTATACACTTGCCTTCTTTTTCTGGCCGAATGCTCGCTCTCTCTTTATACGCAGGTCATAGCAAACGTCACCCGCCTACAGAAAACAAATAAAGTGTAGGTTCCTTAATTTTCTACAACTCGAAGTAACGCATGCCAATGTTATTTCTTGAGACATCTGTACGTAAAGATCCAAGGAGAGGCTTTAAAATAAAAATGGCACAAGATGTGTGACGTAAATAAATAAACTTCAAATATGGGGATTGCTTTTAAGGGGCAAATGATATATTAAAAAAATTACATAACAAAATAAAGGGTCTCGAATATGATTTTGTATAAATCATGGGATGGTCTAGAAAGCCCTATCGGTCTTCTGCTTTTCTGCTTTAACCTGACACTATTTCATGAAATACCCTGTACAAGTAGGCAAAATTCCAGTTCGCTGCTCTTGGACTTCTATCAACTCGTAATTATGTATCATATATTTGGACAGTAATAAAGGACTTACGGGGCAGTAAATCAATTGTACAAGGTGAGCTATAGGAACAGAATATTGGACTTGATTTGTGAATGGATAGGTAGGTAGGCACTGTCTGCTGATTCTGTTGATTTATACGAACAGAACATAAGAGGCAGACATATATAGGTGGGTACACCTCATACTGCGATAATATACATTAAATATGTCATACATACATATACTTATGATAAATATCCATAGAGCAGAATTGCGTATGATCGAAGTTAGTTTAGGAGCAAGCAGTTTCCAGTAAAGGCACTAGTGAAGCTTGGCACAAAAAAAAAATTAAACAGAAAAACAAAAAAATTAACGAAAACTCTTAAATGAAATGTACATAAAAAGGAATTAATAATATAACCTCTTGTATGAGGTGTGGTGTATTCTATATGATACTACAATCGACAAATAAGTTGGAATGCTGCATGTAAGATCAGTGTGATTTAGCTGACTTCAACTCTCAATGTTTGGATTAATTCAGACGACTATGGAGTGACAAATAATAATTAATGTTTAATTTACCCACTTAGTTGTATGGCATGGATTCAAAATTAGTTACTTTGTTTTAGGAGTTAGTAATTAAAACAAAAAAGTTTTTATTTTTTTTTTCGCTTTTCAGTTCTTTTTGCAGGTTTAATTTTTTTGTCAAAGTTTTAATCGGAACTCCAGCCGAAAGTTATTATTATTTTGGACAGTTATCGTGGGCTTCATATTCTCAGCGAACTCAAATGGCAAAACTCTAATGTTTGCATTGTTGAAAAAGTGTTAAAATGATTGTATTCGACGTAAACAAGATCGTTTACAAAGGTAACCAGGTAACAATGGCGGTTTCGCTATGTGCCTTCACAAACAATAGTTTATTAGGTTTACAACACCAAATCGAATAACCGCTCTCAGTGTTGATGTTGCAATTCGAGAACAAGCGGCTGTAAATTTTGATGGGTTTCACGTGGCTGTAAGAGTGTGTTGTCAAGTTGTTGTATATGTCTGGATGTGTGTAAGTACCTACGTTATTATTATATAAAACAACACCATCGTACGTGAATCCATTAAGCTACGTAGCTATCTGTCGAAGACAAAACGTTTTAGCTTTTAAACGCGACTATCGATTTCTTCGTAATGGCACGCATGTGTGTGTATGTTTGTGCGAAATATGTGACCTCTTTACTTTTGGGGTTAATTGGAATGATGATAAGAAAATGATTGAGGTCGGAAAAAAGAAAGACCGATGAAAAAATGGGTTTCGTTTAGAAATAACGTTTGAGCTTTCGTCTTTCGTTAAATAATGTTTTAAATGAAGGGAAGTCCACTTTGGAGCTATATATTGACCCAAATCGAAAAATAATCATTAAGAAGTTACAATGTGTGACCAGATTAAGATCAGAAATGAAACAATTTATTTTTTATCAAAAAAAGGGTTGACCTAATACTTCCATTACTTCGCCATTGTAATGGGTTAAACTAAAGTAATCCGCATTATCGTTTCGGTTTTCATTCCGATTGTCGTGTCTGCCTTTTTCTCCTTGTCCATGTCTAAATGAGTACATGTGTGCTTGTGTGTGCTGCTCGAATTATAGACTATCTCCGAAATCGTTATGTTCGGCACGTTCATCCAGAGCTTTGCCAACCGAATCAATTGAAAATATGTGTACACTCCTTCGACTACATCGTCGTCTTCCCTCCCCATGGCGCAGCATACGGCCGTCGTGGAATTGATTGTTGGAAGACGAGAAGAAATCTTTTCGGTATACGCAGGTATAAACGAAACAGTGGCGCTGATTGAACGAATGTAGTGATTGATTAGGGAAACCGCGAGAAGGTTAATCAATGGGAAGACTTAAAGTGTCGGATCGATTTGTACTTAACAGTTGTTTTTTTGAGAAATCAAATGATCCAGGATAATTCAACCTGTCTACGAAAGACAAGGTTGATTTTAAAAAAAAGGAACAAGTATTAAACTTGGAGATGTAATGTTTCCGTTTCGTCATCAGCTGCGGATGACATCTTCAGTGGCTAGCTTAGTTAGTTGCGTGATCGAAGTACTCTCCTCGGCGTTCCGTTAGCAATTGAGAACCGCATGCGGGTAGCGGTGTTATTTATATCCGCAACTTGTCGAACAGAGCGACCAATAAGGGAACGTGGTCAACCTCGCGGATATAAATAACACCGCATCACGCATGCGATTCTCACACTTGCTAACGGAACGCCTAGGAGAGTACTTCGATCATGCAACTAACTAAGCTAGCCACTGAAGATGTCATCAGCAGCTGATGACGAAACGGAAACATTAGATCTCCAAGTTTAATACTTGTTCATTTTTTTAAAATCCGAACTTAAAATATTGGCAAATAACGTTCTGTTCTAAAAGTATCTGGATGACACTGTTTAATCAAAAATTTTAATTACAAGTCGCCAATTTTGGCAATTCTTCCTACATTTTCAATATTTTCATGCATAGAGACTAAGCAGCGCTATTTTTAAAACTTCAGGTTCATGATACGTTTTGTATTTATATGGCTGGATAAATAAATAGATAAATTCAATAACTAATAGCAAACCGTTAAATGTTATTAAATTTTTTAGTAATATTATTTAAATAATAACCATATTTTTTAAGAAGTTCTCCAACGACTCTATTTTTCTTTGCCTCTTCGATAGCCACTCCAGCGGCTCTGTCCTTCTGGTTCATTTTGAGGACATCATGATTTGGATACAAATTTTCACTTCTGCACTTAATAATGGTTCCTACCAATCATTTTTTGTAAAACTTTGAATTTTAATTTTAGTTTAAAAAACCACTTTGTCTAGTCATTAATGCTGAATCCTTCTTTGCCTCTAGTTGGTCATTTAGATAATATTATATTATTTTTGTTATGTTATGGTATATAATTATACATAATTATAGACAGAACTTATTATGGAATAGAAGAAGAAACAAATAATTGAGTGATTACAATTATACTAAAATCAGCTTCGATTAGAATTTCTTAAATGTCATGCATAATTGGCAAGGGTTGTGCAACAGGAACAAACAATTAAGTTATAATTAAAGGAGCCAGGAAATGTTTATGATTAAAATTTATTAAATGCTATGCACCCCCGTCCAAATTTGAACTGGCTCTCGTAGTCGTATTTAAAGCACCAACGATTTTTGTGAAATTACCTCCAACACTTTAGGGAACTTTTCAGGATGTATCAAATAGCAAACATGATCAAAAACAATAAACTGAAAAAGTGATGTAAATGGACTACTCGTAATATAGGGTGGTGTATTAAAAAAATTATACTTTGAACTCTATGTATGTGATAGAAACAATATTTGAAAATTTCAATGTGTATTAAAGTTTGGTTATTTAATTAAGTTTCAGAACCGAAAACATCAGTAATTTGCGATTCGAGTTAATTAATTTAAGTACGCCACCGGAGAAAACTCAAATAAACTTTCCTCAAATGTTTTACATTTAACATAGTTATTATTAAAACACGAAAATTCGCCGGAATGTGTATCCGAATTGCAGTCGTCTCCTTTGATTGAATCTTTATAAACCGACCTTTTATGCCCCGGAATCGAAACATGACCTGAATAAACCGAGTGGTGACTTAAAAAAAAACAGCCCTCTACATGTCTTAGTTTTCGTCGTCATTTTTAATCGAGTTCTCTTGTTTTTGTAAAAGTTAATTAATTTCTAAAACATATGCAAAGGGTGATATAAAAATATAATAAGATATTAGAATATTTATAATCAAAATGCCAAAATTTCCCCACGATAACAATAATAGATTTCTAATGACAATATCGTGTGAAGCAGCGAATTAGATGGCGCCAAATGGGTCAATTAGGCGTTTTCATTCGTTGTATTTTTGTTCACATTTCCAAATGGGAATACAAGTTCTAATTAAACACGCATTAGCGGTTTTAAATCGAATCAGCTGTGAACTTTGATACTTTAATCACCAAAACCAACAGTTCGCAAATTAGCAATGCAAATCTTTCATTCGCACGATCTAATGCTACAAAAATAGACCTTTTGACGTCGACACATCTTCAAATTCAGTAATCCATTTCAACGTCACATTTTTAAGAGAGATTTTTTTCCATTTTTGTGTTTTAGTGTCGTGTTATTAAATTGAGTAAAAAAAATTGTCAATAATTCTACCTAGTATCTACCAGACGCTAAATATTGTTGGGAATTTACTAGTCTAATCTTTATTTAACACTCTACATACACCACTATAACTTTAAACATTTTACTTAGTACAAGTAAAATTCTAATTATTCACTTGGCCACTATTTATCACCTTCTGATCGCCATCCCACTACTCATTCTCTACGATCTCGAAGGCTGCTTAGATAGATTAGATAGTCGTTCTGGATCCTTCGAGAATGTTGTTTCCAGGCCGGCCTACGCTGTTCTCGCTTGGTAATGCGCCATGAGCCGATCTTCGATTGCTACATGTATAATGGGTTGCCTATATTCTATGCTGATCTCCGCTTAAACGTGGAAATATTATCCATCGTCTTGATTATCCTACAGTACGAACCCTTAATTTGACCTTTAAGAATGCATCATAACCCTCTTCATCATTGTTACGGCCAACATTGTTATTAATATCGTAATCATGGTGTCAATATACTTATATTCTTTTGATAATAATTAGTGATAAACGTAAAGTTATTTGAGTCTAGGTGATGAAAATATTTACATTTGTTATTTAATGTACCTTTTAAAAGATAAACCATTGATTACTCTTATTATAATCTTTATCAAAACCATTACTACTATTATTATCAACATCATTCTTGTTATGGTTTGCTATCATTATCAATACCTATGTAACAGTTTATATACCATGACCATTACAGAGAAATCGTTACCGTTATGGATTTTGATTGTTGGCTTTTCTTACCAACAATTGATCTGATAAAGATAGCAGACTGAGTTTTGGGCAATTAGTCTGATTTGTGAACGCGTTGATGAAATTGCCTTTGACCTCTTGAGAAGTTGGTTTCAGTGGCGCAAGAATCGAAGTGGTTGCCACGTTGCCAGCGTAAGATAGAGAGTGGGTATCTGATCTGAAAGCGAAACACGCATTTTCCTTTGAATTATAGAACTTATTTGTAGTCGTAGGAGCAGAGAATGTTATCACCGAGTCGTCGTATATTTCAAAGAGATGTAGTGGCATTTCACGTGAAATTTATGATGCGAATTTTTTGTATTTATCGGAATCCTCTCCGCTCAACGAATTTCTACCACTTATTTTTCCGTTTGAAACGAAATCACTACAATGAAGTAAACACTTTATTATGCAGCTAGCGACAATATATTTATGGACTTTATAGAACACTACCCAATTCATAAATCATACTTTAAATTTTGAACTTCTTTTTTTCAAATGAGTAATAAATAAAATTGTTTAAGTTAGGTATAAGTTCATCCTTGTTGTATCAAAATGTGTACTGGATTTTTAAATTTTACTTATAAAAAAACTTTTTTGACATTCACCTGACATCAAACGTACGCAAAGTTTCATAATGGGAGCTTAGTAGGTTCATGAGTGAAGCGTCTGCACAATAAACTTTGATTTGCATTCTAATTCAACATTATCCATTTCGTATACTCAGCAGCATGTTTGAAACGTTTCATACTTTTGACAACAGCAATAAGGAGGAAGGAGGTTTTGAAATGTGACAGAATGAGATAGGGATGTGATACGTTAGGCAGTTAGTAAGGAACTTCTCTCCCTTTACCTTCTTCAGTAGAGTCAATATTGACTGAAAATTGAAACTCGGCTCTGCCATTGAAGGAACATTAACAGCAACTACTGTCTTTCTCGCTGTCTCTCTCCTTGTCTTTTTCCTTTGGTTTGAGTTTAATATTAAACCGGGAATCTTAGATTTCGTTTATCGTGGAATAAGGCAAACTCGAAATCTGAAAGATTAAACCAAATTCCTGATTTCGTTTGGCAAGGGAACCGAGATTGAAAGGGGACTCTTTCAGTGCAAAGCCCCATTTAATTGGCTCATTGGTAACAAAACTATCGTTATTTGTAACGATGTAAAGTTGTACAAATAACATTTCTATCTGAAGATTCGAGTTTAAAATAGAAAATTACGCCTCGGAGACTGATGATGACATCAATAGTTTTCTTTTTATAGGCCGGAAGATTTAGACTTTCTAACGAAAATGTAGTGAGGATTTTAGGATTTATGTGAAGTATGCTTTCTTTTTCAATACCCACCGCAGAATGTGAAAGCCTCAGCGAGCAGAGAAAACAATTTTCCTTTAGTAACCCTTTTTAATTATTAATGCCATTCGAAATATCCTAATGAAATGCAATTAAAAAAATTAGTGAAATAATTTTTTTTTCCAGATCCTCTGGAGGTTACCGTAGAGTATTCAAGCGACTATTTGAAGGTGAGTAAAACTTTCAGAAGTCTCATCAGCTCAAATTTTGTGATTCTGCCGGGAAGTTTTTCTCTCACAAATTTCTAAGTTTTCGATGTAGTTATCTTTTCTTTTTTTCCTGTACGAATAATTCTGTAAGGGACCAATTTTGAAAAATTTACGCAAAATTCAAATTATGGAGATGTTCGATTTAAAACTGAATAAATAAACAAATGACCCACGAAAATGTGTACCTATGGTGCCTATAAAAAACGCTAATTGTGTGGGTTATTGGTTGGTATCAGGTTACGTTAGGTTAGGTATCTCTACTAGTCCCTTTCTTGAACATTGTATATGTATATTGCGTTTTTATTCAAATTTTCGAATGACTTCCAAAATACCTAGCTTTTTTTACTGCCTTGCAGAGGCTTTCACCCAAAATGAAAAATGCAACTGTATGTTTAAAATTGATGGGAATTGAAAAGAAGGAACAATTTCTTTGTTTTGTTATTTAGGGGATTAGATTCAAACCTCTGTGACTAAACACTTTTTTTTATTGTTAATGTTGAACATACCTTCTCTATTACTACTACTGCTGCTATTACTTTTTTTATTTCATCTGAGAAAATTTTGACCTTATTTGTCTTTTTAAAAGTTTTAATAACTATGCATTTAAGTACTTTTACGTAACTTCAAAATGAAATTTCAATTTATTTTAGAAGGCAAGATTCTCTTTCTGGTTAATTTTGTATGAAATGAGGCCGCATTTTAATAAGAAGCAGACAAGAAGGTTTTAATTAAAATGTCATAAACAGTTCAAAAGTTTCAAACAGTAATAATATCATTGTTATTTAGATTTATTTATAGTGGGGATTCCCTGTAGGAAAAGCAAGAAATTTTTAAAAGTCTACTTAAGATTGCTATTTCCAAATTTTGGTTCTTAGTGCTCGAAAGTATAAGTAATAATTAGTTATATTTCAATTATAACTATGTATTGTAAATCTCATAATTCTTTTAATCCACGTAAATACTGTCACGAATTTTTTAATTTAAATGAACAACTAGAATTTAACATTATAGTTACAGAACATAAATCAATAACTTATGACATTGTCTATATGACAATTATTTATATTATACGCTTATTTGTATTACTATACTAAACTGAAATGCAGTCACATCTCGTCTGTATTTATATTGTCTCCTTTTGTATCTCGAATATTCCAGAAAACTCTAGTTAAGTCTCGAGTATTGTTCCAAGTTTCACGAAGTGCCTGCTTTTAATTTATGGCTCCGATTACGCGTATTTGCCCTGCAGGCGCGACGTTCCGCGAACCGGTCTAAGGGCCTCCAGCCGCCAATATCGATCGCCCGCGGCTTCCGTTCGCAACAAAACTTTCAATCGCGCATACATAGATGCAAAAGTGAGTCGAGGGAAAGATCACATCGTGTTTAGAAGAAAAAGTTCATACATCAGATGTCATTTAACTCTACAAAGCCGAACTCTTCAAACATTAACTGTACAAACCCTATCTCTTGATCTTAAAGTATAACTTATCTGTTTTTCGGCGACCACCTCCATGAATTTATGATAAAATATTAACTGGTCTTTAATATTATGTCTCTTGCTTTACTTTTGGCCAAGATAATGTAGGGTTTATACAGTTAGAGCTTGTATAGTTTGGTGATTGTACCTAAACGTATATAAAAAAGCAGTTCATAACAATAGGTATTTTTTTTTGGAAAATGAAAATATTTATGAACGGGAGAGCGCCGATGTTATTGCTTATAGTTGCGTTATTCTCGTATCTTGCTCCTTATCATATTTTAACTAACGGAAAGTTGGATGAAGTTGAGTATATACTTGGCAGTTTAAACCTGTTGATGTAGGGAAATATTTATCCTGAAGAACTCGTGGAGGAGATTAACTCTTTATATAATGGGAACTGGAAGCATATTAAAAGACGTGAAACTTTCGCTAATATCATACTCCGTACCGTCTATCGGAACTTTCGTAGTTCATTTCCAAACGTCCACTAAGACTCAGATAATTAAAAACTTCCATTCGATTTGATGATGCAAGTTCAATGAAAAAAGTTATAAATGCAAAGAAGCCCTTCCTAAGTTATCGACAAAAATATAATTCCAGAAGAAATAATTACTTTTTTAAGGGTTAACATGGGAATGAACAAGAAATAGAGAGCAACACGTGTTTTTGAAAGCCAGCTTATTGAAGTTCAAAGTTTTATGTACCTAAAGTTTAAATATTTAAAAAATATTTAAAAATAATAATAATAATATTTAAAAAAGTACATCGTAATTAAATTGATAGCAATTACATCAAACTGTTGCATACAGGTGGTTTTGAATGGTCGCTATACTGTCAGAAATGCCCATGGCACCTCGATGAGAACTAACAAGCTAAAAATCGTGATCCTGCTCTGGTAGCTTCGACAGAATACTGACCAAGAACATAATTTGTTCTGTAACTTTATAATATAACTTGAAAGTGTATCATATTCTTTGAGTTTAATCGACGACACTGTATTCCATTTGCAGGCTACATAAATTAATTATTATTACATACTGTTTTGTGTCTTGATTTAATTTCTAGATTTCTGAGCAGATTAATTTGGAATTCGTGCTAAATTGTGTTCAGCATCGATAAATAATTATATATCTACGATAATTATATTAGATGGTTGGGGTTCTCAGTCGATTATTATTGGTGTTTGTACGTGAAAAGCATGGAAATATCTTTTAAGTCATATTGCTAATTAGGGGGATTACTAAAGTGTACGGATATACAGAAATACCGGAAAAGACATACAACATTAGAATAAATAAAAATTCTATTTGTAGAAATCTAAAAGTAACATTTACATTTCTTATGTAGGCACTGCTTATTATAGAATAACTTCATGATAGATTCACAGGGTGTTCCATTAAAAAAAAAAATAGTATTAAAAACATAGTAATTTTCACTCGTATCTCAAAAATTAAGAGAGGTATGCTTCCTTCAAATATAAGAGAGTAACCCTGCAATACAATTGAAATTGGGTAATTGTGTCTGGTATACACCCATTCAATTTTCTTAAAAATACAGTAATTTGTAAAGTTCGTCATGATAAAAAAATACACACATACACCCACATACACACCCTATCGTAACCTTTTCTAACGCCTGTATTCCTGAAAGACTTTTAGAATAATCGGATTCAAAGTTTAAACAAACAAGCTGTATCACCTACAGATAAGGTCATCAAAATAGTCCTTGTCTAATAAGCAAATAACAAACATTACATTGTAGCGAACACGAGCATGCTTGTGTGCGATCGGGTACACTTGTATGTGTTGCGGGCTGGCGGCTCAACTTGTCGCGGGCGGTTTTCGGCAGTGTATGCGTGTGTTTGTAGGCGTGTATCTCGTACCTGCCTTCCAAGAAATTAATTAAGCGGTTCGCCGAAAATGTAAACAATCTTTCGAATATACCAGACTTTTTCCTGACTGTTCTATGATGCTACAAAAGTGACAGAGACGTTCGCCGAGTAGTTAGTAATAAATTGACAGTGACAGTGGTAATAACAGAAATAAATGGACAGTAGTGAGAATACAGATAAATAGAAAAGTGCACATAAGTGAATAGTAAGTATACTAAGTGTATATAAATTGTTGTTCCTGTAGTTTAGTCTTGTAAATAAATTTTTAATAAATCTACGATAACCACAACATGGTCACAATTACTAATGATGTTTGTTATCTCGTTCGCACATACATTCATTAAAACAATTAGTACTATACTTTTTTGGTTTTTTAGAAACTCAAAAACACCTTGAAAATTCATTATTGTTCCCAACATATACTATATTTTCAAGAAAATCGATTCAGTATAACCCAGATTGCATAATTACCAAAAAAACTGGGACATTTTGTATTGTACAGTTAAAATCGAGATGAAGGTTTATCTATGTTTCTTTAGAGCACGTTAAAAATCGCTTCATTGTATTCTTGTAAATGGTCCGGGATTAATATTAGTTTGAGTTTGATAAAAGTTATAAATGGAGTCTGAGCAAACAGAACTAAGCGAAATAATACGTCGGATAAATCATCTCTTCGCTTGCTAGACGTTAACGTTTATATTGGTGCCGTTATTGTAAAATGATGTATTCAGGAAACCGATTCTAAATCGTTTAGACTGCTACAACTGTGTACCTGAATAGAAAATTCTTTTGATACATCTTCCTACTAACGGAGATATATTTTAGCATTGGATAATTAATTTGGTATTAAAAAATCAATTGTCTGACTTCAGTTGATTAATGTTTAATTAGGAAGCGTTCAAATGTTAGAAACAAAAGAAGAGTTTCCTTGAAGTTAAGGCAAATTTTCATGAAAACTTTGTTGATAGTCGGAACGTCCAAAAAATAATGTAGGATATACGATAAATCTATAACTGTAATAAACGAAAATAGGAGAGGGGATAATATACGATAATAGACGCCAAAGAGGACAATGGTTAAATGCAGATCGAACGTCTGGTCACATACCGAAACAACCTCAATAAAAGATAAGTGTGTGTGTCAGTTCTCACACGCGATTGGAGTTTACTCCATGAGAACCTCTATGTTTTTATTTTAAATCGATAGACAATATTTATTTATGATATTGTAATGAGCGTATGTGTGCGAGAGCGGGCAGTGTAGCGAGCGTATATGTGTTCGAGAGCGAGCAGCGCGGCGAGCGTGTGTGTGTGCGATAGCGGCGACGAGAACCGACAGCAGATAAGCGGAGCTCAAAGAACGCCGACGTCGGTCGGCGCTTTGATGACGATAAACAAGGCCATAAATTAGACGAACACAATGGGCACTCCAGTAAAGTCTAGTATGTCATTCTGGAAGTTTCTGGATTGTTCCTAATCAGTATAAATACCTGTTGACGTGGCCAGTAGTCAGTCAGTTCACAGTGAGCTTCCGAACAAGTAATATAAATAGCGAACTACGATATACCGAGTGATATAAATACGCATTTTCCTTGTGATATAAATAAGTCGTTGAATTATTATTAGTGTTTAAGTATTCTGTTAGTGTTTAAGTGTTAAATAAATAGTTGTAAAATAAATATCCGTTAAATAAATAAGTTCTACTAGAAAAGTAGTTACAATATATATTTTATATAATTCGTTAAAATAAAAATCTAATAAAAAACGGACATTGTAAATTATTCTAAAAGATGATAATATGATAAGCAAGTTAAATTGAAGCTGTAGGATTTTTCACGTAAGAAGAGTCTTGGCGTCACGCCCCCGCTGACTCACTCTGGTAACCGGACAGACCTAACTGCTAGCGCGTTTCCCCTTCTTTCTGCATTCAGTATAAGATTGGTGGGGAAAGCATATGGAAGTGGCAGCCGGTAGTTTCGTTACGCTTACTTCCGTTACGTTCACTCGATTTTGCTACCTTCTTTATATTCATTCTTAAAGAGTAAACTCCAAACAAGTATTGGTCACTGTTACTGTGGGGAAAAACGACAAATTTAATGATGTAGTGCCCAAAAATTGACAACAAGCATAAAAAATTGCAGCTGGCAGTAGTGAACAGGAAAGGACATACCCTGTTACATGATGATGCCGCTCGTGCTGTTTCAGTTGAGATGGTATAGAAATGGAAGGAGTATGGTTACTGGAGTTTACACAATTTGATGAGAGGAGAACTACATAATAATGATTCGGACATTAACAAAGCGTTTGTAGCTTGTTTGTAGTTAAAAATGAGTGAGCAGAACGTTCGTTGTCTATCAGTAATGTACCAATAGTGTCAAACGTAAGTCCTGATTTTGAGTTTTTCAATTCTCAACATCGCACCATAGGCAGTTCCGATAGAATATAGTGTGACTACTCTTAACAAGTGGATTAATAAATAACAACAGGCGCTGCCACCTGTAGTAACTTGCTATTAATTGTTTTAGGTCATTAATTTTCAACAAACCATTTTCGATTTGAGTGGATTATGAGTGGGTTTATTCCAATAAGTACAAATTTAAAACTTATTTCCTGTGGAGGTTTATTGAAATACGAGTGGTTTTGGGTTTAAAATTCAGTGATACATTAGAAAAATTAAATCCGAAAGGGGGAAATAGGTAGGTCAAAACAGTTTGACTTCCAGTCAGTGTTTATTCTCTGGTATTAATTAAAGTTACTTTTAACGCTCCTTTTTTGTGTACTACGTCAGATAGAACAATACTTACCGCAGATAAGAACTGACTACATGTCATGGTGTCTACCTTATCTGAAGCTTTTTTATCTCTTTTAAGCTTGTCAGCAGGAGTAGAACATGGCGGTTTCACTTCAAAAGAGAATATTGAAGTTTTTTATGTAGTTGAGCTTTTTTTTAAGTATTCGAGATTTTACGTTAAACTTCATCAGGTGTATGAAAAGCAACGAAAAATGGGACGATAAAAGACGAGGACATGTTTGTTTGTTTTTGGTAGACGGTCAAAATAACCTTTGTTGGTTGGTTAGGATGCTAGGAAGTGCTTCCTTCCCAGCATTTTCCGCAGTTTAACATTTTTATGGCGTCCAAACGCAGGTAGCATGATTGGAATTTAAAGCAGGCCGACGTGAAATTTACCAGACAAATTATGCTGAAAACGATAGGGCACGAAGCCGGTTTTTGTGTGGATAACGACAAAAAGAACGTTAAAATTGAGCGGTTAAACACTTAACATGTTGGATGACGACATGACGGGACGTGTGCCCTACCGAGCAGATGGGGTGGATGGTTTGGTGTTAAGGAAGGGAAAGGGGGACATTTTGCCCTTTCGCACGAAATGTTGCATGAATTTAACATGAGACAGGGGGATAGGTAACAGTAGTTATCGTTTATTTTGCTAAATCGTTCTCTTCGATTTACACACTTCGTGGCCAATTGACATCGTTCGGCTCTTTCCTCGTTTGTTTTAACGACCGCCCGCTGGCGATGTTCAAAATGCAAAATCATCGGAATTCAATTGAAGAGCATCGAATATGAATGTGTCGAGTTTGAGAGGAGACGCTACATTCAAAATTGAGTTTTCATACGGCTCGTATGGTACAATAGTAATGTAGTACTGACGTCTCAATCGCGTATGTCAAAGGTTCTGTCTGACATCTCTGACATTTCACCAGAAAATATTTAAGAAACGTAAAAGCTGATATTTCATGGCCAACTAGGAGGTACCACTAACTAAGGTCACCCATGACTGGGGTCCACAGGGGAAAGCTTCATGTTAATAATCTTTTCCACATTACCTCTACACTACATGCTAACTTTTTGAAAGTAAACTTGATTTCGAGATTCACATCTCCTCTCGGCACTTCATCAGATGTTTCTTTCGGTCAATAAAACTGCATTTCTCTGTGCAACGTTCGGATACTTCTGTAAATATAAGCTTGCGGTGTGCTCACTCTCAAAAGTAAGTTTGAATAGGTTTAGAGCTTTTGCTCTAGCCAGTCGTTGGAATGATATGTATGTATGACGTCCACATCGTACACAGGTGCATGATGAATGAAGAGAACGCGACGAAACAGGTCGGGGTGTGCAACTCTGCATTCTAAATGTCTCGAGAGATATTCACGTGATGCTTGCTGTACATTAAAGAAAAATCATGCCAGATGATATGTAGTGTCAAGAAGTATCAAAAGTATTATTTTCTCCTTTTATTTTGAGGCTGATAATGTTAAAGCAGAGCCTTGTGGTGAACCTCCTTTTTCAAATTCCTACTAGAATTGTATTATTAGTTAACGTGGCTTGTGATTGGATTCATGACCAGTCAAATTTGCATTTTGAGAGACTAAAATAATGTTAGACATTGAGTGAGGGGTGTTTAGTCATCAAAAGCAAAGTCTTCGTAAGATAAATCTTTCAGTTTGCTACAAATCCACTTCACCTATCAAAGTAGTCACTGTTTGTTTCTAAGCAATCTTCGTACCACTGCACCAAAATATTTCACCCCTTGACATAGCGGTTTTCCGCCTGGGAATTGAACGAGTTCACAGTAGCAATCTCCAGGTCCTCGGGGTTCTCAAAGCATTGTTCAGCAAATTACTGTTGGAAGTGTCACCTACTAGGTGCAAGGTCGCACCTGCAAGGTGGTTCAAAGGTCCCTAACAAAGGTTCATAATTTTCGTTGGCAACTTTTAGACTACCCAGCTTTCAGTCTCAGCTTACTTTTTCCACTTTGAAAATTGATTTCCTGGACAACGACGAATACCTCAGAACTGCCACTGTGAACTGGTTCCCAGGAAGAAGACTTCCATGCCGAAGGGTTAAATAAACTGCTGAAGCGGTTCGAATAAGGGCAATAGGTGTGTAGATAATAAGAAATTTTTCTAACAAGGGGTTTGATTTTAATTCCTAAACGACGCTTACTTTAAAAATCTGTTTTGTACATTTTTTGAAGGAGTAACCGTTGAAAATAACAGATTTTAGTGAGATACCAAATAAAGCTAAAAAAGATTGCAATTTTTTGGCTCAACGTTCAATGAATTGTGTTTGGCTGGAACGTTCAAGCTCTTGAAGAGCCAAAAGTAAATCGCATGTGAATTTTGGGTATTCGCCAAAGAATACTACGACAATAAAATTATCATCATTACTGTTATGGCATAATCGAAATGGATTGGTATTTAGTAGCGAAAAGTGCATAACGTCGTAAAAGTGAGTAGTAGCAAGTATATTAAAGAGCTAGCTGGAGCGGGATTGAAATGCTCAAAACACTTTGGGAAGATGCGAATGCCAACTTATGAAACAAAGCGCTGTTTGCACAAACTTACGTATATGTATATGCAAATAAAGAACGTCCTCTGTCGTTGCACATTGTTCCCTTCTTTACTTAGCAAATAACTTTGTTTTCAAAGATATATCTTAGGAAACATTTTTGAATAAAATCAGTTAATTAATTTTACGTTTTACTGAGTCAACAGTTGCTCCTACAGGTTACGTTGCAAATCATGGAGTACCTTGTGTGGTTCCATGCCCAAACCTCTATTGTTACACCAAGTGTATGACATATGTTTGATAACAAACTTCAAGAAATGGCTTTTATTTACTTTTGGCACATTACACTATATTTTAACTAACAGCATAAAATAAACAAAAATGAAATAATTAATGGTTTCACAAAGTCCCTGAACGAAGCCGGCAGTCGCGATCACTATAATATGGCTGCGAAATCACATCGAAGTGGCAGCACAAGTTCCGTTCCGCTTGCTTCCGTTACGTTCACTCGATTTTACTACCTATATTTTTCATAGTCCTGGATTGATATTGATTCTTAAGGAATAAACTCCAAAAACTTCGACTCATTACTTCCTCCATAAGCCTCAACATAGTGTTAAATAATGTTTGGTATTCATCTGGAGTTAAATTGTTCCAAATGTCTTGGACACGACCTCGAAATTCTGGAATGGTTCTTGAGGGTTGTCATTGGAACTTCTTTTTTGATATGCTATGATGATGTATAAAAGAGCCAACTTAAAGTTAAATGTATCCAAAAATGTTTCCAAGTATTCCTTGATAACATGGAAGGAGGCCAAAAATAGCATGGTTTCAAATGTCTGTTTTGATATGCCATAAACTCATAACCTGATATCCGAATGGTTGAACCAACTTCACTGAGACAGAACTCGTATAAAAAGAATGAGCAAATGAGAATGGAAATTGATTAACAACTTATTACTCTATTTCTACTCTTTAATCATCTCGTTTGTTCAGGTGTATAGAAGGTATCTATAGTATTCTCACAAGTCATTGTTTTTTTAAGGAGAGGTATATTCGAAGTGATTTTTTTTCTCTTAAACAGGAATGGATGTGATTTAGTGGTAGTTTTACAATACAGAGTGGGTAATCAAGCATGAATCGATTCCATGGTGGCCGCGAGCTCCTTCTACCGTAAAGGGCAACCGAGTGCGATGAAGCATCACGCTCACATACATATATATACACAGACAAAGCCTCACGAGGTCTGAACATCAATTTGCATCTTCCGCAGCTACCATGCAAGGGTATTCCGCCATGAGTTATTGCAGTTTAAAGGGCAGATATTGTTTTTCGTATCGATCTTTTAACGTTACTAAAACATTCATGAGATGAGTTCATTTCCTATCATCTCATCTCTGTTTGTTTTCCATTTATGGTAAATGACCTAATTTTCATTCTTAGAAGAACGTTCAATCTCATTAAATTTCTTATAAACGAAAAAATAATACGAAGCAGAAAGAGAGGTGGAGAAATGAAACGAACCTTAGGTATATTACGGATGGGCAGATACAAAAGTCAAAAGATCCTTTTATAAATGATTAATTAGGATTCTGCCTTTTTTCTTCTCGCTCTCCACTTTTTTTGCCCTTTTTCATGCAAAGTTGATTCAAAGGAACCAAACCGGTAACTTTGACTAAAAATGTACCAAACATAAAAGGATCTGTCTCAATAATGATATTGTAGCAGCGGGTGTTTATTCGTGTACCCCATATTCCTGTAATATTCATATTTTGTTTGGTCATACTTTTCGATTGGCTTACACAATGCGGCTTTAATGACGCTCCGCTAGATAGGGCCGTAATTAACGTATTCCGAGCAATGTATCTTGAACCCCCGCCGGAGGAAGACTAAATTGATGCAGCAGCAAGACGTCGCGATGCTAACTGGGCGAAACAGAGAAAAGCAGAAGGATCAGCATAAGAAAATATTAAATTCCGACGGAGCTCCTGCGTCAACGCCTAAATAGATGAGGAAAATGACGCGATATGATTAACTAGTTAAATAACGTTTTGAAAATTTTCTTAAAATTTTACTTCAACTGTAACTATCAAAACCATAGAAACTATTTCGTCTAGCAATTGTTGCTGACACCTTCAGTGGATTTATGTTGATGATAGTGAAGATCATACTTCGAAGTCTTGACAGCGACTGAGTGGAGAGCGGACTGTGCACTGATATATATACCGGGTAGCAGTGCGTGCGTCGTAGAAGGGGCGGTCTCTAAATAGTTCGTCGCGTCGTTAGTTTAGACGCCCTATTCAATACTGGCAGATGTCAAGGAATCTCTGTGTTCTTTAGCTGATCTGAGAAAGTTATGGAGCTGATTCGTAGGCTTAAAAATGGGTGTTGTTTGTGGTGTTGAAGGGGAATCTCTTCTGGAGTGGAGTGCACGCTTGATCTCTTGTGGAGTATAGACGTTAGATCGGAGACCTTGGTCTAGATGATGGAGCTTTTGTTATAAATGAGGAAGTTCACAGATGCGTTTGTCCCGGTGAATAAGTCTTTATCATGGATTATTTTTGCCCTGGATGATGATATGTTCTTATATAGTATCAAAATATATTCAATAAACATGGTTCCACCTAATATTTTACTTATTAATGAAAATTTCAAAAGTTTGATAAAGTGGAATAATGTAAGACGAAACTGATAGATATATAATTCAAGTGGTACTAACAGTTGAGGATAAAAATTGCTTGTATTTATTGTTATAGCACCGTCAAGTCTTATTCTTTGAGAATTTGATTTAGATTTCGACAAGAAAAATTGGATCAAATAGGAAATAAATCGGATTGAAAGTTAGTCGTACAAAATCGTTCCGAACAATAGGGTTTGCAATGTCGTCCTTTCAATAGGAAGGATACAACAAGTAATTGAACGTTGCACTTCATGGAAAAATATTCTCCTTTTGTTGACTTGACTTATTGGTTGAAATTGATTGTGCTAAGAAGTGTTTACAAAAATAAAATACAATTGCATCATTTTATTCGCAATAGCACTGATTAAATAACACAGTTATAAAGTACATGGCTTATAATAATTAGTGGTGCATTACAATTTTCCACAAACTTCCAGTGAGTTCCAGAAAGTTTGAGAATGTTCTTAAGTATTCCAGACTGTTTGATAATAACCTAAATTGATTCAGAGAGTGTTCGATGTCTTAGAGAATGATCTGCAATGTAAGAGGATGACCTAGACAGTTCCAGATTTTTCAAGAAGACCTAGTGACCTGTTCGAGATAGATAATGATCCAGAATATTCCAAATTCTCCAGAATGTTTTGGAATGCTAGACAATGACCCAAAATGTTTGAGGGTTTTCTAAAATGATTAAGTATTTCTGATAAAGACCTAAACTATTTCAAAAGGCTATATAATACTCCACAACATTCCAGGATGGTCTAGAATTTTCGGGAACAATATGTATTTGCATTTGATAAAAAATATAATTCTTTATGTCTTATGGACATTGTGGATAGTTAGTCTGTTATTTTAGAATAATCTATACTGGATGTCAATGTTCATAGGTTACTTAAGTTCCTATTAAAAAAAATTGGCTCATTTGGTGTATTTTAAATAACCTTTGTTGCTCTATATTGGATATTGGGTACTTTGTAGTTAAAAATAAAATATTGATGGAAATAATTTGACTTGTCACTCTACTTGTTTCATTCCTTAATTTTGTGATAGTCTGAAACTTTCTCTTAGAATGTTTTATTGTTCATAAAATTTTCGAAGCGAGCAAGGATCATTCGTGTGCCATTATTGACTTGTGGTTCTGTATGTTTATTGGTACTGGAGGAGAATTAAGTTTATGAAGCAGTGAAGTTGCTACCGATTTACAAGTTCCTTTTATTTGAAAAGTTTGAGAGTGAATTGTGACCCACTTACTCACTGAGGGCTGCACAATTAAAACGTTGATTGCAGAGGATATTTTTGAAGAAAGTTCCTGTACGCAACACTGTTTGAATCCATTTTTTAAACAATTAGTGCAAATGTGATACATTAATTTATTTATGCGATTTATTGTTGGTTTTAAGTAACTTTAAGGGTATTCGGTTTAGACTTTATACAATTTTGTTCATGAGTTCGTTCCGGAGATAAACAGGGATGGAACGAAAGAGGCAATCAGGGCAGGTGGGAGCGATACTGACAAAATTTGTGGGAGCAATACGAACAGGGGAGCGATATAGACATGGCGATAGGGAGCGAGTTAGTCAGGGTCGAAGAGATCAAAACGGAGAGGGTTGAATGGAGCAATAAGGCCGAACCGGTGGGAGCAATAAGGCCGAACCGGTGGGAGCAACACGAACAGAGCTGCAGTGGGCAAAACAAAGACAGCGGGAGGGAGCGAATTAGCTGGGGCGAGAGGGAAGCAGTCAGAGTGGAAGGGGGCGAAACAGACAGAGCTGGTGGGAGTAAGATGGACATGACTGGAGGTTATAAAGCGGACTGGGCAGAAGAGAACGAGGTAGACAAGGCGAGAGTGAGGCAGCCGGGGCGGGAAGGAGATAGTGTAGGTGAAAGAGTGAGACGTTAGGGCTGGAGGGAATGCGACAGTAAGGATGGCAGAAGAATGGCGGCAGAATGGACCCCAATGTTTTTCGGATAGTAATTTTACTTTCTCGTGTTCACGACTTTTCTCTACTAACATGAATTGCACCCTTAGAGAGGCTTCATTTAATTTTTGTTCTATAAATCGTTTCGTTTTTATTCAAAAGTGATATAGGATGGCCTAATCGTCCAGATCACACACGGCGTCGGAATCGATTCACGCACTCATTCGCGGAAATTGATGGTGCCATTAGTGGCGAGACTGGTGGTTATTTATTCGTCGTCTGTACGGGGGCGGGGTTCGGGCAATAAAACGCAATAGGAGACATGTTTTAACGGATAATAGGATTAGGTCTGTGGAGCCTTTTGCGGTCCGATATTGCGCTGGCCGAATCTATCCGACCGACCCGGTAAATGGAATTCAAAGCGTTCGCTTTTATTCAGATAGATATGCCAGATCCGGAGACTAAACCAAGATAGACGGCAGCAATAAAAGTTTCTCAAAAGGAGCTTCGACTGCATGGATGTATATGACAACCCAAAGAGTATGGGTGGTGGTGCATGACGATACGTTATGTGAAAACGTTTGGTCGTAATTTTTAGGAAAAGGGGTTATACGTCGGATAGTTCATTGAACTGTGCTCAGGAGTGTTTATCTACGAAAATATTTTACTTTTCTTCAATAGATTTGTGATTGGCATTAGCGTTCCATTCCGTAAACTAATTTCAAGATTGTAACCTACAACTTCGTCGGACTATGGAGGGAGACCTTCCCCTTTAATTTTTTTCCATTGAACTGTAAAGTTCCTCCGGTGATTCTTATTGGAGCAATCTTATTTATCGTTATAGTTGAAGTGTAATCGCCTAAGGCCGTTCTTTCAGAAAATTACTCTTCTCGCGCTCCCAGGGTGATTACTACCACTTTCATGGAAACGTGCTTGCTACTGCGACCATTATTTTTGGCCGTTCGGTGCGCGATATCAAAAGAATGCTCCTGGCTCTCATCCAAAACCCCGCGCGTCCGTTGACTTGATTATTGGATTAACTTGGAATTCGGCAGTTTGCAGAACGAACTCACCGATGACGATGGCGGTGACGAACGTAATTTTTAGGACGGATATCCGAACAAAAAGATGTTACAGAAAGCACAAATTCTGCTGAATACAATTGATAGGACGATTCTGCATCAATGCTTTCCGAGCTTAACTACTGAAAATGCTGGAGATAGCGAATGAATGATGTTGCACACTGTATACAGGATGGGGCATCGAAAACGAAACAGACTCATTTCCGGTCAGCTCATTATTTTTTTCAAATGCTCGGACCCATCGATTTTACTTTCGAGGGAATTACTACAAAATCATATCTGCAATCGCCCAGGTGGGGAGGGCACAACCCCTAAAATATTCATCAGTAGAGGGGTCAAGTGATACCTCATTTGAAAGGTCTTTCAATTCCCTTCATAATGATGTGCATAATTATGTACTTAACTTCAGTAGTTTTAAGAATTTATTGCTGGTCAATTTAATGCTGTAATGGATCTCATTAATCAGAAGTTTTGAAGTCTACTTTAACCTTTAAATCAATAAATCTCCAAAACGACTGAAGTGAAGTACATGATCATGAAAAGCATTATAAAGGGTATATATAGTTTGATGTCCCCCTCGATAACAAAATCGACGGATCTGAATATTTTTCAAAAAACGAAATGAGCTGCCCGTTAATGCCTATGTTTTGTTTTCGTTGAGCCAGCCTGTATTAATCAATTTCTGACTTGATACGCAAATAAAAAAAATATCACCTTCATTTCCACGGTTTGGAGGAACCTACTTACTTGGAATCACAAGAGTACATGACTGAAGTTACTTTTACTTATAAGGGCTATCTTCAAAAGATTTTATTAATAAATAAAACATGATGACATGACCAAACGCAGATCGTAATTTGGAACTTATTAGTTCTCATCAGTGCGTCATAGTCAGTTCCGACAAAATAACGACTCTTGGGCAGACAGGATCAGTATAGCACCACAGACGACATAAGTCAAAACCAACAGTAATCCTTTCGTTTAAGGACATCCAATCCTGACAGATGACGTTCGTGTGCCGTCTCTGGTGCTACTCAAATTTCAGTTTCGGGAATATTGAATTACCTCACCGCCCTTGATTATTCTATATTGCTGTGTGACAGCGATAAATTCAAAAATGTCATTTTCACTAATGGAAATAACGTACGAAAGACAAATTGTTTCATTCTTTTTTTGTTTCATTGTGGAAATGTTAACTGTGTGTGGACATATTTTTTTATATCTCCATACAAATGCTTCTGGTCACATGGGACTCAGATACGGATTAACTTTTGCCGTTTCAGTTGCGAAGATTGGATGTGTCAGTTACATTTTGAGGAATACATTTTTAGAATTTATTTATCTGTCAGGATTTCATTTCCAGAACTAATTCGTCGATTGTGAAAGATGTGCTCGTATTTTTTTTTTTGTAAACGTGAAGTATTTTGATCCCATAAGCCTTTTTTGAAAAAAAATCTTTTCTACATTGATTTCTATTTTTATTTTTGGCCTAACATTCCCATCATATTAGTTTCAGTTGCCTTCATAAAGGAGTTTAAAAAAAAAAATAAATCGACTTCTTTTCACGAAATTGAGAAAAACGAAAAGTGGAAAGATGGAATTTTTACGTATTTTACATTTTTCATTTAGAAATTTTGCAAGAATCTTCATTTCCCTTTTTCTACGACATGTTTCTTAAAAGACACTAATGTTAATAAACAGGCAAATAACATTTAAGATATGATATTCATAAGTAATAACAATTATCCTAAATTGATTATTGACCCTATAGACAAGTAGTTCATGACAAATGGGTTCTAGGATATTTTGCTCCTATATTGTAATGTGGCAGTATTTGTTTGAAATAAATAAGAAATCAGAAGTGGTGCGTTGTTTTTAATAATTAATTTTTTAAAGAAGTCTTGAAAAATTAATGAAAATTAAAGAGAAAGGAAGCCGAATTTTCTAATTAATTCCAGGTTGGCGAGCGGGCTCTGATTTTCTGATGATATAAATTATTTATGAACTTTAGCAGAGCGAGTCAACAGTGTTAGCAAGCTGTATAATTTCAAATTTAATGAAAATGCCCGGAGACAAGTTTCGATAATTAAAGGCTTTTGTGATAAGGTGGAGGTTAGAATTAGCCAAAAATTGAAAATGTTTCACATAATTAAAATAAACTTGAACAAGGAAATTTAATAATGCATCTTAATGAATGTGATAGGTGCTAATTAATTTCACTGCTAGTTTAATGAATGTTTGAATAAATAATATGCACCAGAAGTATTAATGCTAGATGTAATTATAATTACCTTCTACATTTAGGAACATCAACGATGATTTGCCTATTAATGTAGCATAACCAAGTTTTATCTAAATGAGACATTAACAAAAATATTTTACTACATATAAATTGTATATGTACATGTTATAATGAATTTGCAAAAACAAATGAGTTATGCCGTCACTATTGTTTAAAGAAGGCCAGAGCGCTAACGAGAAACGTCATATAAGGGAGTACTCGTAGGAAACTGTTTAAATCTTATAGCTGAGGTACTTACTTACTTACGCGAAGAATTTTTTTTTGATCACGGATTTTTGTAGGGGAAGATCAGAAGAGCATTTGTGCAAATTGTAAGTATTAGCAAATAATTGTTACTATTTTTCATTTAACGTTAAATTTTGCAGAACGTGTTGTTTAACCTTTCGACGCTTACGTAGCCGAAACCGTGATACATATGAAAAATGAATACAGATCTTTCTTTTAAGTAATTAAATTTTCTACAAAAAAGTCCTGGACAGCATCTATCTATCTTTTATAGGTAAAAAAAATACAGCGTTTCAAATACTAAACGCTAATTAAAAACAATGATTTGCCAGCTTAAAAATTTCAACAAATGCTCCTCCGACCTTCCTCTATAAGAATCCGCGATCAAAAAATTTTTTGGTACCGTTAAGATATTGTTATAGATTAACGTAACCTTTCCTACACGTGTGCAATGTTATAGACAGGCGAAAGTTCTAGCGATTAGGTCTGGAGTTTTCAAGAACGTTCTAGTGGTTACTAGACGGTAGCGAATAAGTATATAAGTGGAGCGACTCAGTAGTCGAAGTCACTAGTCAGTTAGGCTTAAGAGTGCGCGAACCTAAGGGAGAAAAGAGTGAGTTAGTAATTTATTAACGAATTGAATTATAAAAGTAATTGTGTTGTTGTTTAATGCTGTTCTGTGTTGTTATCGTTAAGTTGTAAGAGCATTTGTTAAATTGGAGGCAGTAATAAATAAACAGTTAGAAAAAGTCATTGCAATATAAAAAATCGGAACTGTTTGAAATTAAGCTTACGTAGTTTTTACGATTTAAGTAATATAAAACAAGTATTAATGCTCTGTAAAAATAAAGAGCTTAATGTTTCGTGAAAGGTCATTATTTGAATTTATGAAATCTGCAGGCACGCGCATCTATATACGTTTGTGTAATGATTACGTCACATGTCCATAAAATAAAATACAGTTTTATCGTGAACAGTGAAATGAAAACATAAAGAAGCTTGTTATCTTGACCCATAAAAATTATGTTAGAATTGATCCGATATATAAAGTCGTCCCGTGGTGTTAAGACGGTGGTCGGAGGTCGTAAAATTCTCACAATCTCCACCAACAAAGTAGAAAATAACGTTGGACGGCGGGGACAGTACACAAGCGGAAGTTTTTTGTCCGACTCGCTAAAAAACACATTCCATTCGATTGCGATTGGATCTCTAACTCAAAGATGAAAGTTTTATTGAATTCCGTAGATAACGGGCTCTCTTCGGGGATTGCCTCTGACCCCCTGACTTTCTGATATCTTTAATATCGTCTGCAAACGTAATTTAATAAGTTCGTCCCCTAATGCTTTGACAGTCCTTTTACTCCACACTTTTTCGCCAATTTAATTGTTTTTTATTGTGTTATGATACTGTTGGGAATTATTCTTCTTCCCCCTTTTCTATTAGATACAGTTATACTGTAAGCATCTTTCGTATGTTTACTAGAGTATTTCTAATTTCCTGTGTTAGTAAAATTGCATATACATACACAAAGATCATAGAAAGACATTTCGGAATTCTTTGTCTTTCTATTGTTTTTTTGTTGTAAGAGTTCTATTTGGTCGGTTACGCCCATGTAAGAAATTAATAACATCGTCGTCGGTTGGGACGTAAGAAAGTGAAAGCTTCGAAAAATCTGTGATATGAAACAAATGATGGAGGAATGTCAAGCAATATGTCTTCGTTTCGAGAAATGAAATAAGATGTGAGCAGTTTTTGTACTTTTGCTGGAGAGGAAGGCTACCTCCTAAAATGTGTCAAGTCAACTTTGCTTTGTTCGCAAAAAATAAATCCATTATTTTTTACTAAACCGTCTATCAAATTAAATAAAAGTTTCTTGAAAATAAATCTTTCATCACGGTCATTGTTATGAGGCATACTGTTCAAAATAATTTTTTAATTTACCATAATGATTTTTCTACTTTGGTCAAAAATCATCTGCCAAAGTAAATGTGTTCAGACTTATCTCACGTTTTTAGTTTTATTAGTTTTGAATTGTTGTTGCGTTAAAAGTGTATGGGAGTGAGATTAGTATTAAAAAAAAAAAAATAGTTCGTTTACATTTTAATGTCATCTTTCATGAAGCCATCAGAAAATGGAAAATTTGTTGGCATAAATTGTTCAAAAATTATTTAGATACACTATTTGATTGTTTTTTAGTATACCGTATTTTCCCATTACTAATATTTTCCGGAACACTAAAAGAAAAAGGGAAGTTTTTAGCTTTTGGTTGTAGCACTTTCATTTAAGTTAAAAATCTTTATAACTCAATACAAAGTCCTATTGAGAAAGAAGATAAGGAAGTATCTTTGTTGAAAGACCAATAAGATTTGTGTTTCAAAGGAAGTTTCGAAAAAGTTTTCTACCGTCCAACACTCGTTCTTGTGTACGTAATATTCGCGAGGCAGTTTTTCCTTTTTTGCAAATCTACATAATCATTTTGAACTGAATAAAAAGTTTTGGTCTGCCTTTTTCGCCCTTATGCGCTCGTTACCAGCCATGAATCTTTGCCACCTCATAGATCACGATTACACGGATATCCTGCAGGAGATTCGGAAAAGTTGCTAAGTAGCAAGCGTTGCAAAAATAACCTTGAAAACTTTATAACAGAACATAATTAAAAATGGCCGCAGAATAAATGTTACTTCTGTATATAAAAAATGCATATGCATATGTAGTTTCAATTTCTATTTTTATATTTTTTTTATTTAGTGTTTCCACCTTTTATTTGACCATGGTAAAAAATTTTAACATGAATTATCCTAATCAAAACGACAAGTAGTAGCTCGTATGTACTTGGTTGAGATAAGAAAATCAAAAATTAAATTTTGGAAAATTGCAAATCGACCAACGAATGAAAAAACAGTAGTAAACTAAATTTGACTAAGTAAAATTGAAGATTCTGAAAAGAAAAATACACCTTACTTAACCAAAGGTTGAGGTGCTACTAACCAAAACCGTCATAAGTAAGTAATTAAAAAAACATAAGGAAAGGTTCAAATTAACAATCAATTCAGGATAGTTCACAAAGATTAAAAATTCAAATTGGGAAAGATGTGGAAATAAAAACTAATAGGCTTTTGAATTGGTCAAAAGGTAAATTCAAATAATTCTAGATAAAATTTTGAGGTAGATTAGGTTCAGATTTGAAGTCGTTTTTGTTATTCAAGGAATAAGATAATACGTAATATATATTGTCGCGAATTTTCTAGTCTGTTATTTAACACTTTACATACACTACTATAATTTTCAACAATTTACTTAATACAATCATAACTCCAACTGTTCACTTGGTCACTAATTATTATCTCTTTCTGATCTCCTTCTTCTTCTTTTCGCTATAGCTCGCCATGCATATGTATGCTGGATAGTCGTTCTGGAAGCTTCGGGAATGTTGTTTCCAGAGCGTTCTACGCTGTTCTTGCTTGGTAATACGCCACAAGCCGATCTTCAGTTGTTGCATATATAATGGGTTGCCTACATTGTACGCTGCTCTGTACTTACATGTGACAATATATGAAGATAATTTTTAATTTTTTTTTTGAAAAATTTTGTTCTTAATCTAAACTCAGTTCATGCCCTTGTTCAAAAAAATGTTTAGAGATAACAGAGTCAGGTTTATCTCTGATACACGTAAGAACAATTACAGATTTTAAACAATCAATCCTTGTCGTCAAAACGTCGTTACTACTTTATTTTTATTTATTTTTTCTAATAAATAATTGAATGGTATCATAGAAGAAAATTTGTTTTATTATAACAAATGAAAGGCTAGGTTTGAAAATTTTTGATAGCCTACATCCATAAGTTTCCTAGCTCCGAAGCCAGAATCCAGGGATAATAAAAAGAACGTTACATTTATAATCCCTTTCTATATAAATAAGTGAAAATTTTCATTGCCACAATTAATGGCTGTTATAAATAATTGAATCGTCTTTGTTAATCCCATATTACCTAACCTTAAAAACTTATTGGTGAATTTTTTTTAATAATTATTAAAATAGGTACAAAAAAAGGAACGCAATGTAACGTGAAAATTGCGAATCGGTTGTAAAAATAATTCGATTATTCGCCTAACAGCTTGTCTGCAGGGGTTTGTAGGAAACACAAAGCAGTCTTGACAGGGAGTCGAAGTTTGCTTTCTGCTTTACACCCAAAGTAAATATTGTTGTTCCATGGCTAAAACTGTAATTGCATTTCACCAGGACGGGTTCCAGCACTAAAAGCTGCCATTTTGACTTTATGCAAACCTAATGGAACAGGCTGCCCGGTAATTGGATCCCACCGTTGACAGCGACAGCTACTTTACTACATACGATAATACACAACTTCATTCAAACATGCAAAAAAATCTATCAATAGTTCTTCCACACTCCTCAGTTGACATTTGGTACTAGTATATTTTATTTCATAGACTAATAGTGGTTTATAATTGAAAAAAAAAATAAAGGAGGGGATTTGTGACAATAAAAATAGAGTACAATTAGGTTAGAGAGAAAGTTCATAAGTCAAAAAATCCCACTTGGGAGTTGTTGCATCTCTACAAATGCTAGTAGTGCTCGTATGGTAAAAAATATCCTGTAATCATTTGGAACGTTTTAGATGATTCTAGAACATTCTAGATCAGTCTAAAATATTTCAAATCATTCTTCCGATCATTCTCGAACAATCTGAAATATTTAAGAACATTCTAAAATATTTTGTATCATTCCTTCAACTTCTAGAACATTCTGAATCATCACTAATACTCACGTCCTCCTATCTTAAATTACCAGACTCTCTTATTATGGAATCACAATTGCGGATGGGTGGCAAGAGCTGGTCATGGAGAATAATGAGGACACTAGGAAAATTGCCTCTTTTTTTATAATGTTTATTGATTATCATGAAGGCAATGTTTAGATATTATGTATGTCTTAAGGATCACAACCTGTGAATGATGCTTTATGATATATCTTACGTTTTCATGAATAACAAAAAATTATTAAGTGGATTTGCTTGTGAAAATTTATCTCGGTCGTTCGTATAAACTTTATCCTCGTAGAATTTGACAGCGGCCTTTATTACTACTGAAACAATCATGCCATTTTACTTTAAATTGGAAACGCTGTTTTAGCAAGTTCCTGGAGTAGCCTGTCAAAAGTATTTGGTTACTCCGGCGTAAATTAACAAAAGCACTTTTCGTGACCTTTTTAGATAATAAATATTCTCGTGACGTAAACTCCTTAAATCAACTTACAGTATTTAAAGAAAGACAACAATATTCTATTTCAATAATGTTAAAGACAATTCCCGAGGAAAAGGCTTTATTAACTCTGAAGACTGATTGTCAAGAAACCATGATAGGCGAAACCATTTTAATTGCAAACGAAACTTTCATTATATTTCTTATCCAATTTGAATAACAATCGAAATTAAAATTAACTGCTTTAGTTACATCCATCGTGAAGGAAAATTACAATTGGCCATCTTTTCCAGGATTCGGATGTTACAGCTTCTCCTTTCATTCTTATACAAATATTACACTGCAGCAAGTATTAGAGGACTTTTGTCTTGTAATAACTTTCGTCACAGTATTTACAGTTTTCTACTTCTTAACACAGTAGTATTTATTTTCGTTTCACTGCAGAATGTGGAATAACATAACCAGACGATGATTAACCTAACCTAACCTAATTGAATCCAAATTTATATCTACATTCATCATCTAACATGTTCCTTACTGGCATTAGCACAAATCACGGACCGAGCTTCTTAGTTCTCATCAGCGCGTCGCGTCGTACGGGAGATTTGGAGAAGGCGGGGTTATTCTGGCTACGGAGCGCTGACGAGAACCAGTAAGTTTGAAATCGCTATCTGTATTATAGAAAATTAATAACCACAGATAACGTTGTTTTTCTGTCTATCAAATAATCAAATATGTCTGGTATTTTTTCCTTATAAATGTATTTTGTCTGATAACTACCATTTGCAACAATGTTGTAGGATATCTAGATCACATATCCGTTTAGTGTGTTCCTAGTATATGTACATACGTACAGTAAAATGTTTAAAGTGAGGGAATAAAATTTCCTTTTAGTTAATAAAAAAGATTATAAATTCTGAAGCTATTTTCAGCAGGATATCGGAACGTATCCATAAACGAAGACCACTCCTCCGGCAAACGGAAGTCTAAACTTTATTGCGTACATCATCAGTTACAAATGTCTCTCTGATTTCAACTTAGAATTTTATCGAAAAACGTTTCTCACTCATGTTCAACTTGGCAACGGCCCGTCGTAATTTTATTGCTTGTTTTATGTTGATAGATTGACATTTTCATTATTAAAATGGAAGTTCTGTAACAATTTTCAAATTACATTCCAAGACACATGCGTACGTAAGATGAAGTAAAGTTCTTTACAAACGAGGCACATAATTGAACTTTTTGTAATAAATTGTCCCATCAAAAACATAAATTGGAAAATGGGAGGCAAGTTCAATATTATGTGGAGTATATGCGCGGTTATCGACTTAGCCAAAAAAAGAATTCTGTAGATAATTCTGAAATTTATTTATAAAAATATTCAAAATTATAAAATAAATTGAAAGCACAATTTTTAGTTTTTTTTTTTCAGCTACAACAATGTCTACTATTTAAAAATATAACTTCTTGAACAGTCCAATTTTTTACACGAAACTGACGACTCAAGGTTTGGCCTATGATTGCTCTGAGGAAGGGGTCTAAGTTCGGAAAAAACTGTAATTGGTCTGTGGAGGTCGAGGTCAACATTCATTTGTTGTTTTCTTCATGAGAAAAGTCCTCTGGAGATTTCGTGAAATAGTTCACCCTTTAATGCTATTGTGGAGAACGTTCACCCTTGAGTCATTTCTCATGGAGGAGATCCACCTTCAGGTTTCTATGCATGGGTCATGGATTTCCATATGTTGAGAATTTTTTTTGAACTTTTTGGTATTTGTTGTATTTGTTCCAACTAAACTTCAGCTTCCATTAAAAATTTTCTCGAATTTAAGACCACACACGATTTAAAATGAACTCTTGTCTAAGATTGGATCCACATTCGTCAATATTAAATGTTGTGGTACTTGAATTTGGGGTTTCCAGTTCCGGAATAATTTCGTTCGAAGATCTGCAAGCTCTGGTTTATTTCTACAGTTCTTCACTTTTTACTATGGCTCTATCATCCATGTCGGACTATTTAATTAAACCAAGGTTTAATCCAGGTTTAACTCAAGGTTTCAGTTTTTTTTTTAAACGTGAATGTCATTAGAAGAAATTGGCACGGAATTTAAGTAGGGTGAATAAAATTAATTCAGATTCCTGTAAAATTCCGCGAAACTGTGGAATCATCTTGTTATCTACTCTTCTGATTTGTGAAGTTTGTTGTTAGCTGTAAACATCGCTAGAAATAAATTTGGAAAGAGAACTTCACCGTGGACGATAAATTGGAGTACGACGTATATCTGTTGGGTTTTGCGAAGGGTTGCAACTAATCCTCTTTGTGTCGCGGATTTCTGTTGAGCAACAGTGCTCGCTCATCAGCTGACACACATACCATTTTCACATAAATAGCGACGAAGAACGTTACGATGACTTGGGCAATTTTGCGAGCGTACAAAGTGGTCGCGGCTTAACGATAGGCATGGGGTTGGTTCATCAATATTCGTAGCTCTTTCGTCGGACAATTCACTGTGAATCACAAATTCTCTTTAACTTTGTACTTTACTCCCGATACAAGGTTTTCTATTAATAATCAACGCCCGTCCATGTAGATAGCTACCGAAAAGGGCTTTATTGCCTCGCCTCTTTTCCCCTTTTCACGTGGAACACGGGCTTTATTTGCGCCAATGCTGAATCAACGACACCATAACTAAATAAGTGGAACGGAACGCAAACAAGCCTCTATGTAGACCTTCAAATACATGCAGTTTTTATTTCCCGAATCCACCCTGAATATTGGCAAGTGTTGTTCTGCGGTTATTCACATGTTTCACAAAGGGAATTGAAAATTCCGGCAAAAATTGTTTTGTAGTTTGTAGTAACTAACATGGATTTTATAACCATTTTAATTAAATTATGCACAATAGTATCACGCAAAAGATGAATTTTGTAAAACTTAAAATGGCTTATTTGAATGAAATTAAAAATTATAGTTAATGGGCACGCTCTGGTCTAGTATTTATAGAGAATTAATACAAGAATTAGTAATAAAAAATTTCGTCAAGAAGTGAATTTAAAATTTATACCTTCATTTAAAACTTGTATGTATATGTAGGTACTTTATAATAATATATACCGCCAGTACGTTTAAGACGAACGAATCAATACAACGGTGTAAACCTATATTTATGCGTAGAGTATGGGCAACCCATAATGCATGTAACAACTGAAGATCAGCATGTAACGTATTACCAAGCGAGAACAGCGTAGAACGCTCTGGAAACAACATTCTCGAAGCTTCCAGAACGACTATCCAGTCTATATAAGCAGCCGTCGAGATTGTAGAGGATCAGTAGTGGCGATTACGTGGCGGACGATAGCGAATAAAAGAAGAAGACGATCAGAAAGGGATAATTAGTGACCAAGTGAATAGTTAGAGTTATAATTGTATTAGGTGAATTCGAACGCCGCTCATCGACACTTTAATTTTTTAATTAACATACCATAATATACCATAAATAAATATTTTCTATCGACTATCGATGTCTCGACTCGAAAAAACATAGAGGCTCTCCAGGAGTAAACTCAAGTCGCGTATCAGAGCTTATCAAATAAAAACTCAAATGAACCCAACAATCGAACTGTTCGAATGTGAATAGTGGTCTGGTGTAGGATCTCCTTCAGTGTGAGCACCGTTGGAGTACATTACAGGACGTTACTTCAACTACTGTGGTTGGCATCCTCAGGGAACTTGCGAAATGGGCCTTACAGATCGGAGTGGGTGAAG
The DNA here is from genome assembly GCA_947389935.1 of Agrilus cyanescens. NCBI lineage: Eukaryota > Metazoa > Arthropoda > Insecta > Coleoptera > Buprestidae > Agrilus > Agrilus cyanescens. The sequence goes on along the minus strand of OX376713.1, from coordinate 15,388,973 downwards.
GTGGGATACATGACCGGCGAATGTACGATGCGTTCGCTTCGGTACATCGCTTAGATTTTGATTTACTTTAATTTAGTTCAATATCTAAAATTCTTTTAATAGGGTGCGCTCTTCCTTTGGCAAACAATTCCCAACCATGTATCAGTAGCCAGCTCCCGGACCACCGATTAGTTGAAGACACCATATTTGGCTGATAAAAGCCCAATTGGTATTTTAAAAAAATAACATATAAAAAATCTAACCATGAAATCAAAATTACCTTTGAATGGTTGAACAAATTTTATTTAAAACTGACTTGGAATAAATAACATCCTCTTTTATCTGTTTTTAATAGCAGTTTCAATAATTTCTTCGAATTATACGTGGCTGGATGTGCGAGTTGATTTTTATCAATCAAGACTATCGAAAACGTGGAATCCCCGAACGTAAATGCGGTCAATTTACCATCGTTACCAGTGCAATAACGACGATAAGCTATAAATGAAATATACAGAGCCATACCTACATGTAGATTATGAGAACAACCACACCCGATATTGTTCATAAACCAAAACAATTTACTTCTACCCTGAAACCTCAGTATTCAGTTAGCTGTGCAGCCATTGTTCATATACGTGTATACGTAATGAGAGCACGGCTAAATATATATATAAATGACACGAGTGGTACAGTTGCCCGCTATTATAACTACCACCATCGTTGCTTGCAGCAATAATAATTGTCAGATTGTACCGGATGAAATTCCGAAATTGAATCTTCTACATCGTAGATTATCAGTGGCGCTGTTTAATTTCCATTTAACGACATATTGATGTATGGCAACAGTTTACTTCACTGATAACAACGAAAAGATATTGCTGTCAATTGAGATTTACTTGAAACGAATAAAAAATGAGAAACCAAACGGAGGATCAGATTCGATTCAATAGTCGACCATTGCTTTGATGCTTTTCAGTTTTTTAATTAAAAGAATTTTTCAACCTCCATCCATCGTCTTCCATTTCCTTCCCTCTTTCACTTCATCTCTCGCTTTTTCTGTTTGTTGACGCGGCTTGTATATATTAAACGTATTTTAATGCCTTGCCTTGCTTTTTCGCTATCATCTTAACCCTTTCGCGCCTTTTCGATTCGACGAACTAACAATGTTCGTTACAGAGTTTCTTTTGATTCGTTGCGTCTTTTGGGGGAAAGCGTAATTGGAATTTTAACGAAATAGAAACGAGCTTTTTCACCGAAACGATTTCTTTTGCGTTTGTTAACGAGGAGTAGATTGCGAGGGTAAATAGCTGCTGTTGATTCGGAAAACAAAGCAAAAAGTGACTGCTGCTTTTTTTTTTTTAATTCACATATAAATCTTGGATGTGTGTATCCAATTGTGAGCCTTCCAGACTTCCTTCCATATGACAGTTCCATCATTATAGCAGTCGATACTCTCCTACTATTTTCTTTTTGAACGATGTTTCAGTAAATTACCCATTTTTAGCCAGAACTCGTTTCGTACTCGTCATGGTATGACTATTGTGTTCACATACTTGCTCTAGTTACCAGACAGATCTAAACGCTCGCACGTTTCCCTCTCCCTATGCGTTTAGAATAATATGGGCGGGGAAAGCGTATGGAAGTGGCAGCTGTAGTTCCGTTACGGTTACATCCGTTATATTAATTCAATTACATTGATTCATAAGGTGTAAACTTTAGCTTATGTTAGTTAAAACAGTTTCCATTGAGGTCAAAGTTTATCCAGCTAACAAATGATAATCGCTCAATGGATTAGTGTTACTTTAGACTAGACTAGGTTAGGTTAGGTTAGGTTAGCTTTTAAGACATCACTATAAAATTATTTAGTGTTAGAGCAAACACAAAAATGAGCTCTGTACATTTTAACAGTATTAATTTTTTTTGTACAACTCGAAGATGTTCAGATTTGACAGATATTAGTTAGCAATCTGTACCTACCTACCTCAATATTATGATCTCATCATTCATGTGCAACTCAGTATGTGGACACTTCGGTTTGACTGATACTGCTGTATGTACTAGCCTCCGATTACAATGTGAGATGAGCCATCCGTGGTCGATATTCGGTTAATTAACTCACCACTTTAATGCTAAAAGACTCAACACATATTGATCGGCTATTGTTGTAAAGTTAATTAATAATCTATGCGTTCGTGATCATGCATACAGAATTATAGATGTGTTCATTAGATCCTTTGTCATATCTAAGCATTTAGAATTCAATCAATATTTAAGAAGGGTATTTAGTCCTGAGTATAAGGCAAAAATAATTATCTGATGTACCCATGGGATGTATTATCTGAACAATGGGTCATAATGGGTCTGATTTCGGTTCAGTTAATGCGTATGTATAGAAGCTTCGCTTTAATAATTACGATAATGACCAGGATCATGCCCAACAGTGCAAAAAATGTTTAATATTGGTGCATTGTACAAAAAGGAATGCTATAGGAAAACATCAACTTCAAAACATAAAAAAATATCAAGTACCTTTTAGTGAATATATTCTCTACAACCCCTAAGAAGAGGTGTTGGGGTTCGAGCTTTTTAGTAGGTACATGCTTTCCAGTATTATTAAAAAAATAATCCTATTTATATGATACGATAGTTTTATTCATATGAAATTATGGTTCTCTTTCCTAACTTCAATTTATTCATATTGTCAAAAGGTCTGACACAGTTCCTAGAAGAATTTCGGAAATAATATCGTAATAAAAACTGGCGTTTCGACAGATTTTTCTTCTATAACAATAAAAAATATTCAAAAGTGGAATCGAATATGAAGTAAAATGTATGTTTCGTGAGGGAGACGTGGTGAATTCGCGAATACGTTTCACAAGGGTGTACTTATGAATTATTCGTGACGTATCGAATGCTCGCAGAACGTCGTATGATTGAAGCTTGTGCCAATATTAAAATGCGAAATAGGAACCAGTTTTATGTTTATTTCAACTTGTATTATTTTTTACTGACATCTACGTACTCACTTTAGATTTATTCGATATCATACATTTCATACGCATATGTAAGTGTTTGTTCGTCTTGTTGAATTTGACTATAAATGCCTAATAATCATTTAGCCAAAAGGGGTTGATAATGAATAATTGAGTTCCACGTAATGCTACTTTTCGTTCTCTTTTGAAGCCTTTCACACAACTTGTTTTAGTTTGGTGGCCTAAGTTTTCACGGACATCAAAACGTCAAAGAAGAAGAAGAAGAAGAGCCAAGTAGTCTTCGAGGAATCTTATTCGTTCTTATCTCACTTACAGAGTTGAAACTTTTGCTAACTAACAAACTGTCACCGTAAAAGAAATTCTTCGGCAAGTATTAAGTAGTATCAAACTTGGCCCTTGAGGGATAGAGTTCAATATGAAATACTGAACATGCTTCCTTTGATAGTCACCTAGATATGAATAATTTAGCACTTACCCTCGTAATCATTTACCTCTAAGGAGAAAGGGTTGACGGTTAAGGTCAACTATAGATTGGAAACAGGATTAGAAAATAATAAGTTGAGAGTGGAGTTCAATTTAATACGATCACGGGGAAAGGGCGGAATTTTTGTTATTGCAGGTATTATTTGTATTAATCTTTTTAGATAAAAGGCAAACAAGGAATAGTTATTACTTTGTGTAAATACAGAGCCTTGTTTACTGCTGAATCCTATTTTTGCAAAATATTTTGTTAGTGTATCTACCCCTTAAGTTGATAAATATTTGGAGAAACATATTGAGCTATTAAATTGAACAGACCTGGGTTTACAGAGATAGTAGCTGTGTAGAAGAGCAATAAAGAAATTATCTCATTTGATTTACAGATACCGGGTGTTCGTTGTTGTTACCTCAGATCAGTAATTTTGAAGATGTGGGTAAAAGACGAAGACCAAGAACAAGAACTGCCAGTTATTAACTGTAACGACTTTTCTAGTAGAACGTATTTATTTAACGGATATTTATTTTACAACTATTTATTTAACACTTAAACACTAATAGAATACTTAAACACTAATAATAATTCAACGACTTATTTATATCACAAGGAAAATGCGTATTTATATCGCTCGGTATATCGTAGTTCGCTATTTATATTACTTGTTCGGAAGCTCACTGTGAACTGACTGACTACTGGCCACGTCAACAGGTATTTATACTGATTAGGAACAATCCAGAAAGTTCCAAAATGACATACTAGACTTTACTGGAGTGCTTATTGTGTTCGTCTAATTTATGGCCTTGTTTATCGTCATCAAAGCGGCGACCGACGCCGGCGTTCTTTGAGCTCCGCTTATCTGCTGTCGGTTCTCGTCGCCGCTATCGCACACACACACGCTCGCCGCACTGCTCGCTCTCGTACACATATATGCTCGCTACACTGCCCGCTATCGCACACATACTCTCATTACATAACGTTACCGCTAGAAAGCTCGATACTGTTAATGTGCTCATCCGTTACTATCGGTATTGAAGGCCAGAGCGCTAACGCGCGACGTCATATAAGGTAGTCCTCGTAGGAAACCGTTTCAATATTATAGCCGAGGTATTTATCGTGAAAAAAGTTTTTTGATAGCGGAATCTTGTAGAGAAAGGTCAGAAGAACATTGTGAAAATTTTTAGCATTGGCAAATAAAAACCTAAACTTAACCCATTACCTGATATAATAGGACATTTAATATATATGTATAAAATATATTGTAACGAGCGTATATGTGTGCGAGAGCGAGCAGCGTAACGAGCGTATATGTGTGCGATAACGGCCGCGAGATCCGACAGCAGATAAGCGGAGTTCAAAGAATGCCGGCGTCGGTCGGCGCTTTGATGACAATAAACAAGGCCATAAATCAAACGAACACAATAACACTCCAGTAAAGTCTAGTACGTCATTCTGGAACCTTCTGGATTGTTCCTAATCTGTATAAATACTTGTTGACATGGTCAGTAACAGTAGTCTACAGTTAGCTTCTGAACGAGTAATATAAATACCGAACTACGACATACAGAGTGATATAAATACGCATTTTCATGATCATATAAATAAGTTGTTAAATTGTTATTAGTGTTTAAGTGTTAAATAAATAGTTGTACATAAATATCCGTTAAATAAATAAGTTCAACTAGAAAAGTCGTTACAATATCATAAATAAATATTTTCAAATCGACAAAAGCAAGTTTTCTAGGAGTGAATTCCAATCGGGTGTTGGAGCTGACACAAACACTTTATTATTACTATTTTAATTTTTTTTCTAATTTGTTCCCAAAAATGACCCATACATTCAAAATTTACTTACTAACCATGCATGCCCATACTTGGGTCACAGAATTTTGAATGTGTACCAAGTCCAACAGACCGAAAGACAATCGAATGATCCTACAAGGGTTCTTTTTTTTTTTTGCAAAGTATTTCATTTTATTTCGGCCTTATTCTTGCGCTGTACTATACGTCAGTAGATAAATATAGAGTAAGTCTCACGCTTCTAGATTTAAAATATTAGGTGCAATAATGGCACGGCGAGGAAGGTCTACTAGATGGATGCTTTTTCAGCCCGTTTCACATCGCCTTCGGTAGCTTTAGTAGCTTAACTTGTCTCACTTTTATAACCTTCAGGTTGGTTGGTGTTTCAGACTTGCCATTTTACCTCTATGCCCGTTTCGTAGAACGATCTTTTTCTTCGTATTTATGGGGAATCTTCTGCGGCATTATAATGTTAGCGTATTCCTGAAAAATGGGCCTTCATTTACTCCTTAACGCAAATTTATGAAGAATCTTCGCGCGCGAAAATACGTCCGTATCTCGTGCCTCCTACGAACGTTGTAGGTAAATATGCGCTTTCGGTGACTTATTGAGATCAAACGTTATTTTCTTTGGGGAGTAATAAAAGCACCGCAAAAGAGGTGAAGACGTATGACAGCACTTTCGCTTTAAGCTCTGACTTCATTATTACTGTTAATATTACCTCCTACTATTACAATGATTTTTTGTTGTTTTACAGTTTTGAGTTGTTGGAGTATCAATCAAAAACAATAATAATCAAAGTTGATCCTCCGTTATCTCCACCTTTTCCTACTCTTATCCCATTATTTTTTGACATAATAATTATCGGGTTTCAGTTCATTTAGCTTTATGATTCTCGTAATTCAAAAAAAAACTGTGTTATGGTTTTTCTAATCTCAGTTGAAAACGATATAAAAAATTAGGGTATTTGTACATTTGGTCGACTACGTCTCAGATACGAGGGGAGAAATTTATTGAAAACGATGTTTTGCTTGTCTGTTTATAATGTAAAGAGTTATAAAAACGGACATCTCGGATAGAGACGTTGAATTTATAATATTTTCAACTGACTATGGATATTCTATACCACTTCGTTGGAACCTTCAATGTAAATTATTTCAAAAAAGTCTCACCCAAGAATCAGAATATTAAAATAATGGTTGTTAGTTTTGGAAAGCCTATAATGCCCTTCATATCTAAATATTTTCTATTTAAACAGAACGCGGTATTTGTTGGGGTAAGAAAATATCTTTGGTGACAATGTAACCTAACCCAACTTTAAGAAATTAGCCCTAGAAGCATTTTCATTTTTTAAGGAATTATTTAGTTTATTATTGGAAAATAAAGCGTTAAAACTGAATATGCATTAAATAAAACATAATGCTACTTCTCTAACGGTCTATGTTTTGCCTAACATAACCTAATAAATTTCAATAGATACTATGAGCAGTTCAGAAACATCTTTAAAAGTTGGTTACAATTTTTTTTAGATAGAATTTATTTTATTATTCGCATTGCGATGAAGACGGATATTTAAGTACTGAACAGATACAACTAAAAAAATGTCTCTTTCGTGACAACGTTTCGAGAACGTTGCCGTGACCAGGATTCGAACCTGGGTTACTACGGCCACAACGTAGGGTCCTAACCACTAGACGATCACGGCTACTAGAGACGGTTGTAATTTATTTATTTTGGTTATAACAAATTAAATTTCATGTTATACTTTCACCAATATTGACCATAGCTATCGTAAACGATATGATTGTGTTTGATACATATAATTTATGTGTGTATATTTGTATTTTGCTCGAAGGTATATATATTTAAATGACTTCGTCTGTTAGTACCAATTAAAGGCATTCGTAGATATACATACCATAGAGAATAAAATGAGCCTTCTGAACTTTTAATACAGATGAACAGTTTACATTAGAAAGCGAATAAACGTCCAGTGGCCATCTCTTTTTTGACTCAAATTTCACAGGTTTGCAGAAAAGAGGTAGGTGCTGACCATAGAGTTGCATTGTTTCATTCCAAAGAGTGGTCGCCTCTGCAGGCCAATGTTCAGTCCATTCTCTAAATCTATGGTAACGTTAACAAGTGTACTTGCCTTTCACCTGTTCCGTTGTAGAATATCATTAGTTATATTTCTTGATGGTTGAGACACAGTATACTTCTAAGCAATATAGACAATCTGAACTTTGAAGTCAATTTTGTCACGCTTTAGAACCTAACAACATGTCTTCCGAATGAACAGCTGATTGGCTCTATGAATTAGCTGTGGTACTTTAAGGTTAAGTTGATAGCGTCACCATAGATATAGAGAATAGACAGAGTATTGGCCTCCGAATAATGACCACCATTTTACTGATTTAAATAAATAGTACTTCAATATCCAACAAATTCCATCAAAAATCTGATACGTCTTTCCTCCTTTAAGGATTTTTGACTTCTTTGGTGTCAAAACGTGCATTAATTTTTTTTTTAATACATTTAGTTCATGAAATCTTAAGAGGTAAGAGGTTTTTAACGGGAGAAACAACAGTGAATTCATATTGTTTCGATTCTGACTTATTTGATCCACGTGTTTGAAAAAACATGTACTTGTTCCTTTTCAGTAAGTCCTACCTATATTTTACATGCAGTCGTTCGTTGCTACAGATGGAGTTTGATCAATGTGGCGGTTATCGATGATTTAGGGTTTGTGTAAGTTGTTGCGAAAATATCTTCTCTCAATTTATCAGATATCTTTCTACTTGCTGGAGCAGAAATGATGATTTGAATTCGAAACAGGAAATGATACAACTCACTAAAAAGAACGTTATTTTTACCATCCTCTTTTTAAATGACTAACACTTTCTAAAAATGCGTTTGTTTTGACTATACATTTTTTAGTTTTACAGTTATGTAAAGACTTTCTAAAAGTGAACTAACTGTTTGGGGAATTTCTAGTAGTTTTTCCATAATTCTAGAATTATTATACGTAGATAAACAATAGATTAAGGGTTTATAGTTATCGAAAAAAAAAAACTCTTTGATTGAACATAAAGTATGATAGAAGAGTTTCTACTAAAAATATTTCATTATTCTTCGTATTCTACATCAAAGTATTTTGTACAATATTCCTTCAAAAATTATATTTTCAAAACAGATTCAAACGTAGTTCCTAAAAGGCTTATTTTGGTTTATATCGGAATTGAAACTCAGGTTCTTTGTTCACAGTTTGCTCCTTATGGACTGTATCTTACTTATCCTGGAACTAAATCCGGCCCTGGTTTTGAATTTGCTCCTCCAATGACTCTAAGAGTTTTCTTTACAACAGGAAGAACTTGTCAGAAGATTTGTCAGCAAAAGGTAAGAAATTTTTGTCTCAAAGACTAATATGCATATTTTGCTTAATTCAACGCATAGATGTAAATCCTTTCCGATCCATTCCATTCCGTGACAGTGTGCGGCCTCAATTGCTGAAATAAGTTTTTAGAAGCCTATACTCAGTTTTTTTTTTTGGAACTTCTGCATTCTTTTGCATAAATGCCTCTCTGAAAAATCTCCTACCTTGGCCTTCTTCAGACATCCCTATCTCATTTCCAAAAGCACTTTGTTTTGGCTTCCACCAAAAAAGGAAATTTTGGAAATACCTTGAAACCAAGACTACGTACTTGACGATGTATATTCTTATAAGATATTTTGGAAATTTTCCAACAGTTGGGTGCAAGTAACTACTAACGAGTCTTCAGGAAAACTGAAAAACTTTGGCGGTGTTGTAGAAGGTACTAGATAGCTCAAACCCCACTGCGTTTGGTAAGAAGGTTACCTCCTTCAGCTCCAGTTTGAGCTATTTGGTACGCTCCTCTACTGACCCTTCTTTGAGCTGAGGAAGTAGGTGAATACAAGTACTTTTTGGTATTATGCATGGCAAGTTTCGAAGAAGTTGAAATTATTTCCTTCACCAATCTTGCTGCATCATTCCTGCAAACTGTATTCCTCAAAAAGGATCATACTTTTTTTTACCAGATAATCTATTTCTCAATAATCGTACACATTAGGGTTTTGCTCCTGCACCCCTATTAGAAATTTTGATCGGTACACCCCAAGGAATGTCGAATTGAACGGGTCTTTTTTCCATAAGGTTGGAGCGATCTTTTATTACACTTTAATGTGTTTATTATACTGCGATTTTATAAAAAATTAATTTTGGAAATATGATTGATTGATTGTTGTTTTCGGCGACATTTAAGTCACTAAATTTCTATTCTTTATATTTTAACTTAAAATAGAACACTTTAATCCACCATAATAATATTTGGCAGGTTTTCATGTCTCAAATCCGTACAAATTTCTTACGTTTTGGTGTAAGCCCAGCACGGTATATTTAAATTTCCCAACGCACTCATTTTTCCTCTCGGAATTAATTTAAAAGTGAAGTGAAGCAAATTGCGGATAAGCAAGAGAAGGGAAGATCCGTATCTGGACCAAGTTAACACTCGTTGCTCTAGTTTCCATTACCACAGACAGATAATGTTTTTTACGAGGGGACCGCGTTCGCCTTTTTCCTGTTAATACACGCAAAAATAAAGGCATAAAAATGCCACAACAGCTTTATTAGAAGGGTGCGTATATAATGTGAAATACACACATACACTTACGTACGTATATAGGTACACATTTACATACGTTAGCATATATATAGCGATCTCATTTTCACTCCGAATTCTTTATGAGACAGGAGGCATCCCTCGAGCTGGTAAAATCATTCTGTGCCGCAAATATTTGCATAAAAATGAAAAAAGGAAAGTCACTTGTTAAGTTTTTCTTTCGAACTAAAATTAACCTATTGTGACGTGAATTTTTGGCAATTTATTTATTGATTCATATGCCTATCCTACACCCTCTTTCTATGCATATTAAATTGGAGTTGGTTTAGTCATAAATTACTTTAATCAAAGTCTGAATTTGAAGAGGCAGTAGAGATGGGAAGTTATTGAAAAAATATTTGTACCTCAATAATTATTCAACGATATATGGCACATAGAATACAAATAAACTGTAATGTTGCAATTTTTCATTCTGCGTTATGTTTTGCAAAAAATGTATTTTGACTTTCGACGCGTACGTAGCCAAAAGTATGAAGACCTTTTTGTAGAAAATTGAGTTCTCTACAAAAAAGGTCTCTTTAGTGTTTTTCGTATTTATAACGGTTTTTTGTTATATAAGCGTCAAATTCAAATTGTCTTGACTAAATTTATCATTTTTGTGCAATATTAGTAAAGTTTACGTTTTGTAAGCAATGCTTGAAACGGAGAATAGTAGGAAATGATGTGTAAGCACAGCTTGAACATAGTAGAAAGCCTCGGCCTCATTAAATCCAATATCTGTTTACGGCAAATGCGAACAATAACCCCTTAGTTAAGAAGATTATCGCAATTAGCATGTGCGGCAGCCAATTTTCGCGACAAAGCGGGGTAAGGGTATGCGACGCGATGCGGTGCGGTGTGGCACGGCACGGTACGCGACGTGGCAATCAGGTACCAATTACCAAGTCGTTCTTTAACACATTAGAGACACAGGCACGAGTTCGGCTTCCTTCTCCGTTAGTTAGCTATACATGTTAAAGGTTAAAGTCGTAGCTTTAACGAAATGTTAACTAGACGATGTCATGCCGTTTTGTAAAGTTCTTTGATTAAAATTGAAATTGGAATTAGCACATAATCTTTACTTTTAAAGCAGCAATTTACGTTTATTTGCTATATCTACATATTTAAGTTTTTGAAGAAATTCACCCTCGATTCCCTTGTTTCAGAAACAATTAAATACAATATAGAAACTACCTTTGGATTCCCATTAAAATGTTCATATATTCTAGTGGCAAAGTATTAAGGACTCTCCCGATATGTTGGAGCTTTCATTAAACCTCTCCCATTCCTGACAAATTTATTTATAATTTTTGTCTTATGAATAGAAGCCTACCTTCTTGGACCCCTAAGATGACTTTACGTCACCGATATCTAGATAATATCACTCATCTCTAGATTTAAAGTTAATACGTTACCTGATGTACTATTCAAATTATCTTTCCGTTTATTCAATCGTCACAGCATCAAACCCCTCTCTAAACCAATAAATCAGCTACATAACCATCTCAGATCAGCTAAAGACCCTGGAGACCCCTTGACATCCGCCGGTGTTTATAGAATATCTTAATATTCTTGCGGAGAAGTATACATTGGAACCACAAAACGCAGCATTAATACAATAATAGCTGAATGCAAACGCAGCCGCCAACGCCACTGCCTGAGAAATCTACTTTAGCTACTTTAAACAATGGCAACCATCTTATTAAGTACGAAGAAACCTTTGTTTTATCTCCTACATCGTAGTATTACCCCGGATTGCACAAGGAAGCCATCGATATTCACACACACTCTATGAATTTGAACAGAAAGGAAGAAGAACTTTGTTAGAGTAATATATGTTTGAAGGCTTTCACGGCCGGAGTCTAAATGATGTGGATTTTTCGGGCTGACGAGCCGTGGTCGAGTGGAGTATTTCTTTCTTCCAAACGTTTCGTTCGAAACTGCGCCGAACATCTTCAGTGGAGACGATGACTTCTAAGGATTCTTCTCGGAGGTTCAGGAGCTCATCGTCTCCACTGAAGATGTTCGGCGCAGTTTCGAACGAAACGTTTGGAAGAAAGAAATACTCCACTCGACCACGGCTCGTCAGCCCGAAAAATCCACATCATTTGTTAGAGTAGTGTGGCGTTCAGCTCTAGAGAGAACGGCGTCGAATCCACCTGCCAACTATTAAGAGACCGCCCCATCTACGGCACGCCCACCGTCGCCCGGAATAGATATAAACGCGCAGCCAGCTCTCCACTAAGTCGCTGACGAGACTTCACGATACAATCATCGCTCTCGTCGACATTGATCCACTGGAGACGTCAACCGTAGTTAAGGACAAAAGTTATAAGCCCCTACAGTTTTACTACGAATTCAGGCCGTGAAAGCCTATGCCCCTATACTGTAGGCACTGTTGCAATATCTTTAGCTATGTTTCTAAACCCAAATAATTAGGTAATTTGAGAAAAACATAATCTAGTTTCTGCTTTAATCCATTGTCAAAAAAATTATCTATGCAAAGTAACTAATTTTTACACCTTGCTTTCTCCATTTTTTCTTTTCTTTTTCGTCTACGGATAACAAACGATTTGTTTCATCTCGGCGGCATTTATTCAGGTTAAACGAAGTGACGATGGTATGAAGGATAAAGCTTGGGAAGACTCGTCGTACATCATTTTGTACCTTCGTCGCGGCATTCGGAATGATTAAAAACGTGAACTGTTTTTATTCAATGCTGTTGACCGAGCTTTCCCCCATTTCTCTTCTATTCCCTAAAGGAAAAGGGAAACGCTTCATTGAAACCAACAGCAAAATTCCAATTTGTTATGTTTAAATATGCTTTCATACTATATACAGATTATCAACAAAATTATTAACACAATTAACGGTACTTAATGATCCAAAGACATTTAAGTAAAGACATAAAAATGGGACGGTTAATGGGGTCCAAACCTGCCGGTGAGATTAATCTTACACACGCAACTGCCCACCAGTAGCGTGCGGTTATTAATGAGTTTTGAGAAATATTTGAAAATGTCGGTCTAAAATTTTTGCCAGTGATACATTGACATATTAAATTTTGACTGTTAAAATTTCATACCGATTCTCCTTCTAGTATTAGATCTGTAAATTGCTCTTATTCACGTGAATTCCAAATATATTTTCAACCCACTCATTAGCTCCTTAGGGTTAAGTTTTAAATAAGTTGTAACTTAATTGAGTAGATTTAAAGCTTTAGATGTTTATGACTTTATGCGTTACTTTTAGTTGGTTAGTTTCCAGTAATTTTTATTAAAATTGTTTATTTTGTTGGTTCTTTCCTTAAATGTTTAAAGGAAAATTTCTTTTTAGCGCAGTTGCTCATTATTTTATTCGTGGTTCGTTTTATTGAAGGAACTGCAAAATTATCCCACAATTCTGGCATAGAAAGTGTTCATCTTTGGCGCCATTATCGAAATATACGATATGAGCGACAGTTTAGCCGCCATACATAATGAGGGACTGAATTCGCATCCATATATGCGTACATACATATATATATCGTATAAGTGCGGGAAGGAGAAATATTATAAAAAGCGGGAAGTAGCAAAAGTCAGTGTAACGTAACAGTGAAGTATGGGCTTATAAAGATACGCTTATTGCCTTCGGGGACCATGTTAAAAGTCACTTTTTCATAAATCGACCCCATTTTGTATGAAACAAAGGAGTCTTTGGTCCCTTTTTCTTTTCGGAAACACTTTGCCATCGAGACCTTTCTCACTGGAGCACTTATCGTTTATTCGTGCAGAAATTGACGTTTCGACTTTGCAGCTTCGAGCCCCTAAAATATAACCTCGTAATAGTATGTACATGTATAAATATATAGAGATATTGAAAATGGTCAAATCAATTTCAGAAATTTAACAAAACGGAAAAAATTTGCGAGTTTCTTAACATCCACTTCGGACATTGTTATACCGGATGGACCATTTTATTCCATCTTTGAGAATAAATTTAAAATAATGGTCAAAAACAAAATGTAGAAACCAAAGTTCTAGGATTCTAATTTAATCGTGAGATTGATTTTTAAGGATTCCATCTTTTTGGATTTTTAGGAATGAGCCTCATCCTTTGTTGGGCTGAACGCTGAGAGTAACAAATTTCTTAATTTTTTGTTGTTTGTTACAAATTTTATCCTGCACACCAATTTCTATGGAGGCACTACCATGCCCTAGCTGCAGTGAAAAGCACATTCACTGCATCGTTTACATAAGAAGCATTTGTAACACTAAATTGTTGAGGATGTGAACTATAAAAACGTATAACAGGGTTTATATAGTGATCCTTCAAAAGTTAGTTTGAAATCCAGGTTAAAAACGTCCTGCACAAGTAACCTAATATAAGTACATGAAGGATCAGTTTTCTCAATCGACAGGTATTCAATATGCTGTTATGGTAATGCTTTTGGAAACTTTATCCCTATGCATACCCGAAGGTGCTTTAGAAATAACTTCAATAGCAGTTTGGAATCTCAACAGCTCCTCATCCTCTGTACTGTACATAATAATGTTTTGCATAACAGTAGGAATCAATACTAATTTTTTTGAAAACCCATCGCTCGTTTAAGTGTTGGGTATCTCGGATTTTTTTATAAGAACGTATACTTACTATAGTCAAACAGAATCAATATTGCAGCTAGATCAAATTGCAAGTTATTTAGTAATGTAATATGGACAAACAATGTAATTAAATAGGAAGAAAACTTTTAGAACACGAACAAAAAATGATTCCTCCCTTAGTGAGATATTTGCATGACCAAAGAATGGAAGGGAGGCTTGTAAAATTCATGGAATTTTCAAATAAATGCGAATATTGTCAAAAACTTGTAATAATTTAATTTCTTGTTATATTAATCTATTTTAATAATTCTTTTTACGTTATCTGTAGTGGATCCATTACATTACTGCAAACGGAAACTGCGGGCGATCGATACAGGAGGCAGCGCCCTTAGACCGCTTCGCGGAACGTCGTGCCTGCAGGGCAAATACGCGTTATCGGAGCCATAAATCAACAACAGGCGTTTCGTAATACACGTAACAATAGAATACTCGAGACGAAGGCTTTCTGGAATATTCGAGAGACAAAAGGAGAAAAAAATATATACAGACAGGATGCAACTGTAGTTCAGTTCATTATAGTGCGGTTCTATGAAAGGGAACAGTGAAATAAATATCTGAGTAATATGAATAAGTCTGTTAAATAAACAATTGCGAATATAAATTGTGAAGTATGGGGTGGAGATAAAGATTTTGTGAGTGGATTTACTTAACGATATCTGGAGAAACTTTCAATTCTTCAAAGGGTTGTTAATAAGAAAAAAACGTTATCAACCGAAGAACTTTTGATGGGGAAGTAACATCTTCAGCTTAGGAATATAATTATCCATTTTCATGAGAAACCCGATAATTAATATCGGAAATTTATAGAAACTTTGGTTTTGCGTTTCTATTTTCTGGTAAACTAAGAGCAAATTCATTGGAAAAGCGACTCAACTAGGAATTCCACAAAAACTGCAATTTATCAAACCGCAGTAGAGGTTCGTGGACAAAAGTAAATAGTTGTCGCGTCTTCAAAGTAAATACAGCAAGAGTTTAACGATTCGTTTAACATGGGTCGTTAGCGGTTTGTTCGTTGTTACCGCTGTGGTTGTCTGTTTTGAAAAGTTTTGCCGATTGTTCGCCCTTTTCCACCCTCCCTTCGTCCTCCAACATTCGAGGTCGTTATTTAAAGGGAAAAGACATAAAAACTATCGCGCTTCGAGCAATAACGAGGGTTGAAAGGAAACATTAAAGCTAAATATTCGATCCGTTGTGAATATGTACAGTACGTGAGTTACGTTGGACAAAAGTGCTAGCTGCTCATACAACAATGCTGACCAGTTGACAAATGAGGTCGTAAAGTAATTAGTGGATCAACCAATTCGGCCACAGGGCCATCGATCAACTCTGTCGCACTAATCAGAGACATGTGTCGCGAAGGCGTGATGCATGTTGGCAGGGTTAGCTCATTGACATCGGGTGTAACCGTTATTGCCTAGCTAATGCCGCAGATTTTGACCCAATCGGTGACGTGGCTTTTGCCATAGACCAAAATAGGTATTCGAATTACAATGCGGTGCACGAGCTCATAACAAAATTATTTTGGATTATCGCGCACGGACACCAGTCAACTCGTACCATAGCTGCTCCTCTCACTTCAACTGTTTAAAGGGAAGATTTATTTCTACTATATCTGGATCCTGGAATAGGCGTCATGAAACGTCAGTAACGTGTGTTGTCTATTGGGTTCTGTCAAACGATGTCTGCAATGAAATAATGCTTTGGTGAAGTTAATAGTTTTGTGATGGGTACTTACAAAACGTGATGAATCATTAACAATAGGTATATGTTCCAAACGTGGATGGTAGAAAAGAAAGAGCGCTTGAATTATGGTGTTATGAGAGAATGAAAATACCGTGGATAGAGAAAATTTAGAAAGAAGAAGTATTCAGAAGGGTAGGAAAACAAAAGACAACAGGAAAACGAGAGATAGTATAGGGTACTATACCTTCTTAGATATAAAGGGCCAGTCAGAAACACATCAGAGACAGAAACAGGGGCAAAAAGGGATGGATTAGATTATTGTCGCAAATAGTTAAGGATTTCCGGGATTGCAAAGAAAGAAGTGGACGTGCGTGTCCAACTAATCTTCGGACTGACGAAATTGTCCTGTTGATGAACAATAGGGTTTATCCTGATGAGCAACATGACACGCACCCATGTCGACGTTAAAATCCTGTGAATGTATTTAGTGTATTCAGTTCTGGTTCGGTGGTGTGGCTGTGGTTCAACAAGGGTCCTTAATCAAGGCAAGGGCCTTTTGGAGCATACAGCGAACTTCTGTGGTAGACAGTTTTTTCGCAGCTGTGTTCTTTTGTAATCGAGAACGTCTGGATCAATTTTATTGCATCTTATGTTTCTATTTGTAAAGGTCCAAATAAAGGTTTTAGAGAAGGAAAAATTAGAAAACCGTTCGAAAAATTCGGGAACATTTGAAAGTGTTATTTCTATGGGATTTTTGTATAAATTCAAGACAATAACTCATGATTCGAATTATCGATATGCTTAATTCTTTTTTGGTTGGCTCTGGAAAGGAAAAATTTCAAAGGAAAGTCGGAAAACCTATTTGTACTGTCTCGACCATAGATGCAGAAGATATTTTTTTTGGGTGCATTCTTGTTTTGTTTTGTTTCTTATATTCCTAGGATGGTCATAACTCAAGTAAATGTTTTCAACTTAAAAAGATATCAGGAAGATCTGGAATCTGGAGAAACTGACTTCTGCATAAAATAAAAGTAGAATTATAAATACATTGATTGTTTACTAACGTGAACATCGATTATGCAATAGAAGCCAAAATGTAAATAGAACAAATTAGGATTCTAAAAAGACAGGTAAATTCCTGTTACGTCTAAATAATTAAGGATTACTAATCCCACACTTGGAACGCGTCCTATACAATAGGTACAACGAACCACAAGCCAATTCTGCGACCGGTTTCGACCTTGACTATTTGTATGCTTTTTTTTTCAAGTCGATATAAAACATTTATTTATAAAATAATATAATATAAGTACCATGTGATGATGTAACATTGATTACGCTAAAAGAGTACTAGCCGTCAGATCATGAGGAGTTCCCGAATGAGCACAACGCTCGACGATATTTCTAGAATACATTAAAAGGCAAATGCACCGATCAAATCAAAACAAAGCAATAATTTTCGTTAATTATTGTTGTTTTTTGGCAAGATTAGCTTTTATTTATAGTGTTATCTGAACTGTGAAATGGAATCACGATTGGTGTTTTATAGAACAATAAGAAGAACCGAGTTACCATGAGGACTTCTGATGTAGAGGCCAACTTTTCAGCTTCACAAGCTAAGGTTGGTTTTGGTCTCGGATTCGGATCACAGAATTGTTTTTTGTTTTTTGTTTTGGTGGATTTTTTACAACTAGTGTGGAATTTCGGTTTTTTTTTGTGTTTGTATAGTTATTGTTCCACAGTATTCTATTGAATTTTGTATAACGTAGCTAACAATTTTTGCTACTATGACTATTCAATGCTTATTGATTTCGTTACTGGTGTGGGAGTATAAATAAGGGTAGAAATAATTTTCTATACTCATTTCCAGCCATTTTGTATTCTTCAATCAAGAACATAATATGAGTGAGGTGCCAGAATTATGTATTTATTAATTATCTACATTAAGTAAATCATTATTCGATCTATATCCAAAAGTCGTTTAGTATTCCTCACGTCTCTCGTCGTTGGCTTTTGGTAAACTTTTTCTGCGTTATTAGACTTTTAATGCTGTTATTCGATAATCTGTGTACCTACTTCGTTCGCTCGTCGCAAAGAGGTCGTTAATATCTGCTCAGCAAATTGGAGCTGTATCTATTCATACATGTAGGAGAACCTATCAGCCAGAATCAAATTTTTAATAACGAGAGAAAACCCTTTGAAGACGGGGCAGTTTTCATTTCAATTTTTCATTTTTCACAGACTAGACGATGCGATAGGAAGTAGAGAGTATCAGGGAGCGCTTGCATCGGGTCACATTCATCCATCCATATATAAAAGATACCCAGTGGCTGGACGGAAGCAGTAGCATGTGAGCGAGAAAGTTATAAATTCGTAACCGTAATACGTTCCTGCATCGAAGATATAAAGTCTCGGATAAAAACTTGCGGGATAGGTCGACGATAAAGCTATCGCCCCAAGTTATTTTATAACTGCTGGATTAGTTGGTCTGGCCAACGGCGGCTTCGGTGGATGCCCTCCCGTCGATTCAGCTCTTCTTCTTCCACGTCCACTTCGTCTTTTCTCTCCGTCATCTTTTCGGATCCATCGTCTTAGTGTATATCGTCGATAATAAAAGTTTAATTTCGAGAAGTTCTTACCCTCGACGACTAAATCTAAAGACACACACATACACACTCACACACACACACACACACACACACACACACACACACACACACACACACACACACACATACACACACACACACACACACACACACACACACACACTCCACATATACCCATACAGTTCAGAGTTCTGTAGTAAAGTTGATGACTGCTGGCGAACAGATAATAACAAGAGAAAACTGTCGGGAAATTATTGCCCACGTCTAGATGAAAATATGGGGCCATGTAAGCTTATTATGAACATAATGTGGCTTTACGTAAAGTACATATCAGGAATGATGGAACGTAACGGTATTCTAACCTCTAAAAATATTGTACCTTGGACTCCCAAGTACTCAATCTTCTTTGACATATTGTATGAAAATGATTGCCATGATTTTCTTCATATTTTGACATAGGGGCAGTGATGGCACACAAGAAATTTACTTCATTGTAATTATTGAAGTCGCGTTATACTGTTACCGTCGAGAATTCAAGTCCCAACAACTCAAGCGTGACGTCATTGCAAATAGCCGTTTAATGAAACCATTTAAATCCAGTAGCCAAGGGATTTTATCATGGTTTTTTTGACCACGATTTTTTTTAGAGGAGATTGCTCTCCTCATCAAAGTCTACAGAAATACGCGATCAAAATAATTTTTGCACGATATTTTGCATGTCTATTAGACTAAAAGGGTTCCGTACAATGGCTTCTTACATTAGAGCTGGTGGGCCATGTTTTCTCGGAAGTAACGTTAAATTACGTGCCAAAATAACCAATAATAACAAAGTGTCACTGAGAATAATAACTGTGACTACATCTTATTTACAAATTTTGAATACGTAGGTATTAATAACATATACCTGCTAGTTAATATTTTATTTACAAAAAATAAGTGTACTTTATCTCTGAGAACTAAAATATAAACCGTTAGTGCGTTTTGGGTTATTCAAAATTTAACCTTATTTTGTGCGAAAGCTTTTTAAGTGTTTCCGTTAAAAGTCTACTTCTTACAGGCCTGTTGTGTAATGCATTTGTAATTTTAAGAGATTAATTAATTTTGAAAGTCGTGAAGTGTTTGTCAAAAAGTTAAGTTCAGAGAGCGTGTTGTTATTGAGTCCTCGTGCTCATTTTGAAAGTGCTTTATCATATACATATATATAAGCGAAAGAAGTAACTACAACTGCAAACAGTTCTACGTATGTTTGTATAAAAGAAGGTAGGGATAGTTGCTGAGGATACACTGGAGAATTTACAATTAGATTTGAAGTACACATGTGTGTGCACCAGACTTGTTTAATTCACTAAAAGGGCTGTTCTTTACTCAAAAAGAATACGCTTTTATGAAAAATGCAGCTCACAATATTTTGCAAGTTTAGTATTGTATTAGAGTAATAGTGAAATTACATTTTGTATCTTAATTAAAAAAATATCATTTATGTTGTGGACTGATCATGTTTATACACAAGCGTGAAATTTAAATAGTTTCATGTCCTGCGGCTGCATCTACATTATTAGTTGATTTTCTATATTTGATTTCGTTATCCAAATTGGATCTAACATATTGAATTTGTAATGACGCTTTGTCAATTTAGAAGCCCAACGTTTAAGTTAAACGATACAGTATACAAACATCGCTTGAACTACAATCACATCATAGGTTAGGGTACAACGGTGGTGTAACTATTTGTTTTTTTTTTTTAATCAAAAAGGTTCCACAGAAAGTGAACTGACATTTTATATTATCAGTACAAAAAAGTTCCTTTATGGTATAGTAGATCCATTCTCATAAATCTCTATCTGGCCGTTGTCTTTAGAAATTTCTTTCCGACGTTTCGCCTGCTACTGCGGCAGGCATTCTCGAGGGTGGCGCGGTGGTCATCTCCGTCGAAGTTGTCTAGTAGATCGCTCGGCGGTGAGTGCCGGTGTGTGAGATGCGTCGTTATTTATACCCTCCGGGTGGTGGGGGTCGGAGCCTGTGATCGTATTAACCAAGCGACCAAAACTCTACCACACGCAACGTCATTCGATCACAGGCTCTGCTACCACCACCCGGAGGGTATAAATAACGACGCATCACACACACCGGCCGGCTGAAGAGGTCCTAAAACGGTCTGAGGTAGAGGAGTTTTAGTCGGTAGGTCTGAGGACACCTTCCTGAGGAATCCGACACTACCCAGTCGCATCGGGTGGCTGGGTGTTTTTTGAAGATTTCCCTTCTTCCACGAAAACAAAAAAAAAAGAAACACACCGGCACTTATCATTGAGCGATCTACTGGACAACTTCGACCATGAGGACCACCGCGCCACTCTTGAGAGTGCCTACGACAGCAGCAGGCGAAACGTCGGGAAGTCAACGGCCAGATAACCGGAGATCAAATAGAGATTTAAGAGACAACGGCCGCGAAAGCCTACAGATATTTATTAGATCCATTCTTAGTTGAAAATATTATAAATTCAGCGTCTCAATGAGGGAAAAGAAATGTAAATATAAAAAATACACAACTTTTTGGGAAAAATAGAACTGTGATGTTAAATTTGACATAGAGGTCTAATTCCAAGCTATTTCAAAGTCATGTCGTGGTTTTAATTGGATGTACTTACTCTTAACTTCAGTTTCTAAAAGCACTTTACATTATACATTTAACTATATCATCTTATCATAGGGACCAAAGGTTATTTCAAAGTGATTTTAAGATGAGGTAAACAAAAAAATGATTTTTCCATAAGTTTTTCAAATAGGAGTATAATTTTGTAATGTCACGTAAAATTGACAGTTTGTTACTTCAAGTGTTAACAATGAGGTCAAGGATCTATGTTATTTTTTACGATTTTCACTTTGAAATGACTTTAAACTGACCATTGATCTTACATACAATGGTACAGTGATATGTAGAATCTTTTGCTCACCTTCATAATTTCCAATTTAAAAACCAGACATCGTCTTGAAATTCCATTTCATAGAACATCTAGATACTTCTTTCGATTTAGGACATCCCCCAGAAGTTTTTCAGTGGGCTTTTAAAATGATACAATTTAGTAAGTGGTACTAATTTAATATTGAAATGACCTAACCTAACCCGACCTTTTTTTCTCCCTCTAAAAGTCATTCAACTTTTATTTGTAAACTTATTCAGTGATTCATTTAAAATCACCCTGTATATATCGTCATGTTTTCGGAAAAAGAGTTTCGAATATTCAGGGACTAAACGGAAGCTGAGTGACGATTTAATTTCGAATTTTCTTAACAGACGACGGGGTTGTTTATACAACAGAAATCTCGGAATAAAAACAGTGAACACATACCCAATCGACCCTCGTAAAGTATGTAGATTGCTGACGATTTATTTGCCGAAATAGCGAGACAACCCGGGCCATTTTGCACTGTCTGAGAAGGCAAACTAACCAAAATTCGCTATTAATCCGGGTGAACATTCGACGCGTTCAACCGCAACCGACGACAGCGACAATTGTCGCAGAAGAAAGGGGAGAGGGTTCGCCAAAGAATGATGTTGTCATTAATTTGAGTACAACAGCGCGGTACCGCCGCTCGAATCGCTGTTTCAATTCAGTTTCATCCACATCCACAGCCTCGGGGAAACATCAAATGTTGGGAGATTTCGTACCAGTCACACATCAACGTCTTCACTGTTCTCCTTCACACTTAACTAGTGCTTAATGCGAATAAGATGAACACCGGACCTGAAAGTTTGTTACAACTTAAGTACCAAGCGCTTCCAAACATTACATCCAAAGTTTTACCAATCGGAATTATGGTAATATATATTCTAATTGGATTGATCGTGAAGTTTCAGTTACCTATTTGAGAGTTTCTGGGAATATTCAACTTTAACGAAACAAATTGTCATGATTTTGTTTTCCGTTTCGTTCAATTTTGTCTTCGTATTGGGGGTATAATTTCTGCAAAAATTCAACTGGCGAAAGAAAAATGAGCAACGTTGGAGGGAAAAGAAGGTCCTCGTTTTCTTTTTTTTTAATAATCAGAACAGTTTTGTCTAAGATATTAGGTTTCCTCAGACACTCCATAGTCTAACCCTGAAACGTTAGCGTTTTAATTATTTAAATGAAAAGAGAACTTTCACCCCTTGAAATTGCAATCCTTTTTCTATGGTGAATTTTTGTATCCTTTAGATGGATCATTAGTTGAGATTACCATTTGATCTAACAATTATATAAATACCTTTAAATTTTCTAAGAAACACCATTCAACCCAGATGCATTCTTTTCTTTTTAAAATTACAACCTTTTTGGTAGTAGTAAATTGAAGCTTTTCAATATCAGGAACTGATTTTTAGATTAATCACCATTTTAGTGATTTAAAATAGAGGATTTGGTAAAACAGTACTCGTAAAACTTTAAAATCCATAGTGGTAATGCAAATTTTGCTGTGTCCATAAAACAATTGTTTTTTTGCAAATCTCTATGGGTAGCACTTTACTTGCCGTCTGTTGTAATTACTAAGTGTAAGTGTTACCGAGAATCTCATTTTGGAACTTCCCAAGGCGCGCTGAGGAGAACTATGAAGTTCAAATCGTGTTCCACGTCTGGTGGTTTTAACAGATTGACATTGTACGTTTTGTACGATATGTAGGTGCAGTTTTAAATATTCTTAACTCTAAGAAGAAGCTGGACTTCCTATATTCCAATAGTATTATTATTGTTACAATAATTTCTCTTAGTTTTGTTTTTGAAGATACATGGAAAAGTGGACGAATCTGAACAAAGTTTTAAGTTTAACTTAACTTTGAAAGGCAGTTCACCCCTGTAAACAGTTTCGTAGGTTTAAGTCCCTCAACGTTGGTATGTGTGGGTAGTTTATATTGCCGCCAGCTAACCATGAATCGTTAACAAGTATGCAAATGTAGAATAAACCAAGACCAACCTAAGATAATAGCCTAAATAAATTAGAAAAGCGACTTTACAATTGCCCTGACGTCCAACGAATAGCAGACTGATGGTATGGTGTAATGAAAACGGCGGTGGCGCGAATTCGAGACAATGGAAATGAAAATACACTCCAATTTAATGGGACCCTAATTACCATCTTGTTTAAGTTCGTCGTTTCGTAAATAAATATGTACCGTAAAGCCATTCGAAACAATTCCCAGCTTTACAATACTACTAATTTTGCTAAATTACCAACCAAATTGGACGGGATTTGTGAAGGAAAATTTTCGGATTTCTAAATCAAGCAAAAACGATGTTTGGCGAATGTTCAAAAAAAATTAATGACAAATTTCTGAATTATGTTCGTCGTTGATCTTGAAGAAGTGTTGATGCGAATCAGGAGATAAAAGAAATATTTTTTTGTAATGTGGGAACGTAAAAATTCTAATTGACAAATTAACTGCATTAAATTTACTTGTTATTTCTTTACATAAAGTTATATTAACATAAATAAATCTTTTGGAGGGTGGTATTTTCTTGTCGATCAAATACGTTAGAAACAGTGTATAAATAAAGAGTTGGCGTTGTCTATGTCGTCTCTCCAAACCTCTCCATAAATCTGAACTTGCCAAAAAGTGTTTGCTATCCCGAGGGAAGAGATAACAAGTAGAAGAATGTGGCCATACTTTAGGTTTCCGATCGACCAAAAGGGGGAACCCCGCACCCTACTCACACAAATCCGGAAACAAGAAGAAAACAGCATTTTACTGATATATCGTCGACACTTGTGCTTTTATTGTCTCACAATTTCATGTAAATTGCAATCGGAAGTCCGCCATATATCTCGTGTCCGTATGAAAAGGGCGAAAGTGCGACGCCTTTTTTCCTTCTCGTGTTTTTTTCTTTTTTTTTTTTTTTTTGATTTGGTTTGTGCTAGTTTAATCAAAAGCACAGTTGTTGCTGCGGAAATTGAACTCATGGATCTCTTAGTTAGGATAAACGTTTGATTGGTCTCAGCGTTTGTACGAATCCATTGAATTAAGACTTTGATCTACAGAAAAAAATAGGAAAAGGAAGTCAAATGGAAAAATAATCTGGGAAACTTCGAACACTTCCAAAATACAAGAACCAATGACGAGCAATAACTTAAAAACTCTTAGTCATTAACTGTTATACGATTAATTGCGTGTAGACGAGTTCGTCACCGACATCCAATATCATAGATAAGGAAGGATCAATAAACCCTTTTTGATTGATTTTAGCGTCCTTCAATAATTGGGACGCTAACTAAATCCAAAAGGAACGAAATTTATGTTTACAAGTTAAAGTTGAAAACAAACAAGTGATAATGCGTTTTCATTTATAAAAGGAAACACATAGCTTCGGATAACTTTTTCAAATGAGAATATGAACGGACGTACTCCTGGAAGACCCCGATTATTTGGAGAAGGAATTCGAGTACGACATTGAGAATAGTTTTAGACGTGCAGTGTTGTGACTATGAAATGATATCAAAAATGAAATTGGCAATGTTGCAGTGCTGATTGAAGTGAAGAAGTGAATCCTGGAAACTTATTCAAAAGAATAGTGACAAGGTGGATGTCGTCCACTATTAACAAAGAAAAATGACTTCAGTGGTGAAATTGTGAAGCGCAAGAAGTACAAAATATGCTCAGTGGTCAATTTACTCATCCTATCTCATTATTGCCACACTAGCTGAAAGGCCTGATGTTTCCTGAGCAAGAATCCATCACAGGGTTCACGGATGAAACATCTACCTTCTTTTCTTAGATTTATGCAAAAAATCTAGGACATTCTGGGTCATTTTCGGAAAATCTGGATCATATTGAAAAATCTAGAACATATCATTTTCGAGGATTCCACATTATTCTTGAATATTCAATATCATTCTCGATCATCCTATAACATTCCAAGCCATTTTCGAGAAATTCGAAGTATTTTAGATCATTCTGCAATATTGTAGATCATTCTTGGAAAATCTAACATTCTAAATCATTGCAAATTTTGGTCAAAATATTTGGAACAATATAAAGTATTCTTAAACGTTCTAATCAGTCTTTCAAATAAAATTCCTACAAATTATAGAACTTTCTGGAATATTCCAATACACGATGGTTATTTCCTGAAATACCAAACTCCCCTTATGACATTTTGGACTCGATTTGTGGGAAACAGTGTGTGGCTGACAAAGACAGGTGACATTTGCCTTCCTACGTTCAGTTATTGGAAGCTAAGGGCTGTCTACAATAATAATCGCGCGTGGGTGGCAGTAGATGGTCATGAAAAAACTGAGGATAACCAAAAAAATGGTTTTGCTTTAGTTGTACATCGATTTTTTTTGTTAAATGTAATTTTGACGAAATTTTGTTTTACTTTTTAGCAACAATCTCACAGATTACAATTAATTATGTCTTTTTCCAAATACAAAACACAACACTGAAGTTGCGTTTAGATATGCTACTACATTTGGAATCTTGTTGAGTTTATGAGATAAAGATTCTTATTCTATTGTTCTAGTGGATACAAGAAGTAAATCCTTGAAAATTCCGTTTCAATATGACATAAAAGTTGTACACTATTCCACAAGGTAGCATATGAAACTTCTATCCGAATGGTCTCACGGGACCAAGTCATGCACCGTGTTAGCGCCAGAAGTTCTCGTTAAAATGGTAATGACATCGTATATGGTAAGCGATATCGGTATATCGCATTATTTTATCATAACAAAAGAGCAAAACCAGCAGCTCGCAACAACCCACTAGAATCTCTCCCTTGCAACGAAGGGACGTTGAATGCGTTCAAGTTTTGTTGTTCCGAGCACCACGTCCATTTGGAATTTTCGTGTTATGTTACCAGGTATAAACAATATAGTGCCCGAAGTGCTTCCTGCTTTCAAAACTTCAAATAATTCCCAAGCCTGCTGACGTCACAAAAGATCAATAGTTGACAGATCTATTAGAGCTTTCAGGTTAAAACAAAAACCTTTATAAAATTATATATACAATTATGTTGTGCCACAATTACTTTTTTAAAACGATGTAAATTCAATTTAGATGCCCATAATTCTCGTATTTCGTCGTTGGATTGTCCCACACGTGTCTAAAAATCACTAAGGAGACACAAAAAAACGAGAAGAGGACAAAAAAGGAAACGTTAGGGCCTAAGAAGAAAAACTGAAATAAAGCCAAGTGTGCTGTGTGGCGATTTGGCACATTTCTATATCAAAAGCCGTGAATCAAAGCTGTCTTTTGTGTAACAGAAGGCACCGTCCGATGGCTGCGAGCTGCTAACCAGACAGAAAGCTTTGGAAAAAGCTCGAAAGAGGCAGTAACGGAAGCGGTCAAGGCATTAAATTCTCGCAAATAAAAGACCAACGCCTTCCAAATAATGTTATAAGGGTGGAGAGCTCGGCAACGTCCTTAGACCCGTATATATAAATAGTACATAAAGACTGTCCGCACTTCACTACGATGACTACCTACGACGGAAACGCCTTGATAACGAGATGGCTTTATCTCTTCCTCGGCTCGTTTCGAGAACAGGATATTGTTCCTCTCACTTGTTTTTTTTTTCTGAGCACAGAAAAAGGAAGCCGAGGCTTAATAAGATATTTTGTCTTTTTTATTATGACAATATTGCACTTCCGTAGTAAATCAGTATCATTACCTGAAATACACACTACAATTACGTATTACCTTTACCTTGTCTTCCAAATTTTGATTTCTTATTTTACTGGATATATTTCTAAAACCACCAGCTCAAAGATTGGCTACCATTTCTGTTACCAAATCGATTTGATTGTGATGGAAAAATGAAATACTAAGTTTAAAAGTATTTTGAATAAATTGGAAAAAAAAAACATTACCACAACCTACCACGACCAGGATTCGAACCTGAGTTACGATGCCCACAACGTAGGGCCCTAATCCTAAGACCAGTGGTGGTCAGAACGTCAACTTAAGTGTTCCTGGTCAGGAGCCTGTATGATTCATAGGTGTAAATCTAGCTCTGAATTACACTGGCCACCGGTGATAACGACTAGTGACAGCCACAAGTTGTTAACGAGCTTTTTATGCATTTTATATGATTTCAACAGAAACTGAAAGTTCGAGTGGTCGTGTTCAAACCAAAAGCTGTGAAAGTGACCAGACAGAGAGGTTGATGCCACTTTACTGAGACTGGAGGCTGTGTCTACTAGTTTTATGATTAATTCAAAGATTCGACCACGAATAATTTACCAATGAAAGCTAAAGCTTGAGGTCCACAACTAGAACCAACTAAACACTTGTGGCGTTTCAGTCATGCCTCATGGAGTGATCACATACAATCTTCGTCTGAATGCAGTTTGTACTACCTACAAAAAATCTTTTTTTTGGATGACCCTACGTATAAATTCAAAGGTTATCTCGGTTGACGAAACCCACAAAATTTAATTTTTTATTTATATAACTTAACCTCATATTCTGTTTGTAAAGTTTTATTTAAAACGTTCTAGTGCACAGGACGTTCTTCAGTTTATTTTAGATTTCCGTCACAGATTTAGAGTTCATAATTCACCGACTAAGGACCATTACGAGCAATCTACTTGTGTATACTATTTAGAGAGCGGTGTAACAGATTCAGTTTTGAAACTGTTATTTTGATAGAAGTTATATGAACTGCAAAAAAAGTTTAAAGCCGTTTTAATATTTCAGCGCATAAATAGAAATAAGAACACACGGATACTTAACGTACGTGTTTTGAATAAAATTTCTTTTCGGCTCTCTGATGCTCCGTCATGTCGTTGAGAATGATTTTCAAAGTCTAAATCTCACTTTAAATCGTAGTCGGCGGAAAGACCCCTTTGATTTGTTGCGGGTTTAGACGCGGGAGCTCGAAACGTTAAGTGATGCGTTCGGATAGTAGAAAAAAAAAAGCGAGTGTCATCATTTCTATGCGATGCGGTTGGCGCTCCGCGTCGCGCCCGTTGAGTACGAGGGGTTGATTTTCAGCGACATCTATTTGGCACTGTGGCACCACCACGAGACTACAATAATGAGAGTCATTATTCAGACACGCCCCGTCGAGATTTCGCACGCTGCAACTTCCGTAACTACGTCTCAGTGACAAAAGGAAGAAGCGAATCCGGTAAACAGCACGTGCTTCCACACTTTATAATTAATTTTCGTTTGTTTTCACGTTTATCGTGTTTACCTTATCTTCTTGAAATCCAGCGCGGACTGGGCATGCAAACAGTGAAGTTCTGGCTTAAAAGCAGTTGATGTTGCAACAGTTACGATTAAATTAATCCAAAGTGGACTTTCGGGCCAGCACGAAGTGTGTTAACCCGCTCTTCTATAACGTCATTCCAACTGCTAAGGAAGATGAAACACTTTTGTGCAGTTCACTCCTTAAGAATCATTATGAGGCTCAGGGTATAAAAAATATAGCAAGCAAACCCCAGTGAACGTAACAGATGAAAATGTAACGGAACTGCTACTGCTACTTCCGATCTTATAATGAAGGCATAGGACGTTTAGGTCTATCCAGTGATTAGAGCGACTGCGTCAACACAAGAGTCTAGCCGTTAGACCATGAGAACTACGAAGATACCCGACGTGTCTTCATATAAGTAGCATGTGTTTTGTCTCTAGGTCAGCACATTCCTCCATGGAAACCTATGGCCACCCACTTGCAGTTGTGATGGTGCTAGTCCACTCTTAACCTTCCCTCTATAATAAAGGGGTTTCGTTGCGGTGGGTGGAAATGGGTGCTTGAGTGGCAGAAGTGTTGCATGAAATATGTTTGTCTTTGTCCAATATATTGTATTTTCCATAAATCTGTCTTTGTTTAACATATTTTATCTACTATAAGTTATCTCGAAAACGTTTTGGACGATGTTTGGTGTGCCAGATAGTTCTACAATTTTCAGCAGTGATCCAGAATGTTTTGAAATGTCTTTATGTGCCCCAGTTACATTGAAAATGATTGGAAATGCTTCAAAATGTGCGAAATGTTTCGAATATGATTTGGAAAATTGGATAGTGATTCAGAATTTTCTAGAATACTCAAAAATTTTAGTGAATATTCTTCAATATTCCAAGAAGATCTGAAAATTTCAAGAACGTGAACAAGAAACAACGTAATTGAAATGAAAAAATAAAACGCGCAAATCTAACACGCATTGAATAAAAGAAAAAAAAATTGTCTCTTCCGTGACAACGTTTCGAGAACGTTGCCGTGACCAGGATTCGAACCTGGGTTACTACGGCCACAACGTAGGGTCCTAACCACTAGACGATCACGGCTACTAGAGACGGTTATAAATTGTTTATTTCGGTTAGAACAAATTAAATTTCACGTTATACTTTCACCAACTGACCGTGGCTAATTAACTATTAAAGACCTGAGCTCGAAGCATGTAATCAGTCCCTCGATGTGTATCGCTCAATTACTTACACGTTGTTTTCGACGAGACGTGAACAGTGAATGCTTCACGTTTATTGTTTACTTCTTCGGCGGGTAATTTGAAAATTAAATTGGCCTTGTTTTAATGAAATTATGATATTAGAGGTTATTATTCTAGTCTACATAAGAATTGGATGTAGTCTTGTCTCTTATTCTTTTTATCGCGATGTTTTGTAGAAAAGTCAGCAGTGCTGTCATTCAAGACCAGGGTGCCCTAGGCCAGAAATAGTAGGGGGGCCTTTTATAAAAAAACATGTGGTGTTTTTGAGCTTCTAATTGTTTGTGTGTGTGTGTGTGTTTTTATGTGTGCGAACGCGATGACGACATCGTATCTGTAGTAGGTTACGGTGCAAGGGATTTACACATACACAGCCGCTACCGTAACCTACTACAGATATAAACACATTCAATCGTTCTTTGTCTAATCTAGAAATAACAGACTCTGCATGCTCCCAGTATTAAAATAAATCAACCATTCAACTACTAATGGTGTCAAGTGATCGAGTTCCCACAAACACATTCAAATAGTCACTACAGTTTTTCAATTTTTAGAGCTCACATCAGCGTGAACATTTAACACATTTTTACCACGTTTAAGTGTTTAGTGTTTATGTTAAAAATGTCATCACCAATTGGGTATAGCTTTAAAATTGGAATATCGGCTTGCTCATGATTTAGGGTTTTGGGTTTCGTATCGTTGGGGTAAGCCTGAAGGGATCCCCCAAAAAGTAATTTTCATGACATATTTTGCAGACGGTTGCAGCAGTAATTTTTTATTTTGTATTTGCTTCCACTTTTTCATAAGGTAGATATTTACCGATTCAAAAGAGAATCCTCTCCATGAATATTGTCGTGTTTTGACAACATAGTGACGACAAAAGTGACAATAATAAAAAAAATACCTCCCATGGTATGCAGTAAATTAGCCTTAGCATTCAAGTGAAACTGAATTTAAGAAAAAGTAAACTAAAAACGCTCCCTGTTTGAAATAATTCTTCTTGCGGAAATCAGTACAGTTTCCTCCAATCGTTGGGTCAACATTCAATTTTAAGTCTATGATATCGATTGGATCGTTGCGTAAATTTATGTGGATGTTGGTTCTTGTAAAAATAACGAATGAAAATCTTATTTTCTGGTCGATTCCGTTTCCGGACAAGAATGCAATCTTTGGACAGCATACGTGCTTTAAAAATAAATGGAATAGAAGTATCATTGTCCACATGTCCTATAGATAAACTGTTGAAGTCGGTTATTACGTACCGATATCTCAGACGGTATCATAAAATTCAATTTTAAGCAAAACGATTTAGTTTCGTAACCAAAAGGAAAATGACGACAAAATAAACAATAAGGGTCCATGTATGCGTATACAAAATATACTCAAGATTATACGTACATATACATTGTTTTAATGCTTATCTGGATTTAAATTTCTAAAATAAATAACAAAAACTTTCACACCTTGACTTTTGTATCTTTTGAAGAAGCCACAGAAATGGCGAAACAGTTGTTCAGGCTATAAAAGTTGAAGGTTTTACTCTTTTGCTCATTAAGCACGAGTAGAATCGATAAATTGTATGGCCTTAAATGTTCCACAATATTCAGAATCTCGACTCGAGGATGATTCAAAATTTTCAGGAATTTGCCACAGATTTCTCAAGAATGATACAGAATGATAGGGAAATTTTTATAGAACACCAAGATGATCTGGAATATTCCAGATTTCTTGAGAATCATTGAAGTTATTAACAATAATCTAGAATATTCCACCATGTTCTAACTTTTTCAAAAATCCTTTGTATTTCTTGAGAGTGATTTAGTAGTTCGAGAATGATTCACAATATTCCAAATTTTTTTATAATGGTTGGTTCCATAATGATCCATATTCTTCGATAAAGATTTGCTGTGTTCTAGAATGATCTAGAATATTCCAGATTTTTTTAAAATCATTTAGAATGTTCGAGATTAAACATAATTTTTCCTGATCTCTCGCGAATGGTTTAGAATGTTCGAAAATTATTACAGAAATCTTAGAAAATGTTCTACATCAACCGAGGATAATCCAAAAATTTCAGGAATATGCTACAATTTTTCAGATTTCTCAAGAGTGATCTAAAAATGATACGGAATGATAGAAAATGGTTCATAAAACATCAAGATGTCCAAGATTTTTAGAGAATAAGTGAGAGAGAATGGATTTTTCAAAAATGATTTGCAAAGTTCAAGAATTAACAAAAATGTTACAAATATTTTGAGACTGGTTCAGAATGTTTGAAAATGATCTTGAAATTTTAAAAAAGGGATTATCTAGAATGTTTTCAAATAATGTCAGCATGAGGGAGAAAAGGATGTCTAACGCTTGTGGTGCAAGTGAATACTAAAAAATGGGGTTTTCAGACGGGAATGTAACGTCTGAGGATGGCAATCTCCAAAATGAAATGAAATGGAATGGAAACGCGGTTATCCGCATGTCCGAGATAAACCCATGAAGTCAATTATACAGATCATTGCTATCGTTTATGTCAGAAATAAAACTAAATAATACCGTTTTCGAGGCAAAACGATAAGTTCCGTTTCGGGACACATTCGGTCGCAACAGTATCAGCACGAAACATATCGTTTATATCCATTCCATTCTTCGTTCTTTTTTTTTTTTTGCTCCATTAGGTTTTCCGTAAAATGATATGTCCGTTACTGGCCAATCCAGATAATGTGTTGTACACGCGGCCCAGAAGATGGGACTCCCCTTAACTCCGGCCGGCCACTCAACAGATGAAGTGGGATATTGTTGCTCCTAGAAGTTTAGGATCCTTTTTGAAAGAGACGTCCTTTTTATACAATTAAATTAACTTTCGAGTTTCCTGCGGGTGGACGAAAGGGAACTTTCCGATTTCGTAAATTGACGACAGTACAGCTTTTCACTAAGTATTTTAGAAATTGATTCATCTCATTTGATGTTTGTAAGGTGGTCGATCATGATGTTTAAAGGATGGTTTTGTGATGGATCCATTAAAAATAGAAATATTTCTAAACTCCCTCGATTTATGTTTGGATTATTTAATTTGGAAGTTTATGACTATTGTGTCCATCGTCAGTAAATTCGTTTTAGAATTTAAAACTTATTTTTATTTTGCATTGAATCTACAGGGTAGAATCAAAAGGGTTGAGGTAGCGTGGCAACCCTCTGTTTGCCTAGAGGCTCCATTATACGCTGCTTACAACTTTGGTGCAAACTTTTATCATGATGGTAATAATTTTTTGGACGCTACCGTACGAAATCCCTAATTCATCAACCAATCAGATAGATGACTGTTTGTGTGGCGGTCAGCGTCTAGAAACGTCTTCACATTGGCTACATTTTCATCAATCCTTGAAGTTGATGAGCGATCGGTACGCTGGTCGTCATTAATCCTTCTGATGGTCTTCGTTGCGGTTTACGCATAATTTGATGGCGTGGCGTTGCTGAGATTTTTCTTCATCTTGGATCGCGATGACACTTCTTGACAGAGTTTCATAAAAGTTGACGTGTTAACCCGCAGACAGCTACGAAAATATAGGTCTCTTCGGAAGGCTCTCCATTACCACGCCCAGGTGGTCCATTCGCGCTACAGAAATTACGTCCTACTATTTTTTGATCCTACCCTGTATGGTACGCCACTGAATGAACAACAGCAACACTGCGGCAGAAATACCTTTTTGCTTTCATCCGCATAAACGAAAAGTGTCGTATACACATATATGCAGTTAGTCATATAACGCGAACTTGTCTGCGGTAAAGGGCATATATTAGATCGGAAGTTGAAGTTTCAGGAAGACGTATCCCGTAAATAGAAGAAGAAGAAGACGAAGAAGAAGAAGAACGAGAGGCAGACGGGCGCGCTTAAGAATGCTGAATAGTGAGTAGTCGCCATTGGAATATTACACGGCGGAGGTAACCTAAAAGCCGAATCGCATTTCTTACAAGAGCTCTCGCTTTTAGACTACGAAATCGCATTTCTTCCAATCGAATTACCCACCTACGAAGGGAGCTCATGTTTCGACAGAGTT
Organism: Agrilus cyanescens; assembly: GCA_947389935.1. Lineage (NCBI taxonomy): Eukaryota > Metazoa > Arthropoda > Insecta > Coleoptera > Buprestidae > Agrilus > Agrilus cyanescens. Next base: position 15,354,651 of record OX376713.1, on the reverse strand, counting down.
GTTGCTCTTCGGGGAAAAAGGAAACCTTCATTCGCAATATGCAGCAGTCTGGGATACATATACACATCCATGTAGACACACACGTGTAACCATGTGCTCATTGATAAAAGTATAGATAAGCCTTTCTTCATAGGTGCATATGCTGAAGCTCTTGCTTATTGGCAAATGCAACCAACTACGTATCTGCAGGTTGCATGTATCTATCGTAAATATGCATTTCGTACATGTGTACCTTTGATAAGTTTACGAACTTTGATCCGGATTTATTTAATCATATCGGTAAGTCAGATTGGATTTTCGACTGCAATCGAATCAAAGTACGACCCCTAACGAGATTTTCGATTTACTTAAGGCTCAGGTGAAAGATAAATAGAATCAAGATACTATTTAGGTACCATTGCAAATGAAGGGTCTCCTTAAGGGTAGAATCAATCAGCTAATTTTAAAAATATCCAAACGTTAACTCTAGCGAACAGGAATCCATTTTGTAGTAGTGGCGTCGACAAGATTTTAAAGTCAACATCTAACCCGCTCATCATCCCTTAATAGCCAGGGAATTTTATTCTACATTAATTACTAGTTTTGTTCTCTACTTAATGAGTTTTGGACGTTAGCGTTGCCGTCACCCCCTGTTATATTCTATGGCACCCTTGTTGTAATCGGACAAGGCCAAGGGGTTACTATCTTTATTTCCAAAAATTAATAAGAAAACAAACAAAATTTTACATTAAACTTTTATTTATTTATAGAGAATTTGGCAGTGTGATCGTCATAAGTTAACTCCATTGACGCTTACGTTCTGATAATCTATAATGTGTAAAATAATAACTTAGATTCTTTCTCGGGGTTGATGGATTCACTGGTAGAGTTAATGGTAATGGGCAGCTCTGTATGGGCTAGTCAGAAATTGGGTAGGGACAGCAACATAGTATGTGCGTTCAAAAATGCTTATTTGACTTCACTCCAAATCGGGCTAGGCCACTACTGGTCAGATCGCGCTACAGCTCGACTTGAGAAAATAATCGTGAGCCAACAATACTTTTTTTTTTGATGTTGAAGAAGGGGGAGAATCTTCAAAAAACAGACGCCGGATGTGACTGAGTAGTGTGGGATTCCTGAGGAAGGTGTCCTCAGACCTACCGACTTTTATACCAAAAATTTTCCTTCACCACCACACGATTTCTGCATCTTGCGATCTCCCCTTGCTTTTCTACCTTAGAAGACGCATATCCCTATTTCGATTCTCCTATATAATTCTCTCCCACATGTTCGTATTCAAACGTGATTTTACAGTGATCTGAATCATTCCTTTTTCCTCTCTACACCCTCACCTAGTTCATGGCTGAACGACCGGACTCGCTAACTTTCCCTTTCACATTTATCACCAGAAATCTCCGTATTGCCTTCTCACTTGTTGAAGACATTCCGGGGTACGAAGTCGACGCAAAACTCAAGTTTTAAGTACATATGCTATTTGCTTCTCTGGTCTGCATCAATGATTCGCAACCCTTTTTTTTTTTAATCATAAACAATACTAATATCTTAAGGAAACTGTAGCTAAGGGTTATACGACAGTTTGTTTCAATTTTTGTTTATGAATTATTGTCCAACTTTTCATGTTTAAAGTTGAGTACAATTTTCGGTTCAATTTTGGTAGAGAGTCATACAAATTCGGACGAGTGATTACAACTTATCACAAGTCGTTATAGAAGCTGGAACAGGCCATTTAAACGTGCTTTCATTAAGCGTGTTCAGTCACTGTATTATGGTAACAAAGCCAATCTGAATTGCACCATACAAAATATTTTTCTGTCAAAGACTTATTCACTAAATTCCTAGCCAAAAGTTAATGACCACTCCCTGTGTATGTTCAGTAACGGCTATTGTTTAACCCGAACAATCGGCTTCACGATGTTAATTGTAATTTAATTACTGCAACATATAATTCCTAGGCGATTAATTAATTATTGTCTATTGCATACTGAACAAAACTAATTAAGAAAATACTAATTACTTTTTTGTCTTAAATACCGATAACGAATAATTTGGATATTGATTTTGATATTGTGGTGGTTAATCATGTTTATTGTGTAATATTATGCCCAAGAGGCAATACATCGTAGACCGTAACGAGTAAGAATATTATCTTTGAGGAAGATCAGAAGAGCATTTCTGCAATACATGTGCCTAGACAAATTTTGGCAACATACACAAATTTTCTTTTTAGTTTTTAATTTACTGGCTTTAATATTTTTAGACTTTTTGTGTTGCGTCCATAAAATGCAGATGTAGATGTGTTAGGCGTAAGGAAAGTGAGGTTAAGTTCGATTATTTGTTGTAAATTTTGTTTGCTATTTATCATGAACGCAATTTCGATGTAACGGAACGGAAGAAGACGCGGAAGGAGCCGTTCTAGTCTTATTTTGAGGCGCATTATTTATCAGGGCAAATTTCCTGGCTGTTCGATCAGTGTGCCGTGAATAAATGGCTGTTCTGGCGAGCTGCGATTCATTACACGAATAAAACAAATGGTCCGGTTTCATCAGATTTGCAGAAATGAAAATCGACACTGAACATAGCATCTTTCCTGACCGAAAATTATCGATCTGCTCACCGCCCCTTTAATAATTTACTACAGAAACATGATAATCTATTTTATCTTTAATTGGTTTAGGCGGCAATCTACTGCCTCGTTTTCCGGCTGTGGCGTTGGCGGCTGATATTGGAGAATAAGAAAAATAAATCGGATTTGATTAAGCAATTTTGTGGGTCGTCAGGAAAGGATTTCTCGACTTTCTTTAAATAACTGATGAAATGAGATTCGCACACAAGAGACATATTTATATAAAACTGTTATATAATGTATACAATACACCAATTCAGTAGGCAGATACATTGGGAAAATGAATTTGGAAAAAATAAGAATATATAACCAACCGAAGTTGATTTATAGATAATTATATAATTATGTATGTTGAATTAAGGTCAATGGGCTTTTTTGGCCATAAAAATGTTCAGAAAATACCCACCTATTTTTTTAAAATATATTTTCATAATTTTTTTTCACAATTTCGTATTTCTTTAACGTATTCTTTTTTTATAATATAAATAATACAATAATAATCAATCGTTAATCAATTTTTTTTATGTGCTCATTGTTGCATACAGATTATGAAAAAAGTTCAAAAATTATTCGAAATCAAGAAAAAAGTTTTGTGAAGATTGTTTTGAAGAAATTGTTTTCCGAAAGATACCAAGAATTTTACTTTTGAATTTTTATCATAAACCATAATCAACCCTTGAAGAAGCCTTCGAAATTTGTTGATTAGGCGAAACGTTGGATTGTCAATTATAAATTAGTATAACAATCCGTTACCCTTAAAATGCCTTGATTTCTATTCTGCATTAAATATTATTGGCGAAAATCCCTTGGTACGTTTTCCCAGGAGTCCTTATCCAAAAGAAAATTAGTTACCCTTGTCCATACGTGCCTGGGGTGTATTACATACATCTAATTTCAACAAATTTTAGGAGATTCATTAAATCATTGCCAATTATTGATGAAAGACCTCCACATTCATGGTTATCTGCATGAAGGTAACATTCTCGTTTGTCGAATCAACTGCCCGCTCGTTGCTGTGCTTACAATTAAATTTCTTTCGTTACTAAATATGCTTGAATACTATATTTGGCCATGGTCTATGAGTGAAAGTGTAGCACATAAATTAAACAATACCACAGTAAAGTAAAGCGTTAATAACCGTCTCTAGTAGCCGTGATCGTCTAGTGGTTAGGACCCTACGTTGTGGCCGTAGTAACCCAGGTTCGAATCCTGGTCACGGCAACGTTCTCGAAACGTTGTCATGGAAGAGACAATTTTTTAAATTATATATTCTATGTATGTTCAATTTTAGTATATGTTTCCATAAAGCAACAAATTATTTTTTAATGTGGGTGTCTTCAGGACGGCATGTAGTTTTGTTATTAGGTTAGGTTAGGTTTTTTCCATTTTTTTCCTTAGGATTGGAGGTACAATAATTGCAACAGTGTAGTCTTAATTTGGTCTAAGGTCTTTGATCTAATGCATTTAGAAATTAATTGAAGAAATTACCTCGAAAAAGAATTTTAATTTTAATGAGTCTTGAGTAGTTTCTTTTGGTGTCCTGGCGTTGAAATAACCTTTAATTTATATTGTTTGATCTTTAAGTAATGCTATATTTAAGGGTAATTCTAATTTTAGTTCTCTTCTTGATTCTTCAATTTTTATTGGTTGGATTTTTGTTTTTTTTTTTTTGTTGGTAAAAGATTTTTACTTCATTTAGACAATTCCCATAGAAACGAATCTTCTAAAAGGTTCGACCAAACTCACAAAATCAGACCCATTTCGAATTTTGTTGCCAAAATCTTGAAGCGGTTGAGTTGAAACAATTTTATTGTGAATGAATTTTTATCAAAGATAAAAGTATTCAGATAAAGGATTCTCCCAGAGCCTAATACTGGCAAACAATTGTCTCTATTGTTATTGTTTTCCATAATGCGTTTTTTGTACTCATGTTGTATGCTCTGTGGCTGTTTCAAAAAAGTCTAGAGAACTTTTTGCAGATAATTAAATTTTCCAGAAAAAGTCAGGAATGGCAGATAAAGTGCAGCGCTCAAAGGAACCTTTTAATTTGGGGTAATCTTTTGTGTGATGCATTATTTAGTCAATTTCGTGAATATCACCGTTAAAGTTTATTCGGTGTTTTAAAAGCATAAAATTGAGTCGAATCAACAGGTAGTTATAGTTCTTCCAATCTCAATTGAAAACGATATAAAAAACCAGGATCCGTTATTCCTTTGTAACGTGAGTCAAACACGTGACGTCCATAGGCGCACGCCCATAACTATTCAAGGCAAAAAACACGCCCTCTCTCGTAGAGACGCTGAATTTATAAAATTTTCAACTGAGAATGGTTCCACTATACTTAACTAGAGTCTACATGGCGTTGCAATTTTTCACATGTTAGTCCTGGGTTTTATTCCTGCTTGTGGCAATCATGTTTTTCTTCATGCGGATTTTTTATTTGTCTTTAGTACCCCGATTAAAATGGAGTACAGCTCATTCATTATTTTCTTAGTAGCACTTTCCTAGGTACCATTATTGAGGACACACACATACGTTTTATTATTTCTTATAGCTGTTACTTTTCTCTCTAATAAACCTTTTGTTGTTACTTTCTATAAAAAAAGAAACGATTATCGTTTTATTAATAACTTGCTAATTGTAAATTCGAGTGAGGATATTCAGAATTCAACGGTGTTTTTGGTTCGACACATTCGAAAGCCGAATCCTCCTCTCCATATTAGCGAAAGGAAGGTCCATAGGCCGGGGCTAACCGAGATACAAATGATTTATGTGTATTATCGTGGACAAAAACAATCGGGTCGAGAAAACGGGGAGCCCGCATCACGTATTCCCAATTTGTATAATGAAGATAAACGTTAGACAGGTTCCCAAATTGTCGCTACCCTAACGAAATGATAAAACCTAAGCTTTCTGTGGCAAGTGAAATATGATATAAAGTCACATTCTTTGTATGTCAGAGATGGCTCGTTTCGGGGCCTATCTGGCAATCCGCATGCATGGACGCACAGGTCACATTTATTTGGCTCTTAATGTCGTTTACTTTCGGCTACTATTCATGTGGCTCCAGCCAAAGAAAAAGCATCTGACATACATATGTATCTGTTAATCTCTTAGAATTTTTCTTCACGTGCTAGCTGAGATAAAAATATTGAAAGATCCTCAGTGTTCCAAGTATCGATGAATCCATTCAATACCAGTCAACCATAAACGATCAATTTTCTAATGTTTAAAGAGTAATTATTTAATAAGTTATATCAAAAATATAAAGTTAACATTGTGGTTATGTTGTTTATTGGGTCTTTCTGATTATGCGCAATGCTTTCTAGTTATACAAAATTTACCCCAAACGCGATGTGAGAAATTTACGACAACCACAGAACAACATATGTTCATAAATAATTGCCAGGTAATGTATGGATCAAAAGAAAAAAGAATGATTGATTCCACTATTTTTTCTTACTTTTCCTATTATGCAGTGGTTTAGCAAATGTTGAAGCGGGAAATTGAAATTGAAACACAAAACGTGTCAAGTCTTTGATTTATGAGGGAGCGAGAAAATGTGTTCAAATTTACTTGTTAAATATTCGTTTCGGTTTTATAAATGTTTGTGCCACAAAAAAAGGGACGGAAAACGGTCGAGGAAAGAAGCAAAATCTGCGAGAGAAAAGAAAACCGCGTTATTTCGTTTGTATTTGATGATGCTGGAGTCGCGTAAACATAAACTTGCAAAAGATTTCGCTAAACTGAGGGGTAAAAAGTTCCCGAAAAGGGTCTTCGAAAGAAATGGAATTATTCTATTGAAGTCGACTATATTTTCTCCGAGGATTCAACTTTTTACCGCAACTTATGAATAATTAATGTGTTCATACACTCGGGAAACCGAAACAGGAAGTAATGGCTGAATACAAATAAACAGATACTCTATGGATTAGGTAAATATAGCGTGTATTATTTTTTTCTCCTCAAAACATCCGAATAATAATATAAATAAAACAATAATGCAGTTTCCACAATATTGTGAAAGTGCATTATTTATATTAACATGAATTTCCATCAAGTAAACGTAAATACAGTGAATCATATCCAAATAATATTTTTGTAGTGAAAAATCCATTAAAATTTGTTTATAAAAAAGTAGTTTTTTGAGGATGTATATGTTGCAGTAGCCTGTGCGTTCCATAGATATCAAACTAACCTAACCTAACAAATTTGACAAGCGCCATATGTAATTCTAAAAACATTGACTTCGAAAGTTATTTTTCCCCTTTCAAGTAGCAATGATTAGTCAGGAAAAATATACTCTTCTTATCAGATTGTGTATCAAGAATAAAATTTAAAATTTATTGAAGAGTGAAGTTGTAGTAATTCTTGTAAACTGAACAGCAGAATTTTTGGTACAGATAATCTGTCAAAGTTCGTGTGATCAAGGACTAAACCCTGTAAACAGACAAAAATGCTAAACCTGCTTTTCTGCTCCAGCAAATTAAACTCTCATTTCTCGATGTGAATGTTAAGTTAGGTTTGAGTTTTTGTTCTTTTCTGGATGATTTGTGGAGTATCACCGCCCTTTTTGAAACTAATACAATGCAATTTCCTTTACAACATTTATCACGACGTCTAAACCGCTGAAGATAATAAAAATGACAGATTCACCAATAGAACTTTGTTACGCGATGTCTCTTTTGTGTTACATGTGCATGTCGCCACACAGTTCCGGAACGTTGGCGAAAGTTAAGAATTTCTTGCCAAGTGTGTGCGTCTGGTTAAGAGATAACGTCAAACTTCGTGCCCTGCAGACGTCTTGCATATACACAGTGTATAGTCTCGAATTAGCAGAGAGAATAGACCAAAACTTACTGTTTCAGAACATAACACAGCAGTGTCAAACTGAAATACAATGAAAATCCTTTATCGAGAGAAATTCAAATCATAATTAAGTTGTAATTCCATTATCAGATCTTATTTCTAAATTTCTATAAACGCTGTTGTATGTAAGGGAAAACTATTTTTTTTTTAAATCCACACCAACGTTACAAATACAAAAGTCTGTACGTATGTCTCTTCGTTAAGTCGTTTTTCATGGACCTAGACCACTTTCTTTTAAGTTTACCCCTAAGGGGATGAAAGGAGACATGAAACATTGTGTTTAAAATGCTAAACTAAAGTATTACGTGCCCTAAGCTTCTATACATTTTCCTCTTTTTCTTGTTTTTCAAATTTCTATCTTCGAGAGAGGAAAACGGGGATGAATCTTTGTATTGGAAATGCAAAGTCCCCAAAACCGATTGTAATAAAATTGGGTTAAGGGATACTATTACACTTTCCTCAAAACTTCCCTCCACATTCTCTACCAGTTTCCTTCCAAATTCTTCAATGATCCACCACAATCACTAATATTCTGCCATATGTAAATAAACCTTCCTCCATATAATACTTTTGAATCCTATTTTTGTTCTACATCCTATTTCTTCGTTAATACATCACTAAATGAAACATTGAGATGTCAATTTGAAGATCATGTCCTCCATTGCTGATGAAAAAATAAGTTCAAAATCAATATTTTGGTTACAAAATTTTACTTTGAACATCCTTAAAGGCAGCTGAATGTTCCTAGTTTATAGACAACCAGTTTAACTGACTCGCATAACAGCTGCTAGTTGCATAATACGAATAAATAATTTACCACCAAAAAGCCAAGGTGTGATCTACAACAAATTTATTTTTACAAATATACAATACTACAGTTCAGTGAAATAATCTTATTTTGTTATCAGGTGACATTTCGACCGTCAATTTCTCCAATCTTCAGGTAATAACAATTTATATTAAGTCAGTATCAACAATTATGAATTTATTCTAATTTAGATAGAATTGTTATAGCCTGAAGATGACCGAAACTGATAATAAAAACGTCGTCTAGAAAGAGAATAAAGTTTCTTTACCAAACATTTCAGTAATTATGAATGATATTTAATTACATCAACCAAATTAATTAACCATCATCAGAATTAGTTATTATCTACCAACTAATTTAATTTGAATATATTTGAAGCTCTATTTTGAGAAATATTTTAATAAAAAAAAGAAAAAGAAACAATTTGTTTTCTATATCTTACTAATTATTATCGTTTTATATTTAATATAAAGGAAATAATGAGATCAGTAAGTTTATCACCATCTAATGAGATCCATCAAATATTTTAATACGTAGGATCTATCAAATACATACTCATCCTTTTGCCGGTAGGATTGTGTAGTTAAATCCCAGAGCTTTTCCGCTATTTTTAGAAATGATGTCAATTCAAACCAATGAAATCCTTTCTTCATCTGATTATCAAAGCGAGCAAAAGTAAATTCCACAACGAAGTCATTGGAATTGTTAAATTTAAATTCGTGTTTTAACTTAACTGAAGTACGTTTTAAAATCAAACAATGAATGCGTTAATGTTAGTAAAGTTGCTAAAAATTTCTTTGATTAATTTAAATTCTTAAACATGAAAAATATTGAGTAAATAGTAATATATTCATGCGGAATATTTTCCTGAGAGAGGAGCAATTTATATAGTTGTTTTTGTCCTTCTGCGATAAGAATTGTATGGAAGAAGGAGAAACTGTACGGAATGTGAGCTACAGAGAGCAGTCTGTAGAAACGGTGGAAACGTGCCCTTGGTTTGCATTTGTGAAACTTTAAATTCAGGTATGTTTGTGTAATTAATTAATGAACTTTCTAATTAATTAATTGATAATCTTAAAACGTTAAGATATGGCAGTTAATCTGTCTGAATTACAAATTATATAGTCATTTTTGTTGTTTGTAATTGTAATTGACATAAACTGATACAAATCTGATAGCAAAATTTATACATTATGGGCCTTAAAAAATTCTCATTACGTAAACAACAATTTAATATCTGACTGATTGTAAAAAAAATTGGAAGTAGTTTTTTACAATCTTAACAGGGATATCTGCACATTGATGAAATAAGAATTACTAGTTTTTTATCACTTCTTCGTACATTTCCCTTTAAAATTAAACTGTAAACCATCGAGTATGCATCATCACACATTACATGGCAAGTAGGAATAATCTTGGCAACTCAATCCAAATAAAAAATAGAAAAGATGACTGGCAGACAAAAGTTAGCTAAGGTTTTAGAGTTTTTCAAATATTTCTATATCTTGGTTGTTTGTTAAATTAGAAAAAAACGACTTACACGTTCCTCAAGCACTTTTTTTACGTAAAATACGGTGGTGCCAAGAAAATCATGAATACAATTATGTTTTTCTTTAATAGGAATCTTAGTTGGCCTTGCTTTAGTTAAAAAAAATTTTTCTGTTTCTTTTCAAAAATATGTATCTACATAACATGTAGGGTCCCTTTTGTTGTGTAAGTGTAGAATAACGAAAATAGCCTTTTTCTAGTTTTTAATTTGCTTTTTTATCTATGTTTGCAACAGACGTCTGTCATATTTGTTCTTTTGTTATTTTAGAGCTTAATTTTAATTTTTAGCTGCATAATAATTATGAATTTCAAATTATAAAACGTCATAACGAAAAGTATGACACTGCTGCGGAAATTCAGGATTTCGGATATCGGGAATTCTCACTCAATTAGCAAGTTACTTGAGTAGTTATCATATAATCACAGTGTACTTTAGGGGCTTATGAAATTAAGGAAAGGCTCACACGATTAGTTATCATAAAGTTAAGGTTAAGGTTAAAATTTCGCCCAAATAATTAGCATTACGTCAAAGTGTATCCCGGGGGTTAGGATATCAGGGAATCACCAAGTTACTTACAATAGTCAACATAAAGTAAAAGTATACTCCGGAAGTTTAAGATACCGGAAAATGTCTCACTCAATTAGGAAGCTAATTAATGCTGCTAACATAACATCGTGGTGTAAACAGGAAGTTTAGGATATCAGAGAAAGTCTGATTCTATTAGCTGTCAAAAAGTTACGATACCCGGGAATTTGGGACAGGATAAAGGGAAAGTGTATCTAGATTTAAAATTTTTTAGAAATTTTAAGAATTTTCGATACTTCTGAGCATTGCTACCAATTAGTAAAACCAATTGACTAAAATGTTAATAGATATTTTAACGTTAAAATCTGTTGAAATAATCGGTACTTACGTATTAACGCCACCGCGGCAAAAATTTAATGGTTAGCAAGTGTGGACAACCTAAACCTAAATTTTTGATGAGTAAATATAAAATGTATGTTTACCAATAGAAGGGTTAGACCTCAAGATTTATTTATTGGATTTCACGTACAAATATGAATACATTCTGTTAATGTAAATACACCCATCCTGAACCGTAACCTATTGCAATACACACGGATGTAATATGACATTTTTTTGTATTTTAGGACATCTTCATACTGGTTTTGAACTTCAAAAAATACAAAAAGAAAACTGTCGTCATGTGTATTGCAATAGGTTAGGGTAGAGGGTTGGTGTGTTTACATTTACATATCCCTCACCCTTGAGGTCTAACCCTTCTATTGGTAAACATACATTTTATATTCACTCATCAATAATTTAGGTTTAGGTTGTCCACACTTGCTAACCATTAAATTTTTGCCGCGGTGGCGTTAATACGTAAGTACCAAATAATCGTACACAATTTATCCATCGGCTTGCTCATGCCTGTAAGCATAAAAAGTGTTTTTCTTATTGTTTCTTTAATTAGGAACCAACCTATACGTGACCAATTATTATTAATTATAGCTGACCAATAAAAAGCATCTAAAACTCTATTATGTGTACCTACGTATTAAGTGATAGTGGGTATAGTTACCTCACAATTTTTCACCTAATAGACTACAGAAACGTGGCCTAGTCCGGGTTAACATGGTTGCAAACAGATGCTAACTATTCGACATCCAAGAGATCTCCTGTAGCTGGATTGGATAACAAAAAGTTGCAAAGATAGGACAGGTACTATTAGAGTCAATCCACTATTTCTCTGAGATAACTATACAGGCGGTTAAAGATATCAGAGAATTTCTTACTGGAGTATTGTACTAATTTTAGGGACCACGTTATGTGGATATTTCTTACCACATTACCACGGTCTCACAATGAGAAATTACAGTTTAAATACACTTTTTTTTTTAAAATATATATAAACAAGGAAACTTAAATGATAAGCCAAAGCTCATGATCATTATCAACTGGGTCACTTGATATGCAATAATTAATTATTAGTATAAAACACCATTGAATCCTATTAGTCACTAGCTAAACTTTTTGTGAAGTCGTAATGTTTAGTTTCGAAACATTCTTGTTAGTTTTCACCTAAGTGGTTAGCACGGAAAAGGTGTTATCTTACGCGCATCGCAGCTACTTTTGTAACTAGAACTACAAATTACTTTAGTAAACGCGCGCCGGTGCTTCATCAAAGAAAGTGGCGCGTTACTCCTTATTTTAGACTTGTGCCTGCAATTTCCTGGTTCAAAACACATACATAAGTGAACTGAAAGGGAGGAAAGTGTAGACTGGAGAAGATAGAGCGAGGGACGCGTTCTTCGTTGACGAGGGCGTCGTGTTCCTTGCCTTAATATGTACATTTCGTTCCTTTCTCTTCGTGAAAGAATTAAGTGAGATTAGAGTTTTCATGGCCGGGTTGGCATCGGGCCAACTGGATTATTGCGCACCATGTACTAAATTCTATTTCGTCTCCTTCTCTACTACTATCTATTGTTGTTTCAAATGTTCGAACTTTTTTGTTTGTTCATGATACAAAATCGAATTTTTGTGTTTCGGATATTATCAATGTACAAAAGTTTAACCATCAACAAGAAAAAATTAATCTAAAGGATGTAAGTAGCCCTGTAGCGTAAAAAAATAATAACGAACTCTTTTCTGTAGGTACATTACTTATTTAGTATTTTATTGAATCGTTAACTTCAAATAATTTTAACTAATTATTATACAATTGTTTTAAAAAAATAATTTAATTATAGTTAATTACTGTTTATAAGTTTTTTATAAGATTAAGTTGCTGAAAAAGCCACAAATCAGTGACGAGACATCAAATAAAATTCCAAACGACTTTTACTTCGAGTCATTTTTTGAAAGGGAATATTGTGTTCTCTTTTATTATTTAACCTACGAATGACGAATATTATTTAACATTGTATTAGTGGTTAATTGTTGACGAACACTACAAAATGCTTGTGGTTGTTGTACAGGTCTGTCTTCCTAAGCTGACTTTAAAAGGGTGTAGCATACGTCCACAGACGACAAGAGAGCGCCATCTGTAGTAAACGGTAGTTAATATAGGTGCTATATTGTCTAACAAATCGTATAAGTTTATTGGTCACTACAGTATTTATTTATAAATTATCCTGGAGAAGTTTATGTGTGGTGTAATAGTTAATTGTATTTAGTTTTTTAATTTTTATACTTTTTATACAAAATCAATTAAAATTTATAGCTCAGTTCAAATAATTTTAATTGTTTTTTTAAATTTAATTACTATTAAATATATTTTATCGTTATTGATAATATTTAATTATTATTTTTTATGATAAATGGAAACACAATGAATCTCGTGTTATTTGATTCACTGTTTTATTTATCACTAATATCAACTATTTATCTTTTTTTTTGCCATTTGTTTAATGTTACAAAATATTTTGAAAACCGCTATTTTTCACGTGATGGTGTCGTTTTTCCAATTGTTTTAAGTCCTGATGATTAGGAAATATGAAATCTCCTAAAACTACTAACTTATCGTAACCGAAGTGATAAACAATTTTAAATGCATTTTGAATTTTTTTATAGAAAACTTGAGTGGAAACAAAATGCATCACACTGTAGAAGAAGCTAATGTTTACCCGTGATATTTTTTCCAATAACTGAAAGTTCAGAATTGAACAGGTAAGACTTCTTTATTATTTTTGAAAGGTGAAACATTTGGTAACTTTTCAAAAATAAATTAAAAAAATTATTACCGGATCAGGTCTGATTTTTCAGTTATTAAAACGTCTAATATTTGGTAGTTTTAGTAATGTAATACTTTTGTAAGTGAAACTTATAACTAATAAAAAGCTGAGTTTATAATTTTCTTTTAATCAAAATTTTTTGCCTATTTTACTAAATATTAATTTGGTCTCTTCGTTTGGTAATTTAATTTGTAATTATGTTCTAAATAGACTATAATGTGACTAATAGTGTTTTGGTTTTTGTTTCAGAGAATGAGGTGTACAGAATCATTCCATCCAACTATCGAGGATTCGTTGTTTTAAGTGAAATAGTTTTCTTTCCTGCGTGACTTTTTATTACATTGAAAATTTATCGCAGAAAAATCGTTTTGCGAATGGAAATATTCGTACGTATTCTATAATTATCTACATTTTAAATTTTTTCTGTGTTCCCACATTAAAAAGCGAAATTCAGGATTATAGAATCACATCAGGCCAATTTGCCTGTTGTCAACGTTTTATCCTTTTACACATTGAGAATGTTTAAGGTTCTTTCAATTATTAGTAAGTAATCTAACTTGCACGAGAAGAACTTTACGGTTTAGTGATAAAGAAAATATATTTATATTAGAAGAATATATGAGAATATGTGTTCCGAATAATCTAGGGCGAAATGTCGCCAACAGAAAGTGGCGTTGTGTAGGAACAACCCTCGGAGGCTTTCGAAACTATATCGATTATTATAATTGTTGTCTATTATCTTAAAATAATTCTTTTCTTGGTCAGTTGTAGTATTTTTAACATTTGATCATTGAATTAAAAATTTGTATTTCGTGATACTTAACATTATTGTAAATCTAGATCACTTTTGATTTCATTATTTTCAAGGTGTGTCTTTTGTTTTTAGTTTGTCTTAATTAATTAATTAATTAATAAATTGTTCTTAATATACCTAATTAATTAATAGCACTTATAAATCACGTATACGTTTTGCGCAAACTAATAATGTGGGACAACAGAATGTTATTGTTTTTCCTTCAATTCACTTAATTAAAATCTGCTAATGTTACCTGACAATAATTTTACTAAGAAAATGAACCTTTTTTAGATATATTTTAATATTTTCTTTTGTTAATTTACTTTTACTTATTTCAAATGCCAAAATTAAACTTTGGCAAAAATAATTGAAACTTCTGTAATAATTTACCTAAGTTTTTAAAATGTATATTTTTCATTACCTAACGACTTACAACTAATTTTAATTGTAGGTATTTTAATTTTACAGAAATGCAAATTGCATTACAATCGACTACATTTTCAAAATCCATACTTCCTACTTTTCAAGCATCAAAACCTAAAATTACTCGAAATAAAAAATCCCATTTCACAATATCCACATTTTCTTTTTTACTACTCGAAAAAAAATTATTTTTGTCTTCTGTTTATCGAATAAATCCATCATGTGATTAATTCACCCATATACACATGCAATTACATTCTCAAATTAAGGACCGACTTTCCCTTTACATTTTTTCTGCTATCATTTTCTTATTTATACCCAAAATTGTCATCAATCATTCTACTTCAACAAATGAAGACATCCTTTCATCAATAGATACTTCGTAACTCGATCTTTGTTTCGTCACCCTTGAAGTTCGATTTAGTGAGGTTCTACTGCTTTTATTAGAATTTTTCTAACGGAAGCAACACAAAAATATTTAAATTAAATTCGATGTCTGTATATTATTTGATGGCTGTAGTCTAAAATTGGTTCCCATTTTTTAGTGAATCCTCGGATTGAGACTATTATCCAATGTTTTTTTTAGATTCATTCGCTAGAATCCTCAGAGGTTGATTGTCGACGAAGAATATTCCAACCAAACCCGAACTAGTGAAACGATTGAATCCTGGACTATGACCGTTTTCCAACCTCTTCAACACAAAAATAAATAGTTTTGCAAAAAGGTGTTAAAACTTAACTTGTTGGAAATCACCTGATGTTAAAATAAATTGTGTGATGTTAGGTAACGATAAAACGGAGATGAAATAAACTCAAATATTCATAAAAAGAATAAGTGTTTGTACACGAATATTTCCATTTTACATTCGCATATTTAGATACTAATTTTAAAAAATGCGGTCGGTTTGCTGCAAGTGCTGCTATTGTTGTTGCTATTCCAGTTGTGATTCCGGTAATTTTGAGTGACATTTCGTTTTCACGATGCAACGAACATTGTCGCGGAATTCGCTTCCACCGTCGGCGACGAGCGCGAGCGAAAACTCGAACGGCGCGAGTGTTGTCGGTGATTATACGTTGTCGTGTCTGTGGGTGTTGACGCCTGTCGCCGCGACGCTGTCCCTCGTCGTCATCGTCGTCGCGACGTCTACCAACCAGTGGCTGCACACCGAAGAGAAAATGAACAATCCGACCTACAACGGCACCGGAGACGACGAGTACCTGTCAAAAGTCACCGTATCAGGTCTTTGGGCAATCTGCATCATAAATCGTGAGTCTTTTCTCCTTTTTCATTTTCATATTTCCGGTACAATTAGTCAATGTCTGCCTCCCTTGCGGTGAAAACACTTAAAGACAAAGGTTTCCTGAATCCTGTTAAGTGAAACTTCGTCCCACTAATAGGTTTTTAAGGTTGCAATACTACATATACTGCATATAGAAAGGCCAGGCAGGTTACGCGTGACGTCATTCATGCGGGCCGATGCACGGAACTGTTTTAGCCTGGAGCCTAGAGATTCTATAAATCAATTTTTTTTTTTAATTTATTAATTTATGAGACGGGCATTTGTACAAATTATGGTCCTTTTTATAAGAGCAATAGCACGAATTTGACAATTTGGTTATTTTCAGTGTCCACAACGCGTTATGATTTTTTTCTGGTTCAATGAGTGTTTCGGTTCTTAAACTTAACGTAGCTTTGTATACTAGACGCGTTTAAACGACTGGAAAACACCATTTTGGATATTGCCAATATGCTAGTGCGTTTTGGCCTTTTTTTGGACCTAAATCGGTATTTGATCCTCACATACGTAATTATATAACAAATGTGGAGGTTATATAACATTTCTCGAATTAAATACGAGCTCTGCCAGTGTTTACACACTTGTGCACAGAAATACATTTGTGTATAGGTATACGAGGCCATAATGTTTGTATACCTGCAACATCATATCGATGTTGGTTTCGAAGCGGAAGCTTGCGGTTATCGGTCAAGCGATAATACACAGGTCCATTCAGCCACTACTTGAACATGTGGCCGGTTATGGATACATAGTAGACGACCGTAGCGCGTGCTCCGGAGGGCGAACTAAAAGCCGGCAATCCCGTCCGGTAGCTCTCCATAACACCTGTTATTATTAAAATTTGCTTAATCAACGACCTCGCCAGAGAGTAATGGGAAACGGCGGTTTTTTCATGATGGATACTCGGTTGTAGAATGGATTTGTAGTGAATATTTTTCGGAAAAGCTGCCTTAGTGTGATATTTCGGTCATTAAATGAATATGTACTCCGGTATCTATGAACATTATGTGTGAAATAAGGCAAAGGCCCTAGGATGTACCATAGACCAAAAACCGCCATGGTTTGGACTTCATTATTATTAGCCTTATTGTATACATATCAATAGTTATGGTACTCTAAATTCTATAAGAATATCTGTAAGGACCCAACTGAGGTGACAAGAATATTCTGTAAAGTAAAGTGAGTATAATTAAGACCTTACAGTCATTTTTGAACAAGCCCAAAACTAAAACCATAGGTTCCATAGATATTACTGCCTTTTAAAAATATTTGTTTTTTTCATTGTTCAAGTTGCAAAGAAGAAATGTTTGACTCAATGAGATAACCCTCGTGCTTTGTGTCAGCTCCACGGAATCATGGAATGTGCTTTTAAATCATGACAACACCATTAAAAGATTGGTTGTGACTTTCAGTATTTGTTTAAAATCAACCATAGTGTCAATTTGCATTCAATGGGGTTATTAGATAATGAAATGGTTGTAACGATGTCAGGTCTCAATCTAGGAGTAGGAAAAATTGGTTCGACAAAAATGATTCGTCCCAGATGAATAAAAGATAGAAGCACATAAATGCTAGTTAGCTATTATAAGGGTTGTAAATTAAAAGAGTGGGCAGAAAGTTGACTTTTCTATGGTGGATTTTAGAACCAACTGATTAAGTTTGAATTGTAACGACTTTTCTAGTAGGACTTATTTATTTAACGAATATTTATTTACAACTATTTATTTAACACTTAAACACTAATAGAATACTTAAACAAAAATAGCAATTCAACGAATTATTTATATGAGAAGAGAAATGTTTATTTATATCACTCGGTATATCGTAGTTCGGTATTTATATTACATGTTCGGAAGCTAACTGAGAACTGTTGTCACTGGCCATGTTAACAGTATTTATACAGACTTAGAATATTCAAGAAGTTCGAAAATGACGTATTAGAACGTACTGGAGTTCCAATTGTGTTCGTTTAATTTTGTGGCCTTGCTTATTGTCATCAAAGCGCCGAGCGACGCCGGCATCCTTTGAACTCCGCTTATCTGCTGTCGGATCTCGTCGCCGCTCTCGCATACATACACCTCGTTACACTGACCCCTCCTTAAAGGTGATCCGTCCCGGATCACATTCTGCCGTTCCTTCAAAGGATCATGCCGGTACTTGCAATTCTGTCCCCTAAGGCACCCAGTCGTCATATGGAAGTAGCAATCCACCGTCCTTGGCTGTGCGGATTCTCGTTGGGGATTGTTGGTGTATACCGTTATTTCGACGCCGCTCCACCGGAACAGGACCCCAACATGCTCCGCACCACTCTCCAGTTCAGTCCATCCAACCCACATCCTATCCTTGGCATGGCTAATTTTGTGGTACCCGTGGATAGCAGTTGGTCTCTTAGTTCCACCAACGAATTCCATAACGAGCGGTAGGTGGGTTTTTCAGACGACGCCTCCTTAGTGACCAGGTAGTTAATGGATTGGTTCCCGTCCACCAGACTTAGCACTTTCTTTTCATCTCCAAGTTGGTCCCGCAGCTCTGGCAAGCGGCCCAACTTCTTCTTGAATCCGGTGCCAATACCGCGATCCATCCTCAAGTCTTTGGCCACACAATGAACCAGCGAGTCCGAAGCAGTAAACAAATCTTCGGATCTCTCGGAGGTGACACCGAATCTGGAGTTAGCATACATGCTCGGCGTCACCATAAACTCGCTATACTGGGGATCCGGAGAACGAGCTTGCATAAGCCTGACCCGTGCTTCTTCGTGATTGTCACCGACATATGGGGCCAAACGGTTAAAATGGATAACCTTCGGTCTTCCATTTGGTGTGCGTCGAATCCGGTAAATAACGTCATTTATTTTCTTGACGATTGTATATGGGCCTTCCCAGTGCTGCTGTAGCTTCGGCGAAAGACCTTTACGGGGCTGTGGATTGTATAACCACACCATGTCTCCCTCCTGGAAACCTCCATCAGTGGCCCGTATATCGTAGGTGTCCTTCATGCGGTCGCTAGCCATCTGCATACGGGAACGTACTTCCTCATGGATATCGTCAAGTCTTCTGGTTAGATCACAAACGTAGTCTTCTCCGGCGACGTCCTCACCAGCTTTGCAGCCAAATTTTAGGTCACATGGTAACCGTAGCTCCCGACCAAACAGTACTTTTGCTGGTGTTTGTCCAGTAGTTTCGTGAATCGATGATCGATATGCCATAAGAAACAGTGGCAGATGGCGATCCCAGTCTCTTTGGTGTTTGGTGACCACTTTGGACAAGTACTTATTAATGGTCCTGTTCTTTCACTCTACCATGCCGTCTGATTGAGAATGCAGGGGAGTTGTCCGGGTTTTGTGAATGCCTAAAGTCTTGCAGATTTCTTGGAACACGGCCGACTAAAAATCCCTACCCTGATCAGAATGAAGCTCCATGGGCACGCCGAACCGGCTGATCAGGTGGTTTACGAGCTCCTCCGCTACTGTGGTGGCTGTTTGATTTGGGAGTGCGTACGCTTCAACCCATTTCGTGAAGTAGTCCATTGCCACCAGGATGTATTTATTGCCACGATCGGTCTCTGGAAACGGTCCTGCGAGGTCCATGGCAATCAGTTCGAATGGACTGCCGACATTTTACTGGCGCATAGGAGTACGCCGTCGTCTCTGTGGTCCCTTGCTGGCTGCACAAGTTGTGCACTTCTTGCACCAGTCTTCAACGTCCTTTTTGCAATTGACCCAGTAAAACCGCTCACGCACTCTTCCAAGGGTCTTGTTAACACCAAAATGTCCCCCCGAAGCATCGTCATGGAGGCACTTCAAGACTTCCTTTACCAGGCTCTTCGGTACAAGCAATTGACGTTTGCTCTCAGTACCATCCTGGTTTTCCACTATTCGCTTCAGGAGTCCATCTTCCTCAACAATAGAGTCCCATTGGGCCCACAACGATTTCACCTACCCGGATTTAGCGGCGATCTCTTGCCAGGTCGGTCGTCTGCCTTCATTCTCCCATCCTCGGAACAAGCTCAGGACCGGATCAGAACCCTGTTCCGTCTTGCTGTTATCAGGATGCCATTGTTCATCCGTGACGGTTATCCTCCGGACTTCTTCATGTTCCTCCAGGCGCTTGCAGTGCTTGCAGTTTTCGGAACATGGTCTTCTGGATAAGGCATCGGCGTTCTTATGGTTATTTCCAGCTCGATGTTCAATGTCGAAGTGGTATTCTTGGAGCTTTTCTATCCAACGCGCAACTTCAAACTCAGTAACCACCGTAAAGCAGCATGATCTGTTTGGAGCAGGAACTTCCTTCCTACAGGTACTTATAAAAGTGCTCCACGCTCTTTACCACTGCCAGTAGTTCTCGTCGGGTTACACAGTAGTTTCGTTCGGGCCTGGATAGGGTCTTGCTGAAATAGCCGATAACTTTTTCCTCTCCGTGTTGTATTTGTGAGAGTACTGCGCCTAACCCAACATTGCTAGCGTCGGTGTCCAGAACAAATTTCCCCTCTGGTATCGGATAACTCAACACGGGTGTGGAAACGAGAGCTTGCTTTAACTTTTCGAAGACAGCTTGACAGTCCGGTTCCCAGCAAAATGGTCTGCTACTTTCCGTTAATCGAGTCAATGCCTTGGTAATATTGGCAAATCCAGGAACGAAGCGTCTATAGTAAGTACACAGACCAAGGAAGCTTCTGACCTGATGTACGTCAGTGGGTACTGGCCATTCTTGTACGGCTGTGATCTTCTGCGTATCGACTGAAACGCCGGTCTTCGTGACTACGTGCCCTAGGTAATTCACCGTCCCTTGAAATAACTGGCATTTCTTGGGGCTTAATTTAAGATTGACATCACGCAGCCTTCGAAGTACCTCTTCCAAGTTTTTCAGGTGATCGTCGAAGTCTTTTCCGATCACGATTATGTCGTCAAGGTATACCTGGATACGTGAGGCGGACCAGACGAGCGATATCGGCCTCGTATTCTTGCAAGTTTTCCCCTGCCTTCTGACGTCGGTTTCTTAACTGCACGTGACTGACGCTCATCATATGTGCCTGACCATACCGCATCTCTTACTTCTTCACTAGGTGTTCATAGTCGTTCCTTGGCATTACCATGCAGCGCGCAGACCAGCTCGAAGGCTTTATTTTCCAACGTCTATGCGTTCGACCGCGGCCGTTTCAAATTTCTTAAGAAAAGTGGTCCATGATGTTTTTAAGTCGAACTTAGGTGGCTTCGTATATGCTTTCGATGAAATGCCGTGCCCGTTCTCCTGCTTCACACTTCTAGCTTCATTATCGATCTGTTCGGACATTGTGGTACATAGAAACCTTTCTTCTATTTCTTTAATTCGTGAATCCATTTCATGAAATTTTCCTGCAAAATTCTGTTCTGTTTCGGCCAATTTTGCGTCGAATTTCTCTAAATTTTCTTTAAATTCTTCTCTCACATTTTCTTTTAGTTTCCCTTCCAATTCCATTGAATTTTCCTTTAATTTTTTTCTAGATTTTCTTTTAGTTCCTTTGAATTTTCGGTTAATTTCTCTTCCAGGTTTTCGATTTTCTTTTCAAGATTTTCTTTCAGTCCCTCTGAGTTTTCGGTTAATTTCTCTTCCAGGTTTTCTTTCAGTTCTTCCAGATTTCCTTTTAGTTCCTTTAATTTATTTTCTAGATCATCCTCAAATTCGTAGATATTCGGATCGAAACCCTCTCGTATCAGAGCTTCCTCCAGGCGCCCTTGTAAGGTGAGCTTGTTACCAGACGTATCATCGTCTCGCTCCTCGAGTTCACTTTTCAGTTCGGCAACTTTCAACTCCAACAACTTTTTCGGCATTTTGATTTATTTAACTATTTTTCTTCTACTAGAAAATTCTCTTCTTTTGGGGAATCGATTGGCTGAGCACCCCACACCTGACACCAATGTAACGACTTTTCAAGTAGGACTTATTCATTTAACGAATATTTATTTACAACTATTTATTTAACACTTAAACACCAATAGAATACTTAAACACTAATAGCAATACAACGACTTATTTATATGACAAGAGAAATGTGTATTTATATCACTCGGTATATCGTAGTTCGGTATTTATATTACATATTCGGAAGCTAACTGTGAACTGTTGTCACTGGCCATGTTAACAGTATTTATACAGACTTAGAATATTCCAGAAGTTCGAAAATGGCGTATTAGAACTTACTGGAGTTCCAATAGTGTTCGTTTAATTTATGGCCTTGCTTATTGTCATCAAAGAGCCGACCGACGCCGGCATCCTTTGAACTCCGCTCATCTGCTGTCGGATCTCGTCGCCGCTCTCGCATACATACATCTCGTTACAGAATATTGTATGTGTTGATAATAACCAAATTCCAAATTCTTGCAAATTTCATCTGAATGCACCTTATTAATTCGTACAACTGTAACCACAATTCAGTGGGTGATTTATTGGCATTCTTGCGATAACACCATCGGCAAACACCACCAATCGGACCATATTCATTTCATTATGGCTTACTTCAGTATATGATCCCAGAATCACATTACTTGCCCCAGTAGACAATTTTGTGATTTGTACTATTGTGCCATTCTGTTCAAAATGTCATGATTTTCCTTAAGTTATGATTAACAGAATTGTGTAGTAGATGAAAATAAACATTTCACTTCTAAAGGTGCGATGAACAAAACGATATGATTCCGGGCTCGTGCACTCGAGCCTAATGACTTCGCTGGAGGGATCGACGTGTATATCTATGCCTCAAGCTTGAGGAAACAATGAACTATGACGTAGCAGCATGAGTGAAAGTTGTCTACACAATTTGAATTGTTTTTGTTAAAATAGGTAATGTTTAATCGTCTCTAGTAGCCGTGATCGTCTAGTGGTTAGGACCCTACGTTGTGGCCGTAGTAACCCAGGTTCGAATCCTGGTCACGGCAACGTTCTCAAAACGTTGTCACGGAAGAGATAATTTTTTTCCGTACCTCAAAAGGAAAATATTTAAGAAGTAGCGTCGAACGATCAAAATATACGAATTTTTTTTGACTATTTCGCCTGTCAGGGGCTCGATAATCATTTTTTCACGGTTAGCTTTGTGGAACTTTTACAAAAAATACCGGACAAATAATTTCGTAGAAGGATGGAACAACAAATTAAATTACATCTTGAAGGATGGTAATTGATTAAAAAATTAAAAGAGAAAAAACAAAACGAATGTTGGATCAATATGCTACAACCAAAAATTTTATTTTTTTTAAATCGCAGTTGTACGCAAGAAGCACAAATGTTTTTGAGATGGAGTAATGGATAAACGACAGGTAATAGACATGTACGCAAATCGTACAAAAATTATCTTGCACGCAAATGGGACGTAGGCAACTGGCATATATTCAAAGAAACTAACATTTACTACAAAGCGTAGTATACTTGAATGCAACCTCAGCAACACGTGGTGACCCCGATGTGATCTGAACACGCAACGTTCTGTTCTGGAGTGATCCGAAGTATTAGTTTCTTTCTTCTATGCACTATGTAGAGTGTCTTTGTATACAAACAGAATTATTTATTAAACTATTATGGACGTGTCATTCGAAACTTATAGTTCCATGCGACATGTTATGCACCGAGTTCGTAAAGTTAAAATTAACATAAACCAACCGCCCTGGTATGTAGTGTTCAACATTAATTAATAGACAAAGGTTACTTGGACCGACGTCAGTGGGTCACTTGTTATTAGTTTCCAGGAAAGTTCGCTTTATCTTGACATAATTGCCATGCGTTAACTTCACAACTAACTGCTATACTGGCTAGAGGGCGGCTGCATTCATCATCCAGTAATTGTGGCGAATTTAATTACGGGAGTTTTCACCCGAAGCAGGGCACTTGTTGAAGGACGGAAGACACGCTTAAAACAATGCAAATGGGAAATCGAAGTTCCCAAAAGGGGCATCTAATCATATAAGTCTATCTTAAACTAAGGGATAATTTGATTAGGTACAAAGTTAAGATTGTGTCAGAACAAAGAAATGTGTAATCCCTAATTACACAGCGAGTGTGTTAGAGGGAATTTACTTTTGAAGAATAATACTGAATCTATTGTTGATTATATATGTTTTGGTGTTCTAAAAATTTCTTCCATTCATCTTGGATCAACGTCCAGGACCATAACATGATCCATCATCCCTCCTCTTTACCAAATCACGTTTCATTTGCTTTATATATTAAATTAAAAACTAATTTTGAGGTTATGTCATGGAACTCATTTGATTACTCTCTGTACATTGAACAAAGCAACGAACTGGAATCGTGCAGAGTTCATGATTGATATTCACGAGGAAAAGACAAAGTTCGAAGTGTCCTCTGGTGTTGTACCCGAGGTGATAATGCAGTTGTCGTTTTCTCATTGTTGACTTGGGGTTTTCACGTAGAAGCGAATGAGGGTTGTTCTGCCGACTGTGCTGTATTGTTCCCAAGCCCTTTGCGTAACTTATGACCCTAGGTTCGGTTTACTGATTTATTCTCAGGGCGGTCGACTAGCAGTCGACACTTTCTTGCAAAGGGCGGAACTGTAATTAAAATTTATAATTGCAAAGTTCTAAAGGACTTTGATTATAAGCTGCAGGTGTTCTGATACGTAAGTGAAGTTTTATATGTTTTTAATAAGTAGTTGATGACAGAGGCTCTCATTGACGACTGCTAAAAATTAAATTTTTTGCAACAGTGGTCAGGGACATAAATGGGTGCAGTGAAATTGATCACGCCATAATGTAAAAGTCCTCCTGAAAAGCCTTCATCCATAGAAATTCAATAACCTCCGCGGGTTATGTGTTTGAGATGAATCTGCACTCTATGGGCTTAAAGAAATTCCTTAATCATTGCAGATAAAAAACTTCAATGTTTTGCACTTTCAAGGTACTTAGTGGAGACATTCTCATTGGTCAAATCTGTCTATGGTTACAATGAAAGTTCTTTCGTTACTAAATGCGTATGATTACTATATTTGGGCCATGGACTATAAGTGAAAGTGTAGCACATGAATTGAATAATACCAGAGTGAAGTAAACTGCTAATAACCGTCTCTAGTAGCCGTGATCGTCTAGTGGTTAGGACCCTACGTTGTGGCCGTAGTAACCCAGGTTCGAATCCTGGTCACGGCAACGTTCTCGAAACGTTGTCACGGAAGAGATAACTTTTTTTTATTGGGTATTCCATGTATGTTCAATTTAGCACATGTTTCCATAAAGCAATAAATAATTTTTAATGTGGGTGTCTTTAGGACAGCATGTAGTTTTGTTAGGTTAGGTTAGATTTCTTCTAGTTTTTTCTTGGTATTTGAGATACAACAATTTCAAAAGTGTAGTCTTCATTTGGTCTGAGGTTTTTGGTCTTATGCACTCAAAAATGAATTAAAGAAATTACCACGAAAAGGAATTCTAATTTTAATGAGTCTTTGGAGTTCTTTTGGTGTTCATTTTAGGGTAGTTCTAATTTTAGTTTTCTTTCTGATTCTCTAATTGTATAGTTAAATTACTGCCACCATTTTTGATTAAATCTAATTCGCCGTCAATTATTCACCGACAGAATGAGTTACGAACTATGGCGGTCTAATTTCTGTTTGTAAGGTTTTCAGTAAATTTATTCTGCGGGATTTTTCTGACAACAATTTCGCCGCATTGCTCGAAGGATTTATTCTTAAAGCTGCGGCTTAATTACCGTTCCACAAAGTGCGCAGTCGAATAACTTGAAAACGTGTTAATTAATATGGAGCGGGCCTCTCACTTACTCGAACACCTAATAAGAAAATGGGGCGAGGGAGACGACGACGACGGCGACGCCATCCATCGAAGCGGTTGTGGCGGCACCAACACTTTTGCAGCTTCGAAACTCGCTTTGACGGGATTCTTGCTGATGCCTTCGAAAACGAAAAGACCCACTAGTGTTTGCTCTATTTGCGGAGTTAAGCGTTTCAAGTTAATTAAGTGAAACTGTCTAGATGCAATTATAACGAATGGTACACGTTTCGAATTTGTTTGAAACTGTCGGTTTTCTGCAATGTTCAGATTTTAATTTAATTAAACCGATACTCTAAAATGAGAAATTGCTTAAAAGTTGTAACTCCTGAGGTTTCACCACTCTTTACCTTTTTTAGAATCTGCCATCAATTGGAGAAGCACTCAACAATGTTTTAACCTAACCTAATCTAACCTCCCTTCAAAATATTTTTAAAGCAATTTTAAGGATTTATTTTTTAAAAAAATGTAGTAATTTTGCAGATGATGTTGCAAGTATTTTATGTAGACAATAATATCTAGAATAATTTAATTTTTCTAAATATTATAATAATGCTGTCATTCCATTTTCTAATTGCTCTGAAAAAAAATAACAAGCTTCAGTCTTGACTAACTTGGATCAATAATTTGGTGCTTAAAATTTAAAAGCAAACTGAGTCCACGCAGTACATAAAAGTATCACCTAATTTATTTAATTTTACTTTAAGTATAATTTTCTTTTCAACAAACAGAAAAATTGCTAATTGTGGTTCGGTTAATGGTCTTGATACGGTTTGATTAGTTTTATACACAGTCGGTTTTTCGACAATTTTTTTATAAACACTTTAAAAAGTTAAATATAGTATAAAGAAAGTAATGTAATCTGAGATGAAATGTTGCCGTCTTGTGAACCTGCATCTATTTCGTTTGCTAAAAGCTCTGCCATTAATAAACATTTTAACTCAATTCAATAAGACCCTTTTAAAAGAGGAACTGTATCAACAGTGTCCTTTTCACTAATGAGATTTTTTCGAGATCGGAAACGTTTTTGACATAAACGATCTTTCTATTACTGACATTTAACTTAAAGGGTTATTGGAGTTCGTCTGACTCATTCTGTCAAAAGTTAAATTACACCTTTTTACAGAATTTAATTAAACAGGAATCGAACGAAAGAAAGAAGAGAATTGTAAATTTCATTTCATTCTGCTACAGTGAAAGAATAAAGCAATTTCACACCAACTGGACAGGACTCGTTTAAGGAAGAGAGTCCTTGTCGTTCGTCGTTCCTAAACCCTTTTGAAATTGTGCTTCACCTGATTTTCTCGACCTTTGTCTTAAATGGTAATTAAATGCCTTTTCTCTCTTTCTCGAAGTATCTAAAGGACCTGAATTATTGTTAAATGTCAAAGAAGTTTGAAAATTAATTCGAAGTGGAAGGCATTTAATTCGTTTACAAGATTTTTAGACGGAAAATTGAAACGAAAGAGGGAACGACCCCACTAAAATATTTTACACCAGTAAATTGGGATATATTTTCTCTTTTATTTAATTAAGTTGTCAAGTGACAATGTTTTGACAATTATAAAGTAATTTTTCACTTCAATTAGCTTTGCTAACACTTATTCTTTAGTATTTTGGCTTAAAACGATATCCTCTCTGTAGCCAAACGGATCCTTTACTAAAGCAGCGACCGAGTGCACTGATATTTATGCTGCGAAGTGGTACTGGGGTGGGGTTAGTATCGCTGTTATACATTGGCATTACATTGGTGCGTTTGTGAAGCACGCTTTTTCTGCTTGGGTTTTTACAGAGCAATATCTTATATTTTGTAAAGCGGAAATCCTTCTGTTTGAAGTTTTGGTTCTTGTTAAATTTTAATTGTACTGTTTTTTTTTATCCTGAAGCAAAGGAAGGGTAGAATTTTGAGTAAATAATAATTAAACATTAACACGTAATACGATAAAACCTCAGGAGACGTTATCCATGTTAATCCAATTAATGTTAAATATTGCAAGTGATAAAAGTCAAGATGATGGAAACAATATCCGCGGACAAAACGGGGCGTTAAATGTCATTTGAAGGGAGAACAAAGACACTTGCGGGGCTGCTCATAACATTGTCAACCCATAAAACTGATTGCTTTCGCTAAGTTAATGGCCCCAGCAAGACGGTTCTGTTTATGTAATATCATCTTCGCTGCTCTCACCCTCCGTCTCTCTACGTCTCTTTCTTTCTCCTTTACCGATCGCGTACGGTACAGTGTATGATAGGGGTGTGTCAGGGAAATTTCCGACGAAATTTTCTAGAGAAAATTGAGGTTTCAGAGTGTCTTTTAAGGTAACGTTGTTTTTGTGAGCTTTGAGTGCACACTTTACAGAAAACAACTTTAATAGAACAATGTTTCGTAACAAAGAGCTTCATGTAATCGGTAATTTCTGAAAAGTTCTTTTTTAATTTTTTTTTTATAAGCATTTTTGTGTTTTGAAGTGCATTTATAAACAAAGAATTAAAATAAATTTCCAGTTATAGCTCAGTCAATTATGTGTCATTACTGAATTATCTAAAACTGGGGCTGCAATACTGAGAAATAATTTTTATAGACGTCTATCTTCCAGCCCATGTATCAAATTTCAAAAAAAAAAAATGATGTACTTCTCTTTATGTTCTCGCAGTGATTGCTCTTCGATAAGTAGGCGGTAAGTTAGCCGTTCAGTACCAGTCCCTGCTTTATTTCCATTTCATCGATATAGATGCTTAGCTCTTATCGGAATTTATTACACTACACTACTTATATCACGCACAGGACCGGCTTCTGATTGTCATATGTTGTAATTTTCTTCCAATTTTTGTCCGTCCATCAACCGATTATATATTGGATTTAGTTGAGAGCCTCAGAAACACTCTGCATTATAATATTATAAACAGATTAAGTTTGTGAGTTCTAATAAGGAGTTTAATTTCTGAAATTACTCATCCCTGTAAAAATCAGTTTAATGATCTCGGGTAGACTACCTTAAAATTCCACTTTCGCAATAATACGTTGGTAAAAGGAATTACAGTTTCACTTTGAGATTTAATTTACCTCAGTTTCCAAAGAAAAATTTTTCTAGCATAACATCTTTAAGTGCGCGTCAGAATTTCTTTGAGCCTTCTTCATGTTAAACCTGCTCTAGTAGTTTATCTACTTTAATATTTCTTTGATGATGTTATTTAATATTTTTTATCTCGCTCATAACATTAAAAAGCGATTTTTATGCTTTCTTGGTTTTATAAAAAGAATATTTACGTTTACAAAAAGTGTTATTTTGTAACAAGTCTTTTTGGTACAAATGCTTTGACAGGAAAAATATATTTTCTCACTTGATACAGAAAAATCAACTTTTGAGAGATGTTTAATGAAAAAAACAACATGAAGTTATTTTTAGTGTCAACGATTGCAAAGATTGAGTTAATCGATTAGGTAATAAGCGTTGATTGTAACTAAAAGTGATACTGCTCGTCTATAGGTGGCGGTAGTGACGTTAAAATATGTGCATATGAGTTGCTAAGTTGTGGTCATACTTTAAGGTGCTTTACCAATATTCTTAAGTGGTTGATACAATACGACAGAGTTAACAATGCAGTATCTTTTTTAAAAAAAGTTATGTGATTGAAATCACTAGTTTTAAATAAAGCTTAAAAAAAAGAACGTTCCTTGTTTGTACAATTGAAAATGTTTGTGTGTTGTTCGCCACAGTTTCACTATTGATCCCGATTTGTGTATCAAGCAGTGCACAATAGGACTGCGGTTCAACGTTGCTATTCCTGAAAAGTATTGGCATTCAGCTTAATAAATTGTTTCGCTTTTGCCGGTAGCGGTCACATAATTTTAGTCAATTACATCTGGCGTTGGCCGTAAGCAAACGTTGTGGCTTGGGTCAGACGAAGGGAGGGTTGGAGACGTGGTCCCGTAATTTTACCAAACCACATGCAAACTACATTCCCCTGATATTATTCATGTTCAGTTGTACGTAATTTGCAATGCGAAAGTTGCAGTAAAACTAGCCTTTTAGCGACGATTAATTCAAATATCTATACAATCCACGACATCTGCTCTCCACCATGCACAACAATATGCGACTGTTATAAACAAAGAACTGTTCATTTGTAATTTTCCGAAAATTTCGATCGACACGTTTTTAATTCACTAATTTTTCATCAATAAACTTGAATGGGATAATCGTTAAAGTATTTTTATTAATCTTCTTAATTATTAGAAACCGTGGACTCCTTTCACAGAAAACTGTTTGTGTAAACTAGAATAAGTTTTTCTTTCTTTTTTCTGTACTTAAACAAATTTACCTTATAGGAAGAAACAAACTTTTCGCTCTTATGACAAAATTTTGCACAATATTGTGGCTAGTCATTAAGAATAAAATAATTAGATGGCGCTTTCTTACAGTGTTATGCATTTTTTTAATCAACTTTCATTAAAATAGAGAGATTGAAGAAATAAAATATCACCTTGTTTAAAACTTCTTACATCTAAATAGGATTTACAATAAAATAAAATTTATCGTATTGTTACGACTTATTCCCAACTATTTATATATTAATGACTCAAATACAAACAATCTCCTCTAAATTAACGACAACAACCCAATAACAATACTAAACAACAAGTTAATTACATTAACAATACAATTCTCTACTCAAAATCACCAACTCGCTCTTCTCTTTCTCGTAAGACAGACATTACTAAGTAGCTCGCACCTCCTTTTATAGTTAGTCGATGTCGCCGAGTAACCACTAGAAGTTTCTCGAACAGTCTAGACCGTTGCTCGTGATTTCGACAAAGAGACTGTCCACAACTTTGCACACATGTTTCAAAGGTTGCTTAAATCCGTAACAATATTATAGACTTACTCTTAAATAGGAAGAAAACTATAATAGTTATATAGGAATCGAACCCAGGAGTAACATATGCAAGACGCTGCGCCAAGTGACTAGTTTTGGTACTTATATTATTGAATAAATTTTAAAAGTGATTTTTTCGAAATTGACTAGATAATATGCCGTCTTACTCATATGCTTAATACACGTGTGCAAAGTCTATGTCTCAAAATCCTAGCAAGTAGATCTAGAATATTCGAGAAAATTCTAGTGGTTACTAGACGACGGCAAATAACTATATAAGGCGATCGATCAAAAGATTGGGGTTAGTCAGTCACTTTCCCTCGAGAGAGAGTACGAGTGAAAAGAGATCAAAGAGAAAAGAGCGAATTCTTTAAGAAATAATACGTGGTGAAAGCATCTAAAACTTAAATTTTATTCTGAAACCATTAATTCTTTTAAAAGTGAAACATAACCGGATTAAGTATCACCAGAAGTATTATATACGTACTACATATTCTGTTTTTATTTTATGATTTGACTACTGAGCTCTATTGCTTGGCTATATGTTCTTCATATCACTGATTTTCAAGCTGAATTCTTAGCCATTACGTTAATGGCTTAGACGAGTAGATTATTAACTCCGGATCAATTTCATCTAACGCAACTTAAACGTTGTTAGTTCGGTTAAGACGTAGGAAATTGCTACAGCGAAAGTGTCATTCGAAAGGCTAAATTCTCCAACTCTCTATCATCATCTCCATCAACGCCATCGTCTTCTTCTTCTTAATCTTATCATCCTTGGCTCCCAAAGGGTTAATTTAGTCTTAACGACTTGATATCGAATCAGTATTGATAGGGTGAACCATATAAAACTTCCTTACTACTCAATTGTTTAACTACATGTGCATGAATCTATCTTATATTTATTCTTTTGATTGGATTATTTTCAAAGCAATTTAGTCGTGACGATAGAATTTGGGAATTAATTACAGCCTAGGCAGGAAAGAGCAAAGATAATTCAACTTCTGAAAACAAAAAGAAAAAACTTAAACAAGATTTTCTTGTCTTTAAATTAAATTAAATTCAATTTTCCGATTTTTTTGTCTTTAGGAGTGGTTTATGACTGAATTTACCTGGATAGATAAATCTGAAGGTCTGTCCGATGAGAAAATCCTCAGATCTACTTGATACACCTTGAAGCTTCCAGATATTTACTATATCTTGCGAGATAATTCTGAAAAACACCTTTTAGGGGTGGTTTCCACCATTGCTTGGGGTTGGGGAACGTGTTTTTGCGGGTAGAATAGTTTCTAGTGAACCCGAAGAAAATCCCTCAAAATTTTTACCGTTATATTTTTCATGATTTCACCAAGATAACCTCTGAATGGTTCATCTGCCGCTTTGCGTGAAGTTGCATTTCGCACGTTACTTCTGAACCTGTTATTGTTCCTAAAGAAATAACAGGTACGCTGTTATTTATCAAAGAACAGTTGTAAAATAACAGATCGTTAAATAACAACCCATCTCTACAGCCTATATATCGTGAGATATGGCTTTTTGTTTAACCCATGATTATATCCATACGAGCTAATAAATATTGGTCATCTATTTTTAGTTTTTATTAAATTATACAGAATATTTAATGCAAATGTATAGTCCCTTAGGCTTTCGTGAAAAACATTCCTATGAATTTATTAAAAATAATAATTTGAGTGTTTTGATGAAGTTTGTAAATCATTCATTTATTGGAATTCGTACAGGTGTATGAATGTCTGTATTCATTATTTGGAAGCCCTTTTGTACAACATATACCCGATGTCATTGTTCGTATTTTACCATTCCGGTTTGACACGTATCAGAGTGGCTGCTCGGCAACAGCGAGCCATCCATTCTCCGTGATATACATCAGTTTACAAGTGGAATCTGTCGTGTCGGTACTGATTAATTAGAGTTCGAAGTTGGCCGTGGCATTGTTAACCAATTGTAATTTGTCATTTTTCATCTAGACGTCGTCGACGGACGTGTAATACGCAAATATGTCTTGCGCGCGCTTTCCACTACCCGCTTTTTTGCCACCCTTCTAATGAGCGATTTATTGGTGTCGACTATTATAAATGAAGCTCAGAACTTTTTTTGAAAATGAACGATGACGGTCTGCAAGGTACTTACCTGCGAGCCCTGTCATACTCTATTTGCAATTCCTGTCATTCGCTATGACGTTACGTAAATACATCGTGACGTCCTATATTATTCATTTTTCGGACAAAAAAAATTAAAGTAGAACTGCAGTTTATTGATTTGCTGCTGGTGTGTAACTGCATGTGACCATAATATTTATCAGTAAAAAATTGTTTTTTATTCATCCGTTATAAGTTAATAAAACAAGCGGTGTATAAATACTTATTTATGCAAATAAATGGAGGTCAATCGAATCTTTTCAATAAAAACAAAATGAGCGGCTATTTTTGGATATGGTATTACTTCATCCATTTTCCGGTTGCCTACATAACTTATCTTCTACTGGGTCGTGCTGTAGGATTAACCGTAAAGGTAGCAGGGTCCTTTTTCTTTTGTAGCTCATAAACTTACTCACCAGCTAGCCCATAATAAGCTTATTTCCTGCATTCTCTGTCGTCGAAATGGCCACTGTTCCGCCGCTCTACGACCCTCTCGAGGACCTCACGAAGATTATCGAGGAATGCCAACGAGCGCTTGCTCTCTTTGTGTATGCAACCAAGCTCGACATTTGACTTGGGATAGACAACCCGTATATACTGGCAAAAATACTCTCGTCTTCTTCTTCTTATTACAGTCAGGATTTCTGCTTGCTGGCCAGCCTTTTGCAGACTAAGGAAATTCGAGCTCATCCTCCTTCCTTCCTAACAATATGAGGAGCCAGTTGAACTTTACAAACTTTATGTGGACGCATAAAAGGTTGTGTGGAAAATTGTTTTTCTCTTATTTTACGGATAAAGGGAGTTCTTACTGGACTTCTTTGTAGCAGATAACAATATTTAAAGAATATTTTGTCTTTGATGAAATATTTCAACTATTCTTTTTGTCCCTTCTTGAAACTGATTTCATTCGTCTTAATGTAGAAACAAAAAAAAAATATGTCGTGCTTCTGGTTGGAATGAAAACAGAATCAAGATAGAGTTTGTAAAACAACTGCACTTTTTTTCCAGTTGAAAATAGATAGGTACTCATCTAATTTTTTTTTTTATGAAAAATTCAATTCTCAAAAAGGGTCTCTACGCTTTTGTTGTTTCGATTAAAAAACGTAGTAGTGACAATTATTTGTCGGTGTTAAAACCTAACTAACCTAAGCTTACCTATGGGATCAAAACAGTTTAAACTTTTGACTTAATGATCTAGTAGTAGCTCAAAAAAAATGACCAAATGTATCTAATGGAATACATTTTGTGCTCGGTGTTTTATTTGCATTCATTTAGACTTCATTTTTTTTTTAATAAACTCGTTATTCATCCTGTTTTCATTATTTCTCTCGACTCATAGTAAAGTTTCACTGCCTAACTAACTGTAACAATGTGATTAACTACATCTCTTGTATCTACTGAATGAATATTTAAAACTTGAACAAGTGGGTAATTGAGACGTTTAATTAATTACGCAGTTTGTCAGCTATTTAGTCGAATATAAGTTTTTTTATTTACATTAACAGTTTCAAAATGATTCAAAATTAGCCTTACAATTAATATTTTTTCTAATTACATATATGTACTATTGTTCCTGTTTTCGTGTCATTGTGTTCAGTTTATTTGAAACTAACTTGGTGGAATTCCTTTCAGTCGAACATTTTAGAGACTAGAAACATTGGAAATTGCACTCGTTGGCTATATTCTCGAGGAAATATTTATGTTACAATCGTTTAGCGACAAAAGGTCCTTGTGTCATCTGCTTCGTGGAGCAAACGAGCTCGGTGTACAACGAACAACGTCGATCGTTTTATTTATGGCGCGGAGCAAAGAGAATTTCGATAAAAGTTGAACTATTTCAGAACACGTCGTCACCGCGCTGCTTCAAGCAGTTTATTACTCCGCCAATATATCTGATATCGAATTCCGCGTACGTGTCGCGCCCAATTGCTCACCCCTACAGACGCAGCCCTCTTGCAACACCGTTGTATTAAGGACAATTGACATTCTGCAACAACCAATAAGTTCAAACGATAATAAACCGAGCTGAAAATAGTCAACGATACCAGCAATTTGCTCACAGGTGCAGTGCTAAAATAATAAAATTATTATTACATCATTTATCCTCCTTTTCAATTCTCCCTAAATTTGTTTACATGTTTCTCTAGAACCCTCCTAGTTATACTACTAACACATTATTTTAAAGTTCGTTGCACATTCTCCCCAAGTTACTAAAAAAAAATCGACATTACTCCTGCCTTCTTTCCTTCACATCCTTTTCGACCTGTTTCGACTGCAACTCACATTCAAATCATCGTCTTATATACTCTTCTTTCACTACTCCTACATCAATCTTTCCCCACTTCTTCACTTTCATGTATACCCTCCTTAGGTCATCCCCACTCATCCCCTCTCTTTAAGCCGCAACAAGTCTGTAGCAAACATCACTGCACGAGAACGGTTCATCAATTCAACATGGACCTTTCTCGTGTATCACTTGTGGTTAAGCCTTTCAGGCAGACAACTCGGCTGCAATGTGGATTTTGTCGACGTCTTCGTTAATACTGTACGGATATTAATCGGCTAACACCAAAAATACTTGTTTATTAACAAAAATAAAATGAAACGATAATACTGGAGTAGTATAGCTTGAGGGTTACTGTTAAACTTTCCGGATTATTTAATTTTAGTTTGTTTGGTCCTAATGCTGTCGCTACCAATCAGAGATCGGATTGATACATTTTTGATATTGAATTTAATTTTGTTTCTATATTTATATACAATAATACAATTACATTTAACTATCAGAATGTAGAACAACATTAAAAGCTATGGCACGATATTTAGGAAAAGCCATTGCGTGGCACGTTACTGTAATCTCTATATCATTTTTACTTAAATACCACAGGAAATGACATAAATATAAAATTAGCATGCAAATATTGTATATATGTAGATAGTTAGTTCCAGGTAGAACCCTGAAGGAAGAGAATTTATTTTTGAATAAAACTCGAGGCAGTCACATTGTTTTGAAAGTAGCACATTCATATAAAACGAGCATTTTCTGCTACGAGAAATGTTGTGCTGTGTCGCGATTATATAGAAGTATGAATGTTGTGTGAAAAATAAAATTTCCTTGAGCGCCGTATGAACGCTGTGCTTCTGGAATTTTTAGTAGCGAAAGACCTACATGTTTCCAGACAAAAATATACGTATACGGTAGTGAAAGAAAAATTCTTGCTTTATAACAAACCCTGTGAGATTTTTAAAACAAATTTTCAGAACCAAATTTTCAAAAATATTGCTCACATTGTTAGAATTCCATTCCAACTCATTGTCTACTTATCTGAAATATACTGCTTGG
Source organism: Agrilus cyanescens (assembly GCA_947389935.1). NCBI lineage: Eukaryota > Metazoa > Arthropoda > Insecta > Coleoptera > Buprestidae > Agrilus > Agrilus cyanescens. The sequence continues at coordinate 15,318,414 of OX376713.1, read as the reverse complement.
GGAAGTATTAATTAATATTCGTAATATTCGTAATATTAATTAATACTCGGTAGCCGAAAGAGGTACAGAAATAAATAGCACATTCTCGATCTCTTATGAAATGCTGATTTATTTTGAGAACCAGATATTTTTGGATACTGAGTCCCACGGGGAACAGGATGTCTCAAGCATTAACCTATCTCAGTTAGATCGGATTTGACTGCCACCCTTTTTATATAAGGCTGTTGTAGGGCCCTTTGTCTCAAATGATGAGGCCAACATGTCCTTGGTATATCCTATGCAAACATCAAAATTGTACATTCTGTTCATACTACAGTTCGTGCTTTTTATTTTAGAAACCATGTTTATTTATGAAACCGTAGAAAAACACCACCCATATGCTACAAGTAATTATTTTGTTGTATTGAGTATAATTTGCAACATTCATGATTGTAACTCTCTACAACATTATTATGTAAAACCAACTGGTAAATTAATTTATTTTTTGGTATTTACAACGTGTGAACTCACTTTTTGAAGCTATTGCAAATTATACAGTATTTTCCACTGCTATTTTGCAGTTGGTTATGCACTGCCATAAATTAAAAAGAATCATTAGACTGAATTTCGAGTCTATTCATGTGACAGCGTATGATTCCTGTTTTAATGCAAGTATTTAGGAATCAGCCAAATACAGTTGTAAAAAAGGAAAACTAAATGTTTGTAGTTACAAACTCAAAGAATATTAGGTTGTTCATCAGGCCAATAAAATTTCCTATAATATATTTGCATATGGAATTTAATTTTATTTTTCTTGTTGTTTGACGGTAATGAAAAATAAAATATCAAACGTAAGGTAAAAGGAAAGGCTTTGTTCGTGTGTTGGGGTCATCAAAGCTCAAAAATCCATTTTGTACCTCAATTTGTAAGCTCGAAGCTTTGTTGTTTCGTCGACCTTCCGATTGGACGAACATAGTCCTATTGTAGTTCATTTTGACGGTTAATAGCAGCCTTGTATTTCTTTTCATCTTGGAATCGGTTCGAATCGGTTCAACGGTTATTTTACCTTCCACTGATTAATTTTTATTTAGTGACGTAACTTTGACGGGAATCCTTATTTTAATTCACTTTCAGAAAGAAAGTATTTTAGAATTAGTATGAACGGAACGAAATACATATTTATAATTTATCATTAAGTAGACCATAACAGTGCTACATTAAACAATCAATTACGTAAAATAACGGAAAATGTTAAATAACTTAACAACCGAATTCATCAAATATTTATCCAATCATTAATAAAAATAAAAGATTTATTATAAATTATCAAATGACAGCTTTTTCGAAATATTTGGCAACGCTCCTCATACTCCACTGGTAGCTTATGTTATAAAGGAGTCCAATTCCTGTTCGCATATAAAAAAATTTCGCAAAATTTGCAAAAATAGGCGTCACCAAGGTAGAGAGGAAAATTGTGACAAATTATTATTACAACAATCGAATCTATGACGATGAGAAAAATATCCAATGCCATATGACTTAATTTGGAAACATTTTTAAGATGGCGCCGTTGGTGGCTATTCTTACAACCCTTATTTTAAATTCTTTTTTGGGTACATTTTCCTTAAGTAACCTGTTTGAGTTTGAAAATACAATTTCTTAATTTGTATAGTGGGTATGGATCGTCACTATGTCCTAATTGGTTGCGGAAAATGTAAAAATCGATCCATACTTAAAAAAAAAAAGATGCTGTAGAAAATCTTTTATCACTGCTTGATACCGTATGAATATTACCTATTATTCTTTATTGTACTGATTATCAGTTTTTTTTAGTTAATACTTTTTATTCTGTTGAGTTATCAATGCACCCTTCTGGTTCTTTCATTACTTTTTTGTATGAAACTTAAGGTGGCTATTCATCTCCGCGAGAACGCAAACGAGGCAAGCCGAAGTGAGGCAATGCTCAAAAGATGCACCACGTAGATTCGCCAAGGCACCAAACGAGGCAATTTTCCACGTATACTTTATTTGTTTTCTGTAGGCGGTTGACGTTTGCCATGACCTGCGTGTATAGAGAGAGCGCGCATTCGGCCAGAAAAAGAAGGCAACTGTATACATACGTACCGTGCTTAACAATTAGCCATTGCGCATCTAGCGCACAGGAAGGGGTTGCCGCATACAGAAGCCAAACGATGTGTAGCAACTGAATTTCATTGAAGTACCTACTAACGACGTTGGACATTTGCTTTTAGGCAGTTTGTCGCGCCTTGCTAACACGTTCACGAACGCCTCGCTCGCAGCACTTGTACGGCTTGCCTCGTTAGCGTTTTCGTACAATTGAGGTATGCTGAGGTGAGGCAGAGCATAACGTCACTTCACAGTACGATTGGGAACCTAGTTCATTGAAGTGCCGAATCCAGACCGATAGCGTTTGTTTAGCTTTCGGCCATAAGCCACATGCCTCTAGGCAGTCTGCTGCGCCTCTATTACTGATCCACGTTTATATCTGCGCCTCGTTTGCGTTTATGTATCAATTAAAGGTGACGAATCTGCTGGCAGTATTGCCACTTTTCAGTGAGATTCAATACAAGATGCATTTAACATCTAACGTCAAAGTTTTTTCTAATTATTGGTCAACATCTTATTGTTAAGCAATTTTTGGAAAGTCATTTTGGTTTTATATCTTTGGGAATAGTACAATATAATGTCGTTAAAATGAAAATGTGTTTAGGGTGTGCCTTCTTGCGCATCCTGGAGTATGATTAAGATATTATTAAAATTAACCATTTGTGGGGGTAAATACATAATTATTATTTAATAAGGTCGAAATTATATTAGTATCTATACGCCCAACTGACTGCAGCATACGTGTTCCACTGCGTATAGGCGTTACTGGAAGATTAAGGATCTAGTTTCTTAATTATCTACATAGCGCTGTACGTGGAGCTCGTTAAGGCTGGGAAATTAGCTGCAAACAGTGAGCAGGGAACAAACTAAATGGGGTGATATTATAATTTTCTTTTTTAAGTAATGGGCTCGAAATAGGATACTTGAGTTCCAATTTTACTGAAAAATGACAAAGATAACGACTCCTTCGTTTTAAAAGAACAGATCATAATCCATGGAGTTCCAAAGAAATTATGCTATTAGGAAAAAAGAGTCAAATTAAGCAAAATTTCTACTTAATTGATATCCTAGATCGCGACTTCGTGCTTGGTTGTTCTCATCAGCTCGACACCAATCGAACCTGGTATTTATAGCCATCACTACAGATGGCGTTCTTCTTGCCGCTTGAAGTATACTTTCAAATTACTAAAGCTGGATAAAATGAACCTGCATAACCACATTTAAGATTTATTAACAAATGTCATATTGTGAAAAAGCGGTGACGCTACTAGTAAACATTGTTTAAAACTAAAAATTAACTTTTTATCGTCGTATGTGAAAAATGTGAACCGCATTTTCTTATTATCCTGAAACAATTTCTCACAATGAAAATAACTGAAATCCAGCGAAGCTTAACGGAAAAAGCCCAGCTTTTGGCAAACCCAATTATCCAAACTGTGGATTAAAGTGGTCAGTAGCACCCTGAGTATTTTTCTGTTGAGACGGAACTATTGCAACTGCTGCTGCTTTTACGTAGAACTACAACTCGCTCCAGTGACCATGGCAGCACTACGTAATGTCACTGTTGCAGGTCCAGTTGCAACGAAAACAAGTTGCACATTTTTAGTTTGATAAATGCTCTCGTAGATCTCGGTAATTTAATAATGAACCACTGAGGAATAGAACAGCCGCGAACAAAGCTAACGAAGCGCCGGAATTAATCTCCAGTGTGCAAGGGAGAGGCAGGCGAGGGAGCACTGTTTGTAGACAGTCCCATAGATAACACAGTGGTGCGCATACCCCTTCAAAATAGTCAGTAATTTACTCACCCGTTTGTAATCAAAATATTAATTTATTATGTTGTGAGCTACAAAAAAGAGTTACTTTTCGTATGATTCCATAAATGACGTTTATTGTTGAAACTATGATGAGTTGTAAATTTAGAATGAACCACTTTAATAAGTCCCAGGGGAAGGCTTAAATAAAGAAAACAAATTGACATTGATGTCAACTTTTAGTGTTGTTACAAGGTCAAACTTTAGACCTTAAAAGCGCGTAAAAACGTCAAAGTTTGATCATACCAGAATATGATAAGTCAATTTGAGGTTAAAATTACAAATAAATTACTTAAACACCTTAGTCAGAAAAAGTGTGGAAATAGGGGGAAATCTAATAACGAACTTGAATGTTGAAGTCTAATGTTATTTGTAGGTAAAAAATTTTAGTAATAATATCTATTGTTTACTCCATATTCTTCTACGCTTGTGAACACCATCTTTTGATAGGAGTCGAAAGTTAATTTATTGCCATTTGAATTTAATGGGTATATCCTTGAACTTTGACTATTTAAAAATAAAATCCAAGATCAATGCTCGATTCAATCTGCCAGTAACTGACTATTTTTGCACGACTCCCCAACTTTCTACTCTTGGATGGAAGAAGAACATTTTGTTTGACTTATTTATTTTGAAATGACTCTGAATTAAACTCTTAAGTTGGGTGGTTAACAAAAACGAACAACATTTTCGTACAAATTAACAAAAAAAAAACATTAAGGAGACTTTTAAAAAGAAAATTAAACATAGACAGCGTAGGTTGTCTGAGAGCCACGTGATCCAGTTTTTGGTAACCTACAGTATATTTGTTGATTTGGGGTTGGCGCACTGCATTTAGTTACTGGTGAGTTTTGGTAATGTTCGGTTAAGGATAATAAAATAATTCTTCTTGCCTTTTTGACTCTCATATTTATTTTAATTTATCACGTTTTTGTATTGTTAGGTTCAATACTAAAAGCTTAAGTAATTTTTCCATTTTAAACTATCCAGTCCTATTTGTAATATGTTTAAACATTGGAATTTGTCAGAAATCTTCTAGGGATATTTGAATTGATCTTGTGCATTTCGTATTTTTGGTTGCCTAAAAACAGAGGTCACGTGGCTCTCGGACATTTATGAAAGCACTGTGAATCTCTCTCTTGGATTTCTTTCTTTATATGTCTATCTACATACTGTTCAACTTATCCATCCATAACTACATTTCTATTCATTTTTGCTTTTTAAGCGTGATTTATAAACATCAAAATGATATTTTTTTTTTGGAATTTATGTTTTCAAGTTATAATTGTTTATTTTTGAACCACGGTGTGGTCGGGTTGCGATAGAACTGACGTGTCGTGGTGGCGCCTTTTGCTCATCGAGCGCAGAAGCTGGTAAAAGTAATTAGACATAATTTAGGATTGCTTTTGTTTTGTTTTAATTAACCGAACGCTTGTTCGTTCTTTATTGTTCTCGAGGAAAACCAACAGCACTTAATTCTTCTTTAATTAGGTGAAAATTAACGGTATTACACACCATGCCTCTCGGCTTGGCTTCAATTTCAGGAAAGCGGAGTCCGGGTTACCGGGAACGCTCCCGGATTTCTTCCCATTCGCTCCCGTTTTATTCAACTTGTTATTAATTGGATGCGCAGCTTTTTTCTTCCCGAAATTAATTCAGCCCAAACCAGATTGTTTAAATAAAAATGAGTTACTAGATACATTATACCCTTGTCAGCTGAAACTCATTTTTTAGGAATAATGGACTTTTTTGAATCTCTTCTTCTAAGACTTTTTTGAATTTTTTTTATGAGATATGAGATTCCAAAATCTTTATTACAACGCCTCCATCCATTTTTATACAGGATCAAAGACTTTAACTACCAAACTGATGTCCTTATACTCAGTGTAACCAATGGTTTTTGATACTCAAGTAGGAATTAATTAAATTGCTATTTGTTGATAACATAATTCTACACAATCCATCGTGTATCATATATTATTTGCATGTTTAACCTACGAAAATGGCGGCAGACTTGGCGCTGGTTGCAGTTATGTCACGCTCGGGACCTGTTCAAACATTCTGATTTCAGTTTCGAATCAGAAAAGTTTCCTTCCATTATTATCGAACTCTCCCTTGGCGTTTGAAGTTCGATGTGTTTATGGTTTAAGCGGTTGCTTTGGAAAAGTCAATAAATCAATTTGCCCTGCTAAAAGACAGTCAGTAGTGAACTTTGTTCTAAACGTTTACTATACTCGTTCTGAAGTAGTCATGAAAATTTTTGACGCTATGTTTATTTATAAAAAAACGGGTAGTCTTTTTAATTTAAGTTAATTAATTTATAGGTAAAGCATTGAGAAGAATTCCAAAAAAAAAAAATAGCGTTAGCAGATAATGACGTCCTAAATTTATCTTCCACAACTAAATTTGACAATGTTCTTTAAGAGACAGCGTGTTTCAGAAATACATGTCCTGACGTAGGTGTAGTGCAACGAATTGCGATAGGAACTAAGCAGTCAAATTGATGGAGCGGAAATTTAAGTGCCCGTTGTCGAATGGCTGAATTATACAATTTACAATACCACACACACACACAAGTGGATGCATTAAAATTTTTTATCAAATTTAGAACAGGGTTTTCTCTGTAATTTCTAAATTATCACCTCCTGTAGTTATTTATTATAAATTATTTTAAAATATGGCGGCGATTTGTGTAAGTTCTTACATATTGTTAATACAAATAAAAAAGAAATGAAACGATAAAGATGGGGTAAAAAGAAAACAAATAAAAAGGAGTGAAAGGCATGAGGAGATAGAAAGCGGGAAATGACAAAAGGCCATGTATAACGGAATTTGCCGAGTCGGTAATCGGATATGGTTAACGAAGTCCTTTGACGAGTCAGAAGCTTATTCCATAAAATCCATCGAACCTTCGGTGGCGTCGCGACATACTGCGGCGCGTCGTATCTTAGTTACGAGCTTTTAATCAATTGAAGCGTTTAATCGGATGGTCTACAATTATTTCAACGAGAACAGCGCAGATTTATCTCATCTGTCGTCTATTGCATCGCGTTTGAAACAGTTACCACGATTCTTTTTTCCTGTTTTTGCGATTATTTGTAGGGAACGAGGAAAAAAACATGAACGACGTGAATCAGATAACAACGCAAGCTTAATTGAATCTCTCTTGTTTTTTTTTTTAATGAATGGCGTGCTTATCCGCCAGTCGAATACGCTTGTTGATTGATATCAGGATAGATAGGGCTGTTGTCCAGTTTGTGTGAAGGTAAGGACTGGATTTCGAGGGTTCCGGATATAGCGTCGGGATGCGAGGTGTAAACAGAAACATTAATCGAATCGGACATTCGACAAATTAGTGTCATACTGATGTTCTAACGAAATTAAAAAATGCGGAAGTGCGAATTTGACTCGCGTTCAGATGTCAAATAAATCCATTTTCAAACTTAATTTTTGTTTGGATGTAGTGCTTTGAAGTAAATGTTACAATTGGAACTATTACTTAGAATTATAGATTTTTAAAGAAAAATTGGCTGAGTCTTTTTTTAGCAAAAAGGAACCACAGTTTTAGTAATAAGTCTAAACCACTGCAAACTGTCACTAATAATAATTATAAATTATCACTTCTCGAAATTTTTGAAACAAATAAATACAAAAATTACAATAAACAAAATAAATGGATAAACAATCTTTAGTAATTCTCCACGACTAATCAGTGTTTATTATCAATAAAAATAAATCACTTATGCATTCATGAATTTCGAAAAAGTCCATATTTAAAATGTGGTTCTGAATGGAAGCAAAACTTGTTACAGAAGAAATGAAAAAAAAGTAGAAATCAATTTTAATATTACTGTAGCTAGACCTCGTTAGAAATGGGAATGTTTTAGAAGTGGGTAAACAATATGAAAGACGATTATTAGACATTTTTTGAGACATGCAGGTCTAGTTAGAGAAATCTTGAAGCCAAAACAGTATCAAAATCTGGGCCCTTGGATTGTCTGCGTGATCAACTGAATAGAAGGCAGGTTATGCACTGATATTTATACTGTGGAATGGTGGGGCTCTGGGGCGGGATCGCTATATGGGCGGCTCATCTGGTGAACACTGATTGGCTCGTCTGTGGATTAGGCACCTATGGATACCGTCCTTTGTTTAACCGAACTTTTTGATAGGTTGGAATTAGCTGACAATCTTAAAGTGTTGAGATAGGTTTCTAAGGTTGTAAAAAGCGCCAACTATGTTTACTTTTAATTATTCTATGGATCCCTGTCCAGAGTGCCTATATAATAACATGAATGTAGTTTCCAAAAAAATATCAGTGAAAATTAACATACGGTCACAAGCTGATGAAGTTGAAAATTTTGCTATATTATATAAAATAAGCTCGTGGATTTGCTCAAAAATTGCCACTCATTGATTTACTTTGTAAAAGATGAATTCTAAAGAATCCAGCTCATCGATTGGAGAAAACAAAAGCCTGGAAAAGTGCTTGAGAAGTTTTTGCAGTATCATTTTCAAATTAAGTTTCGTTACTTAGTTAATTAAAAGGACTTGGGAAGATTGTTGCAGAATAAACATTAATTCTTTCTTGTTTCCTTCCATTTGATGTTTCTAAGAGGCCTTTTTTTTTCTCATTCAACTTTTAAACTCGTCCGCTTGTTTCATCGTTGGGCAAAGTAACAGAATTGCTTTGCAATTATCATTAATTACATTTTGCCTCTTCTGTTCAATGGCAAATAAATTATTTCGGGAAGTAGCATTTCTGGTACTTAAAATAGTAATTGCTGTTTAATTAAATTTATTGGGCGACTTGTTTGAAGCTAAAAATATATTTTTTATTTTTATACATTTAGAGTTGTAAAAGCGAAGCCTTGACAATGAAGTCGGACTCCAACAACAAAGCCACATTCAAGTTGTATTTTTCTACGTTGGAAAAACACTTTGACTAAATTAAAAATGAATATTTTACTTTGCCGCAACCAATTTTTACTTTACAAAAAACAGGTGATATTTTTAATTTCCTAATTATTCCACAGGGGAAGGTTTCTAGATATACTATTTCGTTGTTTTTTATTTTTATTTTTTTATAATAGTGTTTAAATTTAAAGAAGCATCCACTCTCAGATGTCAAAAAGTAGGGGATGATTGAATGACTAACCATCACACTAATTGGTTTCATTAGTTTAAGAACTTAGTTTTTAACACTATTTTATCTTTCATCAGTTTAATTTTTTGTTGAAATATCTTTTATATAACTTTGTGTTGAGGATTATGTTTCCAATCCGTATTTCTTTTTTCTTTTTGCTGTGTTCCCTGTTATCGAATCTTTTATTATGTGTAGTGTCCTCTTTTTTTTTTTTTTTTTCGTTTTGCCAGAAGAAGTTGATACGTGAAATGTCAATTTCCGTTTAATTGGTAATTTGAAGAATCGGAAATCAATCCTGAAAGCTGAGTATCTAAGGATCAATTCGCTTTATTATCTGGAAAACAATAGAATTCGCTAGCTGAAATTGAGGAGACTGCGATTTATGACGTTACCAGTAATTCAGTTTACGGTTTACGAGTTTTACCGTTTTTCTTGTAATTTTCACTTTAGGCGAAAACCATCAAATTTCTGAAAAAGGTCCTTTTTGTCATTTCTACCGAATTACAGTAAAATGAATCAAGAGTGGCTGCTGGTCACTTGTCCCAAATGACTTCTCACTCGTCACAAGAGAGCAATTAATTATTATTGCTTCTTTATACTTTCACCGCAATTTTATTTTTTTAATTTTTTATTTTTAAAACCTAATTAAATATCAAGTCAAAGGTAGTAATTCATAATCACTTTTATATACCAATTTTTAATCTGTTAAAAGAAATAGTTAATGAGTAAGTAAGACTTTAGTCCAGTGATTCGCAACCACTGTGCCGCGGCACTCTTCTGTGCCGTCAAATTTTTGAAAAGTGCCACCATATTTTGTAAATGCGAAGAATAAAAATTAATTTATTAGAATTGAACACGATTTTACAATTTCTGTAGCAAAGCAGACATGAAAATATTACAACCTTTATAGTTTCTGATTATGTAGTTCCTTGGGGTAGATTATATTGGGTTAGAAGTACTGAAACAATGTAACCTTTAACCCGGTAGTTAATCTTTAATTCGGTAATCATATAGAATCACGGTAATCTAGTCTTTTGGCTGTAGAAAATCGAGAAATGGACCAATCTGCAAGATCTTTTTTAAATTTACACCTCCGAAGTAAACTCAAACTTTTACCCCATTCTTGACATTTACACCATCCCCTACTCCCAAAACCACCTGTCTCATCTCGGTGACATCCACCTTCAACATCACCTCCACCCCCATCAATTATATTAAATTATTAGTGTGTCGCCAAATTTTTGAATTGTTAAAAGTGTGTCGCAACAACAAAATGTTTGGGAACCACTGCTTTAGTCAAATGTTATCAAATTTATTCTCACTTCATATTCTTTTGAATAAATTCACAATTAATGTGTAAAAGTTATTGTAGTGTTCGTGAGTTTATTAAAAATTTATTTACAAGACTAAAGTACAGGAACACAATTTATAGTATATACTTATTTAATAATAACTACTTAAAAACACTATTAATTAATATAGAACTTAGATTAATATTTATTTACGACACTTACTTATATGCGCGTCTCTATTTATTAGCCTTTTCACTTCTAACACTGTCGATTTATTTCGGATGTTACCACTGTCACGGTCAATTTTATTACTAACTCACTGTCTTTCCACTTTTATAGCATCATGGAACATTGCAGAGAAGTCTCGAAGTTTGTTTACATTGTTTACATTTTCAGCGAGCCGCTGAATTACTTTCCTTTAAGGCAGGTACGAAACACACGTACACAAATACAACGCACACTAGTCGAGCCGGCCGGCAACGCATACAAGCGTACCCGGTCGCACACAAGCACGCTCGCGTTCGCTACATTATTATGATTCACTGCACTTCATTCATGGCTTGGTACTTCATTTGACATCAAATGAGGATCCATTTATCTATCCAAAGATGTCAGTATTGGTGGTATTATACACCTTGTGTGTTTAGCTTTTAATATGATTTTATTAGACTGTATTTAAAATTTCCCTTCGAGCCAGATTTTAGAAATTATTTAATTTTTTTTTAATGATGAGTTCATATTTTTCCTTGTACACGAAGAAGGTTCATCGTTAGTCAATCTAAGTGAAAAATAGTCCGAAATATTAGGAGCTAGCGAGCCATTATGGCTTTTACTTTTTTACGTGTAGTTTAAAAGAAAAATGATAAATGTGACCCGGGACTTCTTATTTAACAAGGTTTTTCGATTTTCGTGGCGCCCGAGGCTAAAAAAAGCCCGTTTACTTTTGCCATAATTCAGAGTGGGTTTCGGGAAAGATCAGGGAGTGCGAGCGAGAGAGGGACCATGAACACCATTAAAATTTATAAAATTCTGTCTACTTCTCAGCGCAATATATAACTTGCCACACCTCCTTCTCTTGACATAAATCTTTTGCTTAACTGAGACGAATAGCTCGAGAGGACTCCATATCAGCACCAATTTTTCCAGAGCTACCGCGCGCTTGATGGTTGAACACAGTCGACAAATGTTTTTATATGACACCGTCAAGCAAGTTAGCGAGAGCTACGTTTCAACACACAGGCAACGCGAAAAGAATAAACAGAAGAACAAAAGGAGAACGGGGTAAAGCGACGAGACGCGATACAATATATGTGACAATCCTCGCGTTTCTCAACCCCTGTAAGTCATACCTTATCCTACACAACCCTCGTAGCAATACACAGTCGCGAAAATCAAGTAATAATACGTAAAGTACAACTTGGCTGATTGTGACGGATGGAAACTATATCAGAACAAGTGAATTAACCTTCTTATTTCTTTATTCGTCGTATATATACAGGATGGTCGTTTTAGGATCCAACATTTGGGAATTTTTTAATTAATTGCACAACACAAGGTGTTACATTTGATTATAAATTAACATTTAATGATCACATTCTCAATATTAGGATTGTTGCAATCAAAAGATTGAATTTCATTAAAAGATTTTCTAACAATTTTATTAATGAAAACACATTCAGAACTTTATATTTTTCATTTATATATCCTACGTTAACCTATTGCTCTGTCATATGGAGACCATATTTGAATTATCAAATTGAATTGTTAGAATCTGTCTTGCATAAGTTCCTACGATTTACAGCTTTTAAAATAGGTAGACCTATGGGTATAACGAATCATGATTACACTGATATTTCGAGGCAATTAAATATTGCAAATATACAATCAAGTATGTTAAAGAATGATATTATTTTTGGTTTTAGTTTATTGAACAATTTAGTTGACTGTTCACCTTTATTACAATTATTTTGTTTTCATACTCCTGGTAGAATCACGAGAAACATGAATAATTACTTTTATGTACCAACCTTAACTGATAATATTATGTTACATTCACCAATATCTAGAATAAGTACTGAGATTAATTTAAACTGCTCTAAATGTGATATTTATAATATGTCATTGTATAATATGCTATTGGAAACCAAAAAACTATTAAAATTTTGTTAAACTTATAACTTGGCGGCACTATTTTGTTAATGTTTAGTTTTTTCTTTTTTCTTTTTTAGGATTTAATGGAATTTTTGTAATGGGTTTACCCGTATATTATATTAAATAAATAAATAAATAAATAAACATAAATACAAATATTTCCGAAAGTTAGTGCATGTTCGATAATAATATTAAGAGCACTTAGAATGGCTACAATTCAAACAGCATACAGGGTGTAAGAGAAAAGTACCCTTATTTCAGATAATTCAGCAAAATTTTATAAAGAAAAGTTGTTGAGAATTTAAAGTCATGTCTCAATAGCAACACATGGCCTTCTGGGAAAAATACCCAAATTATTTCCAAATAAAAATTTAAAATAAAGGTTTTACACTTTAGCTGGCAGTTTTTTATATGCGTACCACCATAACTAATTTCTTACAATCCTAAAAAGAATTTTTGCGAAATTTTAAAACATGAAGTTTATGGCTCCCTAAAAAATTAAAAATCTGATTTTCTTTTGATCAATATATGGCAGTGTTTATGGCGAATATAAAAAAAACTTTTTATTTTTTGGAAATGATTCGGTAAATATTTTCCCTAAGAATTTTTTTTACTTAGTGGGCCATTTTTCTTTATAAAATTCTGCTAAATTTTCTAAACTAAGGGTACTTTACTCGTATAGAATTTTTATATTTTAAGTCTTACCCTGTATGCAGTTTGAATTGTACCCATTCTAAGTGCTCCTAATACGATTATCGACCATGCACCAACAAATAAATCCACATTGTATATATACAGGGTGAGTTACTAAAGCCAAATCGTTCAAAATAATAAGGGACAACTTAGAGGGATTCGGTTTTCATATTTCGATTTAGAAGGAAATAGGCTATTAGGTACTGAAAAATATTGCATTTTAAATACTATGAAATTTATCGATATCTACTAATTTTTAATAATTCAAACCTTATATTTTTTTCGCGCCACACAATGCAAAATTAAATTTCTTTCTTCGGATTTTGGGTTGCCGGCATCTGTTACCAGCAGTTTTTGAAACATTTGCAGTTTTCTGGAAAGTTCAAATAATGTCTTGATATCCCTTTAGCCACTTCCATCATTCGCTTCTCCGGCGTGTCCGATAGTCGCTCATACCTCATTATTTATATTCGTAATCGTATATTCACTGGAACGTAATAATTTTTGGAACGCTTGCTATAAAATTTATTTAATATTCCCGTGTTTGACGAAACATGACAATGCTGAGGGTAGTTGACATTATTGTCATGTACTGTCATCTTTCAAACGATATCATAAATTTCAGATTAATCCATGCAGTTTGGCTGGGAGCGCTGGGAGAATGCTAGATAAATGTGCTGGAACGGTGACTGCAGTTCATTAAGAAACATGAAACACGTACCATAGAATTGACTGTCCATAAAGACTTATGAATCAGTCCGAAATGTAATATGGTGTCGTTTAATAGATGACAGACAGAATCACTTTCCTCAGAAATATTTCATATCCTTTAGTCGGATTATTTTGTTCCCATTTGAATCATACGAGGGGAGATCCGAAAATAACTGGAGTCTAAGGAGCCGTTTGTAGGATTTCTTGGTTTACCAGTGGACATAGCCACTAAAAATGTGGGCCTAGGAAATTTTGTATTTTACTCGGAAAAGAAAACCTCAAGAAAATCTAAATCTCATCACTAAAACTAGATTAACTTATCCGAGTTGCCCTGGAACTCAATTCAGAGTATTTAAAACATTTAACATTGATTCTGGATTGCGATTAATAGCAGAAAAGTTTTTTCCTCTGCTTCAAAGGGATGGGTTGCGTTAAAGCCTGTCGTGAAATCCAAATTCATGACTTCTATAAAGAAATTCCCATTATATTTGGTTCCCTCCTCGTACACTAACCTTTTGGGTTTCTAGAGGCTTTCTCAGTGTATTCAAAGGGGTTTACTTTCTGACATTCAAAGGTTAATACTGTAAATTGGATCTGTGGTATGTAATGCAGATTGTGGTACAAGTACCTAAATGTCTTTGTAATTCTAACCTATTACCCATATACTTTTCGGCTCTGTTAATCTAATGGATTGTTAGCAATTTTAGTAACATTCCATTACATTTGTGCGATGCGCGATGGATTTTAGGAACCATTTGGTTCTGTCGGTCGTAAAGAGCTGAGAATTCCTCTTAAACCGCCTCACTCTATGTGTATGAGAACGGGTGTGTCGCGTCAAGGAAGCTTTTCATCAATCTCCACAAAGGAATGTGTTTAGTATATAGACAAAGCTTGCATTCCAGATCCGTAACCGGGAAATGAGGGAGGAAATTATATTATACGCGTACTCAGGCAGCAACGTCACTGGAATGCTAGCGAAGTGGGAACTTGAACCAAGTCTTTCATCATGTTAATTCATTGACGCGTGACACCAAGACATCTAATTAGTAACTGCGAGACCAGGGGCTACTTAGTGTTAATTAAATTAAAGTCTAATTGTATCTTAAAGCTCTTTATTAGATTAGATATGAAGAAAAACGTTTCGCTATTGAGGTAAGGCTTCTTCAGAATATATTTGAACGTAGTATGAGGAATTCTTAAATCAAAAGCGAAACGTAGAAAATGTTTGCGATAATCACTGTAACGTATCTTTAACAAAATTTTTCAATAGAATGGAGTTTAATTGAAAACACCTTTTTCTTTGAACTTTCTAATCGTCATCCGAATATTGCCACTGCGAGTACAAGTGCATGTAAAGAACGTTTTTAATTACAAAACTCAAAAGCCAATGAGGAACATTGACATAAATTGCGCACGTTCCAGGGTTTAATTAAAGGAAGCAGTTGCTTTTGGATCTGTAAAGAGGAGCTTAACGAATACCCTCAAGGTGCAGCGGCGAATACAAAATGAGACCTCTTAGAATGTGTTGCATGCTTTTTAAAGTATTAATTTCAGGACTTTTTAAAATAAAAGATTCGCCTGTGATTAAAATTTGTTACATAACACTGCAAAGAAATACTTTTAAATAACCTCTTTCTCATTTATTATAGACAGCACTGATTTGTATGACTCCGGACCATTCATATGTTGCCTGGGTCTATGACACTATGGAGGAGTGTAATTTAAAATGTTTACGACGCATGCGTTGTTACCGGCGAAGATTGTACTGTTACCTTCCATAAAACAAGGCCCAATAGCTCTGACGTAAAAAGCCAGACATGGCGGTGTATGTAGGCGATTATACGGAGTTCTTTCAGTCTAATAGCCACGGGATATATCATTATATAAGAGATATATAAGCATTTCGATCGGGAATTTTTGTAGAAATCGATAATAAAAGAGATTGTGCAAATTGTTAAGACTGGAAAATAATTGCTACTATTGTTATGAACGTAAGTAACGAGTGATCGATATCGGCGACGGCGCTTTTGAACTGCTTTTCGAAACAACGCCGCGCATGCAGGGCGAATAATCATTATCGGCTTCTTAAAAAGCAGGCGCTTCGGGGAGCGTGTAAACTGTATAAACACTGTCGGGATGTGACATGAGTTGAGCTCAGTTAAAGGTGCGGTTCTAATGAATACGAACAAAGCAAAAAGAAACTATAAACTTTAGAGACTTCTTTTTGTAGAGAATTTAATTTTATACAAAAAGGTCTGGGACAGGACCTCCCTTTATTTTAAAAGTAAAAAGATATTGCGCTCCACTGGTGCGCTTAAACGTCTAATGTGTTGCTGAGACGTCTTTCGAGCGTTGCAGTTTTTTTTTTTTTACTTACGATAGGTAGAGGGGCTCTGTCCTGGATCGTTTCGTACAAAATTCCGTTCTTTACAAAAATGTTTGCTTGATTTTTTTGTAACTATCACAGTTTTCGATGCGTAATTTTCGAAATGTCAAAAAATGTATTTTGCAAAATGTTAACATTTAGTAAATAATAGTAGCAATTGGAAGATTAATAAAATCTTATCTTGTCAATAACCAACAACTTTTAATTAACAATTAGGTAACGTTTCGACCGTCAATTTCGGTCATGGTCAGGCTAAACACAACATCAATAGTAACAATTGTTAGCTAGTGTTTAAAATTTGTACAAATCCTCCTCTCGTAGATGTCAAGTAGAATCCGCGACCAAAAACATTGTACTATAAAATCCCTTGGCTACTCGCTTAAAAGTCTTTCGTGAATCGACTTACTTGCATTGACGTCACGCTAAAGCTGTTGAGCCTTGAATTTTTGATGGTAACGAAGTTCATATCTGGGTTTGATTTGATGACCGTGGTTCAGTAGTGCCTCTGTTTCCATGGTAAATCTTCAGATGGAGATTCCCATCCTACTTTGCATTAGTTCGTTAACTGACTCTATTTGCACCTTTGGTGAATGTGACCTTATGCTGCAGTGGTGAGATAGCAATCTGCATATGAGGATTCACTGAAGAAGAGCCAAGTCTAGACTATGACCGTCAAACCCGGACATCGAATTCACTCTCATTACGGTTTATTAACTTTTTTGTAAAGACAGAGAGTCAAAATCAAAATCCAGCACAGGGACAATTTCAAAACTGGATTTAGCTTCAGTTAAAAAAAGAAGGTTTAATGTTGCAAATTAACTTCTACTTCGTGAAATATGATTCGTTTTATTTATTCGTCTACAATAATTTAATGATGCTTCGTTTACAACGTCCACTTTTATCCATTGCAATGTTAATTTTTCTACCTTATTCCATCGGAGTCGTCTATCCTCATCTGTTTGTCTTAAATGAGTCGTTAATAACTGTTCCGTGTCCGTAAGACCTCTAATTATTTCATTTCTGAAGTTGTGCAACGGAGTAACCAGCCAACATAGTCCGCAGTAATTATTTTTCACCGCGTTTCGCCCGCTTTTCTCTTGTTTTTGTCTGGTATTCAAAGCCCCACAACCATAATTAGCGTTAACAACTTTCCAGCTAATGATCTGAGCACGTTCAGTTTTTGTTTTTGTTGTTTTTTCGGTTACGTTTTACTAGATTTTCCCAAATTCTAATAAAACAACAGCTTTGCTGTTTTCATTCGTTTGGCGCATCATAAACAAAATATAGGTCACACCAACTATTGTGCCCACTTTTAAATGATTTCCATCTTCATTTCTTCATTCGTGGATATATCCACATTTTGTGAGTTTGAAATATAATATTCTTTGATAAGTGAATACATGGAGGAATAGGGAATTTGAAGACTCAATAGTCGCCAATCATTTCCGCTAAAACAAAAGGGTAATCTTTTTTCTGATTAAAATCCGGTTCGTTTCGGTTATGACCAGAATGCATACCAATGATTCTATTCCTTATGGCTGCTAACCACCATTTGTGTCGTCTTTTCTGAATTCCTTACGTGACTCGAATTAACTACGGGTTGCCAAGAAGCAAAGCAAATTCACGCTAGAAGGAACAACTGAGAAAATGAGATGTCGTTCTGTTCAACCATAGAGCTGGATCTCATTTTCTGATTACAAGAATTTCTATCATGTCAACTGTGTTAGATGTCGTCGTCTGCCTTTGGAACTACCCTTAACCGAACCGCCGACATTCGATTTTTTCAGTACTAACGAATAAAGGAATAAAAGGAAATTATTATAACTGCGCCACAAAAAATAAATATTAGGAAGAATGTTAAGTAAAGACGTCTGAAAAAGGTGACCAATAAAAAGACCCCATTTGCGTAATCGTCACTGCGATTTTTATTTAAGTGTGTAAAGGGTTTTGTAGGTATACATTTCTGTAACGAAATGTCTTTTAAATTCCGTTCGTTTTGCAACAAAGATCGCATTTTGTTATGTAATTCTATTGGGAAAACGAAAAATGTTCCTCAATCTCCAAAAGCCAGTTTCCGTTGAACCTTTCTCCTCAAATTGTCTTTGTCATTTCCCTTCATTTTGCACGACATTCGTTCTCGGTGAACTCACCCCAATCTAAGCCGCAACGGTCCCGTGTGTGCGCCCCGGACTCCTAAGATGAGGTGCCAATTTGTTATAGTCCCAAGAGTTTCTGACGGGTCGGTTGTCTCGGAACCCTTTCCACCACTCAAAGTACGTACACGTCTGATTTGACTTTCGATTTCTCTAATAGAAGGATGCTTCTTGGTATTCCCGTGGGTCGTTCAGGGATTTCCCGCAGTTAATAGAACTGATAGGTATAAACGTTAAAATATAAAAAACACACAACGAAATGGTATGTACTCGTATATCCCCTCGATTTACTTTTCATACTTCATAAGTACCAAATCATTAAATGATACTTGATGGGAACCAACAAGGAAGAAGGGAGATAGAATGACATGACACCTTGGACGACTCTATGATGTTATATTAATGAATTTTGTGTAGATGATAAACGAATCAACCAAATGATTCCCAGGGGAAGGCTTAATTCGAAAGAAGTCTTTACTTCAGCAATGGTCATTTGGATAAATGGATTTTGTACGACCACCATAGTCTATGTAAATTGGTATCTAGTAATTTTACTATCTTGAATTGAAGTCACCCAGAAATATAAACTCGTGTACAATGGTTTATAGATCGCTTTAAACTTGTCCGGAGAAACTTTCTGAGGAAGTTGTAAGCCACAAAACAACGATGAGAACATGTATTTCAAAACTATTTGGTAGAGTAGGGTTAGACAACGCGCCACTGTTTCCATCTCATAATCCATATAATGTTCGTAACAGGGGACATAATACGATGCAAATCTCTTCAAGAGACAATAAAACGCTAAAGGGGATGTTGGTGTTATTATTCCACACTTCTAAAGTCCTGAGCCATTATTCTCAAAAATTTGTTTCGGGACGCCTCTTTACCAAAATAGAAACTAAGTTTTTAATTGGAATATCTTGAAAGCTTTTTCATTTAAGTGTTCAGTATAATCGACTCCATCGTTCCAATGTTTGAATTTATGTAATTTCGAGCTGGATAAATGAACAGATTTGTTTTTTTCCTGTAGTTGATGTATGTATGATATATAAATCATAGACCTGCTATGGATGTAGACTGAGCCATCATTCGCAAAATGATAAAATAAAGGGCCATCCATAAATTATGCCACACTTTGAAGGTGAAGGAGAGGTTCAACAAACTGTGAGACTGTGTGACAAGGAGGAGACGAGTTTAAGTTTTGCGGCACCACCTTTCTAGGACACGATGGTGTGACATCTGTCGTCTATATTTTTCATTATACAAAGTAATTAACCAACGCAAGTAATTACTTAAGAGATTTAGTCCACCACAAAGATTCGTTTAACTAACGTGACGGATTTTATGGATGGTCCCTAAAGAACAGTGAGAATGTACGATATCTGTTTCTGTCACTAATACAGTACGGTCGGAATTTGGGAACCAATTATTAGGTGATACAGTGTTGACATATCTACTGAAAAATCAGTAGATGCACCGATTTTAGGCTTAGTCTACTGATCTACTGATTTCGTCTCTAAATCTACTGAAAATCTTTAAAGTATTAACTTAAATAAAACCACACTACAGCAGCAAGACATAAATCACGTCATCCTCTTCTGCTTGTTCTGAGATCCCTTTAGAGTGAATAACTGGCTAAAGAGTTACACTCACGTGAACTGCGCCTTTGTTTTCCTCGCAAACGGAGGATGAGAAGGCAAAATGTAGAAAGAGGAATATCTTTCTTATATCAAGCGAGTAATTCAACACTGTAAAGCTTTAATAACCTTTTTCTATACATCTGATATATATGAATGTAGAGTTAGTAGGCGATTTGAGGAGATTTCTTTTCGGGGAAGAGAGGAAATTGGCGAAAGACACCCAGTACTGGGTAGTGTAGAATTCCTGTGGAAGGTGTTGCACCTATCGGCTAAAACCTCTCCTCCTCATGCCTTTATAGGAGCTTTGTGGTTTTCTGCGCACGTCCATGGCAACTAAAACCATGACGCTTGCGCAAAACTGGTTGAATAGCAGGAAACGGGATGAAAGTTCTCGTTTACTGCCTCACTTACTCCTAGTCAGTTACCTTCGACAATGAATAGGCCCGATAGCTTACGCGTGACGTCCTTCGTCGGAGTAGTCAACGTAGGAAATTGTTTGAGTCTAGCAGCCACAGGATTCATCATACAAAATTCTTTTTATCGCGAATTCTTGTAGAAGTTGAATAGGATTTATCCAATTTTGCAAAATGCGTTTCTTGACTTTTCGACGCTTGCGTATCGAAAACTATGACAGACAAAAAATATATTTATATACAGACCTTTTTTATAGGGAATTGAATTTTCTATATAAAAATACTTATTGGACCATATACCTATTTTTTTTGATACCATAGAGATAATTGTCTTTTTTCATCATACAGAAGGATTTCATTCAACATGGCTGTAGCAAATTTATGTTTACTTAGTATTGCTTTTTTCTGGCGGATACGTAATTAATACCCCTGCAATTAGTTCCTAGCTGTGTAATTTAAAGTGCCAGGCTTAAGTTATGTTTCTCGAACTGCATATATTTTACACTGCTACCACTAAGTTCCAGAATAAGTAGATTTCTGCTTCAGTTAATACGAAAATGAAAATGCGTTGAAGCGAATTTAGCACTCATAAAGAGGGTGCTCGAGTAAAATAGTACTTAGTATTCAAAATATGCGTTTCATACAGTTCACAGAAATTACGTTTATAATGCCCAAGACCTCAACTGTCGAGATAAAATGCAGATTCATTAATATGGTAATGTCCAGAAAAGGTTCCATTAGACTAACTAGTGTAATGGAGGTCGACCTTTAACATAAATTTAAAATTAGGGACCCATTTGGTACCTACGTGGTGAGAAAACGAACGAACAAACTCAAGTTTGACAATCAAGAACCAATTTTTACATGTCGAATAGATGCGATCTAGTCAAAGCAGCGGATTACAAAAGTCTCCCAGGTGGGTGAGGTAAAGTCGTATAGGGATGCTTAGAAAGTGTCGTAAAAATTCAAACAACACCCTCCAGAAGGCAATGCAGCGCGGCAAATGATGCATAAAACTAAATATCTGTACTTTCAATCCGACATTAATGCGATAGCGAGGGATTTTCGGGATGGTAGAGGGTTGTATTTTATGCATACAGCGGCATACACTGTTTTACAATACGAGACAAATAAATCCAAATTGTATTTTCTTTTAAAGAGTAAAAGTTAATGTTATTTCCCGACTGGAATTAACTTGAGGCAAAACCTCAGGACATATACATATATTACGACCTATTAAGTATTAGTAAGGTATATCATCAAAAGTATACCTTATTTGTTAATTTATTCTGTAATGTAAAATTTTGTAACATAACAAAAATGAGGATGGTCCATATTTCACTTAAAAACTGTCACGAAAAACTAGTGAGGTCCTCACATACAGTATTCCTGATTATGTCCTCATTAATTATCTGCGTTATTTACGCTTTAGATTATCCCGATTAGATATGCCTGATTCCGCCTATATTTTGTTTTATTCGGGTTTGAATTTAATTTTTGCAAAGTTGGCACTCATTGAAGGATGAATGTTTTTAGAACTATTCTTGCTGTCAAATTTGTTGGGTTAAGTAACTCTTAAACTCCTTTTTTAAGTAAGAGATACGTACACCCACATTCTAAATCTATGGATTCAAATACATATTACTACGAATTAAATTACCTCAAATTAATGAAGATTTAGTCTTTAAGTAGATATCTCTAATAGGTACATATTTATAGCACGATTATATAAGCCACTCGTACGCATGCGTCTTACTCTACAGTTCGTCCTAAACACATTTGCCTAAACCATCTCATAGTGACTAATTAGTTTAGTAAACCAATTTGTTGTTTTTTTAAGCAATTTTGTGTACATCATTATTAAATCTCGTTTTAAACTAGATTAAGGATTACCCATAGTTTATTTAATAGAACGGAGTATAAAATATTTAAAGGTGGAAAGTAAACCAAGTCTTAATTTGTTAATGTTTTTATTTTTTTGTCTCGAATTTCATCTTATATTATTTAGTTGCTAAGCCATTGTCCTGATCACCCCATATTTTAGACCGAAGCGTCTTGTATGCAACTTTTTTTTTTTTTTTTTTGAGAAAATATAAGTAATTATGTTTTTGTAATTGGTTTAGCGAAGGTTTCTTTCCACTTTTAAATATTATAAATTTATTTTTAGTCTTAAAACGTTATTCATTTTCATATTGACCCAATTTCTCATTTTTAGTTTCAATAACTGGATAAAGTTTTGTCGGTACTTTTAATTTCAGGTAGTTTTTACTTTTGATTAACCAGTAATGAAGCACCGCTGGAATCGCATTCACATTTGTGTTTATTTTGCTTCTTTTCATTAGTGCTAATTAGCCCGTTAAAATTTAACAGCCGCATGTAGCGTGTATAAATAAGAGAAAGAGAACGAGAGAAAACGAGCTCTTGATAAATAATGTTAGTGAGAGGCAGTTCAATTGATGCTTCTAGTTTGTAAAGCATCTGATTATGTAAAAAGTAAACCGAACGATACGTTTACATAGTGAATGCTTTCAACGCATTCAAGATAAATTTAAAAAATTCACTGGATTTTTAAATGTAATTTTTATATGAAATCGAAAAAACAATACGAGCTCTAGCCCAACCATCACGAATTTCAAGTTTATGAATTTCTGGCATGTCAATAATGATATATTTTGAAAAATTGTTGTTTTGAATCATTTTACGTGTTACTAGAGAATGATTTTTAGATTCTGATCAGAGCCCTCAAGAGCCATTCTAGAATTCTGAACTTGTCTCCAAGAGATTTGGAACAGTTTCACTCCCAATGATTACCAAAAATTATTGTACACTATATTGAGACATATTAAGGAAGTAATGAGTCGAATTTTTCTACATTATTACTAATTAATTCATTCAACTACAAGTACCCCCAAATTAATGAAGAAAAATCTGTAGCTGCTGCCATGCCCCAGCCTACCCGGGCTATTATAAAGAATGGGGAGGTTGCAAAAAATGTAACACATATAAATTTTTATCTAATACTGTGAAATACTAACTACAAAACGTGAAAGTGAAAAAAACTTTAAAAAATTCTTAGCGCTTTCTTCAAAATCCGCCGAAGAAGTTTGAATATTTTGACCACGTGGCAGAACGTTCACTGATTGGATTGACGTCAGTAGCGCTCCCGAAACTCCGCCTCTCACTAACACTAATTGAAAACTCATTAATGCAAGACTGTTACGCACCGTCGCTTGTGTTATATCTGTCACACATTACAACGATTTTTGAAAATGAAACCAGGTTTCCAAAAAACCGACAGGCACAATCTACCTCATGTACATGCAGAAATGGTGTGGCATTTTCTCGCTAAAAATCCGAATTTTACCGGTGTCAAAGTAGGGAGTAAGATTCTTGAGTCTTATTACCTGCATTAGTACATGAGCATTACTGCACTCGTAACGCTATGACAATCTTAGAAATTTAGGTTTTCGCGTGTAAATAATGCAATTAATATGTCTTCCAAATAAATACGTTATCTACTAAAGAGTCTCTCTCAAAAACCACACCCGCAACCTTTTGTTCTCAGCACATTTCAATGTTCGTTTAAGTGGCATTGTTGCATGTGCTAGGGAACGTAAACAATATTCTGGGCTACTTCTAATTACAAGGAAGAAACGGAAGAATTTGGAAATTGTATTTAGGTTATTTATTTACTCATATGATTGGAAGTTTTAATTTTTAAAGGTCTGGTAAAGAATCTTGCGGAGATACGGCTGTAGGCTACGTGCAAGTCGCGGGAGAAGATACATGCATATCCGTGGAAGGATTTGCCCAGAACAGAGTTCGAACAAAGCCTTACTGTGTGGTGTGCAAAATTAATGAAAAAAGGCAAGAAATTGTCTTAATTAAATGTCTTGATTGTTCGGCATTTCTAATGTGGATCCACAAAAGATGTGAGGACCAGCACCCACTACAGTGAATTAAGTGAATGCTACTGGAAGAAATCGATTATTAGTAAACAACCAAGAACCAAATGAGCCGCAACCGTTTTCTGGGGGATTCTGTGGCTCGTCTGAAGACTGCAAATTTTATTGGAGACGTTGTAGCATAGCATGTCTTTTACTCGGTGTAAAATTTGACTTGTACTGTTTTAATTCGAAAATAGGAAACGTGGGCTTCGCAAGCGACGTCCACTTTTTGCGCAGTGCTGCAAGTTGTTCGATCTGTAGTTTTCTCCATGTCTATTGCCGTTGTCTCTTCAACATCTTCTTCTAATTAACTAGGGTGTCCATGTAACAATTCAGTTAGGTATTTCTTTTCTCCTAAATCTTTTTTCGGTATACGAGCGGGTAGACGACTGTGGTTTATCATGTGAAAAAGAGCGGCACCACGTCTGACTTCATTCGCGCTCTGACATGACTTAATTTAAACGTCTTGCGGCCGCAAACTACTGTTTTTTTCTCTTCCTGTCCTTTAGCACTGTCACAAATATTTTATTGGGAGTTCTATAAGTTATACTTTCGTAGAAAGCCGAATTCCGCAAGGAGTACTCGACGATTTACAGACTCCGGCCGTATCCACGCTTCGACGAGCAGTGCGGAGAGCACCTGTGACGTCACAGCGCTAACCTTGCTACTAGGTACCGTTTTATAGCCTCGCTACTTCGGCGAATACTAAAATGCTTATAATTCGGTAATTATTATTTTTTTTAAATTTTTAGTAAAGTCACGTTGTTCTGCATCATCAGAACTTTGATTTTTTTATGAAATTGAAAAATGTGAAATCTTCCCATTCAAGCCCTAATTGCTGATGAGCGACGTCATTGATTAATCATTCATAAGGGGTTCTAAATTTTTAACATTGCAGTGCTGTATTATTTTACTTATAAAATATAGGGGTGTGTTGTGTACATATTTTTATAGAAATTTCCATTCTCTGTGAAAAAGGTGTCTTACTTTTTTTCGTTTTCGTATCTATCGTGGTTTTCGCTACAACAGGTTTTGCAAACCTTTGACGTTAAATGAAGAATGGTAACAGTTATTTACCAGTGTCACAATTTTGAACAACTGCTCTTCCAATCGAACTCTACAAAAATCCACGAACAAAAAAATGTTTACATGATGAAATCCCTTGGATATTAAACTCAAAAAATCTTTACCGGGGTCCACCTTAAGATACGTCGCACTTTAAGCACTTGGGCCTTGAATTCTCTATGATAACGCCCGGGCCCCTGGCTTTTCGTGCCAATACTCTAATAAGTACTATAGGTTCCATACACAATAAGAAAAAATTGTTGATTTTAGTAAAATTTCTATTTATATTTATGATAAACTTCTGGACCAATTTCACTAAGACGGGGTTCATAGTCTAGCAATTCCGCAATAAATCGAACGAAATATAAAAACTGTGAGCTTCTCTTCTCATGGATGATGTCGTTGCAATTCGATCCAATTAAAAGCTCCAATTTAATAGCAGTGGGAAAGCTGTTTGTGCACGCGTTATTTTTGTGAAACATATTTCATGGACGTTCCAAGCCATACCGTCCACCATATTTCTCTCATTCAGTTTTATTTATTGTTTGGATGCATTGATCGGCCAACCGGAGCCGTGTAGTGTCGTCGTACCAAAGAGTGTTTGCGTTACTGATCGCGCTAATACTCGTAATTAATTGTCCGCGTATCCGCATCAAATATCAGGAACGTTTAATTTATCGTCCAAGTTGTATGGAACAATCCTTCGTCTCTTACAATCCGAGAGATTTATACTTAATCACTTTATTGGTTCCGGATATCGAATGCAGGAGGTGACTCTTTTTTTTACCGTTTTACAACTGCTGGAAACAGCTGGACCAGATGCTGGATGAAATGAATGGAAGTTTCAGGAACATGATCTTGTACACGGATTCCTAAGGATTATATTTTGATCTAATCTAGAAATTATTCTGCAATTGTGAATAGTAGAAGTAGTCATATAGGGAATACTATTTTTGGTCAAAATACAATGTCAATTTAAGAGGAGGGAGGGCAATGTGGGAGAAGATGATAGCAGTTTGGGGAAACCTAGATGGAGTTTGAAAATTTTGGGGAAAAGTGAGTGAGTTGGGAAAGGAGTTTAGTAGAATAAGCGAAGAAACAGACAAATTAGAAGAAGAAACAACCAAGTTAGGAACAATTTGGAGGTAGAGACTGTAGTCATAGAAGAAGTCCTCAAATTCTGAGAGAAGACAGTTCCAATTTGGATGAATTTGGTTGAAGCCCATAATTTAGAAGGAACAAGGGCGCAGTTAGAGGGCAGGGGTTTGCACTTGTCACCCTACAGAACGTATTTCCTATTCTAGAAAAAATTGCTGTATATTGTTTATTGATTTCATTAAAAAAAAAAAGATTACAAATTGATCGACTACCACCCTAGGAAAAGACCCTAGCTACGCCAATGAGGAGAAGCTATCAATTGGCGATACGGAATTACCAATTATAAATTATATATAAATTGAAATTGGCTTCTTCGAGGAATGTTCTAGACGTGGAAAATTTTTAATTTTGATTCATTTTCAATAAAAATTCAAAACAATTTCTATTTTCATAAGCTAAAATGAAAGTCTCTTGTTTGAAAGATTTAATTCCCGGAGGATAACAATTCCACCGAAAATTTCAGAAATACGTGAGACTGACACTTAACTGGAAATTACAGTGTTATTTATCTTTGTGTGCTGAAAATTCTTAAGTGGGCCTGGCGGTGACAATTGACACGAACCTTGGTTTTCAAAAGAATACAGAAGTGACATAAAGAGGAAAAATGCGAATTATGCGTATAATGGCGGCGCCGGGAGTGACTGTAAGTGAAAATATTTCCTTGTTGCGAGTCTCTTGCCGAAGAGAATGGGTCGAATTTAAGAAGAGAAACCATCAGCGTTTTCACTGAAAGCCCGTTGTTTATTACGCCGTAAAAGAAAACGGAACCTTTAAGAAAACGAACGCCTAAAAACGGAATTCATACAGCCGATGTCACCGACATTGTAACAATAAAGAAAAAAGTTGTTTCATTATTCTAAACTGTAAAGATGCACGTTTGAGAGTTAAAGAACATTTGGATAATGGTTAAATCTCGCATTTTGCACCCCCATTATCTAATAAAACGAATGAAATAAAAACGCGTTTTAGGGTTTGCATTATATTTCTTGTAGTGTTTAAGGTAATGATGCAAACAGTAGCCTATCTCTAGGCGCATCGCGTTTGTACAGCTGGCTGCCCTGTCCGTTACCATCGTTAAAAATGTATGGTGGTCCTTGTGGGGAACTGTTGTAGTCTAACATCCAAGAGATTTTATCATCCAAAAATTTTTTTGATTGCGGATTCTAGTAGAGGAAGGTCAAAGGAGATTTGTTGAAATTTTTAAGCCGGCAAATAATTGTTGCTACTTTTTATTTTGCGTTAAATTTCGCAAAATGTGTATTTCGATTTTTCGACGCTTACGTAGCCCAAACCATGATAAACGTCGAAAGGTCAAACAATACGTTTTGAAAATCTTAACGTTAAATGGAAAATAGTAACAATTATTTGCCAATGCTAAAAATTAGCACATATGCCTTTCTGATCTTTTTGTACAATAATCCGCGGACAAAAAATTTTTTTCACTATAAATACCTCGAGGTACGAGGGCCCCTTTTGTGACCCTGCGCTCTGGCATTCAATAACGATGGTAACGCCCTGTCTCGGTGAAATTGGCCATCACTATCGAAAATAGAAGGCCCAACTGCTCATGCCTGACGTTATGAACGTGTGTAATCCTTTCAGTCTAGTAGCGAAGGGATCTATAGTGCAAAAATCGTACTGGAAGTCAATGAGAAGAGCATTTCTGGAATACATTTACGCTGGCCACTAAATAATTGTTACTATTATATATTTAATGTTAAAGCTTTACAGAATACGTTCTTTGGCCTTTCGATGTTACGTAGCGAAAACAGTACTATTCAGCCGGATTTGAAGCGTTGCAATATATTATCTGCAATAGATAGAGGGGCACATTAAACTATGTCATAACTTTCTAAGAAACTATTTTTCAAGAAATTCCTATTAACAGAAAATCAACAAAAAGTAAACATAAAATTTTTACTCATTCGTGCTTCCATATGTCTGAACATAGTGTTAAATACTGTTTGGTCATCATATGAAGTGAAAATGTTCCAAATTTCTTGAAGTCAATTTTACAATTCTGGAATGACCCTTGAGGGTTGTGATCAGAACTTTGGTTTCTTGACATGTAAGAGTGATGTTCAAAACAGGCATATTACAACTAAATGTACATAAAAATGTTTCTGAGCATGTAGTACTATATAAGGAGACCAGAAATATCAATATTTTAAAAAAAAATATTTTTGGCATAACAAGACTGACTAGAAACAAGAGAAACAACTACTCCGAGGGCTAATACCCCTACAGGAATTTACCTGTCTTTTTAGATTATTTTTGGCATGCCAGAAACTCATAAATAAGAAATTCTAAATAGTTGGGCCTACTTTACTCACAGGATGCGTAGATAGACATCTTTCTTTGGACAATTAATTCGGTTGACATCAGAAAATTCACATCTGAATTTTTTTTCTATCATGGAGTTGTTTGAATAGACAAAATGACCATTGACTTTCGATAATAGAGTGTGAAAATAGCTTTACTCTTGTATGTTAAGGAAATTATAAATTTTTGGAAAAAATACACCTAACAATGTAATTGAGAAGGCAATGAATTTGCACTTGACCACTATTATTTATTTTATAGTTTTTGAATGCATACGAAATTGCATTTTTTGTCTTTTACGGCAGAGATTACTCATTCGTTTTACCGAAATTTCGTTTGAAAAAGAAAAAGAACGTTCCATGCAGAATGTTCTATTCAGATGACTTATGTACGGGAATGCAAAAAAGGTAATCCCATTCGGCTAAGGTCCATTAACTAACTGCTCCAGTGCACTTCGAGTATACCAGTGTGCATTCGAGCCGTCTAGAAAACTGTTCTCGCATAATTTCAATGAAAAATGACGCTCAACTTTCGCTGTTTATTACAACGGCAGCATTTACTCCGTGGACCGGAACCTCGCGAGTAGACGACGAAATACGTACGCAAACCACGGTTTTGGTCTCGGTGCTTATACCTACGATACATACCCGGCGCCGGTTTCGCTACAAGATGCATTCGCGTACCTACTTTTCACTAAAACAATACATTAGGTGTATGGCGGTTACATATATGTAGTTTATAGTTTCAATAATAAGTTTCGCAAAAATGAAATTTCGGATTTGTCAACGTGTAGGTATTATGAAAATAATTTTCAATTGCATTAAAAAGTTTTGCTTCACTGTTTCTCCGCACTACATGTGATGTTTTAAAAAATATTATTTGTATGTCGTACTTAATAATTTGCGATAAAGTATCAAACTTAGTAAATTACCAAAACATGTCAAAAATACAAAGTTTTTGATAAAAAACAAAACTGAACCAATTTTGATGCTTGTATGAGGCTGCACAGCAACCCTCGGCTTTTTATCTTTGAGGGAAATTGAGTGGTGTTTTCAAAAAATTACTGTAGTCTTATTTCGAGTTACCAAATAAAAGTGAAAAACTTGATTTTTCGACACGTTTCTGCAGCTAGAAAATTCCAACCTTTGATCATAACTCGGAAACAAAAGACGATAGCAATTTTTTAAAAATACCAGTAAATTCATCTCATAAAAAGAGATCGAGTATGTGCCATTAATTTTTTTGTAGATATCTCTTACGGTTATCGAGTTGCCCTATATAAACATCGAAACAGAACACCAAAAACGAGTGTTTCTTGTTAAATGTTGCTGGAAATTGAATTATTTGAATTTCTCAATTTATGAATGTCGTCAATAACAACATTAGCAACAATTTTAATTGCCTTTGTAGCGAGTAATTAATATCATAGATTCGTAATATATTGCTGGCTGCAATGCGCAGTTGCACAGACTAGAAAATGGAATGAAGACTTTTTTGGATCATTATGGAATGTTAAGGAACATTCTCTAACCTTTTCAAACATTCTAGATAATTTTCCAAATCACTCTCTAATAATATTTTATTTCATTCTTAACAACATTGAAACCTTCTAGATGATTCCAGTCGAGATTCAAGTCATCATTGAAAAATCTGCATCATTATAAACCATTCTCAAACATTTCAGTTTATTCATAAAAGAATTATCACCTTCCAGGTTTTCTATAATAATCCAAATCCTTACAGGAAAATCTGGAGCTTTCAAGATCATTTTCGAACATACTCAAAAATATTCCAACGTTCCGCACTTCCGCAGCATTCCACTTCATTTAGATTATTCCGTTTCCTATATACAAATAAATAAAATGCGAATGGGGCAAGCCGAAGCGAGGCGAGATCGAATGAAAAAAAAGAGTGAGATGAGACGATCTTCTAATATCTGCCTCCTTCACAAATCTGTAGGAAAGTATCGAATTTGTGATAAAAAAATGGCATAAGGGCTGCTAATTGCAAGAGATCATTTGACGGAACATTCGTAAAGTTTTCTATCAACTTTCTCGCAACAACCCTTATGCCAATTTTTTTATGAGTCCTTCACGGTGAAAACATTCATCCTTTTACTGAGCTGCAGTTAGAAAATCACGGAAATTTTTCAATTTCCTTTACATCTTTAAAATATTATTTCAACCATTTTGACACTTTCAGCACTTAAGCATGCCTAAATTTTTTTTACCACAGATTCGATACTTTTCTATCGACTTATGAAGGTGGCAGAAGTTAGAAAATCGTCTCAGTTCACGTTTTTTTTTTTTTAATGGAAATCGAATTTTCTCGGAGAACACCATACGAAAATGCGTCAAATTTCCTCTTGTTTTCCTCAAGTTTACGTACTGTATTGCAATACTCCTCGAGGCATAAATCTGTTAGTACCTTCCGGTCTATTTATGCAGTTTACCGCGCCTCGGTAACGCATCTACATTTTCACATACGCTTCGCTCGCTCGCCTTGCCTCATTTGCGATCGCATGCAGATGAGCAAACACCTTTTTTTTGCCGTTATCACGATATAAATAAATATACTTATGTTACAACTTCACTGTGCGACATTTTGCCTTAGCATTAATTAAAAATATTTTGAAAAAGGATTGTGCAACATTTGTGTTTGCAACCATAGATTGTAGAAGAATTGGGTTGCCTTTTCTGTATGCTCGCTTTTAATGACGGACACTAGTTGCGCCACATGTACCCAAACGTTATTCTAGAATCCCTGTTTATATATATATATTTTATTTCGTACTAGAAGTTTATACAAGTGATCACTTGCCAATGTGACTTCGAATAAAACACTTCGACCACGAAAGCGAGCCACTGAAGATGTCATTCATAGTTGATGACGAAACGTCTGGTAGAATCATCAACCAAACTGGACCATGGCCAACAAGCCCGGAAAAACACAGTTCACCTACTGACTCCGGCCATGAAAGCCTACATCATATAGTTTATACAATATTATAAATCTATTTATACGATACAAACAATGACAAACACATATTTCATTCATTTGTGATTCAAATGGAATGCCAACATTTGCTAGTCAGTCAGTCAACCGTGTGCCTACGAAACGTCAGGTTTAATCAGGCGATTCAAGACAAACATGTGAAGCAAGAGAATAACAATTCCTGGCCCCGTCACCACCACCACCACCACCACCGCGCCGTTGTGTCGCAAGACGGAATAAAATTCGAATCATGTGTGCCAGGCAGCAATGAGCTCGGTGACTGTTTCCGGTTTCTACGTCGTCGTATGCATAGGTACTCTCGTCGAGCCTTTTATATTCCCTTTTCAGTATTCCCAGGAGCAGAGAAATTAGCGACTGTTTACCGCTTAAGACAGTTAGTCGTTAGCTACGTACGTAGTTCGCTCTGCTTCTGTAACCATTGCCGATGAGGTTTGGTTATGTAAACGACAAACGCCTTAAAAATGCTTTTGCAAACTGCAAATTTGAGTGAGTTACGGAAATGTCATTACAGACAAGCAAGCCAATCAAAGACGTATGCTGGTGCATTCGTAAGTTTATCTTTCGTTAGCTATGTGATTGGTTTGTTAGGTTAATGAACAAAAGAAATAGGTGTGCAATATTGCATTGTTAATACTGATGAAGAAATATTGGCCATCTAAGTATTCATCTGTCTTTAAAACTGTAACGACTTTTCTAGTAGAACTTATTTATTTAACGGATATTTATTTTACAACTATTTATTTAACACTTAAACACTAATAGAATACTTAAATACTAATAATAATTCAACGACTTATTTATATCACAAGGAAAATGCGTATTTATATCACTCGCTCGGTATATCGTAGTTCGCTATTTATATTACTTGTTCGGAAGCTCACTGTGAACTGACTACTACTGGCCACATCAACAGGTATTTATACTGATTAGGAACAATCCAGAAAGTTCCAGAATGACATACTAGACTTTACTGGAGTGCTTATTGTGTTCGTCTAATTTATGGCCTTGTTTATCGTCATCAAAGCGCCGACCGACGCCGGCATTCTTTGAGCTCCGCTTATCTGCTGTCGGATCTCGTTGCCGCTATCGCACACATATACGCTCGTTGCATTGCTCGCTCTCGCACACATATACGCTTGTTACACTGCCCGCTCTCGCACACATATATGCTCATTACACTGCCCCCTCCTTAAGGGTGATCCGTCCCGGATCACATTCTGCCGTTCCTTCAAAGGATCATGCCGGTACTTGCAATTCTGTCCCCTAAGGCACCCAGTCGTCATATGGAAGTAGCAATCCACCGTCCTTGGCTGTGCGGCATCTCGTTGGGGATTATTGGTGTATACCGTTATTTCGACGCCGCTCCACCGGAACAGGACCTCCAACATGCTCCGCACCACTCTCCAGTTCAGTCCATCCAACCCACATCCTATCCCTGGCATGGCTAATTTTGTGGTACCCGTGGATAGCAATTGGTCTCTTAGATCCACCAACGAATTCCATAACGAGCTGTAAGAGGGTTTTTCAGACGACGCCTCCTTAGTGACCAGGTAGTAAATGGATCGGTTCCCGTCCACCGGACTTAGCACTTTCTTTCCATCTCCGAGTTGGTCCCGCAGCTCTGACAATCGGCCAAACTTCTTCTTGAATACGGTGGCGATACCGCGATCCATCCCCAAGTCTTTGGCCACACAATGAACCAGCGAGTCCGAAGCAGAAAACAAATCTTCGGATCTCTCGGAGGTGACACCGAATCTGGAATTGGCATATAAGCTCGGCGTGGCCATAAACTCGTCATACTGAGGATCCGGAGAACGAGCTTGTATAAGCCTGATCCGTGCTTCTTCGTGGTTGTCACCGGCATATGGGGCCAAACGGTTAAAATGGACAACCTTCGGTTTTCCATTTGGTGTGCGTCGAATCCGGTAAATAACGTCATTTATTCTCTTGACGATTGTATATGGACCTTCCCAGTTCTGCTGTAGCTTCGGCGAAAGACCTTTATGGGGCTGTGGATTGTATAACCACACCATGTCTCCCTCCTGGAAACCTCCATCAGTGGCCCGTATATCGTAGGTGTCCTTCATACGGTCGCTAGCTATCTGCATTCGGGAACGTACTTCCTCATGGATATCGTCAAGTCTTCTGCGAAGATCACTAACGTAGTCTTCTCCGGCAACGTCCTCACCAGGTTTGCAGCCAAAGTTCAGGTCACATGGTAACCGTAGCTCCCGACCAAACAGTACCTTTGCTGGTGTTTGTCCAGTATTTTCGTGAATCGGTGATCGATATGCCATAAGAAACAGTGGCAGATGGCGATCCCAGTCTCTTTGGTGTTTGGAGACCACTTTGGACAAGTACTTGTTAATGGTCCTGTTCATTCGTTCTACCATGCCGTCTGATTGAGGATGCAGAGGTGTTGTCCGGGTTTTGTGAATGCCTAATGTCTTGCAAATTTCTTGGAACACGGCCGACTCAAAATTGCGACCCTGATCAGAATGAAGCTCCATCGGCACGCCGAACCGGCTGATCAGGTGGTTTATGAGCTCCTCCGCTACTGTGGTGGCTGTCTGATTTGGGAGTGCGTACGCTTCAACCCATTTCGTGAAGTAGTCCATTGCCACCAGGATGTATTTATTGCCACCATCGGTCTCTGGAAACAGTCCTGCGATGTCTATGGCAATCCGTTCGAATGGACTGCCGACATTGTACTGGCGCATAGGAGCACGCCGTCGTCTTTGTGGTCCTTTGCTGGCTGCACAAGTTGTGCACTTCTTGCACCAGTCTTCAACGTCCTTTTTGCAATTAACCCAGTAAAACCGCTCACGGACTCTTCCAAGGGTCTTGTAAACACCAAAATGTCCCCCTGAAGCATCGTCATGGAGGCACTTCAAGACTTCCTTTACCAGGCTCTTCGGTACAAGCAATTGACGTTTGCTCTCAGTACCATTCTGGTTTTCCACTATTCGCTTCAGGAGTCCATCTGCCTCAACAATAGGGTCCCATTGGGCCCACAACGATTTTACCTCCCCAGATTTAGCGGCGATCTCTTGCCAGGTCGGTCGTCTTCCTTCATCTTCCATTTCCGAAACAAGCTCAGGACCGGATCAGAACCCTGTTCCGTCTTGATGTTATCAGGATGCCATTGTTCATCCGTGACGGTTATCCTCCGGACTTCTTCATGTTCCTCCAGACGCTTGCAGTGCTTGCAGTTTTCGGAACATGGTCTTTTGGATAAGGCATCAGCGTTCTTATGGCTATTTCCAGCTCGATGTTCTATGTCGAAGTCGTATTCTTGGAGCTTTTCTATCCAACGCGCGACTTGACCCTCTGGATTCTTGAAACTCAGTAACCACCGTAAAGCAGCATGATCAGTTCGGAGCAGGAACTTCCTTCCATACAAGTACTTATAAAAGTGCTCCACGCTCTTTACCACTGCCAGTAGTTCTCGTCGGGTTACACAGTAGTTTCGTTCGGGCTTGGATATGGTCTTGCTGAAATAGCCCATGACTTTTTCCTCTCCGTGTCGTATTTGTGAGAGTACTGCGCCTAAACCAACATTGCTAGCGTCGGTGTCCAGAACAAATTTCCCCTCTGGTATCGGATAACTCAACACGGGTGTGGAAACGAGAGCTTGCTTTAACTTTTCGAAGGCAGCTTGGCAGTCCGGTTCCCAGCAGAATGGTCTGCCACTTTCAGTTAGTCGAGTCAATGGCTTGGCAATATTGGCAAATCCAGGAACGAAGCGTCGACAGTAAGTACACAGGCCAAGGAAGCTTCTGACCTGATGTACGTCAGTAGGTACTGGCCATTCTCGTACGGCTGTTATCTTCTGCGGGTCGACTGAAACGCCGGTCTTTGTGACTACGTGCCCCAGGTAGTTCACTGTCTCCTGAAATGGCTGGCATTTCTTGGGGCTTAATTTAAGGTTTACATCACGCAGCCTTCGAAGTACCTCTTCCAAGTTTTTCAGGTGATCGTCGAAGTCTTTTCCGATCACAATTATGTCGTCAAGGTATACCAGGCAAGTTTTCCCAATCAAGCCGTTCAAGGCCGTCTCCATGAGTCGTTCAAATGTGGCTGGCGCATTACACAACCCGAACGGCATCACGTTGAACTGCCACAGCCCGGTTCCGATCGAAAACGCCGTCTTCTCTTTGGCCTCAGGATACAGGTCTACTTGCCAGTATCCACTTTTAAGGTCTAGCGTTGAGAATATTGTCGACCCCGCAAGCGTGTCCAAGGTATCATCGATGCGTGGCAAGGGGTAGCTGTCTTTCTTGGTGACATTATTTAGCTGGCGGTAGTCAACACAGAAGCGTGTAGATCCGTCCTTCTTCTTGACCAAAACTACCGGCGACGTCCATGGACTGGTCGATGGTTCTATGATTCCGTCCTTCCGCATGTCGCGTATAATCTTTTCGGCCCCTTCCTTTTTGGCCAGTGGTAGTCTCCTCGGTCTCTGACGGATGGGCTGCGCTTCGCCAGTGTTGATTTTATGGACGACGATGTTGGTTCGCCCTTTCTTGCCGTTGTCCAATGCGAACACGTCCTGGTACTTTACAAGGAGTTCCCCTATTCGACGTTGTTCAGGTTGATTACGGTTTTCAACCGCCTTCTTGTACAGTTTTAACAACGCCTCCGGAATACCTTGAACTTTGCGCATCCCTGAACTCAATCTTTTAACTTGTGGTATGGCAGTGTCCTGGGCGTGTAACTGTAACGTTTCGCCGTTCAGTGTCACATTCTTTCTCCGAAAATTCAAGCAGAAGTCATATTTTCGGAGGATGTCCAAACCCAGTATTACATTGTCCTCTATTTCTGCCACTAACACGCAGTGTTTAAAAGACGTTCTTCCCATTTGGATGTTGACGTAACTTTCGCCCCTGACTACTACTTGTTCTCCAGTGGCGGTACGGAGCTTCCATTGCGTTGGCAGAAGTTTACTGGGCTTGGTCAATATTCCGGGCCTTATGATTGTTCTGCTAGCTCCAGTATCCAGCAGAAATGAACACTGCTTCCTGTTTATGAGTCCAGTGAGAAAAAGGCTGTCAGTTCGATCTTTCATTGTCTTAGTCAGTGCTACTAAACCTGGGGCCTCGTGTCCCGGGACCGACGTTTGCCCCGCCGCGTCGTCCCTGATTAGTTTCCCGGAACTCGGGGCACGCGCTCTTCAGTAACCTCTTCGTTCTTGCAAGCGCTTCTTACGTGTCCCAATTTCCCACAGTTCCAACATCGTATTGGTCTCGGTTTCTTGTTTAATCTTCCCACTATTCTGTTAACTATTTCTTCTAGTCTGTCTTCGTATCGACCGTCGGGCTCCTCCCTTAGCTCACGCACTCTACCTTGCCGTTGCGATGCCTGTTTAACGACGTCATACTCCAGTGCCCGAGCCAACGTGTCAGCGAGTGTTTTTGGCCTGTCTAATCGAAGTCGCTGTTGTATGTCGTCATCCCTCAACCCATCGATGAAAGAGTCGACAGCCAACTTTTCTAGCGTGTCGTCGGGAGTACCAGACGAGCGATATCGGCCTCGTATTCTTGCAGGTTTTCCCCTACCTTCTGACGTCGGTTTCTTAGCTGCACATGACTGACGCTTGTCATATGTGCCTGACCATACCGCATCTCTAACTTCTTCACTAGGTGTTCATAGTCGTTCAACTTCTCGGGTGGTATGGTATCCAAAATTTCCTCGGCATCACCATGCAGCGCGCAGACCAGCTCGGAGGCTTTATTTTCCAACGTCCATGCGTTCGACTTCGCGGCCGTTTCAAATTTCTTAAGGAAAGTGGTCCACGATGTTTTTCCGTCGAACTTAGGTGGCTTCGTATATGCTTTCGATGAAATACCGTGCCCATTTTCCTGCTTTACACTTCTAGCATCATTATCGATCTGTTCGGACATTGTCGTACATAGAAACCTTTCTTCTATTTCCTTAATTCGTGAATCTATTTCTTGAAATTTTCCTGCAAAATTCTGTTCTGTTTCGGCCAATTTTGCGTCGAATTTCTCTAAATTTTCCTTCAGTTCTTTTGAATTTTCGATTAATTTCTCTTCCAGGCTTTCCATTTTCTTTTCCAGATTTTCTTTCAATTTCCCTTCCAATTCCATTGAATTTTCCTTTAATTTCTTTTCCAGTTTCCCTTCCAATTCCATTGAATTTTCCTTTAATTTCTTTTCCAGTTCCCCGTCCAATTCCATTGAATTTTCCTTTAATTTCTTTTCTAGTTCATCCTCAAATTCGTAGGTATTCGGATCGAAACCCTCTCGTATCAGAGCTTCCTCGAGTCGCCCTTGTAAGGTGAGCTTGTTACCAGACGTATCTTCGTCTCGCTCCTCGAGTTCACTTTTCAGTTCGGCAACTTTCAACTCCAACAACTTCTTCGGCATTTTGACTTATTTAACAATTTTTCTTCTACTAGAAAATTCTCTTCTTTGGGGGGATCGATTGGCTGAACACCCCACACCTAACACCAATGTAACGACTTTTCTAGTAGAACTTATTTATTTAACGGATATTTATTTTACAACTATTTATTTAACACTTAAACACTAATAGAATACTTAAATACTAATAATAATTCAACGACTTATTTATATCACAAGGAAAATGCGTATTTATATCACTCGCTCGGTATATCGTAGTTCGCTATTTATATTACTTGTTCGGAAGCTCACTGTGAACTGACTACTACTGGCCACATCAACAGGTATTTATACTGATTAGGAACAATCCAGAAAGTTCCAGAATGACATACTAGACTTTACTGGAGTGCTTATTGTGTTCGTCTAATTTATGGCCTTGTTTATCGTCATCAAAGCGCCGACCGACGCCGGCATTCTTTGAGCTCCGCTTATCTGCTGTCGGATCTCGTTGCCGCTATCGCACACATATACGCTCGTTGCATTGCTCGCTCTCGCACACATATACGCTTGTTACACTGCCCGCTCTCGCACACGTATATGCTCATTACAAAACAAAGATTTTTGTTGATCTTGAGCTTGAATTGTAAGAAGAAGAGGAAGAAGAAGAGAAAGAGAAAGAGAAAGAGAAAAAGAGAAAGAGAAAGAGAAAGAGAAAGAGGAAGAGGAAGAGGAAGAGGAAGAGGAAGAGGAAGAGGAAGAGGAAGAGGAAGAGGAAGAGGAAGAGGAAGAGGAAGAGGAAGAGGAAGAGGAAGAGGAAGAGGAAGAGGAAGAGGAAGAGGAAGAGGAAGAGGAAGAGGAAGAGGAAGAGGAAGAGGAAGAGGAAGAGGAAGAGGAAGAGGAAGAGGAAGAGGAAGAGGAAGAGAAGGAGGAGGAAGAGAAGGAGGAGGAAGAGGAGGAGAAGGAAGAGGAGGAGGAGGCAGAGGAGTAGGAGGCAGAGAAGGAGGAGAAGGAAGAGTAGGAGAAGGAAGAGAAGGAGAAGGAAGAGGAGGAGGACGAGGACGAGGACGAGGAAAGAAGGCTATAAAGAAAGCTAGTAACTTTATTAATATGTAATACAAAAATCTATGTTTTACGACTATGTACCAGATACTCTAGATTCATTTTTACTGCCTCAGAATTGATTCTTCTTGGTCGTTAGTTAATCGAACTGCCTATCATGCGCTGATGAGGACTTATAACTGAAATGGAAACTAGCGTTTGTTCTGACCTAAAATAGTTTACCAATGCATTGAAATCATTTATCAACAATTTTTCTAGACTCATTTATAGGTTAGTGGATGTTGGTCTAACAACTCAT
Source organism: Agrilus cyanescens (assembly GCA_947389935.1). Classification (NCBI taxonomy): domain Eukaryota; kingdom Metazoa; phylum Arthropoda; class Insecta; order Coleoptera; family Buprestidae; genus Agrilus; species Agrilus cyanescens. The sequence continues at coordinate 15,278,680 of OX376713.1, read as the reverse complement.
AAGAAAAATTATATTTTTGAATGAGTAGAGCCAACTCCGAAAGTTTCTAATTTATGTAACAGGAACTTTTACGTTTAGGGACTTTTGGGAAGAATAAAGGATTCGATCCAGGGTTTTTAGAATTTGTTTTTGAATTAAACTTTTCGAACAGTTTCTCTATTGTAGCGAGAGATTTTTGGTAAAAATTCTTATTATGTCAGAGATAGAAAAGAAACTTAAAAAGTGTTATTGTATTTATGCTCTAAAAATTTACTTGCGTAGGGTATTTGTGTTTTTTTTTTCTCTTTAATTTGTTTTATGTCCAGCAAACTTTTACAATTTCCGATTACCAGTTGTATTTTACATAATTTCTTCACAAACTTCACATACACCCTGCACCTTCACCAAATACACTTTAATATTTTGACTCAAAATCGCTTCAATCTGACGATCCTCCACAGTCTTTTAGGTCTCTAGTCTCCTGTTGTCGCCATATACGAATTTTTACATTTATTGAGTCTGCACTCTCCTACATAGAGACCAAACTCTCCAAAAGTACAGTCTTACTCAGCGCCAAATGCAAGATTCTTTCAGATACTGGAAAGTAGTTTCTGATTCCGAGACTCCCAGAGACTGATAATTTTACCCTGGGAGACAACAGAAACCAAAGTGGGGTTCACATGCATTTAAAATTTCTCGATTATCACCAAAAACAAAAATCATACTGTATATTCTTAATTATCGGTTTACTATCCTGGTTTTTCTCTTTTAATGTGCAGTTTTATTTCTTCTAGTTCATTATTGTTCGTCTTTATTATCTAATTGCTGTATTTTTGATGGCATGTCATTTTGATCACAATTAAACTGATGAGTTGTTATGAGTCAAGGAGGACGAAATATTGCATACTAACTTTCTCAATTAAAAGCTTGAAGTTCTACCGCACCTATCCTATTACATTCCAACTCACTAAAGTTATCAATTTTGAATGCATAAAAGGTTCTTCAACTTTCTCGAAGTTTGTTATCCACCCCTTAAGACTGCTTAAATGAGCCACAACTTTGAAACCTTGCATTTTTGGAATCATTTTATGTATGAACCTTTGATGATAGTAATAATAATAACTCGACGATTTAATTTGTATTTGCCTTTGTCACTGTTTCTGTAGAAAATTTAATAATCTACAAAAAGGTCTATGTAAACTTTTTTCATAATGATTTAATTTGGCTTCTTCTGATTCGTAATCATTCTAGATGAACATTTAAGTTTTTCTTCTCACTGATGACTGTCTTAGGATTTCTAAGATACTCTAATTTTCTCATTTTCTGTATTAGATCATCGATTTATTGTCGACTGTTGCACTTGTTGGCTTTTCCTTCATTTACGTAGCCACCAAGTATATGAATACAAACCTTTGGATTCTAAAGCTGGAAATTCTTTGAATTTTCTGTTTTCAGTTGAAAATTATATAAATCCATATTTAGATGTCTCTCATTTGGCTGGTACGCTTTTCAATTTGAATTTTTGATAATGTAGACACGTTACCCTTAACTGACATAAACTAACCACTTTTCTACTTTCTTCGAGCATCCTCTTCGTCAATCCACAATGCTCGTTCTTGTATCTGTTCTAGGCCCACAAGCTTGATGGAACTTATTAGTTTTGAGGAGTCAGTGGAGGGACAAAATATTAAATTTCCTTTTTTGAACAAAACTGTTTTTATGACAGACTAAATAAAGAAACATAACTAACAGTCAGACTTAAACTGAATTTAATCGTTGTTTAAGTACATATTTTTTCAACCCTTAGTAATTTTCAATATTGTTATTTTGGATAATGATTTTGAAACAAAACTCGTTAAAACTCAATTAGGTGTAAATATTTGTGAAGTAAAGCTAATAGAAATTAGATTTTTTGAATTAAAACTTCCAAAAGGACCTAAATGCATAGGTAGAGAGGTACACGTATCTATATATTATGTATCCTTGTGTCGCGAACTGGAATAAACAACCAATATTTTCTATCATCGACTTTTAACACATAAACAGCCGTATATAGTAGCAACTGTTTGAACGATTCACTGCCACCTGTCGACTGTGAACTAGTTTCCAATTCTCACCCTCGCATTCGCGATTCTCATACACAGCCGCACACATACACTGAAATATACACACCCCTGCGGATGGGGTGAAACATTATTGTAATCATCCAACGCTCTGGCGACTGTTAGCAGCTCGTTTGAAACATGGCATGGCACAAGGGATGTAAATATTTTGCATGCAAGAGTTAAATACTCGCAAATTGGACTGCTCCCAAAAATTTGCAATAAATGAAACGTTTCGAATGAATAATGCAGTCCATGTGGACGTCCAAATAATGGTTACATTGTCGGAATATCGTCCGAATAGATTAGTCCAAAATGTTTTAATAAAACACACTTTTAATCCAGATCTATTTTATTTTTGCATTAGGATTAGACTTTGTATACAATTCTCAAACATTCAGGATCATCCTGGGATGTTCTACAACGTATTGGAACGCTTTAGACCTTACTTAAACTTCCTAAGTAGTTTCGCAAAACCTGAAACACTTTAGATTATTCTAGATAAGTCGAGACCATTCTAAAATAATTTTCAAATACTGTAAATCATTCTCAAAAAAAATTAAACATTTTGAAATATTCTGGATCTTTCTCAAACGACATGGAACATTTGAGGTCATTCTTAAATATCGTAGAACATTCCTGCAAATTTTTTAATACTGAAAAATACTTATATGTCGTCACTACTTCCTAATACACCAAACGACGTTAAGACCATTTTGCTCCTCACATCCACCCATTTTCACCCACGAATGGAAATGTATTTGTTGAGAACAGAAAAAGCTCTATCTTTTTATATACATGTATAGCAATCATGTAAAATCAAACCTTGATATTCTGAAATTTCTCCAAAAATTTTCCCGATAAAAGTTAATCGTATCCATAACTTTAAACCACGGTTAAGGAATTTGCAAAGAAGTTGTTGAAAGTAAGAGCCGTTGAGGAACATTCAGAAGTTTGCTTCCAAATTGAACAAAAAGGCAGAAGGCGAAAATGAGGGGTAAAAACAACGGGAAAATTAAAAAGCGTCTAACAAAATGGTGGCTAACGATAGAGGAAAGAATCATAATTTACCGAACAGGAAACATGCGGCTCGCAATAAATTTTCTTGACAGTCGTTTTTACGGAAACAATAACACAAGTTAAAAAAAGTACGAAATCTTTGTATCGCAGCAGCTGTTAACGAAACCCCTTGATCGATTAGAATTTGCACAGAACTTTTCAGCTAAAGAGTCCCTTTTTACCGTAACAAAGTTAATTATCGAATTAGATACCTGTTAAACTACCTCATAAAAGTTCTTTTATATATAAATTAGGTCTACAATTTAAATTGTATATGTATACTGCCTTGATTACTAAATATCCATTTATATTATCCTCAATGATAATAATAAAATGGTTGTGGAGCAGCAACCTTTAATATTCGGGAACTTCTAGAAACTTCTAGAAAATCCTGTAACATTCCAGTGTCTTGAAATATTCTCGAACCCTTTGGAAGATTCTATAGAACTTTTAGACATTGCGAAACATTCTAGAAAAGAATGTGCCATTCCTGAACATTCTAGATCATTTTGGAACACTACACATTTTGAAATATCCAGAAACCCTTTAGAATTTTCTCGAATCTTTAGTAACATTTTTAAGGGATGCAAGATTATTCAAGTATTGTTTTAGAAGATTCTGAATCTTTACAACTCATTCTGAAATACTCTACAATAACTAAAAATGTTCTCAGAAATTCTCATAACTCTAGAAACATTCTGTGACATTCTCAAAACTTTTAAAAGATTATATAGCATTCTGGAACACACTGGAACCTTCTTGAATCTTTAGGAAGATACCATAGCTTTCTTTTTCGAACATTCTGAAACATTTTAAAACACATTGAAACGTTGTCGAACCATCTTGAGGTGCATCAAATAAGATCTTTTGATGTAACGCCCTGTTTGGACATCCGTATCTTTATAATAGTTGCATCTCCCAAAAAAAAACCTTCTTCATGATTCAGGAGTGATGAGTTATCATACCATAACTCCAATGGGGCTGCTAAATCTAGATCAAAAATAAGATGGTAACGATAAGCCTAACCTATCTAGTTGCTCCACTTCCACAACTTTCTTGTTTTCTACCTTTATGAACCACGGAGATCGCTCTGTTTGTACTACAGATGACCGGTTGACGGGAACCAAAATCTTACTGTTGTAATTAACTGATTTTTAATTGTTTAAATAGTAAAACAATGGAAGACATCTCCATTTTGAATTTAGGATTGAAAAGCTATCGAGTCGAGTCGTGGATTCTCTGAATGTACCAAGTTAAGTTAGTATTTATTGATATGTTAATCTGCAAGTACGTCAACGAGTCATCTTTAACTTCTTTGCCGAAACAGCAGAATTGATTCGATAAAATTTATGATGATGGTAGTAAAATGTGGCAAATCTGGAGATAACCTATAATATTGGCGTTCGCTACACAAATTTAATTTCTAAGTAAGCGCCATCATTTGATTTCCTTCCTCTTGCGCTTCCACCTCTCGTCGAGTCCGTCCCTGTGTTTTTCCCGTGACGAAAACGATTCCTTGTACATAAGTAGGTACGGAATGAAAATTTTATTTGAATCGTTGGCAAAGATCAAAGTATGTAACTTTGTTTCGCTCGTTGTAGTAAATTGGTTTATTTTAATCTCGTCTGATGGAACGAACGCTCTTGTACCCTTTTCTTTTCTGGCTTGCATTTCCTTGTTCGCAAATTACTACGACAAATTGCAAACTTCCTCACTGAAGGATATCGACAGAACGCTTTTCGCGAAGAAATCAAAATAAACGGGAATAAGATAGTCTAAATGTTTTCTAAGAGAATTTTTAGGTCAAATGTCGCTATATAATCAATCCCTCTTTATAATCAACTATTATTCCCACCCTTATATTATTTATATAACATATTTTAACAAGATGGAGTAGAAAATGTATCTCTGCATATCATTCTATCGAACATTCTAGATCACCTTGAAATATCTTGGAACATTCCCTAGCTTTTAGTAAAATAATTTATTAAATATTCTTAATCATAGTAAAACTAAGATCCGGACGTTTCGTCGACAACTGCGGCCAACCTATCCAGTGGATCTGTATTGACGAGAGCTCAGATTATACATCGATGTCTCGACAGCGACTGAGTGAAGAACTTTTTTTTTTTTTTTTTGGTCCATATCTTTATTGTTTTGTATCAATTATTACAATTATGACAAATTTTCATCTCCAAAAGCTTGTTACCCATACTCGGGTTCGAACCGACAACGACTTGGCGGGTAATCCGCTGATCAAGTCGCTCGGTTAATCATCATTACCTCACGGCCACCTGGCCGCTACCAGTGAAGAACTGGCTGTGCACTGATATATATACCGCGTGGCGGTGGGCGTGTCGTGGATGGAGCGGTCTCTGAATAGTTTGTAGATGGATTAGACGCCTTCTGTGTCGTTCTCTCTAGCACTGGATACCATATTTTATTCAATCGAAGTCCTTCTTTCCTATTGAAATTCATTAGGTGTTCGTGAATTTCTATGGCTTCTCTATGTCCTTATACAGAAGGCCAAATATGCTACTTGTACTCGTACTTTAATTAAAAAAGCGTTTATAACAACTGAATTAATTATACAGGGTGTTAAAAAATAACATTTTGCTTAAATGGAAGCACTGTTTAGTAGGGGTCTTAAATTTTAATTATATTAATGGTAACTTTGGACCGAAACAATTTTGTCGACAAACTGGTGAAGCGGATAGGTTTCTCTAAAATGAATTAAAAAGTCTGTTAGATTGTAATTATAATAGAAATAATAGTAAATAGATATTTATGCCCTTAACGGTATAACCATAGAAAATTCTCAATTCATTTTCTAACCTTGATGCATGCAGCTCATCCATCACCTCCCTAAAGCCAACTAACAACGGATCCCGGCTGCATGCAGCAGTAGCAGCGGTGCATGCGGCTTTGGTTTATGCTTTTCACGAGTCGTCCCGTGTCTGTCAGTTTCCACCGCCACACGTGGAGACCACATAGCTATGCTGTGCACACCGCTGCACTGACTGCATGTCACCCAGCCATTCCAGTATGTCGACAAAATTAGGTTCTACATGAAAAATGGAAAAAATCATGGGCAATTTTCTTCCACGTGATGGCAATTTACTTTTATTATAATAATATAATATAGACGATGTGGCTATGTTAGCATAAGCACAGACTGTACTGTGAATTAACTTGAAAGCAGTGAAGCTCGATATACAGGGTGACCCAGTCGGAATGAAACATCATATCAATCATTAATTATAGTTTGCCTTGATGGATGAGGTTGCAAAATGTGCTCAGTCTTTTTCTGTTGCCTTTTTATATACTCATGTATATACTCGTAATAAAAAGAACTCTAAGAACTGATTAAGTTAAAGCAAATTGACTTGTCTTAAAAAAAAAAAAATTAAAAGCACAAGTTTTAATTTCTACCGATTGTTGACTTAATTTTTACGTTTTTCTACTTAGAAAAACGTTCTTATCTGGGAGTGTATCAAACTAATTTGCTCGTTCTTATACTTGTTTTTCTTGGATAAACACTATTCCTTAGCATCCCTTCAAATTAAATGTCAAACAAGAAACTGAAAAGGAAATTTCTTTGAGAGAAAGAAGCAAACCTTTTAAAGGAAGGAAAGAGGAAAAAATGACTACATGTAGTTGTCTAACAGCCTGTAAGTGCTGTTTCTTAGTAAAAAGGGAAGCCAAAAAAAATCTAATTCCACGAAAAAAAAAGAGAAATACAATTTAATGCGAAATGGTTTTTCTTCTTTTATCAACGAAAAAAGAAATATTTCTCTCCTTTAATATTAAGATGCTGCGATGTTACAAGAAAAGCTGCAAGGTTTTTTAATCCATTTGTAAAAGAAAGATTTAATTATCCTTTCCCGTTTGGGATAATTCAGAAAACGAAACATTTATTTCTCTTTAATATCAAAATATTTTTTTATTAGTGAAGCTTCTGAAATACCGTTGACTCTATAATCGGACTGATTTCGGAAATTCCGTTGACAAAATCTTAATGTCAAATCTAAACCCCTCTCACTCACGAGGAGAGATGGCGCTCTGGTGATTTCAGCTGGTAAAATGATGGTACACCATTATAGTGTCAATATATGTGAGTGAGAGGGTGCACTATCCAGCCAATTTCGAGAAAATCTCCTCTAGTCAATGTTTTACGTTATATTTTGTCAACCAATAACCTAATTAGTATTTTTTGTACCAAAAATTTAATTGATACGACTGCCTCAGTTGGTTGTGATTTAATGAAGGTTACCTCAGTTGGTATGTACGCCCTAGCTGACTAATGCAAATTTAAAAATTAGTTAACAAAGGTAATGGCATAAAGAACGTCAATATTTTGACATCATATTGCACACATATCAGTAATTGCTGAATTGATTCTAAGAACATCCTTTCATCTCACAATCGATACATTTCAAAGGATCATCTTCTATGCGCTTTACATGAGAAATAAACACTGCTATTTAGAATGAAGATTCTCGGAAAATGTTCTAGAAGAAGTTTGCATGCAGTAACATGATGGAGTAAAGTGTCGTCATGAATTTTACATTCAACTGTTACAGTTTTCGACAGCAATGAATGCACTCGGAACAAATATCGCTTAAACGCAAGCCACTGATGTTGATGGGGGTGATGGCTAGTGCTATTAAATCCCAAAAATATGAATTTGATTCGATACAGGTCGCTTAATAATTCGCTTAATAATTCGTTAAATTCAAAAAATGCAATAAGTTTTTATTGTTACGATATTTTCAATTATTTATTTATTATTACAACACAACAGCGGCACTAAATAATAACTTAATTAGTTTTATAATTCAATTCACTACTCAAAATCACAAAATCGATCTTCTCTCTGTGGTTAACGCACTCGTAGTGTCTCTCATAACTGGTCGCTGTCCTTATATAGGTATTTACTGTTGTCTGGTAACCACTAGAAGTTTCTCTAACACTAGTACTGACTGCCAATTCTTCTATAGAGTAACAAATAATAAATAAACGAACAAAACACTTTCACTATAGTTTATTAAATTGTACTTTATGTATCATAGGCACTAGTAGGTGTGGTCTCTTCATTTCAGGTATAAAATATTTCTGTTTAGTGTCATTTAAATTAAATGAAAGAGGTTAAAGTCTTACTATTAGTATTTATACGTATAGTCAAGGTAATATAGACTCCTTCTGCAGTAAAGTTTAACAGCAAGCCGATTGTAGGCCATAAAGACACAAATCGCAACAGCTGTCCAGTCCAGGTATATTTTTTAACTACCAAGAACTTTTAAAAAGTAATAATTTTTTTGTTTCTTGCTTATATTCAGAAAACTTGCCAACGAAGAGCATTACGTCCAGTGGATAAATTAACTTAAAAAAGTTCTTTTTAAGAAGACTATTGGACGATTCCTTAGCGAGAAAAGTCGAAAAGAACGATAAAAAAAGATCATTTCCTTAAACAATTCATATCTTTTGTAATATACAATATTAAGAAAAAATATTTCGGCAAAGTATAGCTAATGAGCGCTTTCAAACAAGTCCCAAGGAAAACCCCAGCTTTAGTAGATTTGCGCAATTATAATATGTATTGGGAATCTAAGGTATTATTTTGTGTACTAGTTGATCCCGTCCAAACTGGACTGGTCTAAGTCTATTACATTTAAGAGGTTATAGTTAGGGTGACCATTTTACACCATAACCTCACTTGCCTTTAGGGAACTTCTTTATAAATTATATATATAATTAAGCTGTTATACACCTCTCTGAGAAATTTTATTAACACTTCCATATAAGCTGATCGCTACTATTCATCATGCACCCTATGTTTTACTCTATTTTACAAATTTAATTACAGGGACCACTACCTACCGTAACCTAACGGTGGTGCATAGCATTTAATATATTACCGCACAGCACCTATCGGCGGTACTTAACGAAATGCATGTTTTTTTTTCAGTTCCAATGACCCAAAAAGCAAACATCTATAACGACATGATTATTAGCATTTGTCTGAATGTCCAAGTAATATTAATATGGGCAAATGAGACTGTGTACCGTACGTCAGCTTCTAATTTCGTACGTAATGCAACAAAGTTGAATTCACAAGAATGTTGAACGGGTTTGACAAGTAGATTTTATGTTATTGCTCATCCAATTAGTAAGTGTTGGCTTGATTACAACGTCTGATACGTGACAAAGTTTCATTACTCACTGTAATTGTCCGTTCGTACGGAAGAAGATGGAGGAGTTTCGCCAACTGCAGACGTAAAACAAAGAATTATAATTCCGGGAATGCGTTATTAAATTTGTAAAAGCTGAACCACCAATGAGAGTTTTTCGTCTTCGTAAAAGGTAACGGTACTCACACTGTTATTGCTTAACTGTGTATCAAATTACGATAGCATAAAAAGCGCCCTGATACCGAGACGTAATTAGTGATGTACCTACGTGTTTAATTAGCTCGCCACGTATGTAAATACGCAAAAATGCGGACGGTCTTGTTTTTTGTCGATGTGGTAATGGTAAGATTAGGACCTTTTTTGCGAGGTAATAATAATAATAATTGCTGGGTAATTAAATGTGACCTGCTGGTAGAGTGAAAGCTGAGCGAAGAGAGGTGAAAAAAGTTACTGGAAGAACTTCAGAGGCATTAGTTCATAAAATATAATTGTCGTGAACTAGTACACAAGAAGGAGGTGAAGAAACTGCCCAAAGGGCCAATTGCGGTCCAACAGTCGACTGCGTAACTATTTCTAATCGTCCGCATGGACATGCACACATTCAGCAATTCAGTTACGATAACTAGTGGCAGCCACAAGTCAAACTGAAAGTTCGAGTGGCCACATTCGAGCCAGAATCTGTAAGAGTGGAGAGCGCTTCGTATACTAGTGGTGTCATGTGGTCCACTGTCACCTGTGCACACTGGAAACTTATGATTGCATCTAACCACTAGTAATCGTGACTGGTGGGTGCATCTAACCACTTAAAATTGTGATTGAAGGTTATACATCTAACCTAAACACTTATAACTGCTAAATCGTTGGGGGCAGACATGAGTAGTCGCCACTGATGGCCCATTGTGTTGCAGAAACTTACTTAAATTACTACTTCCTTTATGACCTACATCCATAAAGCCAAATTTTGGTTACCCTTGATCTGCATTATCATTTTTGAAAATGGCAAAGTAGGGACAAGCCGCTGATTTATTTATAATCATTATGGGCAGTCTAAAGACTTCATCATATCTTAAACCAATTTTTGCGTTCCCCGAAAACAACCAACATCTTTAACTACTAATCAGCCCTTCAGGAAGGTATTCTACCATCCAATATCTTGTCTCTTCTTTTTATCATAACTTCCGTGGCACCCTTTTTTCTCCAATTGCTTCTAATTGTTCCTTTTCATCCTTGTCATCACTTCCAGGATTTGTTGGACACACACTCCAGTACTTCCCATCCTGCAGTCCCACCATCCAATTCCTTCCTTTTCTTATTGACTTCAGAAACACCCATTGTTCTTTAACTGTTTCTAGTACATTCTCATCATCATCACAGAGTCTTAGCTTCGAAGATTGGTTGTACGCGCACATCCACTTCTTTTTATTTTGAGCTAATACTCACATTTCTCGAAAACTAAAACATTCAACATCATCTTTAACTTCTAATTAGCCCTTTAGAACTTTAATGGAGCCCCACTTTCCAATTTCTTCCTTTTCTTATTGACTTCAGAAACACCCATTGTTCTCCAACTGTTTCTAGAACATCCTCACCATCATCACAGAGTCATCACATCGACGATTCGTTGGATACGCACCTCCACGTCATTCTATCCTGAGCTAATATTCACATTCCTCTAATACTAGAACATTCAACATCATCTCTACTGTCTAATTAGTCCTTTAGGACATTAAAAGAGTCCCACCATCTAATTCCTTTCTTTTATTATTGACTTCAGAAACACCCATTGTTCTTTAACTGTTTCTAGTACATTCTCATCATCATCACAGAGTCTTAGCTTCGAAGATTTGTTGGACGCGCACCTCCACGTCCTTCTATCCTGAGCTAATGTTCACATTCCTCTAAAACTAAAACATCCAATATTATCTTTTGCTACTTATTAGCCTTCAAGACTTTTATGGTGTCCCACCATCCAATTTCCTTCCTTTTTTATTGATTTGTGTAACACCTTTTGTTCTATTGTTTCTAATACTGCTTCTTCATCATGACAGAGTCACCATTCTAAAGATTGATGAGATGTTTACCTTTACCATTTCTTTGTAATCTGAGCTAATTTTCACATCTCCCGAAAACTAGGGTATCATACATCCTACAACTACAGTACTGGGTCCAAAAGTCTTAAGACATCAAATATAGATCCTGAGTGTCCATACTTTTCTATGGCAAGAACTAGAATTTCACGACAATCCAATCATTTATCGATTCTTTTAGACATATTTTCTGAAATCCTTTTAAGGTCTAATCATTTTAGGTAACGCCCATCTTTCACAATGTCTCTTTTTTCGTCTCAATCAAGACCTGCGAGGTACGAAATCCATCACTCATGCTTTTGTTGTTGGTGCGTGTCGTAGTTTATTAATTATGACGAATCACGAAAAAAGGAAAACGTCACTGAAGGTGAAATTCTATCACATTTTCAAACACGAAATGTCAAAATAAGAATAAATCGAATAACAGGGCTGATAAAATTTTCCTGCTTTAAAGAAAATTACATTAATCAGATCAATAAACTTTTCTTAAGGAGTAAACACCGGTCGCATGTCGGACCTAACACACATTTTTTTTATTACAGTTGATGTACTCTGGTCATCATTAAAGAATGTAATTTTTTATTGCAAATAGCATCATTTATTGGTTTTTTATATATTGGATTCCATAGTCCAAATCTGCAGATATATTTTAAATATGATATTTTGAAAGTTATTTGAAGATAACCTAATTATCAGCAATTCTGTCCTGTTTAATAATATGTATTTAATGTTCGTAGTCATGCTGGATGTTTACTGTTTTACTAATGTTAAAACCCTTAGAGGTAGCATGATAAACTGAAAATAATTGCACATTTATGATGGAAAGAATGCAAGAAATAATATGCACATTTGTATTTTTAAGTAAGTCGTAATTCTAAAACGAAACAACTGGAAGGCTCTTCACAATTTTACATTCGTTATAATATAACGTTGTGGCTCTGATGTTATTATCTTAGTTAGAAGACAAATATGCGCCTTATTTACGGATTTTTCCATAAAACCACATGCACGATGCGGTGCCATTAAAGTTACCATTCTTGGTTCTATAATTTGATACTACAGTTGCTTTATTAGCTTTGCATATATTACACACACACATTATGGTATACTTTGGTGACGACATAAAATATAAGAGTGGCTTTTTTATTTAATAATAGGCCTTGTTATAGTTTATTATGTGATTAAAAACTTGATTATTGTTAGGTACATATTATTTGAATGGGAGTGTTTCTTAACACTTTCCAATACTTCTAAATCGAAAAAGGTCTTTGGTTTTTGTTTTTCCGACACTGCCTGTAGCACCTTGATGAGAACTAATAAGTTCGAAATGGCGTTCCTCATCCGGTAGTTGACATTAGCCTTTATGATCCATCAGCGTCTTGGAATAATTCTGGAAATCAATTGTCAGGATGACTCTCAGTGCACCACGTTTGAATCCCATCTATGTTGAATCAGTGTCCTTTGAGCAGAATGTTCATTCTTGGGAACACCCAATAGTCTAAGAGCTATATCAAAAGTTTTTTAGCTTGAAGGTGCGCCAAAAACTTAAAGTAAATTTGACGTCATTCAAAAATTGTACCTGCAGCGGAAAATTTCTATTGACCTATCTCACTACCGTCTTGTATTAATTCCTATTTCCTCCATTAGAGCTCACTAAAAGGTTTCAAGACGTTTTTGAAAATTTAGAAACTCAAAAACACCATGAAAGGCTCATTTCCGCACCCAACATATATATGTATTCTTGATCAGCATGACGAACTCCACAACACACTGTTTTTTTCAAGAAAATCGAAAGGAGGTAAGCTATTGTGCATAATTACCAAAAATCTTATTTTCTTCCATTTTCATTATCCTATTTTAAGCCAACAAGTCAAATGTAGTAATTTATGTGATTATGAAAGTGAATATAGTTAAATTACCCCATTTATTATGGATCGTTAAAATTTTATGTTATTATCACGTATATATAGTTTAACGATTGCGATATGTGTCCATAACTTCGTGAATTGATTATCTTCTTACGAAGTTAATCATCAACCTCAATTTATTGGGTTGCTTCGCAATTTGAATAATTGTGCGAACGCCAACCATATTAACCCATGTATACGTATATATGTATGGGCGTATTGCACATTGTCGTAGATATGATCCCATTAATAATAATCTAATAGCTATTTTATCGGTGAGCACGGCTTAACTTACGCAGCTATCAGAGCAAGTAAACATGCAGTCATCCATGTTGTTATAATTTAAGTATGATAATGGACCTGCAGAAACGTATATCTAACACATATTTGCATACCTACATTGCATGTACAGTAACGTTCATGGACAATGCAATGAGGGGAAGAAACCCATCAAGCTTCAGAGTAAGACCATCTGAATGTAGGTGATACACACACTTTTTATTGGTGGTATCATTAATGGTTTATTGGTAAAAAAACAATTGTGAATTATTTGAATTTTTAAAAAAATTCCACTTCAGTTCTTTAGAAAAAAAATGGTCTTCTCTAATTTTTGGAAACACTCATAAAATCATTCCACATTCAGAAGCAAGCTCAAAAATGAGATAAAAATTTCGAACAGGTACTACAATAATGTACTCTGCGTGTTAAGGGTTAATATGATTAAAAATTGAATGTTTTTTTTGACATTACTTTGGTAATCAGGTGCAAGTACATTTTCTCTGCTTTCTCATATTTGGTGTAATTTACACTAACCCAAATTTATTTTTTACTTTCAAAACAGGTAAGCAGATGAAGGTACTCGTAATGAAAAGTCTTGACAGCGTCTCCTCTCGATTATTTAACGACCTTCTTATGAATGACACCCCTTACAGAATTTTCTGTTGAAGTATACATGATACATATTGAAGAGGGTATGAGAGAATTTTAATTAGAGGCTTCTTTTTTCCGGAAGCTTCTGTCTATTTTCTATTAAAGCACGGACTTTGAATGTACCTGTGTACCTATACTCACCTATCAAAAACTGCAGCACACTCATGTTTCAAGATACTAGAAGTGCTGCTGTTGAAAATCACAATTAAGTACCGTAAATAAAAAAAAAGAACGATTTAGAAAGAAAATTAAAAATCTATAAGAAAAATCGGATTCCTTATTGCAATTCAAATCTGAATGTTCAAAAATATTTCTATGTTTTTGAAAAGTGGTTTTAAAAGAATGAACGTTTCTTGAATTTTTATGATAGTTGACGGTGCAGTTCCAAACCTTTTTGAAATTTAATATAAAGCAGGCAAACCTTTCAAGAATGGAAACAAAGCTCGTTGGAGACGCGGTAATTTGGTAATAAAACTTTAGGATCGCTTTCGAGAAAGGAGAGCAGCTTTTGTCACAAAACCGCTTTCTTGTTTTCCGATGGAAATGGCCAGGCAGGACTCATATATCCAAAGCAAAGCGTGCACAATACTCACAGTTGTTTGCTTGCACCCTGTTTATATGTTCATATAAAAATTCACAGACGAAATGGGTGAGCTGAGCTCTAAGGAACGAGACTGATGAAAAGAAATGCAGGTAGCAGAGGTCGAAGGAATAATGAACTGTACAGTAAGGTAAGGTAAGGTAAGGTCGATGGACTAGGTACCTATTTAGTGCTGCTTCTTTCGTGAATGAGAAAAGGGTTTACAAATAAAGCGGAGAGAAGATAAGTGAGGTGGTAGAACCGCCTGCTCTTTTTCCCAGAAAAATACTAATGCTATAGGTGCATGAACGAAGCTGGGCCTTAATCCTGCTTGCCAACTGCCGTCCTGTCATGCAATTCGAAAATAAACTTCTGATGCAGCTGGCCTCCGATTTCGTGGCAATATCCGGTACATTTTTAACGACAGTCCATGCCGGCGTACGTCCAAATATCGTTCCGAGAAGGAACCAACTTTTTTTTAAGTAGAACTTTCGCGTTGCAGATGCTACAAAAACCTTTTATTATCAACGAACGCCCAACTCAACTTCTACTGTAAAAGTTCGCGCCCCTTTTTCCAACAAAATTGCAACGTCCGATAATAATTACGATATGTGTCTAGGTATACTTCAACATTATTGCTTCGGAGACAAATGAGAGTTTAATCGTTACCATCTTCAAATAAGTCCAGAGTGCTGATTGGTGGCGAGTCCTCGTAGGAAACTGATTTGATCTAATAACCAAGAGATTTTATCGTCCAAAAAGTTTTTTGATCGTGTATTTTTGTAGAAAAAGTTCAGGGAAGTATCTGTTGAATTTTTTTAGCTGGCAAATAGTTGTTGCTACTTTTTATTTAGCATTAAGTTTTGCAAAACGTGTCTTTCGGTGTTTCGACGTTTACGTAGCCCAAACCGTGATACATACGAAAAAAAGTATAAGAGCCTTTTTGTAGATAATTTAATTTTATATGAAAAAGTCCGAGGAAGCACCCCTCTATCATTCACAGGTAAAAGAAAAACGGCACTATAAGAGCGTTAAGGCGGTACATTACATGTTGTAGCGCGTCTTTGAAACGCTGTATTCTTTTATCTGTAAAAGGTACGTAGGTGCTGTGCGGGACTTTTTTGTAGAAAATTTAATTATCTACAAATAGGTTTATATACTTTTTTTCATATCTATTACGGTTTTGGCTACTGAAGCGTCAAAAGCGTCAAAAGCGTCAAAAAGTCATACAACACGTTCTGCCAAACTTAATGTTAAATAAAAAATAGTAACAATTATTTGTCAATGCTGACAATTTGCACAAATGCTCGTCCGATATTCCTCTACAAGAATCCGCGATCAAAAAAATTTTTGCACCATAAATACTTCAGCTATAAGATTAAAACGGTTCTTTACGAGGACATCCTTATATGACATAGCACGTTAACGCTCTGGCCTTCACTAACGATGGTGACGGTTCAATTCATAATGAATAAATCTATAACAACTAACCTTGTTTAGTTGATATCTCGCTTATTATTGCAGCTAAAAAAGTTTTAATTGAGAAACATTTGAGAAAATTCAAGATCATTTTAATGACGCTTTCCAATTTCCTGTACCTTTTTTCGTTACAAAAATATGAGCGAAAGTAAATTTTTTGGCACTTTCAAGAACTTCTATACAATGAAATATTATGAACTGCTATACTTCTTTAATTTGACCTATGGTAACAATTTAATAGGTATACTATTAGGACACTCGTTTATTCCACTTCTTCTGGATTTATCTGATAATTAATATCTTCCTTTATATTCGAGAAAATATAACTTACTTCCTTATGATATTGGATTTTGCCAAAATTGGACAGAGCTTTCTTTCTCTCTTGACAACCTTATTTTGTTTTCGTTCTTTCGAAAGGATATGATATTTTTTTAAATTTCAGAAGTATCTATAGCAGTTTTTTGAATATGCCAAAAAATACATTTTCGCTGTTATCTTTAAAACTAAAAGAGCTTGATGGTAGCATTAAAGTGACCTTTAAATTTCCCAAGCGAGATTCCAATATAGAGGACACACCGTATAGTGCATGTGCTTAGTTTCAAAAATTAAAAAAGTTCGAACAAGAGCTCATTTTTTTTAATTATATTATTTTAAAGTAATACTAAAATGTTTTGATGGGATGTATTGAGTAGTTTGTTTATTGCAAAATTCTAATAAAATATTGCACATTAATAATTAATCAAACAATGGCAATAATTTTAATTGTATGCGTGAATAAACAACATCAATTATGTTTTTTAGGGTTGGTTGATGTTAACTACAGTTAAAAAAGTGCTAATTAGAACAGAGAGAAACCAATAGTGACGTATACAGGTAATTGAGTCAAACATCGTTACCTGTATTATACAGGATGGCCTAATTTCTATAGAGGAACTCGGTAACTTTCTATTGCACTATCCCACAATTCCCTATTGGGTTTATTAACATCGAAGAAGAAAACTTAACTATTGGTTTCAACGTTATAATCGGATATAGTTTTCATTTTCATTTTCTCAAAACAGTAGCTTGTTTTTCGTAGAGATCGCGTTTCGGAAGTTTTATCCTCTAAACCTCCATATAAAATTAATGGTGCATTTCCGGCAAAAATCCTTTGGGGGATTTTCATGTTCTATTAAGGACAATAAATACCCAAAGTTTCCTCCCGATCAGAGGTGACCGCTATTCGAAACTACACCTTAAACATCAATTAATTTGTACAGAAAAATAAGGTCATGAGATTTTCTATTTAAGGGATCGCTTTTTACTCTTTTTTTTCTTTAGTAAATAATCGATGCATTTTTAATTTATCGCCTTTCCGCACTCCTAGCGTTAATACCATCTAAATACGTATGAATCCGCCAGGCAATGGGTATTTTCTACCTCGAATGCAACCGGCGACTGGGCAACAGTACTCGTCAGCTGCGTACTAGCGTCCGCTCGGAAATAACGGACATAGGATGCTGCCATAGATATAATAGTAAAAAAAAGAATTATATGAGATTATTTACCGGTCGAAGGACAATAATAGACTCGTATGTTGCTTATTCCCACTGGTCGCACAATATACCATTATTTATTTCATTCTAATCGAAACAAAACAATTAAATACAACTTTTCAGAGTGAAAATCATTCGTATTTTTCATCTGTTGTAGTAAATCAACGAGCAATAGAATAACAAATTCTTTTATAATTATATTACTTAAAGATATTACTAACGTTGGAAATTACCATCATGATAAAATCTTTTAGGTAGGTTCTCTATGATGCTGATGTATGTTCATTTATATTCGTATAATTATCGTGTAATTAATATAGTCAAAGGGGCCGACCATGGTGACAAAATCACCGTTATATTATTCTTGATGCATTTATTCTTCGTATTCTACGTTTTTAATTAAAGGAACACTATACATATAAACTGTTGATATACGTATGTCAATAAAATAGAAAGAGATGCTAAGATAAGGGATTATATTTAATATACATAATAATTTGAATGGGAATTAAAGAAAATATCACTTATTTAAATTATTGGCTATATTTGCACTTATATTTTGAAAAATTAATGAAATAACCTATCACACATTTTTAAAAAAGATAAAACTAAGTTTAATAACGAATTTAAAATTGCGTTTTGAAAACTAGCAATTGTAACGTAGCAGTGTGTATATCAGCCAGACTGATCGATCACTTTAAGAACGTCTCAAGGAACATAAAACAATGTTTCGGGTTAATAAACTGTAACTCGGTATATAAAAGCCAAAACCTAATCATTCTAGAAGATTTAGAAACCAGTAATAATTATAATTACATAATTTACATATGTGGTATTTTCAACCACCTGACCATAGTGTAGTGAAACTTTCTTGATGGAATAACAAAAGTAACCCTTGAAATTTGAAAAGATGGTTTGTTATATTATTACCCCACTTAAATTAAAAACAAAAATTAAACTACTTTTTATTCCATATTTGTTTTAAATTATGATTTTTCTATTTTAACTCTCAAATTTTATCGACCATAATGTTTTTAATATTCAACGATCATAATGCATTAGAATCAGAATTATTCCAATCTCCCTTTTCTTTTTGTTTTTAATTTAAGATTTTTGATTAGTGTGCTCTTTTTATTCAACACCCGTCCGTTATTTTAGATTAGTATAATAAAACGTAATTTTACCTTTCTCAACGTCATTATCGAGTAAGAACTTTTGGCTGGGTTACTTCACCCTAAGGATATCTCCAACCCTCGTTTCTCCCTTTATTATATAAAAGTGTTTCTTGTTACAGAAAGTTTAACGAAATGTAAACAAACCCAAAACTTCCTTTGTAATTCTGTTAATGTAAATGTAATGGTGAGGCTTGATAAAATTAAATAGAATTTTTGCGAAACCTTCTTCTTCTTCACTCACTCTTTATTTTCGTTAACAATGGTAAAAAATTATAAATTTCTTTTTTATTGAAAACTGCGAAAATATTTCTTTACTACGCTCATGGTGTGGTTCATTTACGAAAGTACAGTATTACAATTGTGTAATGTTGCACTTGAGTTAAACAATACGTAATCCTTCAAGTAAATATATGCAATTATTTCTAGGAGCAATACATATAAAACGCAGGGCCACCGGAAAAGGGTATGGTTGTGGTAAATTGTTCCAATACAGGCTTGTTCGACCTTTGGCATCGAAGTAAAAAGTTTAATTGAGCTTGAACTTACACACTTATCCTACATTACCACCTATTATACTCTCTAAATTCATTGAGAACTATCACAAATCAGATTTAAATTGATATGAATAGTTTTTGGTCTAAAAATCGTTTGCGTATACCGGGTGTCCTACTTTAAACCCTAGACGCAAATACCTCAGAAAAGAAGTGTTTTAGAAAAAAAAATTTGAACAAAAGTGTAGGGTTCTTTTAATTTTTTTTTTTTTGAGAAGTACGACGTGAAATATTTTATGTGTAAATCAGTAGTTTCGGGGTATTTATCAAAAGTGTATTCTTGATTCATTACCTCGTGTTTCGTCACTTAATAAAATTTTACTTGGGGAGACTTTTTTTCGTAATTTTCCTTTACAAAATTTCTTTCATTAATTTTTTTTACCCTCTCCATTTTGCCAATCCTAAGCCTGGGTGAAGTACAAAGATTTTTAACTGGGGTGGCAAAACAATAACTTATTCTTACCTAAAAATGGTTAAATTGTATAGGTGGCGAATCACAAAGAAAAAGGTCACTGCAGGGAAAATGTTTTTAGATGACGAAACACGAAGAGACGAAACTAGAAGAAGTTTTTACACTGAAGGTGTTTTTACGATCTAGGGGGCCACTTTCAAGCTTACATACAGACTATAGTTCTTAGTTTTGTATGTTACATATCTCTTGCTTAAATGACATTTGCAAATTTCAATTCCTAATGGGGTGAGAAATGGACATATTGACCAGATTTGCTCTTGTTTCGTCCCTTTGTGTTTCGTCTGTAACAAAAGTAGCCCCTAAGATGGTCAGATCATCCTCGTTTTAAAATCTTCCTCTTGTACGTCCAATAATTGAAATGACTAAAGTCCGTACCACATAAAGCTGCAATAAAACTTCCAAGAAGTGACCGCTGAAACTACAACATTATTGTACCACGTTTTATATTTCTGTTTAAACCTAAATTAGAAGGTTCTCTAAAACATTTTCTCTGTACAAAGAGACTCAATAAGGACTATAGTCCCCTAAAATTGTTATATGACAAACTATGCTGAAGGAGCTTATAGCCTGAGCCACCACATCACGCCACATGAAGTACGAAGTTAGAAAGATAGAATAGAAAGGCAACAAACCCTGTCTTCTCAGGGTGGAGTTTAAACATATCAAGTCATAACGACTAATGTTAAATCTAATTGAAAAATAATTACCAGAACAATTTAAAATTAATACAACAATAACTGCTACAAAATCGAGTAATCAGCAATCTAAAATTTAATACCATGTCTCACAGAAGAAGCACCCTTTATAGTTTAAAACGCAAAATGCATGGGAGGGCAGTCTATTCAGTCATAATCCACAAATAACTAAAAATGTCAAAATAAAACAACAATAATTTGTATTTGACAGAAAAATGTTCCTAGGTTCAGTTAAAAAAAAAATGCCTACAATAATAGAAAGTAAATGATTAAAATGTTTGCAATTTTTTGTTTTAATAGAAATGAATGTATGAGTAGACCCCTAAGGGACCACAACGCATCGTGGTTTTTTCGTTTTATGATATTTTCGCCAGTGTCTAGGAATCTCCGACTGGAAAACATCAACTCCTAATCTATCATCTTATTGAGCAACTTAAATTTTTTGATTTGATGTTTTGGTCCTTGAACTTAGACCACTAGTGTTTGTTTTTTTTTCACAAAAATTTCTATCCACAGTGCCTGGGGATAACATTTCACACTTTTCACGATTCTTTGTTTCGTAATCACATCATGCCTGAAGAATACTTGATGGGGTAGGAACGTGAGATCACGTATAGAAATATGTCCAAATGCGCCATTGATAAATTTCACCTAATAACGCTAGTTAAGGGTTAAGAATGCTAAAATATAATTTGCGCCACTATAAAGGGTGGTTTTCTGTTTCGTCAACTCATTAAACTTTACCTGTGAATCTATCTTTTCTATTGCTGTTTAGTCACCTACCCTTTCGCTATTCATTTAAAAGTTGAATTTTCTGTCATAAATCTATTACTCTTTTAAAAAAGTCTAAGTTTCTAGAATCTCACCCTCTTTTGAAATATTACTTTTACACTGAATGACATCACCTTTGTACAAAAGTCTTAGACCGTCGTATTATTCCAGTGCCTCATTTTCTCTCTTAATTTTTAAGAGGGTTGAAAAGTATGTGGATGTAGACTATAATGATGTCATAATTAGAGCAGGATCGCCTTTCGCGTGACTAACACATTAAAAATTACTTTTTAATTTGAAGAAAGAGAACATTTTCTGACCCAGCACCGAGTGGTTTACTTACAAGCAGTTAGTAACGTAGTAACACCCCCACAGGGGGCGCTGTTTGATGAAAATAATAAATTACGTGGTGGACATCAAAAGAATTATTTCAAAAAAAATTAAGAGGAGTGCTGAGGTTGATGCATATAGATACTCTTAGTTACGCCACTGCCTGCATGTAGATACGTATTTCCATCGTGGGAACGTCTGTGAATGTTTATTTGTATACATAAGGGTTTCAGTTTCTTCCGAACGGTTAAGTTGTTCCTTTTTTTTTTGTTTAACTTCAATCCGGTACCCTACTTCTAGAAGCAGTTTTTCAGGTACCTGTACAACAATACTTAATATGAATGGGGAGTATTACAATTGCAAATTGTTTGTGTAAAGTTCCGTCACCGTTATGGCGTACGTTCTTTGTGCTCTCGGTTAGGTGACACCGTTGCTTTTGAAACACGTCCTAAGGGTAGAAGTTGGATAGACGACGCGGCTGTCTTCTTACCACCCCAATGCTGCTGTTTCACCACTTAGAAACAAAATGAGAACTAAATTGTTCTCAAACTGCTGTTTCTCCAAGTTTCGAAGGGAATCGCATTGAGAGTTCGAATGTAATTTACTTTTAAAAAATAAAATGCACGACCATAAGTCGTAATCATGACCACCATGGGCATTTAATGAGGTAACAGATCAAATATCAGCCTTTAATTATCCGTGGAGAATTTTACACCACATTCAGTACTACCACCTTCGTAATTGAAATCCCGATAATCAGTGAATTAAATTGCTTACAAGACCGGCGTTAAGTGGGATTGAAATACTTAGTTAGAAAGCAGTTATTGTACTACTTAGAGACGTGTTAAAGGTAGAAACAGGAGTAAAGAGGGGCAGTGGGAGACGTCCATTATATTCCTGTTCAATAATAGCTATGGATGTTAGATATTTAGTCTTATTGGAATGGAAGGATTTACTCAGGATGCCAATGAAATAAAGATGCGTGTCCAACACGATTGACAACTCTTTGATGATAATTTTCTACCTCAAGCGATAGATACGGAGGAGGTCAAAAGATACAGGGTGGTCCATTTAAGACATAACTTTGAATTCTGAACAACTTTTCTTACGATTTTAATATTTTGCGTCCTACCCTGTATGCTGTTTGACAATCGGCAACGAAGAACATAGTGAACCTTCGTTTATATGAAGTTTTAGTCATAAAATAAGACGAACAATTATCCCTTTCCAATACGAAACTATTCGAACCAAATTTAGAGTTTACTCTGTAAGGTCGAGAGAACGTAACGGATGTAAGCGTGACGGACTACCGCTCCCATTTCTGTATACGTTTCCCACCCATCTTATACTGGACGCGTATAGAGAGAGGGAAACGGGCTAGGCCTGTTTAGTCACATTTAGACTCATCTTGCGTGAACAATCTTAAAGCCACCATTCTAAGTGCATCCAATATTATTATCGGACATGCATCAACTTTCGGAAATATTTTTATTCTGCTTGTGCAATTAATTAAAAAAGTTCCAATATGTTTCAATATTTTTCTATTGGGATTCAGAATCTATTTTGGTTTTGTTTCGTACCTATAGAATTTGTGGTTTCCTTTCTTTTTTTTTTGGTCTATGATTTAACATCGAGTTGGTGGTAAGCTGGAAGTCATTCATATTCGTGGCGGTTCCGTTTGTAACAATAAAACGGTTACACGGCCGATCGGAAAGTTAGGGGTTGAAAAGAATCGGGAAAGCGATCTATCATTCGATTACCGTTGGCGAATATGGTTCGAGTTGGACGGCGACCATTCAATTTACTTCACCACATTCCGAATTCTACATGCCCAACCTTTTCCTGCTCTGTTTACCGAACATCGGTATTTGTAACAGCTTATGCGAATCGACGGCGTACTTCTTTTCCTTTGGGATTAAATTGGAGGAATGGGGGAGGAAGAAAGGGGAAAAGAGGATATTTATTACATCTTTTCATCCTCAAAATTTGAATCCAAAGAAATCGTACGGGTAATGGTTTTCAAAAGCGAATTTCGCTAAATTAGAAATATTAAAATGTGCATGTTATCTCATGCACCATTGAGCTTAAATATGAAACCAAGCGAATGTTTTTAAAACGGAAACGATGAGATATCGTTATTGAACTTCCGGTTTCAGTAAATGTGGAGTGCTACAAAAATATACAGGGAATCCTGATTAAATAAAAAAAAATTTAATGGTACCTGCGGTTAATCTGGAAGTAAAATAACGACACCAAAATATGTTCTGAAAACATTGTGTCATCTCTTTCGTCTCCAAAGTATCACCAACATCGTCGCACCGTGGAAAAAAATTAAAATGGAAATTCTGACTTTTATGGCAATTTCAATATCATCTAGTGTTAAATTCAAAATCAGAGTTTAGTTTTTTTCAGAATTTTCAGAATATCTTTCCAAATTAATAAATTGTAGCGCATTGCAGTTAACATATGTAGGGTGCGTGCAGTGATGTTGGTTCTGAGAAAAACCGGTTGAGATGCGGATGCCTAAGCTTCCGTGATGAGAAGGAAGACCTAGTCAGAGTTAGACTAATTTTATTCAATTATTTACAGCTATTTATATGAATATTATTACATTGATCTTATTACACACAGAAATTTTCATGTTCAATTTTTTTTGTCCAACAGTATATTTTTGGTTTTGTACTTTTGCTCAACTCTGTGTTTTCTTCAGTATATTGGACCTTTCTATATGTTCTGTACTCATTTACCGATTTCGGGCACTTAGCGAAACTTTTACCTGGAACGCGTTGTTGATTTCAAAAAATTCTCACGTTCTGTTTTTGCGAAATAACGATCAGTTACTGCATTTATTACCACGCAAACTACTTCATTATAAACCAATTTAATAGCGTTAATTAGAGCAGATTCTCAGTTCGATATGTTCTGGCATTAATCGTTCACAGAATTATAACCAATATTATGTAGGTACATTTTATCAACATGGACAGTTGAACAGAATGAAAAGTGACAATTTTATTTATTTATAATGGTCCACAATAGCTGTGATTAACCTTTGTATACACATGTAATGTAATTTATAGAGAACGCCGTCACTTTGTGAAGATTTATTGCAAATAATTTAGTTTTATGTACAGGGTGTTCCTAAATATCATGCACATAAGGAAAGGGATAACACATTGGTTCATTTTATGAGTAAAAGTTCATATAAACCATAAATCACCCTGTAAATCGGCAACGAAGAACATATGCGAACCTTCGTTTATATGAAGTTTTAGTCATAAAATAAGACGAACAATTATCCCTTTCCAAGACGAAACTATTCGAACCAAATTTAGAGTTTACTCTGTAAGGTCGAAAGAACGTAACGGATGTAAGCGTGACGGACTACCGCTCCCATTTCTGTATACGTTCCCCACCCATCTTATACTGAGCGCGTATAGAGACAGGGAAACGGGCTAGGCCTGTTTAGTCCCGCCGGGGACATGATGACAACAATACCTTTTTCCACATTAATTTGTGGTAATTTGTAGTTGGTTATTTAATTGAGTTCAATTTAATGTATTTAAAATACGCCACTATTTAATATTTCATTGTTAATAGTTAACAAATAAATATTTTCTATATACTACCCATGTACCAACTTGAAAAAAAAAAATAGAAGTTCTCAAGAAGTAAATTGCAGTCGCGTGTCGGAGCTGACACACACACTTTTTTTAATTTTATTTATTAAAACGGAACGTTTTCGTTTTCTCTCTAATATTTGTAAATGGCTTTAGTTAATCATATTTGTAGCCAAAGATAATGTGGCTTTCCTTTATAACTGTATATGGTAATTAATACGTAATTGGAAAAGCAGCTCAATTAATCAGAACCAACTAGTTACCTGATAAGTGTGCTTCTGAGACAAGAGGATATCCCGTGCACACGTATACCTATGTAAATAATATACTCATCGTCAAGTTAAGATTTTTACTCCAAACCATTATGATAATACTGCAAATGTGTTTAACGGTAGATTACGATTTTTTACAGAGGTACAATTTGACACCTGAAAATAGTGAATCACAACACTGAACACTTAATTTTTTTTATTACTTCCTTGACCACTAAAACAATTTCGAGAGATGCGAGCTACGAACGCAGGTGTTTGTATAAACAAAATTGTAAAAAATAAGATGCAGACACGTGTCATGTACGTATATAATAAGCGGTTTAAGTACTCAAACATGCGCGCACCTAAGGGTGGCAAGGGTGGTCAGTGCCCACCCTGTAATGCTCATTGTCCACCCTACAATATCGGTGCTTTAATGTTTTCATGCTTGTTAATAAAAAGAGAGATTACCGAAATTGAAAACTTGCGCCAGCTGAACAACTGATAAGCTACCTACCCTAAAAAAGCACCCTACGTACTCTAATGAGCTTAAAGGCACTATCAATAGTATAAATGAGAAATTAAGTTAATGCAACTACACAGTTTGGTTGCTAAAATAGAATCAGTTGAAAATTAATTTTTTATAATTCTTATTTCTGCTACTTCGCCGATCCTTCCGTACTTCACACCCTCTTTATGCAATCTCATCAGAATATGCTCGTGTCCCACTGAAAAAAGATGCAGGACTAATTGTGAAATTGACCATGACCTTAACAATGTCCTCGATGACAATTTCAAGGTCAAGAAGGATCAACTTGACCTTAAAATAGTAATTTAACATCATTTCCGAGATCAAAAGTAAGTGCAGGTTTTTATTTCCAAAATAACAACTCGTTCCTGAAAGTGGTCTGAAGGTCGTATTTATTTATTTATCGAATTTATCTAAAAATAAGCAATTTACCAGGGCAAAAGATACGTGGTTCCCGTGAAGAAAATCTGCTTAAACAAGGAGTGAGCTTGAGGGCCTAATCCGAGATCAACCACAAGATCATGTCCAGAAGTAGAATTTTCCAGTCTTTCCATTTTCGGGTTTAAAAATATAAATTTTCATTTGAAAAATAAAACTTCACCTTGAGATTGCCATCAAGGTCATTATTAAAGTCCCTCGAAATTCTACGAATTTTGTTTAAAAATTTTTTTTATGTAATGCCTTTTTTCAGAGATATTTGCCTAGACTGTTTAAAATGGGACACCCGGTACATGACAAACTTTTCAGAAATCCTTTTTATTCTGTCAGTTGCCAAATTTCACAAACTGATCATGTTGAAATAATTCCAAATTCCATCATTCATCAGAAGTGATATTGTAATGTTCGTGGGTTTAACAAATCCAAACTTAAAGACTTACAACAGCAACAACAATTTATTTACACTAATTATTGATGAAACTTAAATACGCTATTGAATTAGTACTAAAGTTAGGTTACTAATTACATTATTTCTTTACACTTTACTGTTTGTATGTCACTTCACTGCGCGTCTCGAATTATTTATGTCACTTCTACAGCTATCAATTTTTTTTTGGCTCTCTCGGCGATCGTCTCTTCCTTATATACTCCCGTGTTTAATCTCTGGAACATTCTTGAGATATTTTTTTCTCTGAACTGCTTAATTGCTTTCTTAGAAGGCAGGTATGATACACATATTTACACACCAGCGAAGAAGTCGCCCGCGGCAATCTCCTCGTCGACCCATTGTTCACGTACATGTATGCCTGATCGCACACAAGCATACTCGTGTTCGCTACAAGATCTATAACAATAACTTTTTCGCCCTCTATTATTTTAACACAAATAACCGCATGTACCCAAGAAGCTTATTATTCCTTGATTCTAATCCCTAACTCACCCTCTTTATTTCGTATAAATACATTCTTTTAATTTTAATAAAAATAGAACACAAAAATAAAATAATTCATTCCGATGTGCATCCTAAACTGGGAACAAATTTTGATATTGAAGCATAATACACTTACACACTTTCTTTAATGTAAATTTGAATTCTTGCCGACTTAGTCAAAAATAAAAAATTCAACAAAAATAACTTATTGCATTGGCGGTGTTCCCGTTGAAGACGTAAAAAATTATAACTATTAAATAGTTTGCAAATCGTGTTTTACAGATCGACCTGTTTTATTATAAATTGGATTTTGAATTTTTATGATCAAAAATTCTGTTTTTTATGCGCTTTGTGCAAAGACTAAATATTTCTTTTTGTGGGCAAGGGACAACTGCACGTAGCGGCCAGAAAAAAATTGTCAAAGTGAATTAAATGTTGGTATTGTTAGTTTTCATGAAAAAGTGACAAGACGAAATCACGATCTTTTTAGATTCTTTACTTTGGTATAACTGTGTGAAAAAATGATTTCTTGACAATTTTTCCTTTGTCTTCAGAATCTCCTTGCAGTTATTACTTTATATTCGTTCGAAAACAAAAGTTTTCCACCGATTCATATTCAAAATATCAAAAATAATTTACGCTTAATTTTTTTTGAGGTTGGAGTTAAATTTTTTGAAATAAAAGTTTGGAGCTGTTCTAAATTATTGATATAGAACATGTCCATGTTTTTTTTTTTTTTAAATACAGCGTGGTGACTTTTTTTTTGCTTTCTTATACGCCTATGCCTTTTCTTAAAATAATGTTCTTGTACATTTTTGCATATCTAAATTGTACGAGTAATAGTAAACTTTAATCTGAAGTTTTG
This sequence comes from Agrilus cyanescens, assembly GCA_947389935.1. Classification (NCBI taxonomy): domain Eukaryota; kingdom Metazoa; phylum Arthropoda; class Insecta; order Coleoptera; family Buprestidae; genus Agrilus; species Agrilus cyanescens. The sequence goes on along the minus strand of OX376713.1, from coordinate 15,250,203 downwards.
TGAGGAATTCCATCAGTAAAATTTTACGATGCAGTTTGCATTAATAAAAAATGCGAATTAAAGCTTTACAGTTTTTAATTTAAGCATGAAAGGCATTGGCAATAAAACGTATCGGTAAAACGTGGGACCGCTTTTCCAAATCCGAGTCCATGACCAATGACCATAGTCTTGCTCGGCTCCGTCACTGTCGACGCGACACTTTATCATTAAATAAACGAAACTTATTCGATATTCGTTCAATTTAAAACGGGCAGTAAATGCAACGTGCGTCAAAATCAGAAAGCAAATAAAGTGCTAGCAGGCTCATAACATTTTTACGGCAGTTCCGCGTGTATATCCCTAATGCAACGATAGAAAAAGAGACCGATCGCCCAGCAGGGCAGTCCACGGTTTCAATGGGTGTTATTTTACCGCACTGCCAGAGGGCAACACCATTCGAACGTTAGCGTTTTATGTTTTCCACTTTATTTTTGTTCGAAAGTCAGACACTAAAAATTTACAACCGTTGTTTTCCTAATGTCAATACATTTTATACGAGATCATTCCAAAATAAAATTGGAAATTGCATTTGTTACCCAACTATACCTATAATTTTATTATTTCTATTTTCGTTTTGGTAACAGTGGATATGTGAACTCAACTTACATGGAAATTACTTTAAAACGTTTGTTTTAAAAAAAGTGCCACATTCTTTTGTTATAAATTTTTCTATCTAATAAATGAATTATTATAAAATATAATATCACACACTTTTTATGGAATCACAATCTACTTTTCTATCTTATTGTTAGACCTACGCAGGCATCATTTTCAAACTTTTTAGATGGTGCTGGAATGTTAAAAGACATTCTCTAACTCTTGGGAATATTTTGGAATATAGTCGAATTTTCCAAATTATTCTCGAAAAATCTGCAACATTCTACATCATTTTCGAAAACTATAGAATATTTGTATTGATTGATTAGATACTTGGTGAAAGTCTAACATATTGTGAAAGTTACAAGTGTGTTTTTGTTTACTACCACTATCGAATATTATCGAACATTCCATATCCTCACAATCTTTCACCCATCGCTACTAAACTCTCTTATTACCGAAGGAAAGTTACGATTTAAAAAAAAATCAAAAATTAACGGATGAAAACTAATTTTAATTATGCAAACTAACTGATTTTGAAAGTTGGTCATTAATAAAAAATAATTTATAAACAAACACTGATTTAAGAATCTATTTCAAGAGAAATTCTTTTTGATTGTGAACCTTCAGCCGTTCATCCGATTCTAAAGATGATGACCTAGAAAATACACCACAATTATCCTCAGCTTTTAAATTGTTTTTCATTGACGAATTTCATTCAAAATTATTTAATAATTCGTGGTCTAATTTCGTACATGAATTACTTTTTGGCGAATTAGTAACAATTTTAGCTATCGTATTACATTCTAAATCACCGCAGACAAGAAGGGAACGCCATCTGTGGTAAATGCTATAAAGTTTAGGAAATGTTCAATACCAGCCTATTTAAATTAGGATGTTTACCTATGTATATATTGTAGCGAACGCGAGCGTGCTTGTGTACGAACGGGTACGCTTGCATGCGTTTCCGGCCGGCTCGACCAGCCAAGGCTGGTGTCGGCAGTGTGCGTTGTATATGTGTACGTGTGTTCCGTACTTCCCTTCCAGGAAAGTAATTAAGCGGTTCGCTGAAAACGTAAACAAAGTAAAAAACTTCGAGACTTTTCTGGATTGTTCCATGACGGTATAAAAGTGGAAAGACGTTCGACAGTGAGTCAGTAATAAGTTGACAGCGACAGTGGTAACATCGGAAATAAATCGACAGTTAGAAGATAAAGACAAATAAATAGAGACGCGCATATAAGTGAGTATTTGATTAAATAGTAATCTAAGTGCATATAAATTGTATTCCTGTACTAAGTCTTGTAAATAAAAATTTAATAAACCCACGAACACTACAATATTATAGCAGAACGTATGCGATACGCAAACATACGAAAATAGAACAAAATGTGTTCTTGGTCTGCATCTAGCACGCTGATGAGAACCTGTAAGTTCGATATCACGATGAAATATATGAAAACGATATCAAATTTTAAAAAAATCAATTTCTGTGGATAAAAACTTGTGAATGCCACTGAAATTTATTGAGTAAAATAAAAATAAACAACAAGAGCAAGACAAACGTATACAAATTGTTGTGTAGAAGAAAAAGGTGCCGAAATTCCAGAAACTATCTACAGCAATTATACAGACATTTTTTAATTTTATTCGTAGATAATTTTGCTGTTTTAGGTAAATTACAAACTTAAATTCAAAATATTGTTACATTTGAAATCTAGTCGTATGTCCGAATTTAGAAATGATAATTTCGAAAGAATCCAAATGTGCAATGGTATAAAAGTATTAATAAAACGAAATTTATTGTCGATAATACAATTCAATTTCTCTATTGAGATTCCATAGAAACGACGTTTCGTTTGCAAATTTGCGAGTCTTAAAGTTATAAGAAAATTAAAGTTAATTAATGAAATAATGAAATTGAAATCTAAAGTACTAAATAAAAAATATAGGATTCCAGATTTAGCTTGTAATAATTTTAGGGATCTAGTTTTTTAAAAAAAAAGTATACTAACCCATGTGGCGAGTAGCCCCCATATGTATTTAGTTGAGATAAGAGAATATAAATTAAATCCTGAGGGGATAAAACAAATTCAAATCTAAATATAAAATGAACAAGATACTAAATTCAAGGGTTAATATATTAAATTGAGACCCTAGAAAATACAAAAATAAAACCGAATTCTGGGAAGACATCTCAATAAACTGTCATACTGTACATACATATACAACTGTAGCTTAGTATAATTTTTTTGTCAAAATTTCTTATTTAAATCTACTATAACTTAAATTTTGGAATCCTGCTTTTTGGATTTAATATTTTAGGCTTTAATTTCACCATTCCATTCATTAACTGATAACTTGAAAAGAATGACAAATTAAGTCTCAATATTATCGACAATAAACTTTGTTTTATAAATAATAATTTGTTGTTTGCTGCTATAATTGTTCATTTCTCACCTTCTTACCCTCAAGTAACCTTGTGTAATCTAATACATATTTGCGTATCGCTTAAGCCTTTGAATGGATTCATACATAATGAATTATGCCATTTAATTTATTATTGTAATATTGTCAGACATTCTCCGGCTGCACTTTTATTTTTCAAAATTTATTGGCATTCAAAGTGCCGTTACATTTGCACAAAGGCAAAGGTACAATATATCATCTCCCGTGCATAGGTTACTACCCACTTTCATGCTCGGATATTACAATGGGACATTATTTTCCCAATCAACACGTTACATCGTTTCGTCAGTTACTTTGGCACTCACTCAAGATTCAATCAATGATAGATGAATTTTCAGCTCAACAACTTTCTCTTTCTTTTTGCTACTTCACGTTACGAAGAAGTTTCGTCCTTTTTTTTCCATTTTCGTCAAGGGTAAGAGTTGCGTTACATGTGCAAATAAAGCGTCATCAATCTTTGTGTTGACCACAGTGCACGTTGGCGAAAAGCTGTGACTCGGCTTTCAGATGCAAATTCACCGGAAGATTGATACGAGTTTGATTGGAGGAAACGCTCGATAAGAGGGTCCTAATGCCTTCCAAGATTGAAGTTTTATTCGAAAATCACGTTGTGATTGAATGCCACCACACAATTTATAGATTAAATCACTTCCTTCTTTCTTTCATTGTGTTAATGCATAAACACTACATTGATGTCAAATCAAAATCTACTTCATTCCAATTTAAACCCCCATATCGACAACGGTTTTACTTATTTGTCAATTGGATTTTAAAATTAATAATGAGGTAACATTTTGGCGACACAAATTCCTAAATTTGTCCCAGTTCAACATCGCTAACGAGCCCACAGAAACTTCGCCTCAAAAATGGGTTCGTTCCTGTTATTCCTGTACTAAAATTATCACTCCACTGATAATACCAGATATCATCGTTTGTATGTACTTGATATTCATAAGTGTAGAATTATCTACTGTTAATTAATTCGAAAGAATGGGAGATTATGGGCTAGAATTTGCCATAAACTCACCCCGCAGTAAATTAATATTAAGCGGATGTTATGTATATTCCTGTCATAAAGCTACTGCAACTTATATTATGATCCCTTATAATGTTATTTTGCAATGCGGTACTTCCTATACATACGTATAATATGCCACAGCTTCACCGTTTATGATTATTTTATTTTTCATTGACATCGAATTGATAATTTGATAATATTTTGACTATTAGTTTCGTATAGAATGTAAATCACTCCACCCAAAGTGTATTCCAAAACATGTTAATTAAGTAGATTAAGTTTCTAAATTTATCATCTTTAAAGTTACATTTCAATCATTAAGTTCGAACCGTTGTACCGCGCGCCGAAAATCCGACCGTTGCAGCGCGCAAAACTCATTAAGGGAGATAGATATGACCTATTCAAAAATAAAACCTTTTAGACATAATAATACCTACATTAGAATATGAGACTCGTACTAATAATAACTTGTATTTTTTCTTTTATTGTTTCAGGTAAGTACCCACCCAATTACCGAGATTAACGAGGCCATATTCATTCAATCTCTACATCTCGAAAGCCAAATAATAGAGATGGGTAAGTGTGTCAAATATAAGGGGGAAAACATTTTCTTAACGCATTGAGGAACCCTTTTCCTTACCTATGACGTATTTTACCACATCAGAGGCAATACCTGCAACCGCAGTGCCTTTCATCTAAACATAATTGAAATTAGTTTTCCCCGTCAAAATGGGTTTTGCAATTAAGTCCTTCCTTTGAGTGGTGGTTATTAGCACCGGGGATGCGTATATGCTGTCTATCTATATGTGTGTGTGATGAGGACGGGGCAGGGAGGGTGGGATGTTTGTTATAGAAGCATAGACATATGCGTTGCATACTAATTTCCTTCGCCTCACACATGTCTATTAATAAATAATTAAACTAGAGTGAGTGATATTAGAATTCACTGTAAGGGTGGAATTAAAGTCAAACGAAGGAACAAAGGAGATTGGAGATGCCATTTGATGTCTTCTATTTAAGAAGTAAATCAACACAAATTAATAACTGTATGAACATCAGCGTATATTTTAAATGAAATTGAAATGTATATTGCATATTCTTGAAATCTCATCAAGTTACTCTAAATTGTTTAGATAGAAAACATAATAAAAGGCTGAAGGAAACATCAACTTTAATCGTGTTCTTGACAGAGTTACATTGTAAATACTGAAGTAAGGTGTTAGTCGGTTACTAATGAGTTGCTTTAGGCCCTTTGTACCAGCTGTTGATAATATTCGCAAAAACAATGTCGGTTAATCAAATACACCTTGCCAACCAGGTCCATTTAGGAAAACTTAAGCTTCTGTTTCCAATTTTAACAATCGTGGATATACGGGGTGTTTTAGAGTGACGACCCATTAGAATATTTCAGAAACTAATTTGATTTCTATTTTAAAACATCACGCTTCAAATACGAATAACTTCGTCTTATCAATCTACACCTAATACTAAGGTTTATTTTTTAACTAAATTACCGTTTTGAAATTCTTTAAACCAGAAACTTTTTCTTGGATTAATTTGCGTTTTAGTGAATACTACAAATAAATAATAAGCTTTGATCTATAAGTATTCATACCAAAGAGCTTTAAAACATTCAGTTCTATGGTTTTCAAGTTTTTGGTTCAATTTTCTATTCGCTCATTCATCGTTTACGCCAACATAGATCGAACTTCTTAAGATCCTGGCTATTAAGTAATACCACAGAGTAATGCCTCCAAGAATTTATTTCACTCTTGTTAAGTGCAACTCAAAGGGAGTCAGTCGATCGAAGCTTTGAACTTTCCTAATTAGAGGAGAAGCTTTTAGTAGCGACCGCACCAGTTCTTTCCGTTTAACAAGTGTTAAAGGACGAGTAAAGTGACTGGCGAATTAGCTTCTTTAAAATTCTAATGCATAGACATTCGGCTCCGAATCGATATTTCATTAAACCTCGTCTCTATGTTAATTAGAAAACAGAAACTATCAAGATGAAGATGTTAAGATAACAACCAAGCGGGTGAAAATGTTGAGTGTCGATATTGAGGGTTAACTTAGCCATAAGTGCCGTCAGATTATTTATCAGAGATCTTCATCTTTATTTGAGATATTTTTTTGCCTCAATTAAAAATTTCTGCCTTCTTATAGTCTGAATGAGAGACTTTTACATGCGAAGTTTCTATGATAGGTGTGTGAAGTGATTTTGTTGACAAAATCTTGAAGTCATGACTAAACTGCTCTGACTCACGAGGAAAGGTCGCGCTTTGCTAATGTCAGTTTGGGAAAAGTTTTTGTATGGTGATAGTATACTGTCACGTGTAAGCGGAGGGCAGCATAGAATATAGGCAACCAATTATACATGTAACAACCGAAGATCGGCTTTTGGCGTATTACCAAGCGAAGACAGCGTAGAACATTCTCGAAGCATCTAGAACGACTATCCAGCCTATTTAAGCACCCATCGTAATCGTAGAGGATCAGTAGTAGTGATGATTACGTGGCGAGAGATAGTCAAGACAAGAACAAGACGAACAGAAAGTGATAATTAGTGACTACATGAATTGTGAATAAGACTTAATGTATGTATGTGCAGCCTATTTCGAGAAAATTACCCTTAAAGTCACAAAAAATTGAGTCCAGCTTCCAAATAGTTGCCTAGCGCTAACGTCAGTGCTATATTTATGTACGTTATGGTCCTGGGTTTGATTTTATTTTTATTTAGTTTTATATTTTTTTATGAAAGTAACTTCTCCGACATATTTCAGAGGCACACAGGCCTCAACATTAATTATTTGAAAAAACTTTTAGATATTATTTGCAGCTGGATAATTATTTTGTTGAATATTAATATGTATAAACATATAGATAAACAAATCTTTTCCAAGAAGTTCTATTTGAAATTTTCTCGTCTATTGCTTGATTAATTCACTCCAATGTAAAAGCGGAATTGTGGATAGGGAGGAAGTACGTCTCACTCCTACTCTCTTTGTGTACTTCTGTTTGGTATTCATAGAGAGCAATTTCTGCAATACTAATGGCCTCTAGAATCTACGTGGCTCCTAAAACAATTAAGCCCTAAGTGCTGCAAAGAGACCTGCAGCTTGTTATATGCATCGACTTCCATTAAGGCATTGCATACTTAATGAACCCTTTTTTCTCAATTTCTGGTATTATGCAGTTAGCATACTTTTCCGTTTTATTCTCATTTTTGTCACTTTCTTCATCTTGCCGACAGTCGTAAAAATATGAAAATGTCGGAGCCACAGCTGCTATCGACGACCTTTACCAGTTCAGCAAAGTCCCCGGCGTGAAGTTAAAAAGATTTGCAGCCTCCTGGATGGGCGGACGCAGACGATAAACTACCTCTGGTGTGGTGTGCTTGGGCTTTTACTATCCCAGATGACTTAACTGAACTTTTCGACTACGTCTGCTTGTGTTGTTCTTTTTCTCATCAATGGAAAACCGGATGAACTCACTGTCTTCTTTTTGCAAGTTTCTCGAGGATAAAGTCGTGTTCAGGGAGAAAGAAACTAATTTCCAATATACTAATGCAGTACACAAAAAGAACAGAAGATTTAGATACTTCGATGCCGTTATGCCTTTGACATTCAGACGTTAGATACTATTATCAATACTTTATGAGATGACTTTTCGTAGAGAAATGTTAAGTTACTTATGCTTATATTGTTCTACTTTAGAGTTATGAAGAAACGAACCGCTCTCCACCATTCTAAATGATTTTCGAAAAATCTGGAACAACCTGCACCATTTTAAAATCATTTTGAAAAATCAAAAACATTCCAGACCACTCTGGAACGGTTAATTCAAGCCATTTCAGATCATCCCCAACATTCTGAATCATTCTCGGAAAGTCTAGAATATCTAGAACATTCTAGTATTTTCTAGCATTCCAAGTAACGTTTGAAATATTTGTAACTGCTGCTTCGTTTCAAAAAAAGCTATGATTTCTGACTCGTTTGTATTTCAAAAACTAACCTTTTCGTTGAAATTTACGAAAAACGTAAGTAACTACGAATAAATATGGTGTAGAAGATACGTGAGTCAATTTCGTTGTATAATTTGTTTCCGTCAATAGTAATTGGTTTCCGGTCCTAATTCATCATATCACGCTTTCCACTTTCTTTCTGGTTGTTGCTTCGAATCCAGAATTTCTCCGAACGCCATAAATTACGACCGAACTTTGAGCCTTATAGCAACTGATAGTTAAGAATGATTAGGGTTGGGATGAAGAACAACCCTAATAACTGCTGACCAAGACGAGATCCTGACTAATGATACACGATACCATAGTAATAGGAGTGAGTGGTCGCAGTGGATGTTGTTGTTATTACTGTTATTGCCGTTGCCTGGCGGTCACGTCTTGGAAATCGGCTACTGTAGTTGAGTGCTTCAGGTTCGCCTATGAACACTGCGATATTAAGTGCACAATTATTTATCGCCGCTAGTTTGTTATCCGTAGACACAGCTACTGAGTTATCTTTCACTTGGTAATACTTTCATGTACATAAGTGAAGAGTTTCCTGTTTCAGGTGTAATTCGATGATTAATTATTATCTGATACTCGTTTCGCGCCGACAGAAAAACATTTAAGGAAGGGTTTAGGAGCGAACGAACATCGAGATGGTGAAGATTCTGGAACCATAAGAGGCATCAAGAGATCTTGCTAATCACGAAGATTAGTCTAAAAATAATTGCAGCTAGACGACACGGAGAAGTTATTTGTTTGATATACGATGACTGCGATGAGTTTATTCCATCTAACATATTGAAAGCAAGTTTAAGTGAAGTTCTGACGCAACCTGGACCACTGACAACGATGACAGTGGCTGTCGATAATTAAACTGAGCTGAGCTATAGACACCAGTCACAGTCACTAGTGGTTATATGTGACCATAAGTTGCGTCCACTTTTCCGTCTATTTGTTGAGACTGGAGTACACACTGATTGATGACTGACCTAGTTGTCTAGTAAGAGGAAGCAAAGGCGACCCCTTGGGCTTTCACTTTACATTTAAACCATACAAAATGCATGAAGGATCTAGTATTGTAGCAGTCACTTGTCGCCATCACCGTGCCTCAACCTTCAGCAGCGTTAAATATGTACGTCATTGACAGTGGGCGACTAGAATCAGTTTCGTGGTCGATGCTTTGGTCGTTCCTGATGTAGAGGATGCTGACACATCGAAAATAAGGTGACTGATACGCCAGTCATAAACAATTTAAAGAAGTGGATTCAAAGTCTACCCAAAATGATTCAATTCAGTATCAATCGTTCATAGGCTAGGCTTTTAAAATTTTGGTTTGACTTTCAGTTGAAATTTAAATTTCTGAAGTGGGGTTTTAATTTAACCAAAAATTGCCATAGTGGCGACTATAACTGTCAACCAGTTGCAGTAGAAAGTGACTAAAATGGCTGAACGAAGTCATCTGTCATAGTTACAAGAGACTAATCTATCCATAAGTCGTATTTTAGACTATTTGTCGAGAATGAAGTACCTACGTAGTGACGACTGGGACAGACAACTGAACAAAAAATATGCAAAATCTCGTCAACGGCCTGTCACTGTCACCAGTGACCCCCTAGTGAGCGTCAACGTATTTGTTGGACATATCGACTAGTCCATCGGGATCAACGCTTTGGTCATCCCTGGCGTATAATGTCCATTATCCCTTTGGGTTGTCTCCACGTCCTTGTGACTTTTAACCTATGATTCTTTATTCCCAGACTGTTTTCGTGATACATTCATCTTCGACTTTGTCTAATACCTGACCTGCCTATAATTCATTCATTGAACAATATGGACAGCGCTTGTTTATAATGAGTACCTTCCCACATCAACCCACAATTATCTTCGGAATATCATACTTAAATGCCTATTTTTGCAGAATTGGTCATGTATCGTGATCATGAAGTACTAGTCGTTTCTTAAACGAATGATTTATTTCTAGGTTATTCCTTTTAATGATTAGTCACAATTATTAAACCAATAAATTGTGAACTACGTCATCATAACAGGTCGTATATTTAAACGATCTCTAAAGTTCAATTAGCAGTACGAGTTCCTCGATTATTAATCGATTTAAAACCGAGAAGGAAAAGGATGATAATGAATTAACTGAAATTTTCACCCCGAACGTGTTGTGAGTTTTTTTCATTCCTCACATTGGATTGCGGATTATCAGAAGAATCCACAAAGCACAAAAGGCTGATACGCTCAGACCCCGAGCTTTACCTTTACTATGGATTCTGGCCGTGAAAGCCTAGCTATATCATTAAACTTTCTAACCAATTTCAAATGCCATTATTCAAAAATGTTTTACAGTTAATGGTTTTGCAAATAAATCGGTTATAAATAATAAATGAGAGTCTCAATGTAGAATGTTCTTACGTTCTCGTTAACAATTATTATCGAATAAGGAAAAGTTATTTCTTTTATAGATGCCTCAAAGATGTTAAGTATTAGTCATTTATTGAAGAGTTGCCATAAATTTCAACGACACAGACCATTTGCTTACCAATAACAACTAAATGGCTAATAAACGGCTCGGCGTGTACCACTGTTCGTTACTACTGGCAGGACAATGACCTCAACATTCACTGGTCTGTCAATTTTTACACAATTATCCGGGTCGACTATAAAAATTGATAACAGAAACGCCTTTCACGCGTTTCCATCATCGACACATTAGAATAAAAAGTGGTAGGTGATGATAGAGAAATATGATGAGTCAAACGTCAGCAAATTAGTAAATGGTTGATTGCGGAAGAAGAAAGAAGTGGAAATAACATACTTTTTATGCATCACAATTCAAAACATGAGTTGAATATAAATTTAATTTAAATACACCAAAAACTATGTTGGTAGAGTTTGTTTTGTCACTACTGTCACACATATATAGGTAAATGATGGGCAAATCATCATCTTAGAAAGGAATTGGGTTTTTTTTAGGGATTCTTTTGGTTCTATTGCATGAATTTTGTGACAGAGTTTGCCCATAAAGTTAGGAATAGAAACGCATTTAAATCACTATATGGGCATCATATCATGTCTAGATGTATACAAATATCATAGTAATATCAATGTATGTGCATTGACAGAAAAATAAACTGTGCCATCACACGTGTAGTTGATGACATGAATGAGCAGACTTGGGACTGTGCCCTCTTCAGCCAATGAGCAGACTTCAGACTGCAGACTTTAAATAATAGAACTGGAAGCAACATTGCGCCGGCGCTCTAAGTTAAGTCGCCTCCAAGCTCTGACGTATGGCGTTAAAGCTGTTTTTGAATTTCAACCACGACAGAAAACATCAAAAATGAAGCAACAATACTCGAATAAATTTCACTTTTTTTTCACATGGATAAAACCGCTTCCGTTGGGACTTACAGAAACGATTTCCTTTTCTTGGTGGTTCAGTGGATTCAAGAACGGACGAAAAATCCCTCATTGAGGGGGTCCAAATCTTTTCATGTCTTTAACGGTCTCCTGCCCGTCCTTAAACCCAGTGAACCACTGGAAAGCTAGATCATCCTCTTCGAAAACCTTTTTAACTGAGACAAATTCTCAATGGAAGTTTTTCCAACACCAAAACAAAGTTCCATTCCGCCTAGCGGAATATATTGGCCTCATGCTCCACATTATTAAGGCTTTATTGATCTTTTTGAAATATAAACATACAATATAATCCAAATTGTAACCTTTTAGTCATCAGATAGATTGCCACTTTATTTTAACAACTTATATTGTGGTTCAGTCACAGTCACTGTTACCAATAATTGTTGTTATATATTATTGTATTTATATAACTTGTGACATATAGTAGAGGAGGAAGTCGTTTGTATTGAAATTGTGACGTGTGCTCAAGTTGTGCTCTTTGACGCATCCGGTTTGAGTTCATAGATAAACACCTAAATGGACTGTCAATTACTACATTCGCCAATTTACGATGACGAAACTGTTCAATGTAACGTAGATGCAAAAAAGTCGTATCGTTTCTGAATCTGAACGCAATTGCGAGGTGGTCATACGATGAACTGTGTGGTTGATCTTGAATTCGACCCTGAGCTTGACCTTCAAGGTAAATTCGAAGATTAAACGCGATTTTGAAATGGAACCCCCTACTTTTACTCATGGATTTGGAAGGTCAGCAAAAATTTTGCCTTAGAATTGGTATTGAGGGAATTTTTTAATGACCACTTTAAATTATTCAACTGTATACCTCGCCCTGGGGGTGACCAACTCAAACATGATCTTCACAAATGTTGTTACGTTCGGAGAAAGGCATCCGATAGTGACCTTATATTGATACTTAAAGTCATGTGAACGTCAGATTAATTTTTGAAAATGAATCTCTCTTTATTACCCAAAATTTTCTGTGGATACCTTTGAATTCAAAATTTCATGCAACTATAAATATCAAACTCAGGATCGAATTCAACGTCACTATCTGATGCATCCAATCTCCGAACCTATGAATATGAATATTAGTTGACGAGATATTCATTTGCGTGGTTTAATTGAAGGGAAAATTCTTTTAAAGTTTTTAAAAAAAAAAACCTCTGGAAATCAAAAACCCTTGCTACCAATTTTAACATAAAACTACTGTTTCCAAATTCATGATCGAAAAATAGGTTCCCATTTAAAAATTACAATTTGACATCAAAATTACTTTGAAGGTTACGGACATATTTAAGGCCACCGTCTACTGAGACAGACCATGGAATTGAAGCCGTGGGGTCATGTCCAACTGAGACAACGCAGATATATAATAACTGAAGCAGTTTCCTCCTTATTCCCGTGTATCTGAGCACAAGTTAAAGCTCAAATGGACCGGTTTTTTACCTCTGCCTCACTTAGCAATAAAATTGCCTCAGTTGGTGTTTTCAAGAGAATCTCCTCAGTTGGTACATGCCCATCTAATGCCCTCCTCAAACCAAACAATAGTTGTAGAAGTTATTCTTGAATTGGGTGTTACCATGATGAGATAATTAAAATATATTTTGAATGGTAAGAAACCATTTGTAAATTCTTTATTATTATTACCCAATTAGTTACCTGTTCTATTTAGGTAGGTATTTCACTTAGCGTACTTCATAAACGTTTCGTAGCAGTAAATACCCGCTAATATTGTTCCATAAACTGAATCGTAATTATAAAGATGAAATCTGTGTAAACATTTGCTCACATCATAACATTGAGTGCGCGCTTTAGCCTCATCCTCGCCGACGATTCCACCATTAAATCTCGAAACGTTCGTATAAATTTTGCCGGAACTTACGGAGTCAGCGTGTGAAATAAAACTCGGTCGTTAAGATCGTCGAAGGCAGATAGCGAGACGCAGTTTTCGTTAGGATCAAGGATAATGCAACTCTAATATCTTCGGCATCGCGCGGCGGAATTAGAATTGTTCTCTATGGTAAATACGGTGTAAATATTCATGGCCGAAGGAACTTCCTTCGGTCTTGCTCCTTTCACTCACTTTTAGCATGGATAAGGGAACGTGCTGAACGCAAAAGCTTTCAACTGAAAGAGCATCTCAGGAGTGAATAATTTTAAAGTCCGCTAATACCTATCTAGTAGGTTTTAATTTTTAAATTACATAGTAATTATTGTTAGGTGTTTGATCCCGTAGTGATTTTCAATTCATCGGTTCGATTTCACAGTGTTTAATGATTAAAAACACGTGTATTTAGGATTCCTTAAGATGTCAAAAGGCTACCATTGAAATAAGAAGGCCGGACAGCTTCGACGTAAAACATCTTGTACGTCACTATACTTGGTCTATTATAGGTAACCCTTTTATTTTAGTAGCCAAAGAATTAATCATGCGAAAATTACTTAAATCACGGATTCTTGCAAATCTCAATGACTTCTACACGAATCCTAAATCAAAAAAAATTTAAAGGAAAAAAAACCTTGGGTGCTAGACTGAACAGGTTCCGTACATCGACTCTAATAAAGGACGGAACGCGTAAGCTGCCTGGCCATCCTGTTTCTCCGTGGTAATGGTCAATGCTAAAAGTAGAAGTACGTAGAAGTAACTTTTATTTATCATTATGAGTTCTTTGTGTACTTTATAATGATATCTTATCGTTCTGTTATCGTTTCGTTGGATAAATCTCTCTAAATGGACGAGTCGATACGTGGACAATAAATTTCTATCAAAACGGCGTCATTTATATTCAGGAAACGCGTCCACAGAAGAAGGAGTTGGAGAATAAGAAACGTAGAAAGAAGCTTTTCGAACGTTTTATCTTCACGGATCGGAGATTGCAACGATTTATCTCTGAGCGATACACACGAGAGAGAGTGCAAGGAAGCGTTGCTCTTATTGTATCAAAGGTAGTGCACCGTAAACATAATAGTTAACGGTCAGCAATAAGGCGAAAAGTTCATAATTGATATGATCTATTGTGCGAAGATGTTTATCCCGGGACTCACAAAGACCATCATCATCTACCGCTCGAGTGGCGGAAGGCCGCAGATTATATCGATTCTTTACCATTAAGCTTCTTGGACGCGGCACACGATTAGTTACTCTCGTTCGATACGAACGTGAAGCCGAGTTGGCGCAATTAACAAACACTATAACAGGAAAGAGTTCAGTAGATCGAATTCCAGTATGAAATATCGTATTCAATTGTTGATATTGTAGTTAATAATGAAATGGATTACACCCTGCAAACACACATGCATCGGGTGTATTTTACTTGTGGTAGCCATGCATTAATTAGTACAGAAATACGTCATCAAACCAGCATTATTCTTTAATTAATGCTTCCACTTTAGTTTCACTATTGTATGTGGACGTGTAATATCACTAACAATGGAGGTCGAGGAATAAAATTATTGAATTAGCTCTACCGAACTGGGACTCATCGGAAGGGACCTATACTAGAATCGTATTTTTTTACAAAAGGAACCATATGAGTACACCTATCTATGGTTAATTAATTGGTGGATGAGTGCAGTGAACCAAATGCGCCCTTAAAAGTTTACCGTATCGGTAATCAGTATCGGATGAGATTTTGTGTGGTTGTGGTTATGATACACCTTCAGAGTACTATGTTCATAAAGTAAGGTTAGGTTAGGTTAGGTAAAGTTTCATTTCAAAATGAGATAGGTACAATTCATTGTGAGCTGCTAAAAGTGAATTTTTCGATGTCTATAATATCTAAATTTGTTGAGGACAGAATTTGTTGCATTTAATTTTATTTGCTGAATTAACTTTCTTCTGCTGATTCGCCGAGGATTGTGCAGAAAGAATTTTGTAACGAAGCTTTGTCAAAAAAAATAAAGGAATTTCAAGAAGGCTGAGAACGTGTCGAAGACGAAGAGTGTCCCACACGACCGTCAATCTCCAAACAATTTGTTACATTTTGTAACGACTTTTCTAGTTTAACTTATTTATTTAACGGAAATTTATTTACAACTATTTATTTAACACTTAAACACTAATAGAATACTTAAACACTAATAGAATACTTAAACACTAATAACAATTCAACAATTTATTCTTAGTTCGGTATTTATATTACTCGTTCGGAAGCTAACTGTAAACTGCCGTCACTGACCACGTCAACAAGTATTTATACAGACACCGAAAGTTCCAGCAGGATCGAGAATGACCTACTAGACTTTACTCGAGTTCGTTTGATTTATGGCCTTATTTATTGTAATCAAAGCGCCGACCGACGCCGGTATTCTTTGAACTCCGCTTATCTGCTCTCGGATCTCGTCGACGCTCTCGCATACATACACGTTCGTTACAATTTAAATCGTCGATTAACAACTAGAAATCTTTCAAAAGGATCAGTCATTTTAAAAGATGTTTTGGGTATCTGACGCGTTAAAACCGAAAATAATAAATCTTTGGAAAAAGCATCATTGCGTTGAAGTTGCTTTATGACTATCAGGATAAGATGAAACTTGAAATTATTCCTTAGACCCAGAATTAAACCCACCAATCAATGCGTCAGAGTTGCCCGAAAATCAAGATGATGTTAATTTTTCGATATTTGTGAGGTTGTGCAATTTGAGTTCGTCCCGCTGGGACAAACAGTCAACAAAGAAGATTATTTGAGCGTTATGAGTCGTGTTCATGAATCTACTCGCCCAAAGAAGCTGGAATTCTTGGTTTTTGCACCACGATAACGCATCGTCTCATACTGCACTGCATTGATTCTTTGTGACCGATTAGCTAAAAACTCGACCGATATCGTTCCACAACCACCCATTCATCTGATTTGGCACCGTGCGATTTCTGGCTACTTAACAAACTTGGAGACCCCGCTTTCAGTCGATAGAGGAGATACAAGCTGCATCGAAGAGAGAGCTGATGGCCATCCCGGAAATCCACATTTCGAAGATTGGAAAATCCGTTGGCAAAAGTGCGATGAAACTGATTTGGAAGAATAAAGATTACTTGTTGGGCACACCACGTACTTATAACCATAATTGAGTGAGAAGGAGCACTGTCACACTAGCGGTTTTTCTTCTTCTTACTATGCCCCCTCGTAACCTTGAACGATTTGATTGTCTGTTAAATTTCAATTTTAACGTATGCTCTACTCAAGCAAAGCTTCATTTTAGTATCTACATCAGCTTATCTACTGTCTTTGAAAATTGCATTGTACGGTATTAAAAGTAGCACAAATTACAATCCTTTTTCGGAATTTAATTGTTCCATAAATCTATTATTTCTTTAATTTACTGCCAAAACTGCTGCTTCTCTTTATCATTTTCAACTTCTGCCTCACTGATAACTGTGATGAGGTACGAAGGGATCGAGAAAGTAGATTAATCTTGGATTCGGACGTGTCTCCTTAATGCTCTTAACTGCTGACAATAATTACTCTTGATGCTCGAGGAATTTTCCCGAAATTTAGTTGGAGATTTTGCACCGATATTGTTTTGAGGCCCTAAAGCGCTCTCGTCAAAAGACAATGCTGATAAATAATTTCGTCATTTATCTCTTCTACAGAACAATGAGGATGAATGCAGTCTACAATCTAGTCGAATTGCTGCATCAGCAAATGTTTTGTAAAGGAATCTGAGTTAATGAAGTTCTGTACTGCTACAGTTACCGCCAAAAGTATGCATATGTTGCAGGTAGTCAGGTATTCATTAAATAAAACACATTATTTGATTTTTTGAGCCGTTGTAGACATACCTTTCTCAAAGAGCTCCCGAATCAATGATTTTGTGAATAGCAAAATACCAAAACCCCACAGAATGAACCATAAGAATGTTTGCACGGTTTCACTGACACTTTACCTAGGCCTTCTTGAATTTGTCAGAATTAGCAAAGATCATTTAGAGTTACCTTCCTTCCTTTTAGCTCTTAAGGGCGAAGAACTGGAAATGGAGGAATCCAGACCTATTTCATTTGCCCATACTATTGCTGGAGACAGGAACATAATTGCAAGCTACACACATACTCGTATTTGAATGGAAAAAACACGTGTTAGGTGGTTTGTTACAATGGTGAATGTCGTGACAGGCGCGTGTTGAGATATTGTACCATCACAGTGTGGCGATGAATTTTCAAAAGGAACGCCTTTGTTTATATTTTCTCAGAAAAATGTGTGCAAGTACGATTGATGATTACAAAGATACAGTACAAGTAACTGGCACTCTAATGAATGCGTTATAGCATGAGATTCTTTTGAGTGCAGTTCTTGAATGGTTGGAAAATCAAAAGATTCGTTTGTCATAAGTAGATGAGAAAGAATCTTGCTTTGGATGAATGTACAAGATCACCAGTAATATAGGCACTTACAATTAGATATTTTAATTGGGAATTGAAACCAAGGAATAATTTGTGTATAATACGTATACCCAGTTGGTTTGCCTATAGCATTTCCGAGGAGAACGTATGCTAATCATCAAAGCTGGAGAAACTTTGGCGGAGTTGTTGAATGTACTAAATAGCTCAAACCCAAACCCCAATACTTAGACTTGGACAAAAACGTCCGAAGAACTTCAGTTCTCCTCAGTTCCTGAAGAAGGTAACTTTATTATCGAAGAGTACTTGGTCTTGGCGTTGGGTTGTGGGCTATTTAGTACGTTATACAGTAGTTATTGACTTAACCAAGAATGTATCTGGGACTGGAAAATATTAAGCAAATGACTCCAGCCACTTTTCTAAAGAGTTCTTCTTGTTCCAACATGCGATCACTCTTTCTAAAGAAGTTTTGCTTACATTTTCTTTTTCGGCTTATGCTGATTTTGTTTTGGTTTCACTTGTATACCTTCCCATTTATGTCTTTAATTAAGTACGTGTCTTGCCAAAATGTTGGCATTTATGTAACTGGGATGCTTTTGTGGGGTGGACAACCAATCAGTTGATCAGATAGCTCCAGGTTTCAACTTCAGTGATCTTTTTTTTAATGACATGAAAGAATTAATGCTGCTGATTTTTTAGGGTAGGCAGTAAATTTTGTTGGATGGGCAGAACCCATCCCTGTTCCCCTTTAACTACGTCCTTGAATATTCGTTAATCTTTCCTTCCTCTCTTTCAATTTTCGCCCAGTCGAACAGTTTTCAAGTCAATTCACACAATCAATTCTTTTTTTTTTATATATATAACTAACTGTAGACTTTTATTAAAATTTCTCAATGTAATTTTTTTCTGTTGTTTTGATTAATTTTACCTCCTTTTTTTAGTGAATTCAATTTTTTTATATAGTTTTTTTAGCTGTTATTATTTTCAACTGAGACCTTCTGTATCATATATATTTAGGTACAGCTTGAGGATTAAAGCAATTTTGAAATGAAAATTAGACACATGTGTATGAAAATATGGTTCGCAACTGCAATAATGTAAATTTTTAATCTGTTATCACAGTAAAGACGAAATAACGTTTCCGACGTACGTTTTAATTATTAATGTGCAACCATGGTAACTACACAGAAATTCTCGGGGCATTTTGTGGTTTAATAACCACCACTGAAGCCGTTTCGCGACGGACACAGGACGACGCTGATCTTGCGCCAATGATTACTTGCAGTAACAGTTAGTGAAGGTACTAAATGTGCGGTTGTTAAAATGAGACAGAAAGAAAGGCGGCGGCAGGTAACAAATGGTACCGGTCAAGTATGCGGAACATCTGAGCAGTGCATAAATGACTATTCTTAAATTTATGGCGCAAATTATAGCAAACAAGATTGAAAAATGTTCGCGCGAAGAACGCACTCTGTCTTCTACTGGTGCAGACCAGAGAGATACGCCTAAGTTTGGAATGAGTGGACAGGTATGAGTTACTTTAATACCTGTGATTTGTGGTAGGGCTCCGGATTAGCTAAGCGCATGTTTTATGAAAGTTATTAAATACTGAACTCAAAGACCGAAAAACATACTCTGGAAGCACTTTATTGGAACATTTATTATAGGTGACAAATGTAGGCCCCGGTCAGCTTCGACGTAAAATACCTGACACGTCACTACAGCTAGTGGATTATTGCCTAATGGATAAAACTGTAGCAATTGCTTTTTTTTTAAGAATATACGAAAATTCTTAAAATCCAATGGGTAAAAATAAAATTTCATTTCGTATTCAATCATTCTTAAATTTTTTGAGTTTTTTGAAAAATGTCTTCAGTAATAAAATATTATCCGCGAAAAAGGCAGGAACTATGCGGACAAATTCAAAGGTAGCAGTTTAATTGCTTGAGCTAAATAGCAATTGCTTCTTTTTGTTCATTCTTTTTTATTTCCTCTACTGAAGACCTAAAGACTGTTGCTGTCAAGACTTCGAGGTATAATCTCCACTCTCGTCAAGTCTTCCACTGAAAATGCCAGCCGCAGTTGCTGACGAAACGTCTGGACTAAATAGTTCCTATAGACCACGGCCTACAAGCCTGAGCCCTAGTTTTTCTATGGATTCCGGTCGTGAAAGCCAATGTTCTTATATAAATTTTTATAAGTGGCCACTTCCTTCAAATGTCCAGGGCTATCGGACTTTTCCCCAACAAATTTTTATGTTTTGAATCTTTAGCAAAAAAATAATGATTGAAAGTTTAAGCGTTAATCTAAAACGACGTTGATAATTGACGAAGTGTGAAATTGGTAAGCAATTTTGAAAACATGAAAAGTAAAATACCGTGAAGTCAAGCATCTTGTATCATACCTACACATACACACTTATTCGATCAATTAAATTATAGAGGTACTCGTACGTACACATACATACTGATTGAAAAGCAAATTGATAGATAGCGGTTGCCGCAATTAATCTGATTAAAACCAATCAGATTGCAATTGTTCTTGATACTGCTGGTCACAGAAGGCGTTGGCAAATTGACAGGGTTGTTTGAGAAGTTATTATCAACTGAAACAGAATTATTACTGATCGCGTGCATGTGCACATGTTGATACTGTGCTCTGTTTATGTGGATCAATTCGATCTCTATACGTCACTCAAGATGGACTGATGAAATCAGTTGGTCATTTATAATAGCCCAACAGTTTGCACAAAGGGTTATTAGACGTAATCACCGCAAAATTGTAAATTATTTCCTCAGATAATGAAAACGTGAGTCCGAATCATTATTAGATAATAATTGATGTCTTTTTTGTAAGCTCTACCTATTTCAGATCCATTTCTCGGACCAATTTTGAAGTTGCATTCACAAAATCTTGAAGTTGGAATCATAGAAAAGCAAGTCTTGTAACTAACTACATTTTACAAAATCATCATGGACATTCTTCAATATCCAGGAAAGTTCTAGAACATTCCCGAATCTTTAAAAATTTTGAGTAATATTTTAGAATATCTTTCAAAATTCTTATTAAAGTGTAGCGAATGTATGTGCCGATTTGATGCGGTGATTTATGCCAGCATCCGAGATGTACCATCATTACCTTCCACGGTACTAGAGTGTATACTTGCTGCGGTACTGGAGTGGACCAAAGACGAGTCAGAGTGGACTAGTTTTACTAGATAAACTACGGCTATTTATACAAAGATTATTTACATAGGTCTTATGGTAAGTGCATGGTCCACCGTTTACACTAGTATGTGAATTTGCGTGTTGACCTAGTTTGTGACTAAAACTGACAATATTCTGTCAGCAGAGTTTAAGTTCTGCTGTGCAAAGTGAACTAGTTTGGATAAATAGATGGATACAGAGTGTTTCCACATAAGTATTAAGATATACGCAAACATTCTCGAAACTGTTGAAAGTTTGATAGTCTAACGACTTTTCTAGTTTAACTTATTTATTTAACGAAATTTCATTTACAACTATTTATTTAACACTTAAACACTAATCGAATACTAATAACAATTCAACATCTTATTTATATGACAAGGAAAATGCGTATTTATATCACTTTGTATATCGTAGTTCGGTATTTATATTACTCGTTCGGAAGCTAACTGTAAACTACTGTTACTGACCACGTCAACAAGTATTTATACAGACGTAGAATATTCCAGGAATGATCTACTAGAATTTACTCGTGTTCGTTTGATTTATTGTCATCAAAGCGCCGACCGATGCCGGTATTCTTTGAAATCCGCTTATCTGCTCCCGGATCTCGTCGCCGCTCTCGCACACATACACGCTCGTTACACTGCGTCCTCCTTAAGGGTGATCCGTCCCGGATCACATTCTGCCGCTCCTTCAAAGGATCATGCCGGTACATGCAATTCTGTCCCCTAAGGCACCCAGTCGTCATATGGAAGTAGCAATCCACCGTCCTTGGCCGTGCGGGATCTCCTTATGGATTGTTGGTGTATACCGTTATTTCGATGCCGCTCCACCGGAACAGGACCTCCAACTTGCTCCGCACCACTCCCCAGTTCAGTCCATCCAACCCACATCCTATCTTTGGCATGGCTAATTTTGTGGTACCCGTGGATAGCAGTTGGTCTCTTAGTTCCACCAACGAATTCCATAACGAGCGGTAGGTGGGTTTTTCAGGCGACGCCTCCTTAGTGACCAGGTAGTAAATTTATCGGCTCCCATCCACCAGACTTAGCACTTTCTTTTCATCTCCAAGTTGTTCCCGTAGCTCTGGCAAGCGGCCAAACTTCTTCTTGAATACGGTGAACCAGCGAGTCCGAAGCAGTAAACAAATCCTCGGATCTCTCGGAGGTGACACCGAATCTGGAGTTAGTAGATAAGCTCGGCGTGGACATAAACTCGTCATACTGGGGATCCGGAGAACGAGCTTGCATAAGCCTGATCCGTGCTTCTTCATGATTGTGGGGCCAAACGGTTAAAATGGACAACCTTCGGTTTTCAATTTAGTGTGCGTCGAATCCGATGAATAACGTCATTTATTCTCTTGACGATTGTATATGAGCCTTCCCAGTGCTGCTGTGCCTTCGGCGAAAGACCTTTGCGGGGCTGTGGATTGTATAACCACACCATGTCCCCCTCCTTGAAAACTCTATCAGAGGCCCGTATATCGTAGGTGTGCTTCATGCGGTCGCTAGCTTTCTGCATCCGGGAACGTATTTCCTCATGGAAATCGTCAAGTCTTCTGCGGAGATTACTAACGTAGTTACGTAGTTTTCTCCGGCAACGTCCTCACCAGGTTTGCAGCCAAATTTCAGGTCACATGGCAACCGTAGCTCCCGACCAAACAGTACTTTTGCTGGTGTTTGTCCAGTAGTTTCGCGGATCTATGATCGATATGCCATAAGAAACAGTGGCAGATGGCGATCCCAGTTTCTTTGGTGTTTGGAGACCACTTTGGACAAGTACTTGTTAATGGTCCTGTTCATTCGCTCTACCATGCCGTCTGATTGAGAATGCAGAGGTGTTGTCCGGGTTTTGTGAATGCCTAATATCTTGCAGATTTCCTGGAACACAACCGACTCAAAATTCCGACCCTGATCAGAATGCAGCTCCACGGGCACGCCGAACCGGCTGATCACGTGGTTTACGAGCTCCTCCGCTACTGTGGTGGCTGTCTGATTTGGGAGTGCGTACGCATCAACCCGTTTCGTAAAGTAGTCCATTGCCACCAGGATGTATTTATTGCCACCATCGGTCTCTGGAAACGGTCCTGCGATGTCAATGGCAATCCGTTCGAATGGACTGCCGACATTGTACTGGCGCATAGGAGCACGCCGTTGTCTTTGTGGTCCCTTGCTGGCTGCACAAGTTGTGCATTTCTTGCACCAGTCTTCAACGTCCTTCTTGCAATTGACCCAGTAAAACCCTCACGGACTCTTCCAAGGGTCTTGTTAACACCAAATTGTCCCACCGAAGCATCGTCATGGAGGCACTTCAAGACTTCCTTTACCGGGCTCTTCGGTACAAGCAATTGACGTTTGCTCTCAGTACCATTCTAGTTTTCCACTATTCGCTTCAGTAGTCCATCTTCCTCAACAGTAGAGTCCCATTGGGCCCACAACGATTTCACCTCCCCAGATTTAGCGACTATCTCTTGCCAGGTCGGTCGTCTGCCTTCATTCTTCCATCTTCGGAACAAGCTCAGGACCGGATCAGAACCCTGTTCCGTCTTGCTGTTATCAGGATGCCATTGTTCATCCGTGACGGTTATTCTACGAACTTCTTCATGTTCCTCCAGGCGCTCACAGTACTTGCAATTTTCGGAACATGGTCTTCTGGATAAGGCATCGGCGTTCTTACGGCTATTTCCAGCTCGATGTTGTATGTCGAAGTCGTATTCTTGGTGCTTTTCTATCCAACGCACGACTTGATCCTCTGGATTCTTGAAACTCAGTAACCACCGTAAAGCAGCATGATCTGTTCGGAGCAGGAACTTCTTTCCATACAGGTACTTATAAAAGTGCTCCACGCTTTTTACTACTGCCAGTAGTTCTCGTCGGGTTACACAGTAGTTTCGTTTGGGCTTAGATAGGGTCTTGCTGAAATAGCCGATGACTTTTTCCTCTCCGTGTTGTATTTGTGAGAGTACTGCGCCTAACCCAACATTGCTAGCGTCGGTGTCCAGAACAAATTTCCCCTCTGGTATCGGGTAACTCAATACGGGTGAGGAAACGAGAGCTTGCTTTAACTTTTCGAAGGCAGCTTGGCAGTCCGGTTCACAGCAGAATTGTCTGCTACTTTCGGTTAGGCGAGTCAATGGCTTGGCTATATTGGCAAATCCAGGAACGAAGCGTCGATAGTAAGTACACAGACCAAGGAAGCTTCTGACCTGATGTACATCAGTGGGTACTGGCCATTCTTGTACTGCTGTGATCTGCGGATCGACTGAAAGGCCGCCCCAGGTAATTCACTGTCTCTTGAAATAACCGACATTTCTTGGGGCTTAATTTAAAGTTGACATCACGCAGCCTTCGAAGTACTCCTTCCAAGTTGTTCAGGTGATCGTCGAAGTCTTTTCCGATCACGATTATGTCGTCAAGGTATACCAGACAAGGTTGGAATGAGTGGACAGGTATCAGTTACTTTAATACCTGTGATTTGTGGTAGGGCTCCAGATTAGCCAAGCGTATGTTTTATGAAGGTTATTAAATACTGAACTCAAAGACCGAAAAACATACTCTGGAAGCACTTTATTGGAACATTTATTATAGGTGACAAATGTAGGCCTTACTGTTATGTTGAGAATAAGAAGGCCGGTCAGCTTCGACGTAAAATACCTGACACGTCACTACAGCTAGTGGGTTATTACCTAATGGATTTTGGAATATGCTACATTCTCTAATATCCAGGAATTTTATGAAATATTCTATAATCTTAAGAAAAATTCTATTACTTTCTAGAACATAATTCATGATTCCCAAAATTTCTGGAAGTTTGAAGAAACATTCTGGACATTTCATAACGTCCTGAAACCTTGAACATTCTCTAACATCTAGGAACGTTCCTAAACGTCTAATCTTTATGAACGTGGTATTACATTATATATTCTAACATTCTAATACACCCTATTCAGAATATTCGACAATATACTGAAACATTCTCGAAACTTTCAAAAGGCTGTCCGACGTCTTTCAACATTGTATTACAATCTAGAAGATCATTAAATATTCTCAAACTATTTAGGCAAAAAAGAAATAAGTTTCGTTTCAACATTGTGTCCCAAAGACACCCACCCCTCATTTTTTTTTGCTTTTCCTACATACGAATGTGTGTATTAGAGACACAGATATAAGGAAAAGTATAATACCACAGACGACATGTGAACGCCATCTACAGGGATATAAAACCTAATGAAGCATATTTATCAATTCAAAAATATGTCAAAGATTGAACGAATCGAGTTCTTTTGTGAATAATTTTTGTAGTATCTTACTGATGGATATTTTTTTTGTTGGCATTCCTAACCTGCTGTAGTACCAATCGTATACACTAATTAAACATTTTCATCGTGTTTAGCGGCAAGGAATGCACAGAGAGACGCGCTTTGAAAAGCGCTCTGTTAGTTCGCTTCTCTATTTGTAAACGTGAAAAAAAAACCACGTTATATATGTTCTCTTTAATTGCATATGTAATTGAAGTAAATCGTCAGCCATTTCATTCGTAGCAAATAAAACGATCTATGTGTTCATTTTTGATCCGATTGCTACATATATAATGTACGTCTCTCTTGTACAAATGTATTTGTGTGTGTGTGTGTCTATATGTGTGATTTTTACGTACAGAATCAAAATTACTGCAACTGACAAATGGCCTTCAATTACGGGTTCAAAACAAATTTTGAACAGTAAAAGCAATTTATCACATAGATAACGTTCCAATTCAGTGCAACATTAGTCACATTTTTCCAAAAAGAATCGTCAGATAACACGTTGCGGTTGGCGCATTTACATTTTAAACGCATTAGTTATTGCAAATAGTTCCGGTAATTGTGGTCTTTTGTGGAGAAAAGTCGACTGTGTACAATCTGACACCTCCATTTGAAAGAAAAAATGTTCTGAGGTACAGATGGCCCAAATGTTATATAAATTCTACGTCCTTCTACACTATAGCAGTGGAATTAAAGGACAAGAAGGTTTTTAAGAAAATATTAACTTCTTACAGTCTGCAGCCGATTCTGTATGTAATTTTGTAATAAAACAATTGAGCCGTTCAATCAACGGACGTAAAGGAAAACGGGCCTCTTATCAGAGTACGTGACGTAGTCGCTGCGTGTATCATGTACGTAATCTATTGCCAATGACTGATACTGCTAACTACCACCTGATTGAAGGGCCGAACTGAATGTCAATTTATTAAGAGACGATTTTATAATTATGTACAATAGCTTACCCCCTTCCGATTTTCTTGAAGAAAAAAAAGTATGTTGCAGAGTTCGTCATACTGGTCAAGAATACATTTATATATTGGGCACCCCTTCATGGTGTTTTTGAACTTCTTCATTTCGTGTATTTGTCTTCCATGTCTATTGTAAAACGCGATTAGTAGTAGTGCTTTGTTCATTTATTCCAATATTGAGATCGTGTAGTGTTTGCTCATTTTGTACATTAGATACGGAATAATTTATAGTCTTTATCTATAGGTGATACATGATACTGCTTGTTTGTTTAAACTTTGGAAGCGGTTATTCATAGTGCGTTACGAATACGAATGTTGGGAATGGGTGAGGGTATGTATATAAAAACACACCCATCCTGAACCGTAACCTATTGCAATACACACGGAAGTAATACGACATTTTTTTCAATTTCTTTAACCTCAAAACCAGTATGAAGATGTCATAAAATACAAAAACTGTCGTAATACTTTCGTGTGTTATGCAACAGGTTACGGTTCAGGATGGGTTTTTTTACATTTACACACCCCTCACCCTTTCCCAACACTTTCACTCATACCTTGTATAGTTACTTAAAGGAGTATGTCTAGAAACAATTTTTTAATTAGGGTGTAATTATTTTATGTTATAGACCATTACATGGTTATTCTTCGAAATCGAAAGGATTGCTAATCGTCTGCATTATTTTTACTCTATTAGTTCTTATTTTCCTACCATACGATGCCAGCTATTTATTGTTAAGTTCACTAATTACTTGAAGCAGATCTGGTAAAATACTATCACGTTCATGCATATGGCCAAGAACATAACAATCTAATGATCCTTTTAACTTCTTACTGAAATCATTATTATTTAATGTATCAATTTTGACTTCTATGAATTAAGACACATTACCTGACAGTAAATATAATTTTATCACCATGAATGGTGCGAGTCTTTACTGCTCGAAAGTTAATTTGTTTATGCGAATAATTGAGTTTGAAATAGGTATAAATAAATCAAAAGGGTGAGAAACCCTTATTTTTAGAACCAGGGCATTCCGAGCTAAGCAACTTGTGGTAATTTCGTTGTGTATGTAAATGTTGAATTGAATTAAATTCGTATAAAATATCTACGGATTTTTTTTCCCCTCTTATTCAGAGCTTTTCGAATTTGAAGTGGCATTTGAATCGAGTCGGCTTCAACCGTTTTTCAAAATAGAATTCAAAAGTTTCCACTTATGCAGGATTTTTAAAATGAACCACTTAAGTCATAGAAAATACTAAAACAAACGTTGCAGAAATATAAGGGAGAACTTGGTCAATGACGTTGAATTTCAAGGTGGGATGGTTTTTGTTTTTGAAAGCTTAACTTTTAATTCTAGAAGCGCGTAAAATTCATGAAATGGGTCAAAGGCCAATACAAGAACAGTCAGAAAAACGTTTTCTCAATCTCATATTTCTATTTTATGGCACTGAAGGTCAAGTGTTAGCCTTGAAATTGTCTTGGAATTAAAATAAATTTCAACTGACCACTTGGTTGTTTATTTTTCGCAAAGAATTTTCATACAAGAGCACGTGTTTCGCCCACTTTTTGTTAAACACACAGCTTTAAACACGTTCGGATTCCAAGGTCCAAAATAAGTGTTTCCATTTAAAAGCGGACCTGACCTTGAAGTACTAAATCACGATGAAATTCAAGGACATCAGTCAATTCTCCTTTAGAAGTTATGTAACTGTTGTTTTAACTATTAACTCTTATTGTATTTATTTAGGTAGGCATTGAAGTGGTTCATTTCACCCAAAAACTTTCAGTTTTTAACATAAAATTTGATATCAAGATCAAATTCAAGGCCTTCTTTCGATTTTTCTCTAAAACTTGTTGAATATTTGCTTCTACTCTTCTATTTTGAAGTGATTCATTTTACCTAAAAATTTGGGATTTTATTGTGTGATGTGGTGGTCAAATTGTAGGTCATTGTTCGAATTCCCTGTAAAGCTGATACAGTTTATAACTTATTGCTTATTGTATTTATCTAGGTGGTTTTTGAAGTGGTTCATTTCACCCTCAATTTTGGACTTTTAGTGTCTTTTTCAGTTTTATTCTGCAGTACCTGCTCCCTTTAATGTTCCGATGTTAGATTACTTACTATATCCATCCAATATAGTTATTTATTCCATACTTCCAAGAAAACGCAATACCTATAAGCCTGGAACATTGTAAATTCAAATGCAATTTAAAACACGTTGTACCTTGTCGATTCATATTGATGATCTTTTGGCCTTTGATGTAGCAACACCTTGTACGTCGACACGTGTTAATACCTATAAGACATTAAATTTACCTTGTCGCATATCTATGCGCTTTTCAGTAACGTGAGGAGACCTGGAAGTTGCACCTGGTGTCGTGTCGTTGCGACAGAGCTTTTCAAGGAAGCACAATTTCAATTCAAGTGCCAATCAACAGGTGTTCTCTTTATCTATCTGTAAGCAAACCAATTTATGTGAGATGGATGGTTTTTCTAGATAAACATCCTTTTTGCTTTGCCTTTCAACCGACAATTTGCCGATCCGGATCAAAGGCGCGGCAGATCCTTTGAGATTAATGGAAAAAGAAGGGCATTGATTAAAAATTTACTGCTTCTAAAAATCGTAACTTTTATGGCTCAGTGAATAAACACTTATAAATTCTTCAACTAAAATTCACATTAAAATCGTTGCAATCAGAAGCTCATCCTCAAAAATGGTACAAGTAAGCTATTACGTTGGTCATGTCGATATTACAAAGTGTTTGAAGATGTATTTAAATTCAACCACTTCCTGATTTAGGATTTGTGGTTTCGCAGAACTTTAGGGATAATTTTATTAAAAATGAATTGAAACAGTTGTTATGATTTATGCAACAAAGTATATATATTCAAACATATAAACCAAAAAGTAGGTTTGTGATTAAAAAAAAAAAATAAAATACAAATTTAAGCTGAGCTATTTCACGTTGTGCTTCTTTTAATTGTGTACTAAATTAGCAAAAAGATGTATTCTGTGTACATGCAGGGTAGTAATTAATATTGGAATCGATAACTTAATAGAATAAATCGCAAATATATAGCCTATCATCCAAAGAAATGAACACTATACCTAATATAAATATAGATGGCGTTCGTATATCATCTATGGTATTATGCTGAACCTTATCTGGAGAGTTTCACTCGAGTTTGGTCGCTGTACGTACGTTCCAATATTTCCAAAAAAGTAACACTCACTAAAAGTGATCTAATCCGCGTCTTTGGACAAAAAAAGCCGTTACAGGGAAAGACCCATTTGACTTCAAGTTTATAACTACCTCGGAAAAGGCTTAATTGGTTTGTATAGTTAATTTGCGTATGCTGTTACTGTTTTTGTTGATGCCACCGATGGATCTATCAGTGAAACCTCTTCCGATTAACTAACTGTACTGAATAATTAAGGAGCTCGTTCCTAACATTTACAAAGTTAATTAAATAACGTTCTCCAATCGTGTATCTTATCTGCAAAAGCTGGTGTTCTTTTTACAACAACTGCGAATAAATAATTAATTAATAATAAATTTCTTAACCATATTAGAAGCAACACAGGTTTCTATTAAAATATATTATTTTACCGTGTCGTCCTACCAAGGCATATTCAAAATATGCTTAAAAAGTTTTTCAAAAATTCTATTAGATATTATATCTCTTCCAGAAGGTGAAAATATCTATATCTATAAAGACACCCATCCTGGACCGTAACCTATTGCAATATACACGAATGTATTACAGTTTTTTGAATTTTGTGAAGCTCAAAACCAGTATGAGATGTCATAAAATACAAAAAACTGTCGTAATACTTCCATGTGTTGCAATAGGTTACGGTTTAGGATGGGTGTACTTTTTTCAATTTTCAGGAAAATTGTTTGGGAGAGGCATATCTATACAATTACGAAAAATACCGTAAGGATGATTAATTTACATTTAAATACTGAACAACATGGAACATTTTTAAAACGAATTTAGTTGTGTGATTATTATTGTACATTGCTTCCTAATTCGTTTATGATTATCGAAACTCGTTATGGAGCACACACAGAAAGATATTTAAATAGTGTGAAGAGCACTCTTGTCGCAGGACACTTGAATGCCTTTCACCGTTTCCTTTTTAAGAAATTTTTATTGACATTGTCTGATTACATTGAGCTCGTTAGTTACAATTATTATCTTTGAGCGCCAATGTTAGTTGGATAATAACACTGTTTATAATAGGGAATCGGCGTCGTTATTTATTTAATAGCTAAGAAAATTGCGTACGTACCGTGGACTCTCAATTTGGTCATAAAGCTACTTGATTCGTTACTTTACTTGAGAAACAATTTCATCTTAATGTAATACAAATTATAGCATCTACAGTTAGCCATCAGCCAGTGGGAACATTTTGTTTAATTTAGAAATAATAATTTAGAGAATGTTGACATCGATGCAATTTCTTTACAAAAAAGTCTTTAACAATAGTGGTTCGAAAAACATATGTAGATGATTTAAAATTACGTTCATCTAACGCCATTTCGATAAGCTTTGTAAGTATGTATATCATTTCAAAATTCTCACCTCAAAAATTAATGTAATGATTAATTTAATAATAAAACGACTTCAAGATAAAACCAGAAAAGAATTCTTTTTATTACAGATTATATATAATATTAGATACCGGACACCTACTTCAAAGTTATAAAAAACAATTACTTTCTACTTTTTTTTGAATTTTACTCTTTAAGAATCAATATAAGGCCCTATAGACTGTAGAGGGTAAAATCGAGTGAACGTAACGGATGTAAGGGTGACGAAACTACCGCTGCCACTTCCATATTACTTTCCCACCCATCTTATACTGAACGCATATAAGGAGCGGGAAACGCGCCAGCTCGTTTAGATCTGTCCAGCGACCAAAGCGAGTGTGTGAATAATCTTAATGCTTCAGCATATTTTAAAATAATTCACGTTGTCTGTTTATTTATTATTATGAGCTGTCACTAAGGGATTTTTCGTGCAAAAATGTTTTTGATTACAATTTTTTATAGAAGTCGATCAGAAGGGCATTTGTGCAAATTTTAATTGTTATTTCTTTTCATTCAAAGTTAAGTTTTGCTAAATTCATCAACACTTTAAAAAATAACAGCTTTTCTGTATGCCTACATACATTTAATAAAATTTATTGAACTAGTAACAAATTCTTCTCACTTTTACTTTTTCTTTCTCTACTTACATCATCACGTTTAAACATGTAAGGTGGTCAATTTGGAAAAATTGTTGGAATAGAACTGGGATTAAGTTTAGAATATTTCAGCTTTACCTGTAATTGCCCCCCCCCCACTATATTTTAATGCCCATAATGGTTTTAATCACCCAACTAAGAAGTTGGGCTGGAGCACCTAATAAAGACGTTTAACTAACGCAACCGAACCTAACCAAACCTACCTTGTTCTTTGGATTGTCGTAAGCTACACAATAGCTTGATTTCGTGACCTTTCGTACATCATTTTGGGAGTTCCCAATATGAAATGAAATTTAAAAGGAACTACTTTGGAGGTACCTCTACATAATTAGCCCAAGTAAATAGAATCGTTACAATCAATTCGTAAACATACAAAAATTATGTAGATTAATTATTTTTAATTTTATTGTCTTATGTAATACTTTCATCAATTTAATTACGTAATTTAATTATAAGAAGAAATAAAAACCAATAGTTTGGCGTAGAAAACAATCAACTTTCTATCACGTACCTGCAAGTCCGTATCTGCGTCTAGCTCGGCTAATAATCTCCTCGGAGAATTTCTGCTCGCTAATATGGTAACGTATATATTCCAATAAAGTGGACCGGTAAATCCCAGACGCCCGGCTACTTTGCACCCATTGCCATTCTCGGCGACCATATATAGTACTTAATTACGTCAGCAGATTAAGGCAATTGAAAGCGAAACGTAGGTAATGCCTATTGCAACCCAATATACCTACTACCTACCTACATACATATCGCAGTTATCTATGGACAGACAGGGAAATTTATTTCCTTCTCTAACGTGATGAAATGGATCGTTAGAAAGCGCCGTTACAGCTACAGTGCGTTCAATCTTTTCCAGTTTACCTGCACCGTTATAAGGTTGTAATTGGTTTTTATAAAAGTGATCTCGTTAAAGGACTTTCAATAAATTACCGATTTTGAATGACGTTATTTGAAAGCGGAATTGTATCAGAATATACCAGAAGTTCATTTGATGTCTGGATTGGGCCATAGAATCCGTAGAATAACTGTCAGTTTTTTGTACCTTGTCTGGTAATGTCCACAAACTTAAAGATAACACACTACGAGGTGTGGTGATTAAGTTCTGTGAATTTTATTATAATACTTGACCCAAAAACACTTCTGGATTCGAGCTAGTAGTTGACTATGATTTTGAAACATGCAGACCGAGTCTACAGTGAATAGTAAAATTGATCATTTCTTTCGACATTGGGAAATCTGTCCATCGCAAATATTTTCATTCCCGTTCTGAAATGGTTGAAGCTAAATATTTATTCGCGACAACCCACCCCTACATTCTTTATCGATGGTTAGCGAGTATTTGGCCAAAAAAAGCATCTCCACGTTGCTGCATCCTCCATAAATCTAGATTTAGACCCTTGCGATTCTCTTCTGTTCCCCAAAATGAAATCACTCATCAAGGGTACTCATTGTGAAGACGTCGAAGGGGTTGGCACTACACGGTTTTGAACCCATGACATCGTAAGACTGTCCTGGCAGCTTCCAGGGGGTGGAAACGAGAGAGGCAAAGTAGTGTAGAGTTAGAGGGTGATGATAGTTAATTCACTTCTATTTTATAGAAAAAAAAATCCGGATCTAAAATATCCTATCTTACGCTAATCTTTACATTCCCTAAAAGCTAAAATACCCAATCCAATTTCCAATACTAATATAAAATTAACTTTTGATTGTTGGTTGAATGAGACCTGAACTGTTTCCGCGACACTTCGGAACAATTTGGACGGTGTTCACCTAACCTCAAAATTTCAAATGCGAAAATCAGTATTGAAAAGGCGAAAAAGTACCTTAATAATAAAACAGTATACGTACTGTTAGTCCAAAATTAAGAACAAATCCCGGTGGATTCACCATTTTTATATTTCCCATTAAAATTTTCTTTTTTTTATATATTGGAGAAATGAAATACTCATCTATAGATGTAGTACTAAACAAAAATTTTCCATGCAATCAATTATCTTATTTATTACGGCAGATAATTTTAAAATTAACTAACGCTCCTAAAAAATCACTTAATTATCAGCTAGTGCTATTGTTTATCCAAAATCGTTATTGTTTCAGTTTTTATTAATTATCGTCAACAAAATTTACAATTACTCACAAAAAACATATTGGGATTTACTTTAACAATCATGTGTATCAAATAGCAACAACTTCAGGTAAGAGGACATACTCCGTGGCGTAGCGGAAAATCACACCGCACCTCTTGTAACATCAAGCCTAGGGCACTTAATATATTACCTTCCCCTTTCCAGACTTGCGCGCTAAAAGCAGTTCCTTCGTTACCATCGGTATTGAAGGCCAGAGCGCTAACGCGCAACATCATATAAGGGGGTCCTCGTAGGGAACAGTTTTAATCGTATAACCGAGGTATTCATTATGAAAAATTTTTTTGGTCGCGGATTCTTGTAGAGGAAGATCAGAAAAGCATTTTTAACATTGGAAAATAATTGTTACTATTTTTCATTGAACGTTAAGATTTGCAGAACGTGTTATTTGACCTTTTTACGCTTATGTAGCCAAAAAAAAGAGAAATGAGAAAAGTATGAAGAACATTTTTGTAGATAATTGAGAGACAGCACCCCTCTATATTTCACAGGTTGAAAAATATAGGTGTAGGAACAGTCTATGGCGCGCAGATGAGAACTAACAACTTCTGCCATCGTCGTCTTGTATTTGTACAAAGTGCTGGAAGAGTAAAGGGAAACGAAAGGAGATAGAGTTTAAATTACTGTTCACATTGACTCAATCAGAAGGTTTATTTTTCGGATTTTTGTTTCTGGAATGAAGTGTTTCGTCAAAGTCCAATAGCAAAGTGCAGAGTAGTGCTTAAGTTCCTCTTGAAATACGATGGCCACTTGAATATTTGTGACACTTGGTAATGGTCGTGAGCGTAAATAAATGAAGTGGTTCCAAATCTTACTCATAGTCTGAGAGTGCGTGCCTAAAGTTTAAAGAACGGTATAGCCTGTCACATTATATGATTGATTGCAAGCATTATTCTTAGTTCATGGTTCCTGATGAATATCGGACGAATCCGCGTCGCACCGTATTATGAGCTTGTGCAAATAAACTTAACAAAACGACGAAAGACTGCACAGTTAAGGTGATTAATTTTGTCGGTTTTAGTGCATATATATATACATAAAGTTTAGACAAATGGCAACTTGCAAACAGACCGCTTTTCGCGACTCCCGAGACACGATTAGCACGAATTACAAAGGAAATCCTCTTTTCTCCTGAGTGTGCCCTGAAAAAGCACCGACAAATCGTTCCGAACTCTGCTGCATGGCAATTAATCATTTATTAGACGCCTGGCAATGGACCTCACCATCCCCCGTTTCCCACCCTCAGAGCCGTTAGTTGCTTGTCGGTGGTGCAGCGTGATATTTATTACACCATTAGTGTCGATGCACAATAGACCCTAAAGAGTGCTCCGACGTTGTCACGCTTCATCGTTTACTCGAATGTAATTTTACTGCAATATATAAAACTGCAAGAAGTTGTACAACGAAAATTATTTTTATTTTGATACAAAAAATTGAATCGAAGAAGCTTCTAAGTCTAGTAACTCCATTATATAGACAAAGTTTTGGTTACAAAGTTTTATTTTTGGCCACGATGGCCATTTCACCACACAGTGGCTTCTTCAGGTGGAAGAAATATAATCAATCATAACGACATTTCAACAATTTACACACTACAAACTTACTGGAACTCGACACGACGCCTCGACCGGGCTTGACTAAATTCGTTGATCACTGAAATTATCCCATCGTCTCGTGCATTCTTAAACTGCGCACAGCTACTGATGAACAGTAAGAAAAAAATCGAGATTGCATTTCGAATTCTTGATGGATTTGAAATTGGTCCTGGACTATGTGATGACGACGGGAAATTTAAATTTAAGGACTTATTTCACTGATGATGGCAATCGCAGTTACTGACGAAACGACTGGACATAATATTTTATTTCGACCACGACTCAATCCCGAAAATATACCCACTATAGATTTCTGCCGTGGAAGACAATTGTCACGCGGAAGTGGAGTGCAGCGTAGAATATAGGCAACCCATAATGCATGTAACAACTGAAGATCAGCATGTGACGCGAGAACAGCCTAAAACGCTATGAAAACAACATTCTCGAAGCATCCAGAACTTTTATCCAGTCTATTTAAGCAGCTGTCGAGATCGTAGAGGATCAGTAGTAGTGATTACGAGGCAAGCGATAGCGAAGAGAAGATGAAAGCGATCAGAAAACAATAATTAATGACCAAGTGAATCGTTAAAGTTATAATTGTATTAAGTAAATTCTTACAAGTTAGAGTAGTGTGTGAAATAAAAGTGTAAAATAAAGGTCAGACTAGAAAATTCGCGACACTATGTTCTAATACTAGAGACTGAATTGTAACAAAAGTGGAAGAAATGGGGAGGAAGAATATGGATTGGTGAAAAGAACTTATTTTGGATTTAGGGTTTGTAATGAAAATAACAAGAATGCCAATACCTAATTGATGGAGTTATTGAAACTGAAAGCAGTTAATTTTCATGCTACATTAAATAGATCTAATCGTAAGTAGACTTGGAGACGAAGCGAAACCCAAAATTGGCGATGATGCTCCACTTGGAACTTCAACCGAAGTAGATGATGGACCCGAAGTTCAAGTTAATGTTTGACTTCCAGATAAATTGAGAAATGAAGATAAAATTATTGCCTATATTGTGTATTTTTCTGATAATGATTTAATGCTGTTTCTTTATTTATTTGAGTGAGTATAAAACATTTTTTTTTTGCAGAATCACAACGTTAGCTCAGTTACAATTTCTTCAAAGCTTATCAAGTTTTTCCTCAACCTCGCGCATACATCCGCCTCTATATATATAATGTATCCAGAGATCGGAATGGTCAGTTAGTTAATTCATCTTGTTTAAATTGCCATCGGTTGAAAACTCAGAACTTCTTCTGAGATTGATGCGTCTTCTTAATGGCCATCAGTAATAAATAACTGTAATTGAAGTGTCAAGTGGACTTCAACTTACGCATGTACCAGGCAGCAGTTTATAATGCAATAAGCCTTATGAAATAATGACAATAAGTACATAGGTAGGCAACCAAGCTGGAATAGTAGACCATTCTTACAGGAAACCATTACGATTTGATTGATTTATTTTGAGTGATGGGCTGCAAGTAGAACCTCGTCTTTAAAAATTTATTGTTATTTCAACAAAAAGACCGCATTGGTAATTTTATTGTACGTGATCAATTTTAAATTACATGCTCGCATGTTTTTTTTATTACTGCTGTTAAAAATACTGTAGATAAAAACTCAGAAATGAGAAGGCATCAGAGGAAATATAGGGAATAATGGTGGAAATGGAAGTCAGTAACAAACGGGAGAAACAGAAATGATTCGGAGTAGCAGATCTAGAGGTACTTCCCCTACTGTTCTTCAGAATAACGACTCTGTAACGATTGTTGGAACATTCTAACAGGATGTTTGTAGTATTGTAGTCATAATTCTTTTGAATATTTGGAAATATTCACGTCTTAATAGCGTTGCAATCATTACTAATGAATTAATAGACCTCCAGCGGCCTACGCTGTCTATTAATTTTCAATCAATTCGGATCAATTGCAAATGGAACGGGCAATTTATTGCTCGCAAGCAATATGCGATTAAGGAAGGCCATTTTCAGGGCAATTACAACTAATTTATCGGAGGAATGATGGTTTTAATGTCGAAAAAATATAACCACTCGCCGGGTGTGTTAATTCGGCCGATGTGGCAGATGTTTCGCCAACAATAAAACGATGTGTTTCCTTTGGAACGATGATTTACTGCAAATTAACAGCAAAACGTTAATGTATCCCGGGTTTCCCCTCCCTAACAACTAATGTAACCAACAACAATTATTTAGTCGGCTAAATGCATATAACTTATTTAATGTGAAATTGTATTCAGATTCAAATTAAATGATAATACTTTATAACCAATAAATAGTTAAATTGATCATAGAATACTTGATTGCAGAATATCTCCATTTATTCATGGAACGTTAAAGTGTGATCTAGTTATCCTTCTTCAGATCTTATCAAAGAGTTATGACCTCGTAAATATGACACTTCTACTCACACGCTCGTAAAAAATGTTTCTTTCTGTTTACGATCGGTCTCTACGAACGTTATCACCATTCAGCAATAGTCGATGATAATAATTAAATGTAGCTGCGATCCTTATTACGCGTACTATCGTTAAATGATTGGAATCAATTAAAGGAATAGTAGTAGCAAAATTAATGAAACATGAACAATTACGATCATGAGAACGGGTTAGTGTGCATTAACGTATCTAAAGCTCTATATGCATATGCATATTAAATGAATTCGTATTAACTCTGTTTAGAATTTACTGCTGATTTAATCTCCGGAACAGTTATGTTCGTCACACAACGGTTGCTTTATCGTAATTAGATTTGTTTTTGTGCTATTAGTAATTTATCTGAACCTTTTCACATATTTCAATACGTTTTATGATCTCGTATCGTGGATAAAAGGATACAATAAAGCAGAACGATAATGAAGAAGGAATCGAGAAGGGACAGAAAAAGGAAAGTTGATTTGAAAATGAAGCAGAAGCTTGAGATTAAATTAGAGATGTGGAAAACATTCTACGGAAGTCCAAACACTTAAATTATTCATCTGGACTCAAATCTTAAGTAAGAACTTTAGCTTAGGTTTAATTTAAATAGATGAGGAAGAAGACATAGAAAGGATTAAGAAGAAACCGGAAAGAAAAGTTAATTTGGAGATGAAGCTAAACCTTTAGATTAAGTAGAAGATTTGGTAAACATGCTGGTGAGATTTTTTTCAGTGGAAGTTCAAATTCCAAAATGATTCATCTGAAAAAGGATTGAGAAGAAAGAAAAAAGGACGTTTAATGTAGGAATCAAGCTGAAGTTTTGAGAGTGGATTGGAGATGTGACAAATATGTCATTAAAGCTTTCTTTGGTGGGAGGTCCAAACACTGTAATTATTCACTCGGACTCAAGTCTTGAATAAGAACTTAGCTTAAATAAATGAGAAAGGAAACACCAAAGGGGTTGAGAAAAAAAGAAAAATTGATTTCAAAGTGAAGCTGAAGCTTGAGGTTGAAGTGACATGGATGGTAATAAATTTTTATTCAATAAAATGATTCATTTGAACTTCAACTTCAATCGAACTTTAAAAGAATAGGAAGGAAAAGGAAAGGATTGAGAAGAAATAATAAAAGGCGTTTGACTTAGGAATGAAGCTAAAGTTTGATGGTGGATTGGAGATGAGGCAAAAATGTCGGTAAAGCTTTCTTTGGTGGGAGATCCAAACACTGTATTGATTCACTCGGACTCACGTCTTGAGAAAGAAAACATCAAAGGGTTTTAGAGGAAAAACAAAACTTGATTTCGAGATGAAGTTGAAGCTTGAAATTGAGCTGAAGATGAGACAAGATGCTAGTAAAATTTTCTTCACTAAAATTTCTTCACTAAAACGATTCATTTGGACTGACGTCATAACCAAGGACTTCAACTTCAGTTGCACTTTAACATAACAAGAAGAAAAAACGGGATGTTGGTTTAGAGATGGACCTGAAGTTTGAGATTTAGTTGGAGATGTAGCAGATACCTAGATAAAAAGTCTTTTTGTAAGGGGTTTTAAAAACTCAAGTGATTCATCTGGACCCGTATCTTAACTAAACTTGGGAATGCTTTCTAAACTATAAATGGATCTTGAGCTTTGTTTTAAACCGCAATAGCGACTTGCGCTTCATTTGAAACTACGCCAAGCTTGAATTAGAGCAATATAATTAGAATTGAAGTTGCATGAAAGCTGCTTTTTTCTCGTTTCTTGGATTTTAAAAGTAGTAACGCGGAGTGACTTTGGAAGCTACAGATTTGAGAAAATTTATTTGAAGAAAACTACTACTCCTCTCTAAGAGGAATGTAAAACTTGAGTCTTGATTCAGTAATTTCACTTGCATTGCCTTCAATCTTCAATCACTTGAGCCCCTTAATTAAAAGTTTATGAACTATTAGGAAAATTGGTTTTTATAATTAGATAAACTCCAGGTTTAAGGAGCTATATTAGTGTCAAATAGATTTATTTTTATAATAGTGAATGCGCATAGAATATCGATTTGCAAATGAGTTTGACAGCCACTTCGAAAAATTAATTATAAGTAGATAGAGGAAAAGCGTCAATTTTCTCTTCATCCTCTCAGCGCTAAATTATCGTCGATCCGCGATTTTATTAACTACTTATTGGTAGACAACTCAAAAAGATGCGACATATTCAAAGTAAACGGAAATGCTTCAAGAGGTTGACACTCATTAATTCTGATGGAGGTTGGACGATCATAGATATTACATTGGAATAAATTAAGTGTGTAATTATTTCTCGTCTGCAAAAGAGTTAGTTAAAAATTGCTTTTCCTTCGTACAAATGTAGGTACCTATAACGCTGAGATTATCTTTTTTACCGTGAAAGTAATTCAATTCAACTTCATATGCAAAAAGGTTGTAAATTGCGGGAAGGAGCAGCATTAACACTTCACTTGCTGACGTCTTTCGTAAAAATAGAAAAAAGAAAGAGTACGAGAGAGGATGAGGTGTCTTTCGTCGTTCCAGTCGAAACGAAGTTAAAATTCAATTTCGTTATCCGCCATTTACAAACTTAAGCTTAACGTCAAGTTGCGTGGAAGCCGGCATGTAAAACAGCTTGCGAAAGAATTTAAACTCCGGAACCGTTAAACTTTTTCAATAACAACAACAGTGCCCAGCCGCGACTACTTTCAAACATACTCCGTTAACAGAAACAGCATTAAAGTTGCACGAACCAGTTCGAACAATGTCGATTTGACGGGAAGGAGAAAAACAATTCCGACGCAAATACTTACCTACATTGTGCTTTGGTAAGGTATTTTTTCCGAGTAATGGGCGAGTAGAGAGGTATCCAGTGTGCTTTGAATAAATTAGGTGAAGTAATAAGGAACGCAATGGGAAAGTTTAGGGAACTTTATGGTGGTAGTTTTCATCACGGTTATGTCTTGGAAGGTGTTCAGTTTGTGTAATTTATGCAAGAAAGACTCGGTCTTCGATAAAAGTCGTTCAACGAAACTCCCCAAAAGAAATTTATCTCATAAGGCTCAACGACGATGATGGAGGAACAAAGCGGTTTCCCCAACAACTTTCGATATTGAAAAAAGATACTGATATTTTTAAAGTTCATGAATATTTCAAATATAATCCAAGTAAAACAAGTTTTTTTGTGCATTAAAACAAATAAGCTGTTGTTTCATTTTTTTGTAAGATAGTTCGTATATAATAAAAAAACATTTCTGTGATTTATACAGTATGAATAAATTTATTATAAAGCCATAGACTTTATTTAAGTTTCCCTGTAATCCATAATTTTCAATATTTTCTTTTTCAAACTTTTAAATTCAGTAGTTTCTGAAATAAAGGGAGGAATGGTCAATTTTTTATTTTCCCGAATAACTTTAAAACTATTTACTTTAGTCACAACAAAATTTATATTTGAAATTCTCACAACACACACTTTTATTTGATACGCCTTATGCACGGTTTGCAAAACATTTCTTTTAATTACTAATTTGCCCTCCAAGACTAAGATACATATTCAGTAGTCCTTACTTACGTGGCACGTCAGTGTACGGACAGGAAACTTCATATATAATCAATTAAAATTCGTTGTGACAGACGAACGAACAGACGCACTTTAAGAGTTCCATTTTTTTTTTTTTTTTTTTTTCATTCGAACGTATGGAACTCTAAATGGACTTTTTTGGTTTTTTGCGTAGTTAATCCAAATAACAAATACCAGACAATTAATTACAAAAACCATAGAATGATTGTATTCTCAAAACTCGGATTGTCTGATTTTTCTTTCAGGAAAATCAGAAGAAACTCTACAACAGGTTCCTGTTTCTCAATTTTGTTTAACAAAATAGTTGAATAGTTGATATATTTGTTAATGAACCCAACGCAAGAAGGACCAACTCACGACCGGAACCGGTCGAAGGTCTCTAAACCTCCTACTATTAAAAAACCGCTTCGTTCATTTATGACCACAAGTTGATCAATTTCGCACTGAGTTCGTCAGTGTATTACACATATCCAAGAAATTCTATTAACAAACTGAGTGCATTATTTTACAAAGTTTATAGAAACTTTTGGCGAA
Organism: Agrilus cyanescens; assembly: GCA_947389935.1. NCBI lineage: Eukaryota > Metazoa > Arthropoda > Insecta > Coleoptera > Buprestidae > Agrilus > Agrilus cyanescens. The sequence goes on along the minus strand of OX376713.1, from coordinate 15,208,293 downwards.
ATCGTTTCGTGTGTTAGGTCGAGGTTATTATCATTAAACAGATTTGTACTAGATTATCACAATGTTGACCTCAGATGGAATTCTATTTTCAAATTCTAATTCTATCGAAATATAAACTAAAAGCTTTACTGACAGGTAGTTTTATAAACCAACTCGCATGGAATATGGCTGGTAATAGCGTATTCCAGTTTAAATATTTATTCAATCTGAGATCGATCTAGGCTCCACTTCAATTACCAGTGGTTATTAATTGGTAGACCGACAGATAGTTTGTGTAACTGCAACTTGCTTTAAGGTTTGATTCGGAAACCCAAATTAAACTTGCTCCAACTCACATCGGATTGTCTTATATAATTAATTGTTCACCCACTGTTACAAATTCTCAGTACCTACGTATCTTTAATCGTAAGTGTTCCACTTTACCTAGAAGATTCTAAATCTTCTCATATTATACTGAAAATACCTTTACAACTCCAACTTCGTTAAATCGTAAAAATTGCAACAGACTGTATGTTGGTATCAGTTGGATCTAAAATTAAACTTGTACCTTCATCTACTTAAATGATCATTATCTTAAAATTTATACAATTTTCTTTGAAAGTCAAGCACATGACAATAAAATGTCTGTTTTTGGTGTAAATACAACTGTTATGACCTCGAAGAATTTTTATGTGACCAAATACAAACCACTTGTTGTCATGTCGTAACAACACCATTTACATGGGTTTGTGTTGTTAACACTAGATACTCTTTGGAATAGAATGTACCGCCGAGGATCATAACAAAAACAATCGAATGAATACATATACATAATTACATTGCAAAGTGCGAATTGTATTAGAGAGTGAGAGGTGCATCTTGAGTGTGAATGGTCGCACGACTGCTGTAGCAGTGGCTGGGAATGGATGATTAGCTGAAGAAGCGGATGATCGTGAACCAGATCCATGAAGGTTCTCTCGATCAAGGCCTCAGAAGACTATTACTACGTATTACGTACTACAGTTGTTCTCTCTGGAGGTGGAGGCGCGGCCACGGAAGAGCGTTGAACTGCTCCAGTGCGGAAGAAAAGGTCCGGACCAACTTGGCGCTCAATATTAACCTGAATAATAGCCGTGGGGTCTGGGTACCTACCACTTACGCTACGACCTCTTACGTATGTGCATACATACAGGGTCACCCAATAAAAGATTCGCTCTAAAATGCACTCAAAATTTTAGTGCAAGAGAGGCACAGAAGGGTTAGATTTTATTGAATGAAGCAGCTCCAAATGTGGGAACTTATAACTAAAGAAATGAAAATTAACAGATTGATGTAGGTCATTTGATATCAACTCTCATGAAGTTAATTTATTGAGGACTTTGATGCCAGAAAGTTTCACGTGACGTTTTGACAGTAATTTCATCACAGATGATAATGTTAAAGTTAGCGGAGCAGGATTATAAGCGGATTCTCATTCTTCCACAAGCTTTTCTTTGCTGAGATTCAGTTGAAGCAGGCGTACCAGTAATTTTTTATTTCGTAAGAGGGAGCAATCCAAACACAAAGATTATTCATTTGTAGCTAACATTCCAGTACCTAAAATTTTTATCCAAACACTGAAATGATACATTCCGGCTCAAGTCTTTAGTCAGACCTTCAGCTCCAATTAAACACAAGTAGAACTGGAAGAAAAGGATAACGTATTTGGACTTGAAGTCGAATCTCGTGATGAAGTTGGAGTAACCTCAGATTGAGTTGAAAATGTGGCAAACATACCACTAAATTTTTTGTCTCTCTGAAATCCTGACAAGTCTTAAGTCAAACCTTCAGCTCCAATTAAGCTTAAATACAACTGGAAGAAAACATAAAACGAATTAAAAAGAACCAGGAAAAGGAATGTTGGTTTGAAGATGAAGCTGAATTGGAGATTAGGTTGAAGATTTGACAAAAAGGCCAGTGAACTTTTTATCTGTCTGAGGTCCAAATACTCAATTGGTACACCTCAACTCAAGTCTTATGTTCGACCTTCATCTGCAATTAAAATTAACTGGAACTAGTAAAGAACATAAAAGGAATTGAGAAGAACAAAGGAAAGAATGACTAAACTTAAATGGATCTGGAAGCTGGTGATTGAATTGAAGATGTGTCATTAAAAATTGAAACTTTTTCCTGAGATTGAGTTGAAGATGTGGCAAATTTGCCACTAAAATTTTCATCAGTCTGTGATCTTAACACTGAAATGGGTGATACCTTCCGACTCAAGTCTTATGTAAGACCTTCAGATTCAATTAAACTTAAATGGAACTGGAAGAAAACATACAAGGAATTGAGAAGAACAACGAAGAGGAAAATTGATTTAGTTAAATTAAGAAGAATGAGGAAAAGAACGATGAAAGATAAAGTTGAAGCTTAAAATTCAGTTAAAGATGTAGATAACACGTACTAAACTTTCCATCAGTCTCAGGTCCAAACACTGAAACGAGGGGTACATCCATCCCGACTCAAGTCTTTAGTAAGACCTTTAGCTGCATCAAATTTAAATCGACTTGGAACTGGTGTTCGAATTGAAGATTTGGCATTAAGAACTGAAGCTGTTTCCTGAGATTGAGTTGAAGATGTGGCCAACATGTCACTAAAATTTTCATCAGTCTGAGGTCGAAACACTGAATGGGATACCTCGACTCAAGTCTTAAGTAAGAACTTCAGCTTCAATTAAACTTGAATGAAACAGGAAGAAAATATACAAGGAATTGAGAAGAACAAGGAAAAGAAAAATTGATTTGGAGATGATGCTGGAGCTTAAGATTGAATCGACGGTATGGAAAAAAATGGCAATAAAATTTTCGTCGATTGGGGGTCCAAAAGATTTGGAGATGAAACTGAAATTTGAGGTTAGTTTGGATTTGAAGATGGTAATCACTTTAGAAAAAAGTCCTCTTGTAAGAAAGCTCGAAAGATTACATAATTCGCCTTAACTCGAGCCTTATGTAAAATTGGAAATGTTTTCTGAATTATTAGGGCAAAGAATCGTAGACAAATTTGGAGCTGTCGTAATTTGTTTCCTAGGATCTTTCTATGAGTTGGGCACGTTTAAATTGTGATACCCTTTTTCAAGTTATAACTAACTACATTTGCGATACACATTCTCTCTTATTGATAAATGAATTTCACAGTACGTATCATTTTTGATATGCACCTATTTTAAATCTGGATTTTGGTTCATCGCCTCGGGAAATGGAGGAGACTTTACAATCGACTGCCAATAGAGCCGATGACGGTCAAAGACATACCATTTGCAGAGTTCGATTTGTCTCGTGCAGCGTCCTGTCGTAGTCGAGAATGCAAACTTATAAGTATGCATCGGGAAGTCGATATATATTTTCTTCAAGACGAATTCCTACTCCATGCGGTTTCATTATTTACTCTCCTTGCTGACAGAACATCATTACGAAAACGTTGACAGAACGAGGAGCTCAATATATACAGGCGAACGGTGAAATGGATAATGAAACTCATTGTGATTTGTTACTATTATTATTTTTGAATGTCAATAGCTGATAGATAAACATTTTTGTTTGTAATGTCGACAATAAAAGCACGCAAACAATTTTTAATTTCGCAAGTATCTGTATCTAGGTATATCTAGAAAGCAAATTAATGAATGAATATTAATTTTGATAGTGATTCGCTCCGAGACGTGATTAGAGGATACTAAGCTCGCTAAGTGCGTTTTAAAACCACAATTTCATTTATCAGTCACTTGTAATTACTCCTCATATTTCTGTAGGCAACTCTTACATGTTTTTCATTTGAAATTAACGCTGCAGCATAACGCAAACAGTTTTAAAATTTAATATGTTGAATCAACATAGGATGCAATACATAAACCTAGACCTAATGGGTGCGTCCATTACTAGGAATCGGTGAAAATTATTTTAATACGTTCTCCTTCCTTTCACATATACTTTGCAGATGTTCGCCTTTTTCAAAAATATTTGCAAGGAAACGCTCAATTATAAGAACAAAAAAATTAATGATAAAGAGCAACAATATACTAAATATATTTAACAGTTGAAAATAAATATAAATAAAACAAAAATATGGGCATATTGAGGAGGTAAAGAAACTACAACCGGATCCACGAAGAGGTTTTCGGGTCCGGGCTCCTCCCTTTTGGGATTAGAAAGACCAAAATTCGACATTCCTTCACAATCTATAATACTTGATCAAATAATTCGAATAATCTGAAAAGAGGGACAGAAATTTTTGTGGACTACCCTTTCCAAAAAAGATTCAGTTGTTGTACTATTGTAGTAAAAACAATTTCTCAAAAGAAACAAATTTACGAATAAACTTCCAATATTTTTTTTTACAATTCAACTTTCATCATTTCAGGATTACCCTATAAAAAACTTTTAGCTGTTTTATTATTCAAAGGTATTCGATTCAGGCTCGTTAAATTGTAAAATGAACGTAGTTCCCTTAATTAGGATGCAGGACGTTGCAGAGTCTGAAGAATAATTCCAATTTCGGTTGGCAATTCGTTATTAAGGGAACAGGTCGCTTTGTAAGAGAGGAAAGAGATGGTCGGTCTGTTCCTCATTTTTCTTTTTGTTTTCTTACCTTCTTCTTCTTCTGCTTCCTAGTAATGTGAGTGGAGAACTGTCCAGAGACTATTAAAAGATTAAAATGCAATTCGAGGCTTTCATGGGACTTTTTAGTGCTAATAAACTCTTCCTACGTTCAGCTGCTTACTTGGCTTCATAGTTGAGTCGGTTTTGACGACAGTCAAATACAACTGATGAGGTCATGCGAACTGATAGAGTTTCTTTAATATAATTATGCAAATTTTCTTGACTGCTTTTGTATTTGGCTTAAAAAAAATAAATATCATTTCTATACTCCGTATACTTCCTTTGAAGCTTTTGATATGTGGTGATGAATATACTGCGGATAGAAAAAAATTCAAATGAGGAAGAATTAGTATTGAGAGTAGAAAAAGAAAGGGGTTTTGAAAGTTAATCAGCAAAAAGACAGCAGGTATGGTGCCAGGACGCTTTATGGGAGATGAAGGACTGGGAAGAAATATGAGCAAAGAGGGGCAGAGGGAGACCTGGTCAAAACTATTGTTCACAAATCGTTTAACATGGTGATCCTTGCCTTTCGGCTTATTCATCACGGCCCACAAGGGCGTAGGATTAGATTACGACCAAACAGCGCGTAGAAGACGAAGGTCAACCACTAGAACTTTCATTCACACGATCTGGTTACGCGGACACGATGCTCACCCGTCGAGGATCCTTGTCCTTACCCTAGGACACACGGCCAGCCACACCACCGTTGACAGGGTTTTCACAGTCGGGTCACTCCAGATCAGCACCACGGTCCCCAAGGCCTCGGAGATTAGGATAAGTTCAATTAGCGAGTGGAAGACCGAAATCAACCACTACCAGTTACTTTCGGATGATTGCAAGACCACCGGAACCCAGTGGAGCGGAGTATGCAGGATCTATCTAACCCCTACTAGACTTAACAGGATTTGTACCCTAGCGGATACTCCGGTCACTGTCGAGGCGACCCTGTTTCTTCCCTAGCAGACAGGGCCAACCTCTGCTACTAAGAGTCCAACCCCAATTCAGTCTGGCAAGCAGAGGAGGTGTCTCTGCCTAGGGCTGCCCCAGACCTCCAGCAGTACCAATTTACATCATCGGTCGGATGTCCGGAGCCACTGTGACTCCTTCTAGTTAAGTGTACTTGCAACCCCTAGGCACTTGTAAGCGACACTTGTCGGCTAAGCTTCTTCTGTGATAAATAATGGCCGAGGCCACTTTCTTCTACTAAGGTCCCGGCCTTCACCTACATATAGTAAGATCAGTTGCGGGATATCTTAGTTTTTACGAATAAATGGCATATGAGATGCCCAAGGAATTAGCCTCGGATACTATGAAAGTAGATACGCGCCCGGTCCGACACCTCAAGTGCTGCAAGCAGTGGGACTCCGGAATAGGAGTAGTACTTCGGTCCCAGCGCTAATCCCCGTGGACTCATCTCGGATACTAGTGCTGGCTGCACACACCTTGGACTGATAAGAACTATCAAGTCCTAAATCGCGATCCGAGAACGTCATTTTTTTTTAAACTCGTATTGTTCTTTATTACTCTAGTATACGAATGTAAATCTGATGTAGTTTATTTGCATCAAATTATTGTGCCTAGCACCAATTTCATATTTGTTATAATGTTATTTGACTACAAAGACGACCCAACAAATTTAACTATGTTGACGAAGATGAAGTACAGACGTTGAAGACAGAATTTCTAGTGGATAACGTAAATAAGCATAAATCTGTTTGGCGTTCGTTGATTAAATTAACTGGTCCATTTTAAACGTTCCTCGCTGTCCTTCCAATAAATTCTCCTGGCTCCCGCTCGCAAATTCCCTCTGCAAATAATTCAGCGGTCGCTACTTGGAAACAGCTACGTCACGTTGCACCGAAATTCAAACAGAGAACAACGTTACGTTTAAAAAAGAACTTTTCACGAAGCTTAATTAAAAAAAGAATTCACTGGTAACTAACATACGTGTACACAAGAATCCCACGAGATGTAGGATATACAGATCGCTCTACAGGTATCAAGGAATTATTAACTACCGTATTGCTTACTAATAATTAGAATTCATTAGAGGATTGACTATGCAGAAGATTCTGATTAGCTACCTAATGTTGGTCCCTTTCCAGGGACACTATTAGTAATTTAGTACACGCAGGGTGGGCTAATAGTCGAAGGAAGAAGGATTGTATCATTATTATTGGTTCTAAGTGAGTACAATTCAAACAAAAGTTTCCAAAGTGAACTCGTTCATAGTAAAACCAAGGTCCATAGGAACTATTTTGTCCAAACGTTTCGGTCGGTCTGTGTTGACGGTTAGCGAAAATTATACTTCGAAGTCTAAACAGCGACTGAGTAGAGAGCTGGCTGTGCACTGATATATAAATACCGGTGGCGGTGGGCGTATCGTAGAAGGGGCGGTATCTGAATGGTTTGTCGGCGAATTGGACGCCTTCTGCGTCGTTCTCTATAGAGCCGAATGTCATATTTTATTCAAACGAAATCGATACTTGGACGTTTAATCTTCGCTCTCAAGTAAGCTTACGTTCTCTCGTATTTTCAATTGCATCAAAGTGTATCTAATTTTATTTCTTCAAATTATCTGCACCACTCCTAGCAGGACCCTGAAACATGCATTGAATAGGATAACTTTTCAGTGCTATAAGTACGTCACTGTCCCATAGATAAATGCATACTACCATAAACTCCTTAGTGTAAAGATTAGAAATTTTTATGGATTTCCCGTCTCGAAATCTTGAATTCACCACCCGGTGATTTTATAATAGTGTCCCATGTTTACATAGTATGGTTGTGTGTTTTAACAGATTAAATTAATAAAATAAAAAAAACTTCTTCACTTCATTAGTAAGCGGTACCAAGAACGTTACTGTATGTCTATGATTGGTCGTTTGTTTTACCGCCAACGTTGGTTTTGATAAATTACTGCATTAAGCCTGACGTCTCTGTCGTTGAAATAGTGAATAATTAAACTAGCATAGGAAATGTTTAATTTGCATATGTAATTAAGACAGACAATACGCACAACCTCTACATGTAAACAAATTAACAATTTGTGGCTTCTGAAAATCAGAATATTCAATTAACGTAATAAGTGAAAGTATAATTTTTTATGGTCAAATCTACGACATATGTATTTGAAATTATACTTCATGCAGATTAGATTAACTAACTCTCTTTTTGGATAACTAATGACTGCAATTAAATACACAAATGTCTAACTTTTTTTAGATCATCTTTTTCAATTTGGGCGTCAGTAACTGTTTAAAATGCAAATCGATTATTGAAATAAAATAACGTATGTGTTCGTTTCTGCGATTTTTAAAAGTGAGGCTTCTATGTAATTTCTAATCGCTGTTCAAAACTGGGATCCGTTTCGGAAATTGCGTCAACAAAATTTTGAAGTTAGAAATTATTAACATTGGCAAATAATTGTTGCTATTATTTGATCTTTAACCAAAAATACACAATTTATTTCTTAAATACTACTGTCAATTTATAATATGTAATTGAAGTAGAAATTGAAATTAAAACAAAATTAAGTGATAATTAAAAGGTATATTAATATCACTTTGAATAATTTTCAAATGCATACATCGACCCAGGTGTGTATGTTTACATGTTCAGTCTTTGTTTAAACACCAGAGGCCAGTGGTGTAAATAATTAATTTTCTATTCTAATGAAGGTATCATTAAGTGCTTGCTTATGTCAATTAGCCATTCTTGGTGAATTAATGGATAACATACATAAATTACAATAATTGTCTTAAATGGAAACGTGTTGCTGCCTACCGTATACAAAGAAAGTCTATAATTTCCAATACTTTATGCCCTAAACAGATTAGTTTATCTCGTAAAAAGTATGTATAGGGTTTTCCACGAATAAAAGAGTAATCGTCCTTGTTAGGTATGACGGATTGTGATTTTTATTAATTTTTTTAACCAGGAAGAAAACTACATTGAAAAACAAATGGGGTAAAAAACCCTGTAAGGAGCCTGGTCACACTTAAACCAATAAACTAAATACTATTAATTAATACCTATTGAAAATGGTACGCCACTGTCTGTTCCTCTATTTTTAATATTTTTCTAATATCAGCAACTTATTTAACACAAAATAAATCTGCTGTATTTTAAAAGCGGGACACTTTGGAACTTTTTAATCTTATCTTGACCCAAATAATGACCGGTAATTATGCAGAAGTGGCACTCCAGCCGAAAATAGCTCCAAAAAATTTTTTCTATATTAAAAACTTTTTTTAATGCATCAAATGCATTTTAGAGGTGGGGAGATATATTTTTTATAAAATAGGTTATGGTAAAGGGTAGATGTGTTTACTATAAAATTTTGAGATGTGGAATATGTATATGTAAACACACCCACCCTCTACCATAACCTATTGCAAGACAAGGAATTACTACGACGGATTTTTTTTTATAAAAAAATATATCTACCCCACCTCTAAAATGCATTTGATGCATTAAAAAAAAAAGTTTTTAATATAGAAGAAATTTTTTGGAGCAATTTTCGGCTGGAGCGCCACTTGTGCATAATTACCTAATTACCTCCTAAAATATGGGAATGTACTTAGGGATTAGTAGTTATGATGTTTCAATATAGAATTTAAACTTTGGACGGTGCTAGGTTGATGAAGCATGTTTAATAATTTAATTAATTCAAAACACAAACAAACTTCAATTTCAATAATTCTCAACAATTGATTCGGCTAAATTCAGTGACAGATTGGCAAACTTGTCTAATTCTAATTTCAATCAAGAGGAAATTTCACTTTTGAACAAAGGTTTGAGATGTAGTCCGAATGTTAAAAACCACAAATCTGACTTTCAAATGTTAGGTCTCAATACAGAGCTGGCTTTCAGTTTTATTAAAGACAATGTTGATATAACTGATGAAAAACAAATTTGTTCAAACTTAACAAAAAAATCCTATCAATCTAACTTTAGACTTAACTTGAACACGTCAAACAAAGAAACTAGAATATTAAAATCCTTAAAACAGAAATGTGATAACGAAAACCTCATCATCTCGAAAGCCGATAAAGGCAACACTGTTGTTTGAAGATGTAGGCTTTCACGGCCGGCGTCTAATTCTGATGTGCGGTTCTCCGGGCTGATGGGCCGTGGTCTGTTTGGATTTTCTCCTAACGTTTCGTCTGCAACTGCGGCAGACGTCTTCAGAGGCGGTGTGGTAGTCGTCGTAGTGTTCGTTGTGGCGATTCTGCATTGAATGTATGCACCACACCGCCTCTAAAGATGTCTGCCGCAGTTGCAGACGAAACGTTAGGAGAAAATCCAAACAGACCACGGCCCATCAGCCCGGAGAACCGCTCATCAGAATACTGTTGTTGTTCTAAATAAAATAGACTATACAGATAAAATTAATAGTTTACTTAATAGTCTTACGTATAAAGAAGCAAAATTTGACCCCCCTTCCAAATATCAATTAGAGTTTACAAAAACACTTAACAGCTGTAAAAATATCATACCTACGGACTCAATCTGGAAATACAAAATTATGAACCCTAAAGCACCATGTTTTTATGGGTTACCAAAAATCCATAAAAATGGGATACCACTCAGACCGGTAGTATCTTATATAAATGCTCCGGTTCAAAAAATCTGTAAGTTTGCCAATAGCTCTTTACTAAACAAATTAAATTTCAAAGCGAAATAAAGCATAAAAAACTCATTTGAATTTGTAAATATCACCAAAAATTTAAAGATGAATAATAACTCAATTCTAGTTTCCTTTGACGTTACCAGTTTGTTCACCTCGGTCCCCTTAAATGAGTTAAATATTATTCTATCATAACTAGTTAATGAGTCTGATTTAACAGATAGCGAGAAGAAAGAATTTCTGAAAATAATTAAAGTATGTATTTCCCAAGATTATTGCTTCAACAAGAAGGACTCCCCATGGGGTCTCCTCTATCACCGATTCTTTCAGGCATATACATGGACTACTTAGAACGCAGCTTTTTCAATAATAATAATTTTTTCTCAATATAGGAAATATATTGATATCTGGTGTAGATATGTAGACGACATTTTTTGCATATGGTCAGAGACTCGCAGACAGAGACTCGCAGGCAATTAGACTGTATTTAATTTTTTTTAATTAAATTATCTTGATTTAAAAATTTTCCATAACAACAACAAACTAGTATTACCAGCAAATTCATACCAATCATTTAATATCAAATTTTCCACTTATCACAGCCTGTTACACAGATTAGTAAACATTCCACTCGAAGAACAAGACTACTTTTCAGAATTAAATCTAATAACATCGCTATTAATAATGGTTATCGCCCAAACATAGTTGAAAAATTACTGTCGAGTAAAATATGCAAAAAAAAGTACGAAATATGCTTTATAAAACCGATAAAAAGACCGCCAATTCAGATAATATCTTATAGGTACTCTATAAATTATATCCAGAATTCCAGCTACAAAATCAAAAACTGTCTTAGCAAATTCAACATAACTGCAACACAAATCAATAAATTCAATCTAGGTTCCATCTTATTTAACAACAAAGGAAAATTAGATAACAAACAAAAAAGCGGTGTTTATCAATTAAAATGCCAAGATTGTGATGCTTTTTACATTAGACAAACTGGTCGTTCTTTAGAAGTTCGTTTTAGGGAACATTTAGCCAGTATCAAAAATAAAAAACTGGTAACGGGTTTGACAGAAAACTGTCTACAAAATAATCATCAATTAAACATCAACAATTTGAAATTGCTCCATTGTCAATTTAAAAGTAGGAAGTTGACCTTATTGGAATTTTTAGAAATTAAAATGGCTTTGACAACTAACAAGAACATTGTAAACAACCAAAAAGAACTGTACATGATAAACACCTCATTCGTTCTTAATCTATAATGTACCTATATAAGCTGTAATTTTTACATTTTAATTTAGTATAGTTTATTACTCTAGATAATGGCTATTTAGCCGAAACAATTGTTGACAATAAATTAATGAAATATACCTATTGAAGTTCGTTTGTGTTTTGCTTTAATATAATTGTAACGAGCGTGTATGTTTGCGAGAGCTGCGACGAGATGCGACAGCAGATAAGCCGAGTTCAAAGAATACCGGCGTCGGTCGGCGCTTTTGATGACAATAAATAAGGCCATAAATCAAACGAACACAATAGAAACTCGAGTAAATTTTAGAAGATCATTCCCGATCTTTCTGGAACTGTTCGATGTCTATATAAATACTTGTTGACGTGGTCAGTGACGGCAGTTTACAGTTAGCTTCCGAACGAGTAACATAAATACCGAACTACGATATACCGAGTAATATAAATACGCATTTTCCTTGTCATATAAATAAGTTGTTGAATTGTTATTAGTGTTTAAGTATTCTATTAGTGTTTAAGTATTCTATTAGTGTTTAAGTGTTAAATAAATAGTTGTAAATAAATATCCGTTAAATAAATAAGTTAAACTAGAAAAATCGTTACATAATAAAAGCACCAGTACTATCACCACCCAACAACGATTGACTGTTAAGGACACGTTTGCTGTGGTGCACTTTTACACCTTAAGAAAATCAGACTTCTTTTCAGAAAATTCAATTCTCTACTTAAAAAGTCTCCACAGCTGTTATGTTTTGTTATTCACATCAATTAATTATTGTAACTATTTATGTATTTATTTATTTATCAACATCACTTGGCATTGCCATCTCTAACCTCAGTTATTCAATCCCATAGATACCTATCGCTGTATCATACTACAACAGATTTCTTGCATCTATCACGTAAGGTGCTGTTTAGATTTTAACTTCAAAATTCTGTCAACGTACAGATTTATTACATAGTAAATGCCATTATGAGTATATTCAAAATACATAAAAGAATTTAGCCATTATTGTTAGTGTTGTCACACGTGTTCCATGTTTTTTTTTCCAAGTTGCTAATAAATGATATATCAAAATACCTCTCCTGCTATTAGTATCTATGGTTCATATGTGGATAGTTTGTATGAAAATGTTTTACCGGTACAAATTTTTAAAGACATTCAATTTGATAGAAAGGCCGCGACGTCAATCATGCACTGTTATACGTAAGTGATGGTATCGATGGAGGAGGGTATTTACTATTCACATTCTTAGCAGAGATTAAGTTAATTTTTGTGCACGTGCAGCCTCCCAAAAAGACATCATAATTAACGAGAGAAATGCCGCTGTGAGAGACGGATTGGAATAAATTATAGCCCGTTATTTTTGACGTTGCCAGTTTTTAAATGCGGTAAGCAAGTTGCCCATCATAATCTGCATTTCATTTCGTCTATTCGAAACAATTTAATGGATCGTATCCGGTTCTCAAAACATCTTAAAATGAACGGTCAGCAACATTCACTATGTTAAATTTGTTTCAGTCCCATCGTGTACATTTGTAATTGTTAATTCTATGATTATTACTATTATAACGGTCCACATTTCTCCCCTGTGGAACCGTTTCATTTTCGTAGTACGTATACGTATATAATAGTTCAAATTACAGTTATTTATATGCAAATGCATGTAATGAGTTCTCATTAATTTTTAACTTCCCATAATAAAGGGGGTCCGATCAAAAAATCCTGGCTTTCAGCATGTTTTTAAATATTGTTAACAACATTAAATTAGTGCTATTAACAATGAAACATTGATATTAGTAATTAAATATTACACCACACATAAACTTCCCAAGGATAATTTATAAATAGATACTGTAGTGACTCATAAAGATATAAATGTATTGAAATTTTCCATTTTCATAAAAAATTTGTCTTTATTATACTGGGAAGGGCCACTTATTTTTTTTTTATTATTGTTACTGTGAATAATTAGATAATTATTTGCAGTTTGATATATTTGCTATTTTTCCTTTTTTATTTATATATTTTCCTTTTTAAATTCTGTCTTTACGATTTTGCTATATACGTTCATGGTAAATCTTATTTAATTAGGCATTTAATGGCTGTCTTTTAATGAAAACACCGAGTCGTTCTCGCTTCAGCAATTTTCGGAAGTAATTAAATTAAAACGCATTGCCAAGGAAACTTTTCCGGTATGACGCAGCGTTTTCCTCCAGTTCTGCAGTTCTCTCTGCATTAATATTAAAGTGAAAGCATATTACTCGACTGCATATGTACTCTTCAGCGCATTACATTTCGTAGGAACATTTTGTTCAAATTGTTTTTGCCAAAATAAAACACTCAACCCAGTTCCAGAATTTACCATATTCTTTCTACTTTTTGTTTCTGAAAATTACGAATAGACACCAAATTTTTATTATAATAGTCAAGTCTACTTGTGTTCCTGATCATACATCATCCATCTGTACTTATGTTAATCCTGAGCCATCCCTGACCATTTCTGTGAACAGTAGTGCAACTAAGGTCTTCCTTTGCTCCTCCTCAGTGCTGCTTTTGCTTCTAATGTGTTTACGTACCTCTTCATGTCTCTTCTTTTTCTCATTGACTTCCGTAGTGCTGATGTGCCCTTCATTCTTCTATTTTTCTACAATACCTCCTTAATTCTAACTTCTTCTCCTCACAGTGTCTTCGTCCTTCACTTATAACACCACATTTCAAATTTTTTCTTCTCCGTCGAGTCTATTGTTCATGTTTCGCATCTGTACAGAGCCGTGCTCAAATCATACTTCGTTTAATACTATTTTCGAGTATCCAAAATAACAGTTCGCGAATTCAAAAATGGTTGCTCTTTCTTAAAAGAGATTCGGTGCTGCACCAATCTTTGTTTCATATCTCTTTTTCCATTTTAGATTATTATCTGACTTCCTAATAAGTACCAAAAATCCACAATTCCTTCTAATTTTTTTCATATTACTTATAAGCCTTGGTTTAGCACCACCAGAGAGCAGTATTTTGGTATTACTTTCATTTATTTTTGTCATGTATCGTAGTAAACTGAGAATAGTCCGTACATTACCTACATTTTGTGGCGTAGCTCCCTCTATTGAAATTTATAGCTATCATTTCGGTAAACATATGACACAGTCGTTTCCTTCGTTTAATTATCGCCAAAACCTCACCCTTGACATGAACACCATTAGACATTATGTCCAGTTTAACCGAAGATTGTTGGCCATTGAAGTTTATGCCTAGTGGTAAACTACTACCTACAACAAATTTGCATTGTTGCTGCACTGGAAGCTACCGAAGTGCTATGCAGATTACTACTATTCATTAAGATAATTTGAAAAGTAGCATGTTAAATTTCCACGTGAGTGCATAGAAAGGAACGTATTATTTATTATTTTCTGTCGTATATTATTGTGCATAAACATTACATATAATCGATGTTAAGAACATTCAACTCAAAATACGCTTTCGTACGCACAATCGCATAAGTATTTAATTGATTTTCTCCAGCTAAAGGCACTTCAGTAATCACAGTATTTATATTTACAACGCGCCTTCACATCACTAATAGGCATAACCCGGTTCCATAGTTACCTAATCGTTCATTTCCACGTAGTTTAGTATTGGATTAAATATAAAACGGAACGAAAGGGGAAATTAAACAGAATTGGAAGTTTTTTTGGTTGGAGTAAGTAAATCGAGTACAATATTTTTTATTTAATTTTTACTCAACTGATATTTCAAATCTACACATATGCACTAGCTAACAAGTTAACCCCGTTGGAGTGTAGGGAGGTGACGGACTAGAAATCTGAAAAAATAAAATTCTTTTTGGTAATTATGCAGTCTGTGTTATCCACACCCGATGTTCTTGAAAATACAATATGTTGTAGAGTTCGTCATACTGACCAAGAATATACCTATATATGTTGGGCGCGGAAACCACCTCTTGACATAGTTTTTCCTCTTTGAAGATTATAATTCAGCAAAGATATCAAGGAAATGCAATAAATCTTTGATTGATCAGTGAGAACTCGATGATGTGACATCAAGCAGTTGTCTTGATTTATTTAAATATTGGGAGCATGTTACGCCTGCTGGTTATTGTGTAGATTAGATAAGAAACAATTGAATATGTTTATCTGTAAGTGATACTGCTTGTTTGTTTTAACTTTGAAACCGATTAATTCTGAAAATCTTTTACGAATAGAGATCTTGAATGAGGTTATGGTAGGGGGTGTGGAGATGTGTTCAAATTTACACACTGTCGCTGTCGAGACGTCGAGATACAATTCCCGCTCTCGTCAACACTTCCACTGAAAATGTCAGCCGAAACGTATGGACTAAAAAGTTCATATAAACCACGGCCCACAAGCCCGAATCCTTAATTCTTATATTAAAAACTGTTTATAACTAAAAATTTTATTCAAGTTTAAAATTTCAAAAAGCCACTGGACACCTTGTATTTTAAGACAGAGGACAAATAATGAGGATAGGTTACGTGAAAGCGTTCGATCGATGGCGAACAAAAAAGAAGTCTTCCTGTTGAAGTGCACCTTCAATTCCATTCCACTCATTACCAGACTCAACTACTTCAATAACAAAACGTTTTGAGATTTGTCTTACGTGTTAGTGCGTGGACAATGGTGTGCAGGAGCATAAGTACGTAGTGGGTACTTAACAGGTGACTATCCTGTTATCGGATGATGTCCTCCTCCGGTGGATATCTTGTTATTGCATTGTTTAACAAAGCCATTAACCTCGGCTTTGCTGCCGTTCGTTGTTGCATCGTCTGATGGCCGATGTCATCGCGATACGGACAGAACAAGACGCAAACTAACTGCATGCATAAGCGGCATGTGAAGCATCACATTAATTTCCCAATCGCCGTGCTATTTACCGGAAACAGATTTAGGTTAGCACCATCTAATGCAGCGGAACTTAACTGCATTAATTAGACCGTTTGTCAGTCAAGGAGATCGTTAAAAGGTGCTTAGGATTCGATAGGTGGGCGAGATACTGCAGTGCAGCCGTTAGGGCTTATAGGGGTGTGAATTTTTCTGAACCTGATACCAAAAGCTCGGAATAAATGGTACGATATTCTTTAGTGGCATTTAAAACTTTAGTAGAAATTAAGGTAATTATGTACATTAGCTTACTTCCTTCCGATTTTCTTTAAAAAAAAAGTATTTTGTAGAGTTCGTCATACTGATCAAGAATATATGTATATATTGGGCGCGGAAACCACCCCTTCATGGTGTTTTTGAGCTTCTTCACTTCGTGCATTTGTCTATAGGTGATACATAACACTACTTCTTTGTTTAAACTTAAAAAACGGTTATTATTATTGCAAATGTTGGGAAAGGGTATGGGGTACATAAATGTAAAGACACCCATCCTGAACCGTAACCTACTGCAATTCACACAATTTTTGCATCTTATGACATCTTCATGCAGGTTTTGAGCTTCAAAAAATAGAAAAAACTGTCATAATACTTCCGTGTGTTTTGCAATAGGTTACGGTTCAGGATGGGTTTTGCTAATGTACATAATGACCGAAATTAAAACAATTTTCAAGTAATTTGGGAATCTACTAAAGACCCAATTTTAATCTTTGGTTTACTTTAGTATTAACAGTTTCTTACATCAAAAACTTGCTAGTTAAGTGTTAAACCCATAAAACTGTGGTTACACTTGCAAAAATTTGGTAGAAGATTATCTCAAGTAGTCTATTAAAGCTAATGATAGTGTTGTACAGGGCCGGGTTAAGTGTGTTAGTATTAAATTAATAATGACGTGAGAGCTATCTGAACGTGTAAGTGCATTTAACTCGAGTAAAAGCTGTAAACTCGGTTTATCTCCTTAAGATAGTGTTTCAGTAATGAGTTTCCGGATAGATGACTTCCTATTAAATTACAGTTAGAGTCGTTCATAGCTAATCAAGATAAGATGTAGCCAATCATTTGTCAAGAGCACGATTTACACCGCAAGCTTTTGCCGATGATGTTTTAAGACACCACACTGTGTTTATTTTACCGGAAGTGAATATACGTCTACGGATTGACGTTTAGACACGATGCGTACAGGTATTTATTTAGGAATGAGAACCATCTCCGTTTTGAGAGTAACGACTTTGAAAGGAATTTAAAAATTTTTCTACTGCAATCCTAAATATTCATACGTTAGTGAGTGTTCTGAAATAATTTGCAATAATGTAACATTCCCATCTATTCTTTGCCATTATGACATCAAGATATTTGCAATAAAATAAAATGATAATTAAGTACGCAGACCATCTTCGAAAATTTGAACCTAAGGTTCGTTTGAATACGTTCCTGTATATAGAGGACTAACGACAGAGATACGCCTATCATCTAGGGCGATCGGATCGATGCGAGATCAGATAGGAGTACGCACATGATATATCGCACACGCTTCCGGCTCCCTTCCGGCTCCCTTCCGATTTCCAGCTCCAATTCAAAGGTTTTATGCTTGTAACGTTTAAAAACTTAAGCAACTACGATTAAGCTTTGGTGGCACTTTGTTTTAATCTTATACCCATGATATATATCATGCAAACGTTTTTCGAGACTTTAAAGGTTGGTATTGTGTAAGAACTGTCTATAGCGCGCTGATGAGAACTAGCAAGTTCAAAATCGCTATCCTCGTCTCGTATTTGGACAAAATGCTGACCAAGAATACGTTTTGCAAAACCTAACGCTAAATAAAAAGTAGCAACAATTATTTGTTAGTTTAAAAATTTCAAAAATTGCTCCTCTGATCTACCTCTACAATAATCCGCGATCAAAAGAATTTTTGGACGACAAAATCTCTTGACTATTAGGTTAAAACAGTTTCCTACGAGGACTCCCGTATATTACGCCGCAATTCAGCACTCGGGCACTAATTAACGATGGTAACGGTCAGGTAGGAGTAGAAATCGGACGAGCGCCTGAAAGGTGTTTAGAATACTGTATCGTTTTCCTCGTCTGATTGTATATGATCGTGGCCAGATCGGAATAAATAACACCAATTAAAAAAATAGTTCAAGTTAAATAACGAACACCCAACTACGATGAGTGACCCCAAAGTAGTATCTATAGGTAATATTCTATGGTCAAAGTGGCACCAGGAACCTATTAGATTTAAATGATACCTTAAAACCACTGAACGAGTCCTCATATCAGAGAGTAATTTTTGTTTCATTCAGCCAATGTCGCGACATTATCATTGCCGGTGACTAATCTGCCCACTGACGTAGAGACACGTGTGGGTTGAAAACTAATTAAAAATTATGTGTCTATTAATAGAATATAAGCAGTTGATAAGACAAAACCAACCACAGATTTGCTTGTCATGAAACATGTTGTCTCTATTCATCTGTTGGCAAGTGGCTCATCGTGTATCTATTACGATAAGCCTTCTACTGTTGTTCGTTAATGAATTTGCAATTAGCAGTTACATAAAGAGGACTCTATAATATAGAGCTTTTGCAACTGGCAACTGGCTTTTGTCTTGCTGATGGGTTCGATCGATGACATTCAGTGATTGTATTAAAAAGACTTGGACCACACACGGACAGAGTTCGATACAGGTGACGTTACGACCTGGATTATCCGCCAAGAATCCACTTTAAAAGCGGCAATATAAAAGTCATTTCCATTAACTCGGCTCTAGCGAAGTCGAGAGTCATCAAAGTTTGGCCTCAGGTCTCCGTAAACTTCCATCGTCTTCACGAAAAACAACCCCTTTGCTTTTTTCGCCACTTACCTTCCTCGTTCGAAAAAGCCAATAAGTGTCTGCCAATAGAACGCTTGTATACTTAAAATCGTTGTCCATGAAAAAAACTACCAGATAAAACAAGCTTCAGTGAAACACACCTCTGGTTTATAGAATAAATGACGTAAGTATACACCGCAGAAAATGTATCTATAGTTCGCTTTAATACCAAAAAATATTTTTCTTTGATATTGTAAATTACTCCACCAGATACGAATTAGTAAGTACTTGATCTTTTTTGATTTTTTTTTTCTGACTTCCCTGCAAAGTGGTTTTATAGAAATCAAATTGGACAGTTTTTCTTTAAGGAAATTTGGAAAACCACCAAAAAGTGTACGTCACTCTACCTTAGTTTTTTTAAGAGCAGAACTATTAAAATTTTCTAAACATGGTCCGGAATTCGACACAAAACGTATCGAGTCACGGCCGCAAACAAAGGAAGCGGATCAAGTCTTCTCCACCTAGAATACAAAGCCCGACAGCTTACGCGTGACGTCATGCATGGAGGTAGATGAACGGCTTTGTATACGTCTAATAGTCGTGGGATTTTGTCGTGAAAAAATTCTTTTGGTGATGGATTCTTGAGGACTTCAATAACCTCAACAAGAATACGCCATCAAAAAATTTTTTGCTTGATGTATCCTTTGGTTCCTGTACTAAGCTATTGCCCCTGTATTCTCGATGGTAACGCTCTAGAGCCCTAGTACCACCACCTCGTTCGATTCCAGCTAAGAACTATTTAGAAAGCATTTCTAGCATATTTGAGTAATTAAAAAACCAAGGTAGAGGAATTGTAGTCTACATTTTTAGGTCTGTCATCTTTCACTGGTAGTCTTCGTATTAACAATTCCCGAATTAAAGGGCGGTAGGGTATTCTAGACGTTTATTCTGCATTTATGCAGTTTCAAGAAAATAAGAAAAAAAAAACGTACAGTGAAAAAAGCGTACACTTAAAATTTTGTGAAATAAGTCTTCAAGGGATAATTATCTATACCTGGCTTTGGTCAGGTAAAAGTTGAGAAATGTTAGCGGTGTGCAAAAAGCGGACACAGCTCAGGTCTTTGACGAACTATGACAAAAAACAAGAGACAATTGTTCTATTTTATTTTAAATTTAAATCTGAAATAATATTGAATATAAAACGTTTAACAGTAATTTAAACTATTTTAGAAACCTAATTAAAAGTGATTTTGTTCTTTTCTTTTCCTATATCCCGCGAAAGATTTTGGGTGCAAAAATAATTAGAAGTAATTATTTAAATTAAAAACTATAATAAAATCGTAGAATTTTTTATTCTTAAATTTAATTTATATGATCATTATGAATATTATTACCCACAACGGAAATGATTTTGCGAAAAATAGGAGAATTGTTTAATTTTTTTAAGAATACGAAATAAAATCGTCTTTAATTGGTTTTTTAAAAATAGTCTAAATAACTAACGAAAGTTCAATAATCAGCAATGAATCGCCTTTAAATTTCTAGAACACAATCAGAATTAATCATTAATACAAATTCTTCGCATACGGTGTGATAGAAATCAGAAATGATCACCTTGTAAGCTTAAATCACAAATAGAACATAAATAGCAACCCCTATTATGACGTAATTAACCCTCCCAGTGTGAGACTGTACGCTTTTTTCACTGTACACTTTTTTCACTAGCTTTTTTTGCGACATTAGTTTCAAAGCGTGTCCTTTATCTAACTGGCCGAAATTGTTGAGATGATTGTATGTATTTGATTTTACTTTTCCGGTTTTTGTTAAATAAATTAATTATTTCTCCCAACGAACTTTAGAACAGCGGCATTTAGTAATAAATGTTTTTCTAACGACTATCGAATATATTCAGTAAAACAAAGCTATTTTATTAACATATTTATGTAATAAAATTTTGGATATCATGACAATGTTTTTATATGCTAATAACTTTTCATCGAAATATGGGAAGTAAATATCCCAAGAAAAGCAATATTATGACCGAGATTGTCAAAATTAATGTATTTACTGTTTTATCTCATTAATAATCTCGTTAATTTTTCTACGCCGTTAGTTATCATGCAAATGCTACTATAAAAATAATAATATTTATCTCTGATCTTGAATGTTTAATTCTGTTAATAATAATTTTAGATTCTCCACCGATAATCTTTTTGGAGAATATTTTGTTTGACACTAACGTAACTTTAAGAAAATAATAACTTAATCTTCGTTACATTGGCCCTCTTTCCTCCCTTTTCTTTAATATGAACGAAATTGTTGCTTAGAACGCGTTGAGAATTTCCTGAAATTCTCGCACAGCGTTTTTTTTAGATTTAGAAAGTTGATATGACAACTAAAATAAAACTAATTAAATTTTTCTTACCATTACCTTTCCATAAACGTCTAATAAGCCACCGATTTTGAGCGTAGCCATCGTTATTGAAGGCCAGAACGCTAACGCGCAACATCATATAAGGGAGTCCTCGTAGGGAACAGAGGTATTTATCGTGCAAGAATTTTTTGATCCCGGATTCTTGTGGAGGAAGATCAGGAGAGCATTTGTGCAAATTTTTAGCATTGGCAAATAATTGTCACTATTTTCTATTTAACGTTAAGTTTTGCAGAACGTGTTGTTTGACTTTTTGACGTTTACATAGCCAAAACCGTGATATACCTATAGACCTTTTTGTAGATAATTAAATTAAAAATTAAATTAAATCTCTTGGCTATCGAATTAAAACAGTATCCTACGAGGACCCCCGTATATTACGTGACAAATCAGCACTCTGGCCTTCTTTAACGATGGTAACAATTTAGGCCACTCTGTATATCTGCGTAGGTATTTACTGTTTAGGTCCGATTAAAACGTAAAATTTTCAACAACTGATTTTATACCTCCCCGTCTAGTTTAATTATTTTCATGCAGCTCTCGAATCACACAGAACGCCGCCAATATTTGCGAGAGCTCCCTAATTGGCTGCATACTGTTGTTAATTAAAGGCGTTTGAGAATTTTTTTACGTGTCGAAATTAAAACGTCAGCAAACATGAAATGGTAATTGTATTAACGTGAATAAACGAATATCTTGGTGAACAAAATGGATATTAATTACGATAGCGAATTGGTCGTTAGCCCGACTGTATAAAAACTAGGTATTCGAAACTATCCCACAATGGTAATTATAGGTTTTAAGAGCTCATAATGCCAGAAATAATATTCGAAAAATACCGATGACTTGATGATACCTAGGCGAGCTACAAAGTCGAATAGACTGCTGCTATTCAATTAAAATTTTCTATTTGTTCCCTCTAAATAAGACTCTACCTTTTATTATTACTGGTTATTGGTATATTAGTTGATGAACTGTGGGATATAAGTTAAGTTCGCACAGTGAGGCTAATACGTCATCCAAAGCTCTATCCAATCTCATCTCTTTTTAATTTTTACCAATAACCAAATCTGCGAAATTAATTTAAAATTATAGAAGATTAATGACCTACGTCCCAACGTCTCCTCTTCGTGTTCTAGGCAGAGTTTTTTGAGAGAGCCACGCGAATTTTTCGCACATCGGTACTATTATGCAACCAGCAGCTACCATACTGGTTG
The DNA here is from genome assembly GCA_947389935.1 of Agrilus cyanescens. Lineage (NCBI taxonomy): Eukaryota > Metazoa > Arthropoda > Insecta > Coleoptera > Buprestidae > Agrilus > Agrilus cyanescens. Next base: position 15,185,411 of record OX376713.1, on the reverse strand, counting down.
GTTAAATTGGTTGCCTACAATGTAGGAGCATTCAGCTGTCATTAAAAATGTTTAAAGTAAAATGTTTTAACCAAAACGTTAATTTTTAATTTTTCGTCAATAGCGTTGATAATCTTCAAAATAATATCTCGATTATTAAATTTGGTGAAATATTATCAGATGTATGGTGAGCTCAACAAAGATTCCTATCTTCCTGTATATTATTTTAATTGATTATTGTTTTTTGGGTCAATAAATAAATAAATCAATAAATTTTGGTCTCCGCACTGGCTACGTAAGTAATATTTAATTATTTATCTTAATTTTACCGATTATGATTACATTTATTGGACTATAACACAATATGAAAATAATGCGACGCCACTGCTCATTTGAAAGCACAACTTGTCTGCAAGGGCATTACTGATATTGCTTCAGCTTTCCTGACGTCACACCAGGATTCTGTCGCAATAAGTTGATCCATTAATTACGTAAATTTTTCCTTCTATTCTCGACCTCCTCCCCCATGGAGAAACTTGATGAGATGTAATAGAGCCCCCCTGATTGATTGATATGTATCTATTGGTAAAATAATGCGAGAAAACGAAATTTTTTAATCTTTAATATTGATTCTTAATTTTTCTTTTTATTAAAACTAAGATTTTTTTATTACTTCTCGAAAACCTAAATATTTTCAGTGGTCATAAAAATTTTTGGCGCAAAATGAGTAACCCAAAAAAGCAAAAAATAAATGACGAATTTTTAATTATCTGTAAACAATAATGTATACCCTTTGGATTAAAAAAGTTGACGTGATGATATTTTAAAGGACTTCTCTCCCCAAATTGTATCTAAAGCTTTTTATTTCCTTTCTATAGTTTATTCCTTAATAAATTTATGACCAGTTATAAATATTATTTTCTGGTCATAAACAAGAAAGCTGTTTTCTAATTTAATTAATATTAAAGTAGGCAATATAATATTTCTTTTTATTTTCATTCGCGAACAAAATGACTTGACATTTTAGCCAAGCCCACGAAGTTCATATAACGGAAGAATACCGAAGATCTGTTAGCGAATTGATATTATCACCTTGTCGGTTATATTGATTTCAAAACAACATCGCTTGTACACTCCAAGAAAATTTTATCATACATAAATGATGATAGATAATTCTCTTACAATAAAACCAGTAATAGAAAAGGCGTAGTCATAAACATCTTCACTTATGTTACTCGCAATTTGAAATTAGAATCCTAAGAATAAGAAATAAAGATGCACAGTGCATTGATGTATGTTCTGGTTAACAAAAATTTTATTGAGGAAGTCTTAATTCTTTTAATAAATTCTATAAAACTAAGGAACATTTTCAAGCATTCCAAATTTCCACTTTTATGAACTGCTTACAAAATTGAAACAAGATTACCTCTCAATCGAACGTAACCGTTACCACCGTTAAAGAAGGCAAGGGTGCTGCTTTGCAGCGTAATATACAAAGGTCCTCATCGGGAACTGTTTCAATCTAATACCCAAGACATTTTATTGTCCAAGAATTTTTTTGATCACGGATTCTTGTAGAGAAAGGTCAGAGGAGCATTTTGGAAAGAAATTCTTTATCTGGATTTGTCAGACTAATATTTATTCCCAACGCTCAAGAAATACTTGAAGAGTAAAAGAGTTCAGACTAATAATGAAGTCGTACTTATGTGGCGTTGAGGTTGAGGAGCAGTTTGCAGACCAAGATAAAGATCTATCTTTCCAATGAATTAGAATTATGTAGATACTTTATAAACTTTGTGCTAAATGTACAAGTCTTAAAGGAGATTCTATTAAATAAATTAAATTGTGTTTTAAAATTTTATCGTATCTATGGTAGGCCAGATACATACTTATTAAGACCTGCTCGTATGTATAAGCAAAAAAAGCCAAAAATGTCATGTTTTATAGTTTTTGTGGCTTAAAGAACATACCCGAGCACAATAACTGTTATGATTTATATTTTCATTATCTACACAAAAAGAAACAAGGTGAAGTTTGTGTAACGAGAATCTTTGAAAAATTGCCGTGTTTTCTTATATAACGCGTACACAATTGACGACTTCATAAAAATAGCTGTGCTGGCACAAAATTTTGTATGAAAATAATGAAGATACACGATTTTCTCCTATCTGTGATTCTTTCTTTTCTTAAAGGCAAAATGAGCTTTGTTGTTACTTTGACAAGAATATATTTTAAATAATATGTCATATTTTAAATTAAATATTGAGAATTTTTCTTTTTTTGGAGTTTACTTCTCGGCATATGAAAAATATAGAGACTAAAACCGAGTGAACATAACGGATCTAAGAGTAATCGAACAAGCGCTGCCACTTTTATATGCTTTCCCTACCCATCTTATACTGAACGCATATGGAGAGGGAAACAGTTCAGACGGCACTATAAATAAGAGCATCCTCGGGAATCCGACACTACCCAGTCGCATCGACTATTGATGTACTCTAGAAATATCGTCGAGCGTCGTGCGCATTCGGGAGCTCCTCATGGTCTGACTACGAGACTCTTCTTGCGTGAACGATCTTACAGCTTAACTTACGATATTTACACATTTCAAAATAATTTGCATTGTCCGTTTTTTATTAGATTTTTGTTTTAATTAATTATAATTTATTTATTTGATAGGACATTTTAATTTTATAAAATATATAAACAAATATTTCCTATCAACTATCGATGTATCGACTTAAAAAAAAAACATAGAAGTTCTCAAGGAGTAAACTCCAGTCGGATGTCAGGGCTGGCACACACACTTCTTTTGTTGTATAAAATTGACTTCATTTGCAGTAATTCTTTTATTATTTTAGTTACAATCAATTTGATATTAAATTTGAGTGTATCCATTAGTATGTCAATTAAACGTCAAAAAAATGTCATCCACCGTTTTGCCTATGGCCTATCCTACTGTCATATTCGCTTATTTTTTTGTTTTAAGCTGAATCTCGATTTTTATTTACATAGACAACAGTAATAGATTGAAGGCAATGAACGAAAGGGTGAACTCAATTTAAAAGCGTTTTGATGTATCCCGTAGTTTCGTATACGCACATAATGTTAAAAATTTTGGTAGCATGTCATTGTTTGCTGTCAAACAGTATTTCACATTATGTTTGTGTAATGGCTGACGACGATAAAAAGATTAAACGCGTAAGCTCTTCAAAGCGTCATGTGAAAATTTTAATTGACGTGTCGAAAATAATTTTCTTTTGGATATGTCACTCACTTTTGCTTTGTTACTTCGTATATGGTAGACGTCCTTTCAACCAACTCTGAAAACTTTTATTATTCAATGACCTAAAAGTACATCTATCATTTTACAGCCTACCTTCAGTCTGTGCATGTTATGCAACCTTACGAACATAATGTGGCTGCAATATTTGCAGCGAACAGTGAATCAATTGACGTAATAACGTGCGTGTTTGCTATTCTTTTGTGTTTTTCTTTTTAGAATCTCCATTACACTTAATAGACTAACAATAAATATCACTTACAGTTAAGTCTAGTATATTTTAATTGTGAGTGGTCGACCATAAAGACGCTCTCCTGGTTTCAGACTTAAAACTGTTCTAGTACCATTTAAAGAAGTTGCCGCTGTTAAAGTACAACGTATTAACTATTTAACACGTCTATCTTTGTTCACATACATTCCTTTCAACTAAATAAAAAACGATAATGTTCTTTTAACGTCTACTACAAGATTTTTCGAATCGTTTTCACTCTTGAAAATCTATACTAGACGTGTTTTATCGATATTATTGAAGCGATGCAGCATTTTTGTAATGAATCGAATTTTCTATAAACAAGTCCAGGAAAGCACCTGTCAAACTTAAACAGATGAAAAAGTGCTGCGCTCCAAAAGCAACAAAAAGGGTAATTATTAGATTTCGTCACATTTATCAGGAATATATACATGTTAGGCACGGAAACCACCCCTTCATGGTGTCTTTGAGATTCTTCATTTCAATATTATAGATCTTACGAAAAATTTACTCGAATCAGCATAAATAGTCATTAACAATTTAGTAATCTGTAAATGTAATTTATATTTCTCTTGATGTACCTACCTAGCATTCGAATTAATATCTATAATAAAAAGAAATGAAATCTCGTGTGTCACTGCTAATAAAGATAAAGCAAAGCCATATCTAGTGATACTGGACTTTATTAGGGAATTTGTTCTTGAATGGAGTGCGGAAATTGCAAGCTGTCGACTACACAGCCACTTCCCTTAGAGGTAGCCTAGACACTGTCATCACTGACTGCTTGTACCGTATATCATTACATTCGCGTTCATAAATAAAGACAAGACGTACGAGATCAAACAGATTACGTCTACATATAGAGAGAGAATTCGCCATTTGTATTTTCGACCAGTCTAAGTCATTTTACAAATTCCAATCTACGTGCTTTGTCCGGTGAAGTCGAGAATTATTTTCCCGGAATCGATATAAATCCATAGTACTAACATTTAAAATTATTCCTTTCCTAGACTGAGACCTAAACATGTTGTATTTTAAGTAATTGGTATTCGATTGTGACAATATTGATTTTAGAAATGTTCATCCTCAATTAATCTACTTGAGAATATGGACTTCCTATAGTAAAGCCGATCCTTTGTTGCTCCTTTACAGTACACTGTAAGGCACTGACAGTACATTTTTAACAGATTTTCGATCTACTTCTAAATGATAAAAATATCCGTTTTTTTTTTTTCTCTAATAAACTATGAGAAAATCTCTTATACTTACTTATGAAAATACGAGATTGTCTCACTAAATACCTATGATTATTTAGTTTTAATTGAAAATAACTGTAAATAAACACTAATAACTCAAAAGGCATTAAACACTGTTTCGATACTCAAGGTGTCATCCTCAGCTCTTTTATAAAACTAAATTTTACTTTAATTGAATTGAAGTAACAAATGCTTTGCAACAAAATTAGTAATTAATATTTACAAGGCAACGACAAGCAATTCAATATTTTGATGTTTTTAATTAAAAAATTTGTAATACAAGTTAATGCGATTACGTTAATTAATTGCATAAGGATGATGTCTATTAATAATAATTAATGGGACGATTCAGGTGGCCGAAGAATTTGTGGTATGTTTCCATAGAGCACGTTTAGAATGCGCTATGAGAAACAGGTGTCCATAAACAAGGAAGTTAATTGTCGTAGGTCTTAGGTATGTCGTGTCTTTTAAATCTTAAAAATATATTGCAATATCCGCAGAATTTTTCCGAATATGTAAACTAAATCTAGAGATTATGAGCACCGTTACTAATAAATAACAGTTTGTATTATAAAGGCACAAACACACGTGCCCATTTGTATTTTTAAGAAATGAGTAGGTCTGTGTGTTTGTTTTGGAAAATTTAATAATTGAGTAACGTTTTTTTTTATCAACAAATACACACAAATTTTGTTTTTATAGATTTTTGATGTAAGTATTCTTATTAGTTCACGATTCGGGGAGTCCCGCTTTGGTCAAGTTTTTAATCCATTTAGGACTTCAGTTGGAACGTAATCTCTGATGTAACTAGTCATTATAAATGACAACGCCCATAGACGCTAAGTTAACGCACAGCGGTATTTAATTAGCGCACATTCTGCAATGTAACTATTCACTGTATTACAACCGTCTTTACAGTTTAGCTGTGTAACTAGTCATTGCATTACAAATGCCATAGCCCTATAGTCACATTCTAACCCTTATATTATAGCACAGTTCTTGTTATGACTAGTCATTGTATCAGATTTTTTTCTTACCGTTTAATTAGCACACAACTCCTGATATAAGTTCCGCTGTAATCGCAACCATTTAATTAGCGCACATTTTGTAATGTAACTAGTCACTGTACTAGAACCCTCATTACTGTTTAGTTGTTTAACTACTCATTGCATTACAAACCGCATAACCGTTTAGTGTGCGCACAGTTCTTGGTGTAACTTGTCACTGCTTTACAACCTCTCTAACCAATTAGTTAGTCTACAGTCTGCAATTAATCTAATCATTGGGTTACAGTCCTTCTAACTGTTTAATTAGAACACAGTTCCTGATACATCTAGTCACTGTTCTACAACTATTTAGTTAGCGCATTATTCCTGGTCTAACTAGTCACTCTGTAGCAATTCTTCTAATCATTTAGTTGTTTCTGTATATATATTATACTCCTTCTAACTGTTGAGTCATAACACAGTTCCCAATACAACTAGTCACTGTTCTACAATACTCCCAATTATTAAATTAATTGGTGCACAATCCCTGGTGTAACTAGTCCATTGTATTACACCTCTCCTTACGAGTTTATTTCTATAACTGATCGTTGTATTACAAATCGCGCAAGTGATTAGTTCATGCACAGTTCTTGATGTGACTAGTAACCGTTTTACAACCCTCCTAATCGATTTTTAGGGTACAATCTGTAATGAAACTAGTCACTGTATTGTAGCCATTCTACAACACAGTTCCAAATACAACTAGTCACTGTTCTATAAAGCCGCCAACCATTTAGTTGGAACCATAGAGATATTATACATAGAGTGGGCATCCGCTATGCCGCATTGCAGGTGTGGAAGTGTCACGTGAAGAAGAAAAAGATAGAAAACAGAGTAACAGTATCTCTATCTTCATTGTCGCACTTGCTCATTGGATAAGTTTGTACGACATATAATCAGAGACAAATCAAATGTAATGCATGTAAGAAATGAAAAGAGATAGATACTGTTCCTTTATTTTCTGTCTCTTTCTGTTGGCGCATCACATCATTCATTAGCATGCCTGCTCTATGGTTGGAACATAATCGCTGGTGTAACTAGTCATTGTATTACAAATCGCACAAGTGTTCAGTTCAAACACAGCTTCTGATGTGACTAGTAGTTGTTTTGCAACCCTTTTAGCCGTTGTTTAGTGTACAGTCTGTAATGAAACTAGTTATTATATTGTAATCCTTGTGACTGTTGAGTCCTAACAAAGTTCCCAGTACAACCAGTCAGCTAGTCACAGTTCTACAATGCTCCCAATTATTTAGTTGGTCCATGTTCACTGGTGTGGCTAACAAATAACGTCGCTGTTCTGATGAACACTTGTTTAGAATGCGAAACGAAAGATTTTGCATATTAATTGCGGTAACATATTGATAAAGGTGTTATTTTTTTGCAGGCTAGTCGTAGTTAAATTTAGAGCTCGTGTAAATCTGTAAACAAATGCCATCTCAAAATTTTATGGTGTGGAGACTGAAGAGGGTATTATTTGCTGGATTAATGGAAGTGTCTGTAGGTTTCGGGGCTTTAGTTAGAGTTAGTCAGTTAGACAAGCAATTTTTGTTCTGCTTCGAACTTATGTAACAAAGCTAGTACATTAGCGGTCACGTTTCTCATCGTTTTTTCGCGATAAATCATAGGACCGAGATTGCGTCCCCTCTCGAAGATGGTATGATTATGCAGCCAGTTTGAACAAACATGCACGTGTGTTACGTCTGTTAATGTCTTGTACTTCCTTACATGGACGAGGCGAATAGCAGTAACTCGAAGCCTACTAGGTATTCCGCTTATAATACATGCCGCTTCGATCGATAAAATACGGATCTAATCCCGATGGTCAGCATCTACATAAACAAAAATTATAGCGATCGTTATTGCAATAATAGAACCTATCAATTATCTATAGACGAACAAACTTGCTGAGCACGCCGGAAAAACAACATTCTACTTCACTACCTAGAATTGTACGTATACCTTAAACATTGTACCATGTTAGAAGTAGAATTATTTGTTCAGTTTTTAAACCTTCATCTCTGAAGATTACTTTAATGCTCTTTTCTTTTATCATTCCTAAGAAGGCCATAAATCTAAAAAAAGTACTATAGTAAATCTTTCCTTGAGCATAGTATTTCTTGTTATCAGTGTTTAGATTTTAGAATGCTGAAGTGAATATAGAACATACACCATAGAGAATGGACTAAGTCTAATGCAGACTAAAAAGTATTAGGTACTAAAGAAAAAGGGAATGCATCTACTGTCAGATAGATATTGGCCATAGAGTCTAATTGCTTCTTTCTAGAAATTGGCCACTTTTAGGATGCTTTTCCTCAGCCCTTTGTCTCATGTCCATGATATAGAACATGGACAGAAAACTTGGTTAGGTTAGGTTAGGTTAGGTGACATCCACGTATTCTTTTATTACTTTGTATGAACTTTGGCGGTCTATTATTTTAAATGGACCTAACCTAACTCATTGGACTTACAAAGCATTTTTAAACAACTTAGTAAAGGCTTTCGTTGTCAATTGATGAACTGGTGATGTCCTTATTCGGTTCTAGAGGCCGTCGTTGGTTGGAGTAGCACGAATAACGAGCTTCTTCAGAGGTCCTTCCATCTTCGATGCTGGATGTAGGCATGACATGATGTGATGAAGCTCGCCACTCGTGCTAGAGGAACGTTAGGTTAGGTTAGGTCTCTAACTGACGATGGCCTTTAGAACTAAATCAGGACATCACCAGTTTGTCCTTTTTTATAATTCTTGTTCGTTGGATTATTCCCAAATTTCTCGTCAATCGGCTTGAATCGAAAGAATTCTGATCCTTCAATTACTGAACTTCCTTCTTACCACTTGGTCTTGTTTTATTTTTAATGTTTCATGAAATGTGTAATTCTGCTGGACTGAAGGTTTGATACTGAGCTTTCATAATTATGTTTGTTTGTATAATAAACCGTTCGCGATGATAAGTATGAATTTCTAACTTCCAAGTAAATCCATTTCATGGCAATTCCTCCTGGTGGAGTGTTTTTTCGTGGTTATGTTACGGTAAAGTTAATGGTGTTGCGAACGCGGATTGCAACGTCGCCTCAGCCTTTCTTGGCCGTTATCGCGGATGATTAACAGTAAAAGCAAACTCGTGGGCGTGACCGTGAGGTCTTCATGATACTTGACCCGAACGAATCTTTCGTTTCTCCTTTCGCTCACTTTAGTTCTCCTCATCCAGTTCTTAAAATACACAAGTAAGTATATAAATAGAGATGGAAGAAGTAAAAGACGACGCCGGTAGGCCGACGTAGTGATATTAACTTGCTTCAATAAAACCGACCGAATATGGTACGAGTTGTGTTTTTAACGGGACAATCAACCAACTTATTAATTAGCAGCCACCGTGATGATGTTGTTTTAAAAACGTACACCGATCTAATAAGTTTTTTCTTTGAAACGCTACTTCAAGTAAAGCAAAGCATGACTAGGATGTTTTGGTATTGCTATGTCCATACCTGAGTAGAAATATCTTTACGCTTAGAACAACTGCTGATGTCCTCGGTATAATATTCGAAAGGATCGAGTCTGTATGCATGAACGTAAATTACTGCCTAAGGTGAAGGCTGTAATTAGACAATTATAACTTCTAACTGTTAATTGTAACATTCTCGAAAGCTGTCATCGTTCGCGAATGCAATTGTTTTAACGATGATGTCTAACGTGCTGAAAAATCCGACGATGATACATATCTTTACATTCTTCAAGGATTCTGACCTCTGTACTTTTGTTGGACGATAGTAACTTCTATTTTTTCGTTTCCCTAAAACTTTATGTCATGAAATGATAAATAAAAAATACGTACCTGATTACAAAAAATACGACTAGTCTAAAAAAAATTTGACCAACTTGCTCTGAACTAGTCCAGTGTTTTAAACCCTCAACAGTAGAAGAAACTTAAGCCAAAGTAGAAGGGTGAAGTTTAAAGCTATAGTTCCTCCACCAGTTTTTAGTCACCTATGCATTACCATATGTCTTTGACCAACAGCAAAGAGAAGCGAATATCGGGAATTAGGTAGGCAAGAGGTCCAAGGGCACTTCTCCTCAAAGCCCTTCGTTATATTTTTGAATTGAATAATAATGGAAGGTACTAAATTTCATTTGTCTACTTATTATATTAGATTTTAACGAATTTCTAAAAACCGTCGATTTCGTCACTGACGCACTCACCTATGATCATCAAAATCTCTATGGTACATTCCGAAATCCTAGAAAGCAATTATAATATTGATAAAAATGAAACTTATACCCTTCAGTTCTTCAAAAAACCGGTTGGACATCTCCCTCCACTTTTACCAATCTTGTGCTAATCTTGGAATATCCACAACATCCTTAACTACTCGCGAACAATAAACTGGTCTTCCTCTGATTGTCTTTACCCCTGTTTCTGATTCTGATATTTCTTCAACTGGCCCTTTGGTGTCAGAAGATGTTGGGGCACCTATCTTCCCTTTTCCTTCTTGACTTACATAGCACTCTTTTGTTCTCCTACCTTTCGTAGTTCTTCCTCGTTTCTAATTATATAAAGAAGGGTGTAGTCCAAACATCAAAAAAAGCAGCGCTACAACCCTAACCTTTCAATTAAGCCTCTAAACCTAAGCAATCATTAGATACTAGAAAATGGTATGATGATGATGATGCCCCTCCAAAAAACAAAAACCATTACGCTGTCAAAAAAATACCAGACCCTATATAGAGCCAAGCTCTGAAATGATTTCGCGATTACGAAGAAAGAACTAGAGACAACTTTAAATGATACGGAAAACGGTAGTAACAAAAGAGTACGGGGATGAAAATAAATGAAAGATAAAATGAAAATTTTGGTACGTAGAGGAGGTAAAAGTAGGGTTAGAATTTATTTAAACTTTGGATACATAAACCTTGAAGAAGTCATAGAAAAGCTTATGATAATAAGAACTGGAGGTGTGTATCCATCAGCCTTTGGGCAGACGACTCTGTAATGATTATGATGACATTAGTATATAGCGCACCAAGAGAACAAAGTAACTAATACAGACCACGTGCGAGCTTCGTGGTCTATATTAGCCCACTTGCTTTCAAAGGAGGGTATTCTATTTTGTCTCATTCGGGATTTTGTGAGGTTATGTTGCGCTTGACGTTGCCAGGTTTGTATTAATACGCATGCGCTATATAGTTTCCGTACTCCTACAAAAAATTTTAGTTCATGGAATGAGTGATAGAAAGACGACCATTCCGCGCAAGCGTGGCAAAAAATATATTTATCAACGCTTAATTTCCGAGGAGAGTTTTATAAGCCCCAAGGTTTTGACTATTTCAGTATGTTTTTAGTTTTCACTTGCACCAATAATAAATTAATTTCTTGCCATTGGAACACATCCTCCAGAGCATTCCATTTCTTGCATGTGCTTATATGGTTTTTGTTTGGTGTTGTTTCCCTTAGTTGGTCGTAAAGAACAACTAATTGCGAGTCAATGGACAAAAGAAAACTCGGTGTGTTGCTTATTACTCTGCATATTCGTTTGCTTGGCTACATGGTGCAGTTCAAGTTACGACCACCAATGGGAGACGTAATATATATAGTAATATTGTTGTTATTAGTGAGCCATTTGCAAGTGTTGGTCTGAAAACTAACAGTCGCAGCCGCAATAAACATGTAAGAATCACGAATGAGAGTTTGAGAAAATGCCATTGGTTCCGTTATTGTCTGGGTACGTAGTACATTCTAGTGCCGTCTAAAGTGCACACACATCGGGCGTATCTGTGAACTTCGACCTTTACGCATTTCTAATTTAACCCGTTCCCGCTTTTACTGCGGTTATTAATGAAAAAAAAAATTTGATTGTTTCATTAACTCCTCGTCCAAGCCGATGATAAATCATGAGAGAGGCGATCTCGTCACACATAACTGTTGGTTGTTCATTTTTCACGCCACAACATATCAACAACGTATCTAATAATAGTGTTAACAAATACCCACGTACACGTGATCGAAGTGCGGATTTTTTAAATGTAAAGTTAGAATAATGTGTGCTATTTAACGGACATTTCGTATAAGAGATGCGCTGACAAAACTACACTAATGACGTATTAAACATCGATATTAATCATTACCTCAATATGCGAATTTGTTTTTGTGAATGGAGTTGTAGTGGCAATTTATCATTTTTGCTAATGAGGCAGCTGAAAAAAAAAACACCTGTGGAACGATATACAAAGTGATTGATCAGTGGAAATACAGGGTGTTAAATTTATTCTTTTGCGAGTGTTCGAAAATATTACAAATTTTAGAATCAACACACTTCAACTAAAAATAGTATATTTTAAATCCATTTTGTTACGAAAAAATTATTACGAGACATATTTTGAAATGAATAAATTAAAAACACAGGAGCAGTTTACCTATTAGAGGCTTTGGGCACTTGAGGATGATGAATCTTCTACGACTGTGACAGGATTATTTTGGTCAGTCAGAAATACTTTATAAAATGAATATATTTATCGGTCACCGGTTCGTGTTCTGACAGGAATTAACATCATCACAGGGCCTTGCCCATAGTAGCGAATGGAAGTGGTGACCCAAAGTGGACGAGAGATCTTTTCGTTACCCTTCTTATATCCGTGTCGAGTTCTGAATCAGTTGGAACGGTGGTGGGGGTGGTACTTGTAACAGGTCTCAGACGGCGTAGTCACGAGCTCCAACGATAAAACCATCGCTGCACCGGACAACTGTACAATAGGCCTCACCACCGAGAACGCCATTGGGCCTACCCTCACCACCGTTCGGTGTAATTCAGGACTCAACACGGATATAAGAACGGTAACGAGTAGCATGAGTGGATAGTTACTGATCGTCAAATAAACGGAACTCTGCTGCCTAAAGATGCCAGTAGCAATATCTGCCGAAACATCGCATCAAGAAAGAGGAAAACACATCAACACGAAAAATGTACATAATATTCATAAGTATAACACCTTCAGTGAAAGCCATGTTTCTCTATCTATGTGTTCATGCGAAACTGTTACTCATAAGTTTAATTAATGCTACCACAAAAAAAAATAGTAATCAAACAGCACCAGGAAAGTAAAAAAATGATAGTTGTACTATGAATTTAGGATTTTCACGGCCAACGTTAATCGAAATCCTATATCTTCATTGGGGCTGTTGTACCCTTGTGCCTTGTCCACGGAATTTTGCTATTTCGGACGTTTTATCGATACAACACTGAAGATGTTGTCAGCAAAGAACACCAAAATTCTATTTACAGCCCAGGTAGACAGGATTTCAATAATGAAACGTTACGCTGTAATAAGCTTTTTGTACATACACAAAAACGGTTCTGTATTAGTGTAATATAGTCATAATCACTTAAACGTAAACAAAATTATTTCATGTACACAAATATTACTCTTAATGATGATGATAATGACGCACATCTTCGTCTAACCTCTGTTTATGAAGATATAAGGAACGTTCAAGCTTTAGACTGTGACGAACCTTAAAGCTTAACTGCTGCTAATTTTCTTTCGTACGAAGAAGCTCCATTAGTAGGTAAAAATAGCAATGTGGAGAAATAATTCAGTGCTTTGGAACTCAGGTTCTGTTATTCGTTTAAAATAATAGATTGTCGCAAACATCTATTAAAATCTATTAGATTAACTTTGGGATAATAGTCCTGTCCGTTTAGTGAAAATGAACAAACGACAGGTTTGCTTTGAAAATAATTAACTTCATAAACTTATTTTGATGGCGTTTTAATCTTGAAGTTGCACCCCCTGACTCATATTTTTGTTTAGCAGCCATAATTTTAAGATCTAATTGTTTTAGAATGACAATAAAAATTCAGTGTAAGTTAATCTTACTAATAATCAACAGCTGTTGAAGAAAATAACTAGAATTACACAACGTTTCTACCATTACTTTCGGCCACCATCAAACTAACATTTATTAACGTAGCTACTGTAGCGGATTTACACGCGTGCAACGTCATGGGTAGTCTCTGGCGTAATCTCTAGTAACTATAACACTTGAGTACTCGAGAAAGTTCTAGTGGTTACTAGACAACGCCAAATAACTATATAAGGAGGGCGATCGAGGAACCGGAGTCAGTCTTACGAGAGAGGTTACGAATGAACGAACATAAGAGAGAAGAGCGAGATAGTGATTTTGAGTAACGAATTGAATTTTACAAATAATTGAGTTTTTGTTTAATGCTGTTGTCGTGTTATTGTCGTTAATTTGGATTGATGCTAATTTAAAATTATATTGTTCAATAATGTTAGTTTGATGATGACCGAAATTGGCGGCAGAAACATTGCCTAATTGAAGTTATTTTAACTAATATTTCGGCCACTTTTTAACAGTATCAAATAACTTTTAGTGTTATTTATTTATTGTTAAGGTTCGATTCCTGTAGGCTCCATGTTTCTTTCTCTTTACAAAAATATCTATTTTTCTGAATGGGTTCAGTAGAGGTCATTCACGTTTTCTGTTTACATCCCCTTACGAGAATTGTATTATATTTAATCGGTCAATAGAATCGAAAAATTCTTGGATGTTATACGATACCATACATACATATATAGGTATAGGTATGGCAATTAAATTGAATTCCTGTAGATTGTATCAATTTATCTATGGGTACGATAAAAAAAAAACTGCATTAAAAGCGGTTTTAAAGTTCCCATAAAAGCGGCGTCGAGCGATAGGTCTAAATAGCAGTCGATTTCGAATATCGCATCATCATCGTTCATCGAGCGAGTCTAATTGTTTCATCTATCCAACGGGCCCACTTGAAGAGCTAAATTACGGTTACTTGCCAAAACTGATTTACTCCTACATATGTAAAATAAATACTTACGTACTTATACACCCAACATGCACACGCAAACTTGTGTACGTTTGTTTATGTCGAATCCATGTTTACAAGACACATGTAAAGCAAGCGAAAGAGTTAAAGTTCAATGTACTTGATACAACAACCGTGGAAAGAATTTATGCAACTGGACTAAAATCGATCGATCTACTTCCAAAATGAATTAGCTGTTTGTAAATCGATCAAGCGATTTATTGTATATTAGAATTTTTTTTAATAACACTCAGGACGTAGAAAGTTGTACTGTACCATTGTTTTGTGTGATGAAGGTAATATTATTATTATAATATTATACTGACGTACATAAACCATTTTTATAAAACTTAAAGATGGAGTCAACTACCGAAAATAAAACTTCACTAATTAATTCCAATAATCTATTAATATATAAAATGTTTTTGGTGATACAAGCAGACTAAATTGACGTGTACTTCATTTCGTAGATAATAATATTTTCTAACTTTTACATAATGTATGTAGGCATTGCCAGCAAATTATGTGTTTAATATAAACACATTAAATTGGTTCAGCCTTATAGGTTCCCGTAATTAATTCAATTATTTATAATGATAAACGACTTTCCCACCGAAAATTTTCTTCTTGTAAGTATACAGATGTAATGCTTAATTGAAGCTATTGGGTACCATAATTCGTTAATGATTCCTGATGAGAAATTATTTTTCTCATAACGATTCGACTAAGACATCTATTTTAATTAGTGTTAATTGTCCGTGTGCGTAAATACTTTTTGGTATCATTTGAGAATATAGAAAAGCGTAGTCTCTAATTGAGTGATCATTTATCAATAACCTGAAAAGTGAGATACAGCGGTTTCTGATCGATGCAGCATAAGACAAGGAGGGCCAGAGTGTCGACCAGTCGTCCGCCAGTAGGTACAGGTTTAGGAGTGCTGTACACTGAGCAGCGTATTCCAGCCACAAGTTGCAACAGTGTTACAAAGTCATCAACTTGTGGCGACATAGGGTGGTCTCCGTCTGCCACACTAAATCTTAATCATCAGCCACTATGCACTTCACTCTCGTTAAATGGACAAAAAGGTTGATGCAACTTGTGGCGCGTTTAGTCACTTGTATGTGTCTGATGGCTACATTTGGCAACTAGTTGCTACTGGTTGTGACTGTATTTAGTCACTTGTGGCTGCAACTGCAACCGAGTCGAGTGGTTTGGCTGAGGCCCTGTTGCCCACGGACAGACCACACGCCGTTTACCCATCAAACTAAGATATCCCGCAACCGATCCTACTCTATGTGGGTAAAGGTCGGGATCTTAGTTGAGGATCTGCGAAAGTGACTTCGACCGTCACTCATCACAGGTGGCTGAGGTAGCTCTGCCGACATGATTGCCCCCAAGTAACCGTAACTACAAGCAGTCGCAGTGTTTTCGAACAGCCGACCAATGATATACATTGGTTCTGCGGGTGGTCCGAGAAGTCCAAGGCTGTATTGAGGTTGGTCTCGTAGTGGCAGAGGTTGATCCTATATTAAGTGGGTAAATTCCGGGACTTCAGTAGAGAGATGTAGTAGAAAATCCACGAAAGGGGCCTCAACCATCACTTATCAGGTGGTTAACGTTGCTTGGCCGACATGACTGCCAGTGGGTGATCAGTGTCGACGGGTGCAAGAAACCTTAACTGGGAGGAGTCGCAGTGGCTTCGAATAACCAACTAGTGGAGTAAATTGGTACTACGGGATGTCCGAGGAAGCCCCAGGCAGGGAAGGAGACGTACCTGCTTAGAAAGTTGAATCGAGGTTCGACTCGTAGTGGCAGAGGTTGACCTTGTATGCTAGGGGAGAGGCGAGGCATATCCATAGCGTATCCGCTCGAATATCAAAGCTTGCTGAGCCTGGAAGAGATTAGATAAGTCTCATTCCCACCAGCGGATTCTGGTTAATTATGTGTGTCAGAGGAGGGATTTCCAAGGTTGCATCGACGGGTAAGTAGCACTTTTGTTTAGGTACCAAGCCTGCTTAACTGGTAGAGATTAGACAGGTCCTGCCCACACCAGATGAGAATCTGTCGACGAGGCAATAAGGCACTGGTGGCAGACTCTAGTTGTCGCTACTTAAACTACTTTATTTCTCATGATTACCTAAAACATGCGATGTTAATTTAGTACTGATAACCAAAACTTAGGCCAGCTTTTGTCAAAAGGCTGGTATGTTATCGAGCGATATGGCATCTTTTATTTCTGGTGCTTTCATGGAATAAACGTTGCAGTCAAAACAAAAGGCTTTGAATAATCCAATCAAGACAAGTAACAAGTTTCTGTAAATGGAAAATCTTCAAGACATTGTTAATGCTTTGACGAGTTGGAAAAATAATGTAGGTAGCTAATTGAATAGAAGCCTGAAGTGGATATATGTACGAGTCTGATAATGCTAGTTTTCCAAATACGTTCTTCGCTAATGAGAACAGAAGAGGAAACATTGGACGAATATCTATACTAAAAGCCATAGTGTACTCAAAAATTAATTGGACTTGAACGAGTATGCAGTTCATAGCGACACTGATTAGCCGAGATAAAGACAATAGACTAACAAAAACAAAAAGTTATATGTACTAAATATCAAAGGTGAAAGCAGTATCGATTTTTTTGTTGTATGCAAAGTGAATTATTCTCATAATCTTTTGAATGCACCCTATATATCTTGATCGAATTTGTTGTAACAAATAGCACATGAAAAGTAAGTGGTAGATAAACTTAATGTTCTGGGTAGTGCAAGATATGCAAACTTGTAATGTTTCATTCACATCGTCTTTCTGAGACATTTACCTATCCAATGAATAGAAAACGCGTGTGTAGGTAGGATAATGCTCTTAACTTGGATGTCGTTGCCGTTTATTTTGTAAGATAGGAAAGCAGGCAAACTTAGGAAAAGTAACATAACCTCTACCGACTGGCCTTTGCTTGCCGCTTACTACGTATGCACGTATAAATTGCAGGAATTTGATTTATAAAGTTAAAGCCGTGTTTCCACTGATAATCTTTCCACGTAAAGGCAGTAATTTATAGCCGTAAATCGTTATGGAAAATTTCTATAGATATTCTGCAGCCATTAATTAATCTACAATTCAACGCCTAAATTCAATACAGAAATTAATGTTACCCGACTAGTGTCGTTTAAGCATAAAAGTAGACTTCATGTAGTGGTAACTTGAGAACTCGAACCTTAATGAATCTTATATTTTAGTAAATACTTGGCATCTCAAAGCATTTACTAAAACAACAATCTACAGTTTAAAGACTTGTTGGACGCCCACCTTCAGACTTTCGTTTCCTGATGAGTCAATCCTTGCAATTACCGAAAACTGGAGACAATAGAATAGTAATCTAATGTTCTTTTCCCAATATCTATCTCTTTTTAATTTCCGTATCTAATGGTACTCCAACCTTTCGTGTGTCAGCTGTTCTACTATCGTATCCATCTTTTCCAAATTGACTTCCATATCGTCCTCTCCTCTCCTACTTCTTGTAATTTTATCACCACAGCATCAAAAGTCACATTGGACAAGCACCTCCACTTTCCTTTTGCTATCCCCAAAGTTTGATCATACAGCATACCCAACTATTTTCGTACAGTAACCTAACCTGTGCGTCCCACCATTCCTCTTTACTTTTATTTCTGCATCCAAAATGACTGACTCCCTTCTTTTTGCAAGTTGACTTCCAAAGGATGCTCTGTTCACCTATACTTCTTCTAATAAAACTGTAATCACAGTACCTTCCATCCAAGGACTCATTGGACACGCACCTACACTTTTCTTTGCAATCCCCAAAAACTAGAATGTATAGCACCTAGAACTATTTGCGAATGGGATTCTAATCTTTGTGTCCAATTATCCCTCTTTACTCTTGTTTCTGCATCTAATATGACTCTGACCAAACCCTCATGTCAGGCATCCTACTGTCTTACCTCTTCTTTTCCAAATTGACTTCCTATAGCGTTTTCTATTCTCCTACCCCTAATATTATAATCACAGTATCATCCATCTAAATACTGATTGGACATGCAATTCCACTTTTCTTTTTATTTTCCACAAATTTGAACAAATAGGATCTGTTTGCGGACAGCAATCTAATCTATGTGTTCCACAGTTCCTACACTTTTATTTCTGCATCTGGTATGACTCCAACCAACCCCTTATGTATCAAGTTTCCTATTTTATTTATTTATGACTTCCATAGCGTTCTCTGTTCTCCTACTTCTATCCAAAGCCTCAGTAGACACGCACCTCCAGTTCCTACTCTGAGCCAACTTCATAAACCGACAGAACTAACAGAAATCTATCACTTGTCTAACTGCCCATTTCTGCTCCTATTTCAACCACTAATACCACCCTAATACATCGGTATCGCGAATTTACATGGTCTGTTTTCAATGGTAGCCATAATTTCGTTTGCTGGATCCTTCAGATTATGCAAAGACGCGATGTGAGATATCATGGAAATCCACAACACGATCCAAATGATAATTTTGCTTAGTATCCGAAATCGGCAATTAAGTGTAATATACATATAAAGTGTGATATCTACACGATTTAAACCTTTCGACGTATTTTTTTTTTACTTTTACAGTTTACAGTTAGATGCAAATGAAATTCATTCGAAATCATACAAAAAAGAAGTGTTATAGTGTCTTCGGCGGTTCGTAATGAGTGGCATTTAGATAGTGACCAATTCAAAGTGAAAGATTTACAGGCAGTGTAGTCAAAGCAATGGTGCGGACTGATGATCCTAGAGGAAAAAATCGGACTTGACAATCGAAACCTGTCACAGGCGCAAGTTTATTCAAATATGATGTTCATTGGAATGGAGTTTCTACAATTTGAGATGTATAATCGACTAGGGCATAGACCTCGACACTTCATTCATTAACTCAATTAAATAAAGATGGATGCAATGAAGAAACACGTCTCCTCATCTCTTCCTAAAAAGAAATACTGTGTCGTCAATATTATATTTCAGTTGTAATAGGTTCTGTCTACATCCATTTAACACCAGATCTGGCCTCCCCATGATGGAATGTGGATGCCAATTCCAATTTTGAACTTAAATAATAATTTATGGAAGTTTTACTTACTTTATAAGTAGGTATCTATTAAATCTATTATTTTACATACAAGGAATGTCACGACGGCTATAAAACGAAAAATCATGTTGTTATGGAAATGTTAAAAAAACCGATACGATGGTCAGTCACTCTTCTTTCCTTTTACCGTAAAACCGCCTCTGGTTTTCGTCAATAATATTTGTAGAAAAATTATAAAATAACAACCTTTATGCTAATTGAACTTGTAGTTCCATAAATTACTAAGAGTAGCTTCGTCGTTTTCTCGACATTTTATATGAAATTGAATCATAATACCTATAATAACGTTATGCAAATTTCCTAAATAAGTTAAATTATAAAGAAACAAGAAGACATTATTACAAGGTGAATAACATTTAGCTTTTGGAGTTTCATTAAATTATCTCCCACAATTCAGATCAAATTTGTATTCATTTTCTGATAATATCTTCTAATATATAAAATTATCGTGTCACAGTGTTTGTTACCGTACTCCTCCGAAACGGCTTGACCGATTTTTATCAAATTTTATATGCATATTCCGTAGGTCTGAGAATCGGCTACTATCTATTTTTCATACCCCTAAGTGATAAGGGTTATCCACCCCAAACATTTATTTTTTAATTTTTTGGACACAAATTGTTTTTTAAATTTTTTTATAATGTGGCATTAAAAAATACATACAACCCTAAATTTTCACCCTTCCATCACCAACCCCTATTTTTTAATAGTTGTTTTAGTAATTTAATCATTTAGGTGCGCACCAGCAAACCCTGCTCTTGGGAGACGGGTACAATGTTGGAAGGGGCAGGCACTCTAGCTATTTCCTGCGCTCGATAACTGATCAATTAGGGATCCTTACTACTACCCCTGCGAAGCCGGGACGGGCCGTTAGTTATCGTATAATAAAATAGCTACTCAAATTGCTAAAAATTTAGTGCATTAGAACATCTTTTGATTTGACACAAATAGGTACACAGTTTGGAGTGGTATCGTCAATAAACCAACCCCAAATCATCACTCAATTATTGAATTTGAACACTGACCTGGAACGCGTTGAGGATTTCGCAAATTTTGGGAATATGTAGTGGGAGGGTGAGCCCTTAGCTGAAGGCCAACTAAGGAAGTGTCGTGTAACTCCAATAGTTGGTCGTTTGGAAGTAAATTTTGGCTTTCGTATTTATTATTTCTGATAATATGCAATGCGTTCTAGGCATACAAAATGTACCCAAAACGCGATTTAGGAAGTTTACGAAATCCACAATCCGTTCTGGTTAAAAATTTAGGTCAATGTCCGAATTCGGCAATAGCGCACCGCATATACGTTACTACGTTGAAACTTTTGGAAACAAATTTTTTTTCGTGTCTTCACGTTCACGCTCTCCTTTCTTTTTTATTCCCGTTATGTAGGTCTCGGAACGATTATGATTACAAATACGAAGCGGTCACTTCGGGCAGCGAAGTTGGATGAGTCCTAAGAAGAAATTTCAGTCTTCCGTATAAAATTTACAAACGGTTTATCGAGAACTCTTGATTTTTTTTTAGTTGTTTAATCCACGACTATATAAATATTAAAATACCTACATTACGTGAAAAAGGCTTTCCTTCGGCGCGTATAGATTACAAAATGAAAATATTGAGGATTCTAAACACAAACAAGAACAGTTGAACGCTGTAGGTAGTCTATACTTATCAAAAAATAAGAATTCCAAGATATGATGGACTTTGTGGTACATTTATTGTTATAAAACTATACCAAATCATAATTTGGATGTTTTAATCTTTAGATTAAAATAACGAGAAGATATGGATTACATAATATACCCTCCAGAGTAATGATTCACTAAACAGCCAAAAATCTAAAAAAAAGAAACCCCCCACTTAAATGTTAAATTTAACGTTTGTTGTTCGTCTTACTGAATAATACTATCTAACCTAACCTACCCCCCATCCCGTAGTCTTAGTCATATTCCTAAACGCGCCCCTGTGGGTTGCGACCCCAAGCTGAGATGTACCTAACATATTGGATTGGATTAGGTTAGGTCACATCTACTAATACACTTTGACACAGGCGAAATATAGGTACTAAGTATGAATAAGTATACATGCAGGTATGCTGAATCTATCTAGCTGGTTAGCTTAGACTCCCACACTGTGACTTGTTCCAGGAACAATTTTTTTTTCTGTTTGAAAGCCCAAGTTTTTTTTATCGTTATAGACAAAATCTGATAAGTAAATCTTTTTATATAACATTTCTTTTAGTGTCTTATTTTTCTTATTATTTTTACTACTATTATTACTATTTTATTTCACCATCGCTTCCCCTAACGAATGCTTTTGGATCCGCCCCTGCACTCCCAAACTGCTTCATCAATTTTGGTGAAGTTCAACATGGAGTTATTTTAACACCAGGGTGAGGACATACTTTTTTTTCAATCTGTTTATAAAACTTAGCGAAGAATGAGTAGAACGGCAGTTTTCTTAAAATTACCCTACCAATTTCCTGGTGTCCTTCCGGATGTCAGCCATTCCTGATCGGGACGAAACTTTTGGATATTTATTGACTCTAATGGGACATGAGACACCGTAGAGGATTTTGGGCACAACGCACCATAGTTTTTCATGATCGTTTAAAGGATAAAACTTTTGTATCGTGATCCCTACGAAAAATGGGTTTTTCTTTTTTATAAAATGGCTCGATATGACCTATGTATTAGAAATTTGAGGTTAATAAATGGACCAGATGGCCAAATGACAGCATTTTGACAGCAATCACTTTTTGAACCATTTACTAAAAAGAAAACTCTATTTTTCATATTAGGGGCCGTAACACGGATGTAATGCCATTTTAGCAAAAACTTCTTTGGGGAATTTTCATCTCATCAAGGATAATAAGCGCTCAATGTTTCGTCCAAATCATGTGGTGGCCGTTATTCTGAAAAGCATCCCAATTTCCTTCCAATTTGTTCAAAGATTCAAAGCCATAAATTCTCCAAAAGCAAAAAAAAACCGCCCAACTAATTTTCGGACTGACTAACTCCGTGATGATGACTATATAAAAAGTAACAATATGCGTAGTTATAATTTATTAATACCTTAAAAAATTTCTATAAACAAACATTTTATGAAAAAATAGAGAAGATCTTTATGATTGCAACCCACAAAAATGCAAATAAATTGGATGCTGCACGACAAAATATTGGGAGAGGGCGGGTTATCATCTAATAGTTTTTAATGAATCCTCAACCATTGCTGCCATTCTTTGTTGTTCTTTTTCTTTTGTCTTATATTGAACCATTCTGAAATTTTCCATTCTGTATTCAGCGATAGATGCATGGGAGTTATCTGAAGAAATCACTGCAAGCATGGCAGGCCGGGACAAGTGCAATTTGAACTGAAAATCACAAAATGCACAAGTCACGACCTAATCTACTGCAGCCTGTTGCTCTTTCACAACTGATTTTCCATCACAAAAGACACCGACTTGACAGCTTTCCAATTTTCCAACTCCAGGCGCGATTTTCTTCTTTTATTTTCGTATTAACCCATACCAATGTACATTACATGTTCGATGGGTTGTTTCTTTTATAGTTTCAATTTACCATTGACTGTTTCAGAATGGAACCTTTCGGTGGCCCTCGCTTTCACAATAATCCGAACACGCCTTTAAGTGAACTAACTGTTAATCCAAAATTGCCCACTATTCTATTAAGAGACTATTTGCAGGTACGAAAATCTTTTTGCTCGTTGCTTCGGCAAAGTTACGCCGAAAAGTAATTGCTGAATTTTTTACCGTTCCGTTGACCCTGCGGTATCGTCTTACGGTTGAGTTATTCAATAATCCTTTAAAAAATTTGCATACATACCTAATTACTATCGTAAAGTGACAAAGGCTTCTAACTAATCTTTTTAATGTTTCGAAGCAGGCTACCGAACTATGACGTATCATTTATATGTTGATTACAAATTTTTACAAATAATATTATGAATTTACCCGAATTTTTTGGTGACACATAATCACCAAACGGCAGCATTCTATAAAAGCGAAACGACCCAGGGCATAGACATCTACTGCTGAACGGCTACGCATATTATATTTTTACAGAAATACACATAGCCATGACTAAATAGAAATTTCTATGAATAATTTGTAGAAATATCGAGTGAAAGCTTAGAAAAAAAATCTTAGAAGGTCAGTAGATGCAAAGAATTAAAAAAGATGTCCAACAACTTTGCAATTTTGTTTATTGCATCCTATTTTTCAACTCCTAGCAAAATTGCCTTTCGTATGGTTCTTCAGTATCTTATGGTTCGCTGACTGATGTCATAATTTGATAAATTTTGGATTATTTGATCAGAGATTTACATTTGAAATCCCAAACTGGTCAATTTACACCCTCCTTATGCAAAAATTTTATAGATATTCCACTATTCTATTTATTCACTACCATCACAAAGTGGTGAGTTCGAAAATTGGTAATAGACATACACCTTCTTAAATTCTTCCTCTCCTGAACTAATCCTTAGATTCCTCAAAGATAAAACATCTAATTTTCTTACCCTATTTACGAACAATAATCTAATGGAAGTCTCTTCCATTTACCCTTTTTTACTTTGTGTGTCTGTCTCTAATCAAACCTTTACCTCTCATAAGAATCTTACCATCCTACCTCTACCTCTCGTTACTGACTTCCATAATAATATGTTAACGTCCTTTGTTATCCTAAATTGTAGCGCCTTCTCAATTTCAAACTTTCTTATTTATGATATTTTCATCATTTGCATATATTTCACCACCTCAAACACTTCCGTCTCTTTCAATCACGTCTACTACTACCTTTAATCCGCTTTAATGTCTCTACCACTTTCTCCAACTGAGGTTACTGACTTCCTAAATATCGAAAATCCGCCACTTCTTTTAGTTTTACATCCTCAATTTTGACATTAGTTCTAACCCTACTTTTTATCCTCTGCATTCATCACAGAGAGTTATCAGTCCAACAGCAGTCCAAAGATTCTAACTGAATATGCACCTCCACTTTCCATCATTCACCTACAATAATCTCCTGATTGATCATTGACTACCACAAAAAATCAATATGTGTATAGTTTTTCCAATCTCAATTGAAAACGATATAAAAAACCAGGGTGTGGTATTCATTTGTAACGTGAGTCGAACACGTGGCGTCCATAAGCGCACGCCCGTAGCTTTTCAAGGCAAAAAAACGCCCTCTCTCGCATAAAAATGAGCACCTCTCGTAGAGACGCTGAATTTATAATATTTTCAACTGAGAATGGATCCACTGTACCAGAAGAAGATTTGTACCATGTATTTCTGTTCTGGTTATAAAAAACAAACCTTTTCCTGAAACATAGGTAGACTGTATATAAGAGAAAACTATAGATAGTACAAGTATTGGAATTCTTTTTACAAATAGGTAAACAAAACGTCAAAATCAATAATTATCTGCACACGTGGTAGGAGCTCATATTTGAATTCCTAGCTGCCAAAATAAATTCTTAACTCATTTGTTCTGTCCATATACGCATAACTGTTCTATTAGGTAGCGTTTTGGACACGTGTTGAATTTCACGCTTCTTGACAATATTGTCAATTGATTAACGGACCGAGAGACGTGTTTAATTCTTAAAATAAAGCTACTCATTAATAAACCAAAACATATCTTTTGGAATTAACTAACTGCTAATAGCTGGCAATTAGAATGTGTGAACTTTGCACACGACTATTTTCGTTACTATTGCGAATA
Organism: Agrilus cyanescens; assembly: GCA_947389935.1. Lineage (NCBI taxonomy): Eukaryota > Metazoa > Arthropoda > Insecta > Coleoptera > Buprestidae > Agrilus > Agrilus cyanescens. The sequence continues at coordinate 15,159,859 of OX376713.1, read as the reverse complement.
TGTCAAGAAAATTTACTTAAGCAGCTTCTGCTTGTACTCTAATGTGATAGTAAGTGCTGTCATTAATTCCTGACATGTTTTGCGCTTTTATCTTGTGTGTTAAAAAAGTACTTTGGTTGGTAGTTAGAAATAGAGAAATAACGAGGTCTATGAAACCGATTTTTTATAGCACGTGCAGAATTTTTAAATGGAAATGTTAAAAACCCGCAGAGTTAATAAGGAGTGACATGGTGGTTTGTTATTGATTGATGGTAACTAATTAATTTTTTTTTTTATTTCAGGTAAGTTCTTCATATCCTTTTTGAACTAGCAGTGATTGATATTTTAAGGGTGAGTAAAAAACTTCTAAGTAAAAATTTTTCGATAACTCGATTATACCTATTGATTAGTTCTCTTAAAAAATTATCGAAATTGGTATTTTTACCTAGTTTATTCTACTTTAATATTACATTTCATAAAGAATGCACTTATTAAATCAGTAGGTATCTCTAGAAAATGCTTACCGTTTATTAAATTTAATACCTCGTCGGAAATTCCTTTTTTTGGATCTAAATGACTTAATTCTCTAGCACAGAATCGGTATTAAACTAGTGAATTATTCCGATCACGATTCAAAATTAGAAATTGAGATGTAATTGAGAGATTCTGATTGCAATAGTTGGGTGTTTTTATTAATTCCTTCTCTATCGATTCCAACATTCTTCTACCTTGAATTTCTTCTCAATAACACCTCTTTATTAGCGCTTATCATGACGGTAAATTTTAAATTTATGTTTTCAGATAGAACCAAAAATTTGTAGATATTCACAATATATAAAACGTGTCTGTATTAGCTCAGTTATAATTTAATTACGCCTGAAGGTAGTAATTTATCTAGTTAATCTAACTGGCGATAGTTTCTAATTACAAGGTTCATTACTATGCTAATAGCTGCTTTCTCTCTAACAAAGTTATTCATTCTGTACTGCAAAACCGTGGTTACAACTTGTTTTCCTAGCACAAACAACCACATATTATTATTAGAAACTTTTTTTTAATGCAATTAAAAAATATTAATTTACTAAAACATTTTGTTCGTAGATTTTAAATTAACGTAAAATATGAAATTACTGATTGAACCCGTTCAAATTTGGACGGTGGTGCATAGCATTTACGAAATAATAATCAGCGCGACCTATTAATACCATAACCTCAGTTGATTTTTGCGAACTTCTCTCTAGATGTCTTTACGATAGAATATAGGCAACCCATCTAGTCTAACGTAATCGGCCGTCCCGTCCGTGCAATTGTTTCTTTAAAATCCGGAGTTGTCAAAATTAACGACTTTTAATTACAAATTCTAGTTAAACGATATCACACTGCAGCTTATATATTTGAGAATAACACATATAAATATAATGCATAATCAATAATAACTAATATTGCCAATAACCAACAATAGTTAAATTTAATTAATTATTCTAAAATACGAATTAAAATTAAATTCAGAAATGTCAAATGTCATTAGAATTATGTCGATTTTAATTGGCCAGAAATTTATTGATAAGTAGGTACCTTATGGCAGATGTGATCATGATTTCTTAATTATTTATTTACTTCAGTGCCATAGAAAAAGTTTATTAATCACTAACTTAAAACGAAAACATATGGAAGCAGGATGATTAAATATCAATTAAACATCTAATAAATAGGTATTAGCTAGTCGATACTTATGGGTTCCAGTGGCGTCTCGTGGGACAGTTTCACGAATAATATTGACAAAGAAATGTAGGTACGCCTCTAACTTTTTCAAAAGTTTTATACCTTTTTCGGATTAAGCAGCTACAATTACAACTTTTTTGTCTGTTTTATCCCTTCGTTTTAGAGAAAAAAATCACTTCATTGCATGTCGAAAAACTGTTACAACAGAATCAAATCAACTTTGGTCTAATACCAAAAAAACCAATGTTTTTTAAAAAGCTGACACCCTGTATCTTGAAGATCAGGCTTTATAGGAGACATGTTTATATGTATGAACTTTTCTACTTGAATTTGCTTCAGGAATGCTCCTTTGGAACTACAGCCTATCAAGTAACACCCGGTATATAAACCAAAAATTCAAAATATTTCGTAATGTTCATATACACAAATTCTCTTAAAAAAGCTGTAGTATATAACTTAAAATTCTGAGATTAATTAAAAAAAATTCGAACTGCTTTACAAAATTTTATAAATTAATGCAAATTCGATGCAGGCAGTTATTACCTGGCAAAATCCTTATATTTATATGTATGACATACCTATAAAATCTACAGTTAATACCTAGATGATTTTGGAACACCACTAGGCACTAAAACGTAACTCACAATTAATAGTTTCAAAAATATCAAAAATTTTGAACAGGTTTATATAACGACTTTCAAATGGACACACTTGCGGTTATATCTATAGGATAATATTAAATGAATATTAAAAGAAAAAAAGGCGGTTGTCTTGGCGGATGTCGCTTAATTTTAACAAAGAAATTAGCTAGGTATTCATGATTCAAAGAAGGAGGAAGTAAATGTGGCGAGGAATTTAATACATACGATACATATAATATGGAAGCGGAAGGATGTAGGGAAACCGCTCTAAGGAGACTTCCTCTTAACACACGATACTTTTGATCAATATTATGTAGACTTTTATAAGGCTTTAACCCTATAAAAATTTAATTTTTTTTTTCTGAAGCCAAGATATGTTAGACGTGTTAGCTCTGCCAAACTGGGACTCAAACGCACCCTTAAGAGTCGACCGAAATGTGTGGTGATTGTAGTAGTGACATCTGTGAGTGTCATTTTTAATTTTTATTTTGTATACCTACCTATCGCACAACAAGGCCACGAAAGACATGTTGTGTAATATCCGAGGGGAGTAATTATTCAATAACAATGGCGAATTCTTTAGTAGACAAAGAGTTTCCGGGACTGACATCCTCGGGCGGTGTGTTCGTGTATAACAAGTGTCAGTTATATTTATCGTCATGCCTAATGTGATAAAGGAGGTATGATATTACAGCCTGTGAAAGTACAACAGCAGTAAACGTTCGTTTCCGTCCAGATAACCACACCTTTCTCGCCGCATATAAGATATCTGCAAGTAAACGATGTTCAAAGATGATGACCGCAATACATGTACATAACGCAACCGAATAAGGTACAAACATAGTCGAAACTATCATAAACGTAGATGATACTTAAACCACACTGTACCATGCAAAAGAAATACGTATTTTTCCATATGACCGCCATCATGAATCGTATTTTCTGCAACCATCATAGTTAAAACAGTTTAAATGCAGTTTTAACCTATTAAAATAATTATTCAGTAAATAATCATGAAATTAACCCGAATGGAGCAGTTTTTAGTCCTTCCTGAGCTAGAACGGAATGAAATCCTACAGGTACGCATGCGCACAAATTCATTGGGCATGCGCAAAAGCCTAAACGCCTGTTCTATGATTCGCATGCCGAAACATAAGGCTCGTTCGTTTTATATGTGAATTTCACCTCACTGGCAAACTATAAGCCATTGAGACTATAGAAAGGAGTCTGAACTGTGTATATGAAAAACGTCCATGGTACCTGATTCTAGCGCTCTCTACCGGTAGAAAAAAGTCAGTTTTGAGCAGAAATCACCCAAATATTTAATAATAACATTTAAGCTTATTTCAAAACTTTTAATACTTCTTAATTTTGTTACATTCGTACTCTTATTTCTGCTAAAAATTGACTTGTCATAGACATGTTGTTCCTTACGGGAAAGAGGGCAATTAAAAATCTTCAGTTAAACCTAACCTTACTTTCTAAAAGAAACGTACTTGTAACTGAGCTGAGCCATTAATATCTGAGAAACGCGGCTATAATCTTCTTCCAAAAAAACTAATGGTCACTGTATATGGTCTATGGTTGCGTTGACTATTTGTTTATTCCTGCTGAGTTAAAAACGATAATTCAGTGATGTACTGCCAGAAGTATCAAAAATTGATTCAACAGCAACCGGCACTAATAGTGAACAGAAATTCATGTTGCAAAGGATTGAAAGGGTTTCACCACATCCCCCATATTTTCCTGACCTGTCCTTTACAGACCATAATATTTTTAAGAGTTTGGTCAACGTTAAACATTAAAAAATCGTTTTTCGATTCGTTCTTCAATTTTTGTTCTGAAAAAGGCAATATTTATTGTGCAATTTTAACTACACTGTTAAGTTATAAAAATATTATAAGGATTGTAAAGATAAGGGAAACATGTAAATGCGCCACTCTTACGATGTGAAGGTTCCTACATTCCGGAAGTGGAACGGTGGGAGAATTATAAGAGAACCTGGGAATCCCATGTGAAAATTAAAAAACATACAGAAATTTTGTCGAAAATCATAAAATAAAACAATGAAAATCAAATTATTAAAAGCAACCCCTCAGTCATTCATTGAATCATAATAAAGCATCAAAAGAGGATGTGTGCCTATATAATTAAGGGCCAAACCACTAATTCAATTCAACATAACCCAACTTTTGTAAATATTAGGTAGGTGCCTGTTTGCCAAATTTTGCTCTAACGGGGATTTGCGAGATTTGCGTGATCTTAATTAAGCCGCCGCGTTACATTTACCAACATATTAAGTGTAGGAATTTAAGTATAGCAATAAAAATCGTCTGGATGAAATTTACATTGAAATGTTGGCACGGGACGGAATTTATGCTTTTCGCCCGCCCCATAACACCTTCCTCAAATTTAACGTTTTGACTTTGTGCATTTCGGTTTCCCTATTTTGTTTCTTCTTTTATCTTCAATAAATCGGTACAAAATTTGTTTAAAACTATAACTTGTGTTTTTCTTTTTATTTTTACCAGAACTAAATTTATCTAGGGTACAACTTCGTTAAAAATGTAAAAAATAGTTATAATGAACATGATAGTCACTAATAACACTTAACATTGGCGATTTTTGTATATCTTTGTCTAATGTTTTAGAAAAGTGGGTTAATTCCTGGAGACTCCAACTCCATGTCAAGCGAGTAACGCTGTATTTCTCTGTTCAAAACTTTTTAAGTGCTGGAGTATTAAAGGCTATAAAAGACCGAAAAAGATTTTAATTCAACTTTTTATTTATCTTAAATTTACCAGTATCTATATAACTTTACAACTTTCTCTAGATAATGTAGAAGAAAAGGTGGAGAAAAACATTGTAGGTAGATAGGTACCTCTCTAAGGCTATCAAACTTCTTATTTGAAGTGTAAAAAAAGATACGGCCCTTTGTGCTGCGGAAAACGTATATTCAAGACACTCTTAAGGGAATCAAAATTTATAGGGTACTTTCCGTTGACCTAGAACTAGGAAATTTTGCAAGTAATATCGTCTTATACCACAAGTACAGGGAAAAATCTGAAAACTATAAGTACATTTTTATTTAGGCATAAAAAAATAAATAGTGCGTAATCAATCGGTATGTGCGGTTATAATCACATGGGTGGTCAAATATTTTTGCCGATTTTTTTAAATTTTTACTGATTTGTACAGAAGAGAAAAATCAGAAAGCCGCATATTTTTAATAAAATCACCAAAAAAACTGGGTCCAAATTTTGAAGTGAGTTAACTGTGTCATGTGGGGTGGGGTATCGTATGAAAGGGATTCATTGGCACAAGCCTAAACTGGTTTTTAATTATTTTTAAGACGTATAGGTTTTGGAAAATGAATTTCGGAAAAACTTCGAGACTCGTTTCCTAACTATTTATAATATGTACCTACAAATTTCTACTGAACCCTCGGTGGTCCACCTCACAAGTGCTCGATATTTTTTTATAATTTTTACTATCTACTTACAGGGTTTGTTCAAAAAATAATCCATAAACGCGCAACTCTAACTCGTTTTATCAAAAGACAAATCTATTTGTTATTGTTAATTACGAGTAACCAAAATTATTGGCAACATTTTAGCAAATGTTAAATGTAAATATGAACGAAGAAGGATTTCTTGAACACTATACACAGCTATTGTTGTTTCTGCTTTTGTAACTTCGGAATATAACTTGCCATAAATTGTGCAATTACAAAGCTTCCAACGTCTAAACGGCTTCACTATTGATCAGATAACGCCAGCGATAAATTAAAAGCCGTGTGTACACGGTTGGCTGCCATGTTATTGTTTGGTTTATTACATCGCTCAGCGAACACGCAAGAACACACCACAACGAAAGGGAATAAGTACTTTTTGTAATACTTACCTAGTACTTCCAGTTCTGTTCACTATTTTTTTATTTGTTTAAACGAAAGTATTCGTGAACTGCGACATAAATGTTCATGCAAAACAATGCGGTTATTAAAAGGCTAAATGATTGTCTTTTCAACGGTCAAGTTCACTAGCGCACTCTATCGTCCATTAATAGAACACAAGAAAGTCAGACACATTTGATTTTTTTCTAAAACTAATTTGCACGACTCCAAAACAGTTTTAACATACGTAATAGTTCTTCTTCGTTTTAATTCTATAGAATCACAAAAAAAAACACCCCTTTATTTAATTTTCCTATTTTGAGGATTAAAATTCGTGCCATCTAAAACGAGTTTTGTTCGAGCAGAAGATAGAGGGTAAAGGTAGTGTTGGGTGGGTTGGTGGTAGGGATGGGGGTTGGTATTGGAGTGGGATAGATGTTGAGAGTGAGGTAAATAAACGTTCACGTTACCCCCCAACACTTATCCTACCTAAATATCGACCCCAATCCCTACCACCACCCCACCCACTGCACGACTCTCACTCCCAATACCACCTCCACTCCCTACTTCCTGCTAGAAGCTCTCAATCTTCAGAAAATTCGATTTAGATGATACGAACTTTAATCTGCTGGAGCGGTATCGGTCTATTGATGACGGCCGGTTGGTAATGCGAATTCCCACAACGCGCCTAAAGAAGTTTTGGTAATTATGAACATTAGCTTACCCCATTCTGATTTTCTTGAGAAAAAAATGTGTTCTAGAGTTCGAAATGCTGATCAAGAATATACATATATGTTGGGCGCGGAAACCACCCCTTCATGGTGTTTTTGAGCTTCTTCATTTCGTGTATTTGTCTTCCATGTCTATTGTAAAACTCGATTAGTGGTAGTGGTTTGTTGATTTATTCGAATATTGAGATCGTGTAGTGTTTATTGTTGTAGATTAGATACGAAATAATTTATAGTCTTTATCTGTAGGTGATACATGATACTGTTTGTTTGTTTAAACTTTGAAAGCGGTTATTCTTAGTGTGTTACGAATACTAATGGTGGGAAAGGGTGAGGGGTATATAAATGTAAAGACACCCATCCTGAACCGTAACCTATTGCAATACACACGGCAATGTTACGACAGTTTTTTGTATTTTGTGAAGCTCAAAACCAGTATGAAGATGAAAAATTTAAAAAATATTTAATGTAAATATGGTACCAGAATGATTTCTGTAAATTATGAATCATTTTAGAAGTTAATCTTCCAATATTCCAACGTGACTATGTATAGCATTGCCAGATTATAGTGTACAGGCTATAGAATTATTCGACATTATTTTGCTTAACACGGTTTGAAATCTACATAGTAATGCCTGTCATTCTATCAACGATTAACACGTGTACGGCAGCGAGAGAGTTATTGAATAGCATTTTGTTCACAAAACACGCTGTCTAACACGGTGCATGATAAGAATATTTAATTGCCCGTAGCAATATTCAGCACAAACGAAACTGATAGTTAAGTGTAAATGAATTTCAAAACCTCTTAGCGGAACCATTAAGAGTTAAGCAAGCAAATATATCTACAGCTACGAAGTGCTCAAAACATTTACAAAAAAAAAATTGTTTCGTGATCACTAAAGCGGTAAATATTGCAACTGAATAGGCAACGTACCTAGCTGTTTAAAAAGGTGGCCACTGTGAATAATTAATCAGTTTTTGAGTTGAATATAAATTCATTGGCAGCGCAAAGTAGGATTAGTATAAGTTTGAGTGTGGACAAATTGGACGTTGACAAACGTCACGTGATCTCAATCTTTCTATCTTAATGTGTAACCTACAATTAGGGACTTACTTACAAAAATTATCTTAATCACGGAGTCTCGTAGAGGATTTAGTAAGGCAGATGTCTGCAACAAATTGCAAAAACAATTGAGCCGTTCAATCGACGGACGTGAAGTAAAGCGGACTTCTTATCAGACTGCGAACGTAATTATCAACAAATTGACATCGATATACAAGGCCTGCGCGCTGATTACGTAACCACATATGCTGTGCATGAGCCTACTATCATAATAGGCTCATGCACAGTATAGTAGTCAGCGCGCAGGCCTTGTCTCATGATGGTAACGCTTCGATACGTCTGCCGAAATTATTTTTCACTTTCTCAAAAACGTCAAAGTATACACACCTTTTTAGCGGTTAACTAAATTTTCTACAAGAGTCTGTGGTAGCATCTCCTGTACAGGTAAAAATGAGTAGCACTCCAGCTACAAAATTTTGCACCAACCACTAACAATGACGTCGCACTGAAGTAGTCTGGCCTTATGTTTTCTAGATGGTAACTATTTGCTTCAGCCATCTAATTTCTTTGAATAATAGATCGTACCTATATCTCAATTTTTCCATTTAGATTCAATATTTTTTTGAGAAAAAGCATTATTAGCAAGTCATGTGTCGAATTGCGAAAATTATGGTAAAGTTTCAACTGCTATAAGTCTTACGTTGGCCTTATTTGGATCTAGTTAGTTAGCTACCATATAAAACGTATGTACTTAACCACTGTAAGTAAGTAACTAATGTAAGTAAGTACGAATACCAGGGATAGTGTTGGCAATTTTACTGAATGGTGTAATTTATATTTGAGTTGTGTAACAGAATATTTTGACGCAGTTAGTCCCTTGTATGGCGGATTCTTTACACTTAGCTATAGCTCATTAAGGATTTGTAAATCACTCTTTGTTATGTCTTCAGTAACATCCGATAAATGACACTACGTAAATGGAAGAGAATATTTTCAACTTGTTGGTATATTCCTAATATGTAAAGGCAATCCCGTGGAATTCCTTTTAAAGGATTTCGTCTAATTATTTCGATTCGTAAGAAAGCCACGTTAAGATTACAATAGTTGTAATATAGTAAACAAAATTAATTTTTTGCGCTAAAATTTAATAGCAAAGCGACTAAGTTCTCTTTCGAAAGATAAATCGTAAAAATATAAATCACAGCAGTTATTGAGACCGGGTGCCAAAAACTATTAAAAAGCCGCTTTTTTTGATTTTTTTAACTTATATTTCTAGAGCTAACGAATGACACGTTACATTTAACTAAAAAATTACAAAAAACTAAAAACTTATGAAATGCTTTTTTTAAATCCGATTCAGCAATATTTTACCAAAAAAAAATCGTAAAAGCTCTCTTTTGGAGTAAACAAATAATAACTCGTATAATTTACGATATTAGGGATGATATTGCGGGTAATTATAGCTGGTGATAAGTACCTTCAAATGAACCTTAGTTGGGCAGTACGTTTTTTTTTTTTTTTTTAATATGCTAAAAATGTTTCCTAACCCAGCGTGGAGCGAATCGACTAAATCTATACGAAGAAATCCGAGTAGCTGATACTGAAGTTAGCTACTTTAGTACCCTAATGAAGCGATGGAAGGGGGAGGATTGGGTTAGATTAGATTAGGTTAGGTTAGGTTAGATTAGATTAGGTTAGGTTAGGTTAGGTTATGTTAGATAGGGTTAGGTTTGACACCTTATCTACCACCTAATAAAATTATAGGTGTTCTAATAAATACAGCAATTATTACCTGACGTATGACCGTTTTGTAATCAGCACAGAATTGATTGAGTACCTGGAAAAAAAAAACAAAAATCGTATTAGACAGTAAACTAAATGAAGAATGAAATTCTGAAAATGTTTATCATTAGAAATAGGTATATCACAAAATTTTAATGATTCAATTTAATGATTTGTATAATTTGTTGTAATATGTCAACTTATAAACTGTACCTATTAAATCATAAGCAAATCATAAGGACAGAAAACCATAGAGACTGAACCAATGTTGCCAACTTTCACCTTGATTCTTTTAACCACCCGCAGAGTGAAAATCCACGCAATTCCATAAACAGCTATGGTCACTGGGAGGGTTAATAACGGCTTAATAGGGGTTGCTACTTATGTTCTACATGTGAAATAAGCGTACAATGTGATCATTTCTGATTTGTACCATACTTTATCCAAAGAATTTGTATTAATGAATAATTCTGATTGTGTTTTAAAATTTAATGGTGATTTACTGCTGAATATTGAACTTTCGGTAGTAATTTAGACTATTTTTAAAAACTCAATTAAAGATGATTTTATTTCGTATTCTTGATAAAAGCAAACTATTCTCCTATTTTTCGCAAAATCATAATTAATACATAAATTAAATTTAAGAATAAAAAAATTATACAACTTTATTATATTGTTTAATTTAAATAATTATAATAACTATTGAAATATGAAGAAGAAAGAACAAAATCAGTTTTAATTAGGTTTCCAAAATAGTGTAAATTACTGTTAAAAGTTCTAATATATTCAATATATATATCAGATTTAAATTGAAAATATAATAGAACAATTTCCTGTTCTTTTTTGTTATAGTTCGTCAACGACATGAGCTGTGTTCGCTATTTTCACACTTCTAATATTTCTCAACTTTTACCTGACCAAAGACAGGTATACATAATTATCCTTTGTGCGCTTATTTCACAAAATTTTGAGTGTACACCTTTTCACACATTCTGCTCAGTGTTTTCAGAAACAGCAACAAAAGATTTTTTTTCTAAATCAAAAATTTTCAGATCACTGTTCTAATGGCAGACAATCCCTCGCACTGTAGACTAATAGATGCAATTTTTTGTGACCTCAATGCTAGTTTGTTCACCAGAAGGTGAATTTCCCATTAAATTTTCCAGATGGTACGAGATTTCATTCTGCTCCTCATGTTTACGTGTCTAAGAAACAATAGGAAGAAGCATTTCTGTTACGGCATTTCACAAACGTTGGCATGAGCGCAAATTTATAAAAAATAATGTACCACATGACGGCGACCAGGTCACAATCATGACCTCAGTCGCTGCGCCCAGGTCACCAAGTCGCTGATAAGTTCAAATTTGCGAATTATGAGATTCCATTCGTGTTTTCTGGTCAATTAACTACTTGGATGATGATGATGTGATGTTAAACCAAAAATTGAAATACATTGTTGAACGTCTCTCCATTTAACGATAACTCTCAATAACGCTAAAAAATGTCGCCATATAGAGTTTACACTGTGACGACTCGATGACATTAGATACCTCACAGACACAACTAGGGCTTTATTTATTTAACAGTTGTCTGTACTGTCCCAGAATATTACACTAGACTACGTTTGGGAACGTTGAATGTTCTTTATTTGAATTTTAAGAAATAACAGACTGCTACTTGGTGTTGATAAGGTAATTTTCACGTGTTTATTTAAACAACGGCGTTATTATAGTAGCACGTCATTAATTAGACGTTCGCTTAACGAAATAAGACATTTATTTTGAAATATATTAGCGACTAGACGAAACGTTTGCGTAACGAACCTGTCTAATTATTGCTGTTCGCATAATATGATGTCTTCCATGTTCCACGGCTAATTACCAGGGAGGCAACCTGAGAAACGCTAATATTTACACGTCACGAAACATTTAACACGCAAACGGTTCCGCTTTTCCTGCTTCATGTTTTTTCTTTGTACGAGAGACAGATTATTCTCCATCTCTCATGGGACAACCGGTAATTTCTTTGTTGTCCTTTTTTGGGTCTTTTTATTCGTCTGGCGATCGTGTTTGCTCACTTCGATGGACCGCGTTGGCTGTTTAAAGAACCTTTACTTAACTATGACATGCGTACGTAAGGTGTACGAGGCCTTGTTCTTAGCGAACACGTACGCCAGTGTGTACGCCGCACAAGTTTGACCAAACGAATTATCGTGGAAATATCGGCGACCCAGTTTATTTAAAAACCGTTTATTGTTGGCAAAGTAGGGACGAGAAGTTCGATGAACCGAAATGACTGACATGCACCGCTCCATATAGATATAAAGTCACAACATTCTTACAACAAAAAAGTCATATCTGCCTATCTATGACTCAGGCTAATATGAATAAATAATGAAAGATTCACATTCACTATATTCACCAGCGATTTGCGGTTTCTGCTTGAAGAAAGAAAATCTTAAATACGTCTTAAGACGCTAAGGAATTCAACTTCGGCGAGAGTTGAGGTCAAAAGGAGTGGAGGCAATATGACCTAACCTAACCTGACCTAACCTAACTTTTCTCCCGTTCGCCACTTTCACTAATGTGAAAAAAAAATACTTTTATTTCCAAAAAAGAAAAAAGTATGGGGGTAACGTTTTTGCGCCTAACATATACAGAGGGGCCCAAAAAGTAGCCTGATGGTAGCCACCCTATATTTAGTTTTATTACTACCAATGGGTTTGGGGTTATGTAGGACCCTTTGCATAGGTAAACCCGCAGCACCCCCCTGGGCATGTAGCTTGGCCGCTTACGCTTCGAAGGAGGCCTCCCAGAAGGAAAATTTCCTGTGGTGGTGAGTTCAAGAAGCATAGAAATCGTTTAAGTATAATTAAAGAATTTTTCAAATGAAAATGTTCCTTACTCTAGTAAAAAAAAATTGTAAAATTCAACTTAGTATACAGGGTGTTTCAATAACGAAGAACTGATGCTTAGTTTAAATTGCATTACTGTTAATAAATTGTAAGCCAAGTTGAGAAAGCGGTTATTGGAAAAAGTTATACAGAATCCCAAAATATGCACAAAATCCTGGGGATATTCAAATGATCCTATTGAATACATCATCCCATCGAAGTTAGTCATCAATCATTGTTTAATATCGACAGAATTGTGGTATGCGACCCCAAATTGTGTAGCAAATTCAAGGTACACTATTTATCCTTTCCTAATGGCATTGCTAAGAAGTTCCAGGATGCAGCAGCATTAAATTTTTCTGAAAAATTGTTTGAAGGTTTCAAATTCCTAACCATACATACGCTAAATAACGACCCTTTGAATCAATAAAAAAAAATTGAAGATTTCATTAGTAGATTTTACAAAAAGTGGAAAGTCTCTGATCTCACCCTGTACCCAAATGCGAATGTCCTTTTTCTTGTCGAAAATAGGCTTATTATAGGGTTTCAATTCATATTTTTTAAGAACCCTCTGGATATTAATGGACAGTCGTTCAACTTATGTTTTCTGTTTGAGATACTTAACGAGTTGATATTCGAGGATTCTCCTGGATATGCAACAACATAGTCAGCTCAGCATCGCGTTTATCAGCCCAGCTTACATGTTATCTTGTAAAGCAGTTGTTTACAATATCACTTTACATAAAACATGCAACAACTCGTCCTAGGGGCATTCTCAACATTTCATATAGTTAATTAAATTAATTTGTTACAGGCGATGCCTTTTGTAGTTTGACACTTTGTTGATAATTAAATTATTGGGTATATTTAGCAGTGGCGGTGGGGTGGTGCATCATAATAAATAATCATAAGCATAATAAGCGTCCTCAAATATAAGATATTAAGAATACTCGACGAAACGACTCGACCGGGCTCGACTAAATTCGTTGGTCGCTGGAACATATAAAGTTTAGAAAGAAATCACAACATTTTTGCATTTCATTGGATGTTTTAGTACGAGCTTTGGGATGGTTTAATTGTAATTGTGTACATGTACAATGCCAGGTCCTTGGAACAAATTGTTAACGTGTGTTGTTAAAGATAATTGCATTATCCTAGGTGTGGTGGTAAATTGAGAAAAGTAATCCATTTTTCGCACTCATTGTAGCAGGAAAGCGCCATTACTGCTACCAGGTAATTACATCGTTGTGTAAAGTTGAGGCTCGACGACATAAAGCTCGTTGCATCTTACATAGGCCGGGACTAGTGCAATATTGGTAGAAAAAACAATATTGTCACGCATCACGGACTATGCAAAATGCAAATTCCTTTTGTTCCTTTCTTCATTGGATAAATAAAACCATTTTAGATTCTTCAAAACTTCGGATTTGCCTTATGTTATTTCTATACTGCTTACGATTAAAAAATAATAATAATAAAATACAATAATCAAATATAAAACTATATACCTACGGTTATTTTATACCATAAGACCAGCACTTCCTCGCTATTTTTAAAAATGTGTCTAATTACGTACGTTAAATTACACGTGTTTTTCCTCGATTGAAAGAATTTTCAATTTAAGTTCAAAGGTCACACCGTTACCGCCGATATGTTTGTCATTTCAATATTCCTCCGTTCGTTCCTTGAAATTTCATGCATCTCGCTTTTAAAAACTTTCACAACTGCTGCCTTTGATATTTCCAAAGCTGGCTGACGCGAGAGCTTGGAGAGGAGCTTGCCAACGACATATATCATACATACTATTTTCAGTTTTCTATTACAAGATTCTTTTCAAGACGTCGAGCATTTAAGGCCTTTTGTCAACAAGCCATGGACGCGTAATAGAGAAGGCATAACAAATTTTTTGTTTATATGAAAAGTAAATTTCTATATAAAGCAATGGAGACGTGGAGACGATTCCGCTCCGAATGGTTCAGTGCCATTAATTAAAATCAGTGGCGCCATTCCATCCGGAAGAAATATGGAGCATATTTACTACACAAGCTTCATATACGACAGTAGACCGGAATGTAAAATAAATTAATCCAATCTAATCAAAATTATAGGAAGTTAATCAATTTTAATACAATGTGGTTAAGACCAGAACCTGCTCTCTCCTCTCATCAAGAGAATTGCGTAGGGATTATGGGGGTAAGATGGAAGCCAGGCAAGAAAAAGCTTTAATCTTCCACACTAGGTAACTGTAAAGACTGAGAAGATCAACTTCTGAGTCTCAACAGATAAAAATATCAAACTTTGGTTGGTATTCCAATCGACCAAGGAGAACTATATTACCCCAGAAACAAACAAGGGTTGGCTGTTGGCTTTTTTTGGTTTCTGTGAAGAAAAAGCTGAAATATGACCGTAATATGACACTAGTCTATGATAAATGAATTATGGCACCGATTGTTTGGTTGCCTAATCATGAAAGTAGAAGATGAAGCTGCGTCTAACCGTTATCATCGTTATTAAAGGCCAGAGCTCTAACGTGCAACGTCATCTAACCGGGTCCTCGTAGGGAGCTATTTTAATTTTATAACCGAGGTATTTAAAGTGCAAAAACTTTTTCTGGTCGCGGATTCTTGTAGAGGAAGATCGAAAGATCGAAATACACGTTTTAAAAATTTAACGCTAAAAAAAAGTAGCACAACAAGTATATGCCAGCTAAAAGCTTTCAATAAATGTTTCTCTGATCTTTCTGTACAAGAATCCGCGATCAAAAAATTTTTGGACGATGTTAAAATCCCTTTGCTATTAGATTAAAACAGTTCCCTACGAGGACCTACTTATATAACGCCGCGAATCAGTACTCTGGCCTTCTTTGATGTTGGTAACGATCCAATCCCCAAATGGTACTTTCTGGGAAGCTTCTTTTGAGGCCAAAATTGATCACAGGATATAGTCAAGGCGATTCCAAGGATGCATTAGCCCAACCCCAATAACAATATTCATAGTAAGATTTAGGAAATACTGTAATTTTGGTTTTGACAACCAAGCTCTTCCGTATACAAGCAGGGCAGAACAGTGTTCCATACAAGACCAAAGTTTTTGAACTAGTATCTTGTGATTTATTGAAACATTCTCATAAAAAATTCACATGATACAGATCTACATGTTTTAACCTACGTCAAGTAACGGCATGAAGGAATGTCGTGGTAACTATGACTTGTTGCTGTCTCTTGTTCAATTAATAACACGATTCGAATATAAATAGTTGGTGTTATAAAGCCAATTCAATACGTTATGAAACTGCTAGCAAGATGACCGTCCTCTGGTACTAATCGCAAGAAAATTATCGTCACTGTCGGCAGTAAACTACGTGGAATTTATTTAATATCAATTATGTTTAATTGAAGTCGCTGTACATCTATTTCTTTCAGTGGTTAAAATGGGAAAATGACAGGTTTGGTTATAAAACTAAATTAATTACAAGACACGTTGTTATTAACGCTAAAAAGGAGTTATTATTGAATAATGTAACCTGTCACATGTAATTTTAATGATTCTATGGATAATATTGACATACCCTTGAATCACACAGTTGCTGCTAGAGTTTATTTTGGAATTCCATCATTTCATTTGTCACGGTTCAAAAATCTCCTGACATGCTTTTTTTTTAATAATCTATGATATGGGTGAGATAGGCTAATTTTTTTTTTAAAAGTAAACATAAAAAAGCTTCAATTATAACAACAAAACAGTGCTATAGCCCTTGGCTAAACCGTTGAAATTTACAGAAAAAGAAAACTATTTTCAAGTGACTTCTTACTGCATCAGTTTAAGATTTAACATTACGAAAAAATATTCGAAGAGGTTCAGCTAGTGCTACTAGATCAGACCTGATCGTCTCATAGACCAAACATCCTCAGTCGATCGAATTACTTTTTGTGGTACCATTAGCTGAAATTTTTTAGCAAACTATATACCTATGTTGAATTTTTCGAATTTTTACAACAATAGCTATCAAATGCATTAATTTTTTGAAACAGGAAACTTTAATAGTTTGCAGTTCCATAGAGATAGGACAGGTCGTTATCAATAGGTACATACTGTAGCGTGTGCTTGTGTGCGTTCAGGCACACTTGTACGTGTTACGGGCCGAATCGTCTAGCTGCGGGCGATTTCGGCGATGTGCGCGTCGTTTTTGTAAATGCGTGTATCGTACCTGCCTTCTAAGAAAGCAACTAAACAGTTCGCAGAGAAATGCACTATTCTCGACGTTTCGGAATATTCCAGAATTATCTCGACTTTAACGACGGATATACTATAATAATGAAGATACGATCGCCGAAGAGTCAGTAATAAATTGACAGTAGCAGTAGTGACATAAGAAATAAATCGACAATGATAGTAATGAAGACAAATAAACTGAGACGCGCACATAAGTGAATAATATGCAAATAAATAGTGAAGTTAGTGATCTAAGTTGGTAATAATTCAAAACCGTTTAAAGTTTAATTAATAATAATGTAATTAAATAGTTATTGTTGTATAAAAGTTTTTTGAAATACAAATTTTATTAAACCCACGAACATCACAATACATAATATAAGAGCGCACATATTCGAATCTGTTTGCGATAGGGAACTCCCTGGGTATGTGTTTTAGGGGCGTTCCAATATTTTCTACTTACGTAGATCTATTTGTGTGTATGTCTAAGTTAGGAGCCATCGTTGCTACCGATACCTTTTCTCGATCTAAAGATAAGACGATATTGTTGGCCTATATGGCGGTCCGGCTTTCAACTCGACGGAAAGGGATTAAAAATGGGCCTGAGTGAATCTTACGACTAAGTATAAAAGATCTAGGAAATGCATAGAAAATTTCTGGAGTTTATTTCTTAAGAATCAATATGAGGCCCGGGGTATGAAAAATATTGGGAGTATAATCGAGTGAACGTAACGCAGGTAAGCGTAACGGAGCTAGTGCTGCCACTTCCATAAGCTTTCCCCACCTCTGAACGCATAGGGAGAGGGAAACGGAAATGTACGTTAAATCGTGCGACTACCAATGACGTTCATATACTTATCGATACCTCCTGGTGAGATCAGAGATTTTCCGGTAATTTAACATTATTAAGTAAGCAAAAACGAGAAGAAATTAATGTAGTGAAACGAACATAATATGGAGGAATATTTCTGCAACGGACGCACCTTTGCGAATAGACAACATTGAAATATCGTGTTTACACTTCTTCATAAGGGAATTATTTCCCATGGCAGAGGTAAGCGATGTGAAACCAACATTAGCAAATAGTCGGCTGGTCTTGCTAATGCATCCTTTCACGCAATTTAAACGCTGTTTATTCTTTCTAATCGTAAAGCACACAAGAAACAATCGCGGAACAATTAGCGCCACCGCGCGAAGTTTGACAACGGATTATGCCCACTGTCGCCGATCATTTATTTGTACAATAAATTGCATTTCTTGTGGCATTATTGTACGCAACATGTATCTACTTATGTGTATACGGAACTTGATTGACTGAGGAATTTTAAATAAATACCTGTCAAACGGTGCTTGACGTTTACGGTTACTCTTCATCTTTTCCTTCCTTTGCTTTTGGTCCGGCGCCAAAATTCGTATCGGCTATCTATTACATTCACTCATCTGCACAATTTAATGTGATGCAATACATTATGTCTATCTATGGGAAATATATAGGGACACGCTCACTTTTAAGATCCTTATAAAAAAAAATCAATATTCTAAACACTTCCAGATAAATTATACTGAGGAAGACACAAACATTAAACTACCTGCAGCACAGTTAAGAGATGAGATGAAGTTATTTGGATTTTAAATTGCATTTGGAATATTAATATCAATAAGAAAAATATTTGAATAATGATTTTGTTCTTTGTGCACAATTCACCTTCTGACACTTCGTGTCATAAAAAAAAGGCTAATCGACATTTGGTTCGGAATTACCACATAAATTCAAGGAGATGGAAAGAATGATGTAACAGCAATTTGAAGCAATTTATTAGAAATTTGAAGGATTCTAGTTTTGGTTCCTACACAATTAATACCTTTCTAGAGACTCGTAATGGAATCGGTAAATTAGAACTTCAAGGATTTTGGATTAAATGCAAGAAGTCAACGGTAGCATTTGTCTACGATTTAAAAGAGCGGATTGACTCTCTCCATCTTGTTACTCGTCAAAGCCTATTCGTATCGAAAATAATAGCTACAACATGCAAATGAAATCCTTATCACATGAAAATTAATTTATTTCCGTGTTTTAATCCGTAAGCACCGAAATTTTCATGTTGGTCATCAAAATTTATCATTAAATCCGTAAAATATTTTAATGTGAAACGAGAGAAACTTGCTGTCTAATAAAATCTATACTTGGGCAAGAGTTTGGAATATAAATTGCCGGTTAACCATCCACACAAACTCGTCATGTTCAAGTTTGCTTTAGCGCTGAGAAATAATGAAACGGGAAACTCTATCACTTTGCCACTGTTACTTAACATTTATTGTCTCATTTATTATGGGATAGTTGGAATTTTAAACGTTAAACTCACATAACTATGTTAATGATTGCCAATATGTTTAGCTATAAGCCATTAGCTTTTCCCTTGATAAAGCATGGGATTACTGTGACACTTGGAAAATTTACTTCCGAAAATGGAAAATAACTGAAACGGTTCTAAGCAAGAATTAGAGGGAAGATAGAAGAATCATTAACGTCATTCAAATCGCAGCATTGTGCACACTCACCAAATAAAATTGTTCCTTCCAATATCCGCTCTCATTTTGAAGTAGGTACTTTATAATGTCCCTAAATTCGATTGTTCTGTGTCCACCGCAATATTATTTCTATTGTCACTTCACACAGATACAAGCACAACAACAATAACAACAGAGAGGAAATCAACGAGAGTAAAGAGGAAAGAGATAGTGTGGATTTCCTTCGCGCGAATGATCCCGATGAGTAAACTGAGTCAACTCGAGCGAATGGACGTGGTGTGCTGCGAAACGTGCAAAGAAATAAATGAACGATGAAAACAAAACATCAACTCCAGTTAACCGCGAGGAGTGAATCACCGACGACAACGTGATGGTGGTAGTGTGGTGGTGGTGGTGGTTGTGGTAGCGGGCGGTGGCGATGGACGTGGAAGCGAGGCAGTGATGACGATGACGAAGTCTGGGGTCAACCAGACCAGCTGGTCACTGCACTGTACTGCCTTATTTATTAAAGGTGCGCCTCCACTGCACCGCTTGCTAACACTCACGCTCAGCTGTCATAACTGAAATTTAATAAATTACTTAAGATGTCTAGATTATGTGTAGGTATGTGTACTTTTGTGTACATTCGGATGTTTAAACGCCTTGTTACACACGAAAGTGATGAGCAAATACGTATGATTGTTGGATGATAACAGTTAATTATGGAGAGACTTGAAGAATTTCTAATTGTGGTGGAAAATTTAAAGTCTAGTGGTTTCACGCTACATGGTTCTTTTGATATCTGAAGAAAAGCTGAAGAAATTCTAACCTAGTACAATGGGAAGTTTGGGACTGGTTTTATATGGTAACTATGGTATGAAAGGGGTTTTCATGTTTGTCAGCTCGTCAAGAATATGGGGTGTCCAGAAGCGGTTCAAAAAACTATCTTTGGCAAGAATTCAGCCAGAAGATTTTGGAGTACACATGTTAACCCAGTGAATGACGACCAACTTGTAAAACCAGCAAAAGGCCCATAAGTTATTAGCAAAAAAATACACGTGAATGACCATCAAAATGATAGGCATCTTCTTCAGGAGAGGATTTATTAGACTAAAGAAGCGCTTGCTTTAAACCTGGAGATTTGGGTCCACGTAAAGTTGAGTAGAGCAAGAGGAAATTGGCCCATTCCCGTATGCCGTTCTCATTGAAAATTCGATTTCCATTTTCAAACAGAAAAGTGTGAACGAATCCGATTTTCTAATTTCTGCCACCTTCATAAATCGAATCAGTGATAAAAAAATTATAGGCCTTAGTGCTGAAAGTGTCGAAAGAGTTGAAATTGGTCAGGAATGGGTCAAATTTGCTCTTGTTCTACTCAACTTTACGGTATATTTCAGTACACCTCGAGAGAAGATATGAGAAGTCATAATATGAAAGAAGAAGAAAAAATGGAGAGTTGAACTCTACGATCGTTAACTAATTAAATTCAAGTCATTAAGCTCTAAAAATTAGACAAAATCCAGCAGTTGGTGTTACGTCGCTTTAAACAGTCGATCGAGTCTGTACGCGTCTTTAGTAAACGGACCAGTAACTCCTGAAACAGCGAAGCATGACGAAGTTGGCCAAGGCGGAGAGGAGACCCATCCCAGAACTGAGCTAATGGATTGACATTGAAATGGATTGTTTCGCGGGCGGCCTACTTTGACCTACGTTATTATTGTTCGACTGACTGCGGCTGTTTAAACAAATGATGTAACGTAACCTGACACTTTTCTTAAGTAAGAACACTTCATGGTCTACAAGAGAAGAGACCCAATTTTTGAAAGCAACCTTTCAGGAGGGAAATATCACATTATGGAAGATACGACAGCATTATGGTCGCATGGTAACGTAAAAATAAAGACAGTTCGAACCCAAACCTGCCAGCAAGAACAATCCCATAAATGCAACCGCTTACCAGCGGCGTGCAGCTTTCAATAGACAATAACCAGCGTTTGTCACTTACATCAATTTCTTTACGTGCTTTTTTATCAAGATTTGTCATTTGCACGACTATAATGGATTTTAAAAAATAATTATTTTGGGCTACCACAAAATGTTAACAAGACTTTTGCTAGTGTTCCGCAAGACAAGTCAGGAAATAAGCATGAAATGTTGCTGTGTGTTTCACTATGTCTTCATGGAACTGCATGGTTGCTTCTATAGTCTCTTTTACGAATGGGTTTGTGGCACCTGCGGTTATTTTTTAGTACGTTTTTCTATATAAATGTTAATCAGTTCGTTAATCAATTTTTATGACGGTTACTGTTCAAATAAAAAAAGGTAGCAATAGCCGCACACTTTGCATTAATAAGTCACATAATTCATTAAATTTTCAACTTAATAGTCAATCCGCTAACTTTATAAATACAAACCCGAAATGTTTTTAAGAATATCAATAATAATAATAATAAAAACCTTTTTAAGCTCGTAAAAGCTCTGTAGTTTCGTTAAAAGCGTAATTAATATTCAAATGAGTCGTTAATTGAGCAAAAAAAAAAAAAGAAATTTCTTAAGCTGAGATTTAAAGCCTCTTCATGTTCGCCACGTGAAAACAACTTTCATGTTTCTGACAACATGCAATGCCTTGCTTTTTCCCGTTATTGTGACAAACAATGAATGCAATTAAAAAGTCTTACAAAAGCTCAGAATAATATATCTACCCGTTTAATAGCTGATGTAATTTGTTAATGAAGATCTTAACAGCTATAGAACCATATGTGCGATATCATAATTTTGGTACATAAGTGGATTCGGTGAGTAGACATCTGCTACTTAAAATGTGTAAAAAATATGGAGAAAAAAAATACAAATGAAATTAGGAATCCGCGATAAAATGAGATATTAACGCGCATTTACATACTCATGTGTAAAAAATTAATAAAAACGAGAATATTAAGTTAAAATTATAGTATTTAAATTACAGTGATAAAATTTATGTACAACAACGATGTCAATTATTACTAAAATTAAAGCTGGCAAATTGTTTCGACGAATTCTATAGCGCCAAAAATAAATTAAATTGACAATTTACGTTCAAAAACTACCGTATAAATTCAATTTATTTTGAAAAAGATTAGAACATTAAAACGGCTTTTTTAAATCGAAAATATTTGGACAAATGCAATTAATGTACAGGGTGTGCCGAATTCAATATTTGTAAATTTACTGGTGTTTTCAACAAATTACTATCGTCTTTTGTTTATAAACAAAAGTTAAACTTTTCGAATTTTGGAAACATAAATATAACTTTTCGGATCCTAAGTCACTTTTTGACGTAAAATACAGTGACATAATTAAAAATTACAAAAACATCATGTATTTTCGAGTTGTGGCATCAATTTATAATTTCTTTCCTGGAAAGAATAAAAACATCGAAAAAATACAAGACGAAAAGGTCAGTACGCAAGTGATAATAGGATGGTGGGTAGGTATGATCTTTACCATCGTTATAGATGGCCATAGTGCTGATTTGCTGGATAATTCTCTGTTTTATTCTAATATCCAAGATTTTATCGTCCAAAAATATTTTTTTCTCTTCTGATCTTCATCTACCAGAATCCGCAATTAAAAAAAAAATTTACACGATAAATGCCTCAGCTATAAGATTAAAACAGTTCCCTACGAGAACCCCCTCAAATGACGTTGCGCGTTAGCGTTCTGGCCTTCTTTTACGATGGTAACGGTAGGATACTTTTGAGACATAGAAGAGACAGCAACATAAGTAACTAGGTGTTGTGGGAGGCCTAGATTACATTAAGGAAATTGAATGTCCTAGTTTTCCAGGAATACAAAGGCTACCTCAAGATTTGAAAAATTGAAGATGAGTATCCACCTAGTCTATGGTTATTTATCAAGGTCGTAAAACACTCGTCGCATTGTAGGTCATTACCACATTCCGCATGATCTATTGTTTACGTTTATTTTGCATACAACAAAACATAAATACATATAATGACATTATGCATCGATAGAAACAATTTAGTGTTTGCATGCCATAGGGGCGTTGGTTTGTTTTCCGGCAACAGTTCCATCGTGCCACACTGTCGAACAATTTAAATTTCAAATAACTATAAGGCGAGGATCACAGAGCAACATGTCATTATTCCATAGGCATACAAACACAAGTATGTTTGTTGTTATATGGAACAATTTAAATACACAAATACACTCCCAATGCTTTGTTGTGTTGGTGCATATTAGCAATTATTAGCGAGAACGAATCGAGAGACAAAAAGACAGACAGACAGACAGACGTGTGTAAGGTAGGAGCGATAATAGACAACGATACAAAGTCAACTTGTAGCAGTAGCGGCGCATGCAGGGTTGTTTGATCGGGATACTCCCTAAATCGATCAAAATATTAAGCTTTATAAAGATGCAAACGGTTGCAAAAATAAATTGCAAATATAATTTTAAATTAAAAATAAATAATAATATATATTAAAAATAATTGTGGTAATTATTAAGTTCATTAAAAAAAAAATCAAAAATCGATTTCAAGACAATAGCTACATACCTACATGTGCAGTGATCTACCAAACAAAAACAGAATCGTCAATATAAATGTTTAAGTGACGAATTAAACGCGTAATAAAAAAGTAATGTACTTATTGTGAAGTTTCTGAAAAAAAAAATATTCGAATGTGTATAAAATCGTCTGCAAGAGTCAAATTTAATTTATTTTACAGGGATAAGAATTAATCAAAAAACTAATTTTTCGACTGGACCCATAATAAACACTTTCCATTTAAACAAAAGGCTTCTTTTTTGTTTTTAAACATCCTGTATATTACATCACTTTTGGTTCATGC
This sequence comes from Agrilus cyanescens, assembly GCA_947389935.1. NCBI lineage: Eukaryota > Metazoa > Arthropoda > Insecta > Coleoptera > Buprestidae > Agrilus > Agrilus cyanescens. Next base: position 15,135,583 of record OX376713.1, on the reverse strand, counting down.
ATCAGACGATTTTATTTCAAAATAAAAAAAGAATTTTTTGTTTAAATTTACATTACAGCCACAATGAGAATATTACGTTATTTTTGGGCCCTTCTGCGTATATATACTTGCAATAATTCGTAATCATTTATGTATATTAAAAATATAATTGTCCTTATATTTACATTATTGTTCAAACCTATGAAACCAAAATACCCTGTCTTACTGAACTAACCTTAAATAATAAATAAATCAATAGTAATCTTAAGTACGATATTGATGGTAACATTCAAGGGTGCTCCTCAAATTAAAACATTAAGTACAAAATTAATTAAGTACACATAAAAAAATAAATAAAAGGAAAAATGGGCACGTGCTCTTAAAAATCTGGTACCTACACCATACGCCAGAGTTGAACGATGAAGTTCCCATGGTAAAATATACTGTAATGACGTGTACTCACTTATAATACGAATCGACTGATTAATTTAGTAATTTAACGGCCAATTAATTGCCCTATAATGCAAAACTAGAGGAATCGCATTCGCTAATTATTCCAATGCATTTTTAAAGGCAATGAAAATAGCTGTGGGGACGTTTAATGGTAACGTTTAAAAGAATTATGGGTAATTGACTGTCACTTCCGCAGTTTCGATCATAATCATTAACATAAATTTATAATGAACAAATAGACAAACAAATGCCTTTACCAGTAAATTTAGTCTAATTTTGTAATTCTCAAGATGGTTCATTTTTTGTACCCTATAAAATTGGAAAAAGTTTTACAAACAACATTCCACTTGAATTGTTTTAATTAAATAATAAACACAACTTTGGCCTCGAAAATTGACATTTATAACGCAGCCAAAAACTGTCTACCGAAATATGAACAACCCAAACTTCATAAATCAATTCCTTGAAGGAACATCCTGCCTCATAACCACTTGATGAATAATGACATCATTTAACCTTCGCTTTTGGAGTGAATTCTTTCCACAACTTCCAAAACTTCCAATTCTATAAAACCCACCCCTTAACCTATTGAAAGAACTTAAAAACCACCGTGTTAAAACATCGGTAGATTTAGCTACATTTTAGTTTTTGAATTTTGAACTTAGTTCCTAAATTTATACCTACGTACCTATCACCTCCTTTAAAAATAATTTAGTAGAGACGTACCTATGAGTAGTAAGTAGTTCCAAATCTTCATCAAAAATCGTGTAGTGGTTTGGTGTAAATATTTCCTGCACTATGTGCCTAATAACACTGTAAAATCCTAAGTTCGTCTGCATTTACCAAATGATTTAAATGGAAACAGCAAAATCAAAATAATGTACCAGAAACACCACTAGAAATCACTCCGAGCCAACTTAGGTATAGAGTTGGTATATTGTGGAAGACCGACCTTGTTCCTCACGCATAACGACCGAAATAACTATCCGTTCCCCGGTGGTTTAGGTCTTTATACGACCATCTGCCAATGGATGGGCGATGGTAGGGGTACCTAATAACGTGCGATTATATGGTAGACCTGTCCCAAGGGACCTGGCAACTGCACTGGCGATACCCTGATTCTATTCTTCTTCTCCCCCACGTTTCCTTTCTCTTGTCTTTATTGAAATAAAATATAATTTGATCATCGATTAACTGATTTCAATTTCTTTTATGGATGACTACCACATTGGATTTTCCACAAAAGTGATAAATTATCTGACTCAAAATTGTTTTATGCCTAATTGGATTTTTTTTTAATTCAGTCTCGTTGACATTTTTATAAATTCTGCTGCTGCTTTATCATTCTCCTTTTACTTTTCGTCAGTTATCTTCTTCTTTTACATTGTTTTGTTAACACTTCCTGTTCCAACCCCTTTTTTTCTTGTCAATTTTTATTCTCATTTTCTATTTAAAATTTTCGCTTTTTCCTCAGATGGTTTTTCTGTTTTATCGATTACTTTTTTATCTACTAAACATAGTTGTGTTACATTCCATTTTTTTTATACTTGATCATTTTACATCTCAAAAAGGAAAACAAAAAATGGATTTCGAGAACCGGAAATACACCATATTTTTTTATAATTCAATATTGGTTGCATATTTTGGAGTTACAAACCATGCTTTTGGAAGAAATAAATTGTTGCTGTCATATTTGGGTAATTTGTCGAATCCTAGTGCCTTGTAACGATAATGACTGAAAACAGGTTCCATTTTTTACGTAGGTATATAGAACCATGAACATTTAATATGATAATTGATGATACAAGTACATTGAAGCGTGCTTATTTAATTAAAAATCAAACAAAAATTCCAAAAATTTTGCTACATTTATTATTTACATATCATAAACACCACGTGTGAATGTTCGTTATTACGTATTATATACCAAGTCGTCAAATATCTTCTAACGGTGCTTTTTTTTCTTCAATGTCGTCCTCTTTATTGCGTTGTATAAATTTAACGACAAGGCCTTTATGACTACCTACTGATGGTCTACTTCATGCACAACTACCATATAAATTTAGCCTTTTTTCGGTTTTCATTAGCCGACTTGATTGGGAATGAGATGCGGCAGAATGATTGTCATTAAAAAAAAAAAAAAAGAAGCTTCAAAACACTTGTATCGTTCTCTTTTATGTACAGTAATAAATAATGGATTATTATTTATGGCAATAAATAAATAAACTTGTCTCTGGCTTTGTTCGGTTACAAATTGTATAGATAAAGTAGATTTTTTAATCAAAATTGAAAATACACAATCTACAGGGGGATTGTAATTTGTAATAATTTAGGTCAGGGTTAGGTCAGAAACTTGTAAGGTGGCAACCCCCAAATAATGGTCAATTAACTGTTAAAAGAGGTTTTAGTTGTAATTAGTAAGAATTTTCGGTAATTATTCGATCCGTCCAGACTAATGCGGGGTGTTTTAATGTAGGTTAGGGTAGCGGGTGTGTGTGTGTAAATGCTGACACATACAGGTACAACTGTAACCTTATCTGATCTACAAAATAAACATGACATGCTCGCAGAATTCAAATAATAGTTATCGCGTTCGTACACACACACATTAAAATAATTACCACAGTTTTCTGATTTTGTTAAAGATTTAAAAAAAAATGAACAGCTAGGCGTAACGAACACTACAACGTGCTCTATTTTTAAGAAAATCTATCTACAAAATTATAGAAATCGAAATTGATAGCGCTCATTTTTTTTTTTTTTCGTCTACTTTTTAATTTTTTTTGTTATCCTGTGATCGATAAGAATATTTTTATAAATTTTCATTTTGAATTACATGTGGGTGTGACGAAATAATTTCGTGTTTTGAAATTCTACTTGAGAACAGCTGCGAGATGCGTTTCGAATATAGAGTGCATTTGAGTTGTGCCCGTGGGGTGTTTGGAGGGGCTTCTGGATATTCGGCAGGGCTAGGGGTTAACTTACACCCTATTGTCGTAGGCTGCGTGTACAATAACGAAAGACAGATGGCTGGCATGCTTGCAGAATTTGTGCGCATTAACAATGAGGGATTAGGCAACTTCCAAGAAGCCTATTCACTCACTCGGGTTGTATGCCTTGTTCGAATCGACTCAGATCGCCATCAACATTATTATTATTATTATTATCATTACGGCAGATGCGAAAACGAATTTTGTTTTTATTATTTGCCCAGTTTACGCAACTGCTTGGCTCGCCACCCGTTAAAAAAGCAGCTCGATCATCAGCACACAAAACACGACCAACATGGTTCAACCATCTCGTGGGCTACAACAACCTTGGTAGGTAGATGCAACCACCAAATTATTAAAAAAAAAACGAAAAAGTAAGCGACCCCATTAGAAGCTATCAAATATTTGTGATTTCTACAGGGTGTTTTTACACCATGGAGCTTCTTTTAACATAATTCGTTTAATGACAGATTTAATAGAAAATTAGTTGCAATAAAAGTTGTCTAGAAATTTGCAAGGCAAGTTAGGAGAATATTGTTAATTCTACTACTGGGTGCTCCATTCCTCCTGGACAGCACGTAACTTCGTTATCTTAAATTGAACACTGGATATATTGCTTCATTTTTGGATTTTTTGATCAATTTTGTTGATCATACACACTGCCTAAAACTCATCGTTTTCGAGATATTAGACGCTATTCAACCTTATTCAGAAGGCCGAAATAGTGATTTTAGGAGCGTACTCCTTAATAATCACATTAAGGCCCATGGTATGAAGAAAATATAGGGAGTAAAATCGAGAGAATGCAACGGAAGTAGACGTAACGGAAGTAACGTTGCCCCTCCCATACACTTTTCCCACCGATCTTATACTGAATGCCTAGGGAGAGGGAAACGCCCCAGCACGTTTGGGTCTGTCCGGTGACTAGAGCGAGTGCGTGAACAATCTTACAGCTTCAGAATAACTTATAAAATTGTCGTATATAATTTAATTAAACAAATATGTTTCAGCGTTGTAACATTTTTTTAGAGACATTTTCATTAAGATTAGAACAGTTTCTTGCAATATAAAATTTAGAAATCTTGTAAATTTTGAAAAACCATTAGCCATTTTTGGGCTACTCGAACAACTCTCATTTTATTTAATTAATTATAAAATAAATAGTAAGTATATATCTCAAAAACATCGAGTTTTGGGTCGACCTAAAATTACTGGAAGAATCCAGATATTCCATAATATGTAGCATGTTCCTTTTAAAATAACTATTTCTTCCTTAGTTCATTCTTGAACACCAATAACTGCTGGGGTTTACTTACTTATTCGATTTTTTAATTGTTCAGAAAATGATGTTTTGTCTATTGTGTTGTTTTACTATATATAAAAATGGAACACCCTGTATAATTGAAAATATTTTCCCTACATGCCTCATCTAATTCCATAGATACGATTTTTATTGGAAACACTTTTTTATTAAATCTAAATCTAAAGTAGTCCTGGAAGAAAGCACATTAGGTGAAACACTCTGTGTAGGTAAACGTGACTAGTCTCTAACTCTGTTTCTTTTGACTGCAATTATCAAATGATAACCTAACCTAACCTAGGATTTCGTTGTAATTTTTTCGGTAAATATTCCAACTTCAGTGTTTTTTTATCCCCGATTAAAACAAACAACAAAACGAAAGGATTCAGCATGGTCTGATACTGAATTCCTCCTTCATCTTCAGTATTTCTACCCAATTACCAAATTCGGATATTGGGCGAATTTTTTTATCCAGAACACGTTGTAATGGTTATGGTTGTTTCATGGTAATGCACAACACGTTCTAGCCAGAAACATAAAATTCACCCCAACACTATACGTATTCCAGACAAAAATTTCGCTCAATGTACGAATTCCGGCAATCGGGTACAAACTATAAGAGATACAAATAAAATTACAGTTTGGTTGTTTAATTGTGACCAATTTACTGGTGCCTTAAAAAAATTAGCTATAGTGTTTTGTTTTTGAGTTATAGGTAAATAAAAATTGGAATTTTCGAGTTCTTGAAATATGCCCATTGCCCATATCTTGATTGTTTATTAAATTGGAAAAAAAAAAATAATTTTCACGTTCTTCAGGCACCTTTTTACGTAGAACACAGTGGCGTTGAAGAAAATTTAAAAAAATTACTAGAAAATCATTTTTTCGAAAACTCGAAAATTCCAACTTTTGTTTATAATACGAAAACAAAAGACGGTAGCAATTTTTTGAAAACTGCAGTAAATTGGTCTCAGAAAAAGGGATCGTGGATACGCCATTAATTTTTTTGTACCTCTTATACTTACTGAGTTCCCCATAGAAATATCAAATTCAGGATCACTTCCTGCTGAATCCTCTCGTTTTGTCGGTCCAGGTAAAAAAATTCGGTTAGTGCCCAAATTTAAAATATATTTAAGGGAAAGAACCATCCTTGTTGGCTAATACACATTGGTCTAACCAAGATTTTCTTCTAAGTTATGCAGGATCATCATCAGTTGATTTGCTAGCAGAAGGTATCAATTTATTTCAGTGATTTTTTCTCTTATCTTTTAGTAACAGGCAAAAAGCAGTTTACTGCTAATTTTTCTGGAGTGGTCACCGAGTATCGCAGGATGGGCAGTACTCACCCCTGCTTCCTTCTAACTACTCCCATGCTTATACATATCCTGATAAAAAAAATTTTAAGCCAATTTCAAAATAATAATTAACGAAATGCCCTACTGCAAACAGTTCTGCTAAATCGCCACAGATAATGCGAAACCGAACAATTTCAACCAAAAGATCTATTGTTCGCCTTTCTGCTGCATTCTGCATGCTGCATGTTACCTATTTGCGAATCGATTTACCAACGGACGTTTGTAGTTCTGTGTATTCTACAAATACATATACATACAAGCGTACATGTGTCTGTGTACCTGGCTATATGGTGTGTGTAATGTATGTTCAAAGTTGTGCTTCGTGAAATGGTAAATTGTTCTCGCTGGCAGCAGCTGCGGTACCCATTCGAACGACGAACTGTCATCACGAAATTCCGTGGATGCGTTTTGAGTGTCTGCACGCCAGAATCGCAACACCTGCATCTACCTCTATGGAATGAATCAAAGGGGAAACAGAATGAGCGAGCAAACGCTTAACAGCTAAAGGAAATCGTACAATAAAGTTCATCCACAAACGCTCATGGTGCGATGGGTGTAATGATCGAGGTCTGCAGAACCAGCCAAAAAGTACATAGCTACCACTGTACGACGCTGCATATAACCAGTACAATAGAGAATCTCTCGTTGTAATTGTTTGCTCAGTTTTGGTCCCTTTAGGGAATTGAAAACGATTTTCAGATCTGCGATAATCCATTAGCAAACAAGAAAAATGGTTGCAAAATAAATTGAACAGCCCCCACAAAGCAGATTTAAATCAAAATTAATGTTTCTATGGACAGTGCCCAAATATATGTTTCATTTTTTTGGGTTAGAAGGAGCTTTTAGACGTATGTAAATTGGTACGTCTCTTAAATAGTAACCAAACTAGTTAAACAATTGACCTAAAGAGGTGAGGTATTCCCCAGAATTAATAATAGAATGGGATAAAAGTCTCGAGTTTATTCCTACCTGAACATTGGATTAAAATAGTTCAATTTTATTGGTGACGAATCACGAAAAAAAAAACTCCTCAAGCAAAAACATTAGTAGGTAGGTGACGAAACACAAAGTGACGAAACAACAATAAATCCGTTTCATCTTACGAACCTAACCTGATCCTGAAGAAGTCTTATTTCACCCCACAATTTGCTTTTGTGTCATTCCATAAATGAAACCAAAAGTTCAAATTCAATGGGTAAAGTTAAATCCTTAACGTAAGGATATTTGTAGCATATCAAAAGGTGACAAATAAATTACTGAATGATGCTAATTTGCTAATAAGTAGATACAACGATGATTTACACTTAAATTTACATCAAGGGCTAAGGGATTGTTTTGGATTTGGGTCCAACACAATTTTTTTGATATATTTCTCAATAGGTGATTTGAGTAAATCTCTGTGGTCATGAGTCTCGTCCTAAAGTTACTAGAACTAGGTTTCAATTACTTTTTGCATTTATTAGGGTTCCATACTTCCGAATGGAAAAATGGAACCCTTATAGGATCATTCGTGTATCTGTCTGTCCATCTGTTACGTCAGATTTGCTCTGAATGTACCTATTGGTTCGGTTAAGGTCAAATATGTACTTAAATTTGGTACACAATTGTATGAGATTCTGTAGACCAAACACCAAAATGACTTTTTGAATAAGGATGGGGGCACTTTTGGAGAGTACCTAACTTAGAAAAAAAATACGTGTGGCACTCGGGGACTGTCGCGGTAAAGCTATTGCGTAGTTTATCAACTTATGCAATATTTTTTTTCATTGATATTAATATAACAATAAACCTATATACTTTCTGAAAAACAGCTGCTTACGTATTCGTCCGATTTCGGAGCAGCTCGTCTCGATCCGTGCGAGCTTCGTACAGTCTACCACCCATACGCCTAGTCGCACGCAGACGACGCACCGCTGTGCCGGTCGGAGTGGGGGGTGTTAGGTTTTTTCGTTACGGAATTTCTTGATTCGGTCGCCGCGCTCAAAGCCCGCGATAAAAGCTATGCAATAGCTTAAAAAAGTTTTGGGAAGCAATGCGATGTAAGCAAGTCGATAAAAATTGACCATTCGCCCTTCTCATCTCCGAAACTAGATTGGTTCTGGATTTAAAAAAAAAATGTCCAACCAGTATTCGGACTGATGACTGTATTGATGGCCCATAACGAATTTAGGTTTTTTTGTATTTTTTTTTTTCGTGTAGGTACCTACATAGAAATTCGAAAAATTACGTAAATAATTATATGTTACCTTTTCTTTTATGCCTCTTTTTTTTTCGAGATGCAACTACGGTAGATACAATGCATCATATTTCCGCCATTCTGCGTTGTTTCGTTTAAAAACGGGTCCTCGGTCGTATTTCTTTGTAAATCTTCTGATTTAGACCCCGCCGTTCGCTCAGAGCGTTAAAAGGTTTTTACCTGCAGGAAGTTGTTCAATAGCAGCTTCCCTTCGGAGAAAGGAACAGAATATAACGGAATGACAAGGGCGGATTTTTATTTCTCGTTCAAGCGTGAACCAAGAGGAATTCGAAAAACCGACCAGCCTTGAAGTTTATAGAATATCGATGTCTATAATACAGGCTCTCTCTTCCCTCTTCCTTAAAGATAGAAATAGATTTTAATCTGTTCTTGGTATAAACAACATATTTTTTTGTGTGCGGATTCTCAAATTTTTTGAAATTGTAACTCCTGAGAATACGTGAACTTTGTAATAATAATATAAAACGAAAACCGGTAATTATATTTTAGCTTAACATCGCCTTGCATACCAATTAATTTTTACTACCTACTTGTTTGATCCTAACCGTTACCATCGTTAAAGAAGGCCAGAGTGCTGATTTGCACCGTAATATACGGGGGTCCTCGTAAGGAAACGTTTTAATCTTAACAAAACCAAAAACATAACCTAACCGAACGAACTTACATTGCCTTTGCAGAAAAAAATAATTATTGACAATTAAAAGTTTCTCTGTTAGTTTGGAAGAAGATTAAAACCATTTATAAATAAATTTAGTAGAAATATAACTCAAGTAATAATTTCATGTTTGCGTGTAATCGTCCTACACCGCTCCATGTTGAGTGTCAAAGTAGGAAAAACCCTTTTGCAAACTTTCCTAAAGAATTATCCTCAAAATAATTTTAATCGACCATAAAATCGAACTATAATTTTTAGGCCCATTAAGAACATCAAGCATTAGAAATTAAATTTCAAATTTAATTAGCCAGTTAATTATGTATATACAACCATAAAAAACAAGTTATTCAAAACTTTTAAATAAATTTCTTTTGAAGGTCTGTAGTATAATCTAATATTGGCTCGTCTAATTTTCTGCTACTTACTAATTTTATGAGTTTGAACTTCTAGACGTTACATTCAATAAAATTAAATTTTAACTGGATTCTCCTGGCGTACTATGAGTACTACGGTACTTACAAAAAATGGCATCGTAATTTGAAAAATTATATTGTGACCTGTTATAAATACCTGTATAATAATCTTTTCCGAAAAATGCAGGCGTCAGATCGTTATTAATTAAGAATGGGTCAATGACATGTAGGGCTTCAGTTTAAGTACAATTCGAGACAGGTGCTAAATTTTATCACGCAGGGTAATCAGGTACCGGCATTTATCTTGGGATGTTTATATGTTAAGATTGTATGATGGTAACGTAGCAGGTGAAGAAAGTCGTAATGTAAGTGCGTTAATAACTGTAATCAATCGCGTTAAGTTACCAGAGAGACATGACTAGAAAATTTAAATGCACACCCAAAAGGAGACAACGAAAAGATATAACGATAGTCCATAGTTCATTCAATGCATTTAATTATTCTAATACTTTTCTATAAACCAGAAAAGGTTTCACAAAGAAAGAATAATATGATTTATTTATTTAAAAGAAGTAATTGATGATACCATTTTCCAATTTTCCACCATCTTTATTCGATTCATGCCAAAAGTCACAACACGAAAGCTTATCTCAAACTGGAATCTAAGGGTGCATATGGAATCCAGAATTTTTCTAGAAGAAACAGTCTGTACCCTTTTCTGTCTGTCTGTCTCATGGTTTTCGCTCTTGCTCTTCTCGAGAAGAGAATCTACGAGAATCTGCAGTCAAAAAATTTTATTCTCATTCTAAAATTAATGTAAGATACGAATTCAGAGTGGTTTAGATCTTAGGTACAAGATTTTGTCAATTCAACTTTCGACAGGGGTCTCAGTTAGTCAGAGATAATTCACTTATGGAAACTTTTCTACAAGAATTGTATACCTCTTTGTAGTATAAAGGAATAATTGATGATACCGTTCAATTCATGTGCCCCTTTACTCTTATACGTTATCACCCCAAAAGTTGTATCTATTGTGACAACACAAAAGCTTATCCCAATCTAGAATTTAGGGGTGCATATAGGGCCCTGCACTTTTTCACCTAATTAAAATAGACAAGTTAGTGATCTCCTGGACTTTTATGTAAAAAAATTGGGTCTCTAAACTTTTCTGTATATGTGTCACGGTTTTCGCTCTTGCTCTTCTCTTCGACCTCCACGAGAATCCGCGATCAAAAAATATTACTCTTATTCTAAAATGAATGAACTGTACGGAATCAGACTAATTTAGATCTTAGATTCAAGATTTTATCAATGCAAATTCCGAAAGGATTGTTTTGTTGGTCAGAAATAATGCACATATGGACGCTTCTCCTCAAAAATTATATAACCTCTTCGTATTATTAAGGAATAATTGATGATACCATTTTATGATTTTCCTCCATTTTTGTTCGATTCATGCGCCCCTTTACTCTTGTATATTATCACCCCAAAAGTTGTACTGTCACAACACAAAAGCTTATCTCAAACTGGAATTTAAGGGTGCATACGTAGCCTAATCAAAATAGACAAGTGCTCTCCTGCGCTTTTTTTTGTAGAAAATTTGATATTCCAAAAGGAAAAGTATCTATACTTTTCTGTATGTGTCATGGTTTTGAATCTTGCTGTTTTCTTCAATCTCCACGAGAATCCGCGATCAAAAAGTATTACTCTTATTCTGAAATGAATTCACTGTACGAAGTTAGACAGGTTTAGATCTTAGATTCAAGGTTTTGTCGATGCTACTTCCGAAAGGGGGTCTCAGTCTCAGTTGGGCAGAGGTAATTCATGTATGGAAGCTTCTCTTCAAAAGTACCAAAAAATAATTCATGATACTATTGTCCAATTTTCCACTATTCTTGCCTTCTATTTCTAGACTGTTTTGAATGACTAACTAGAACGTGCTTGGGTGTGATTACATTGTTACAATTTTCATGAGTACCTGCAGCACACATCCATGTTGAAAAAATGAATTGTGATGGAATCTGGCGCCGTTGATGCCAATCTGTACATATATGTATCGTGACATCAGTGAAATGGACAACCGCCAGTGGTGGTAGTGGTAGTAGTGGTGGTGGTTGTTGTAGTGGTGCTCAGCTGTCCCAATAACACGTGTTTCCGGTCCATCAGGCAGGTGGCTGATAGCCTCCTCACAGCTCCACTTTTTCTTTATTACACAGCGTACGCGTGCCCAGCCTTCTTTCACATTAATTGAAGTTATTGGACGGGTACCACCAGGTGCCACCTAGGGCGGCCAACGATTCGAACCGTTTTTAATATGCCAACGAAAACGATTATATAATGATCCTAATGGTTTATGTATATGTAGGATCGTAAAAAACGATGGACCTGGTGCAAGCAAGTAACCGTCACTCTGGCTTGTTTATAAGCCACGATTAAAACCTAGGTACCCATGCACTTGGAAATGTTAACTCGTTGGTTCTAGTTCATAGCCACATGATGGAGTTATTGGACTAGAAAGGGCACATTGTGTGACCACCAAAAAAGGGGTAACTGACAGTTTTTAGTTTGAGTTAAAAATTTTAAAAAGAATAAACACCAATTTTTGCTATGTATAGAAATCCACTTCTGGATCATCTTATTTCACAAACTACACATACACCTATGTATATATAGGTAGATACATAAACATAAAAACATGTCCAAGATGCCGCTGATATAAGTTTGAAAAGGAAGAAGAAAAAAGACGAGGAGTCAGTTCAAATTTTAATGGCAACGTAAGAGAATAAGAAAAGAATATATAGGTACATAATTTGCATTCAGGCTGAACAAGGTCTGGATAAAAATGATCTTTATCCCGGCGTATAATGGAACGGGGGGATGTTGTCAGCAATCGTATACGTGGGGAGACCCTTTGATTTCTTATACGGAACGTGCATGAATATCGGATTTATAGGAACCGTCTTCTTCTACTTCATTCTTTTGTACTTCCTAAAGTATAAATGCCATATATACTCGTATATAATTCGAAAGTTGGTACTACAAAGAATCAGACCGGGCATGAAAGATTGCAGTAGATTTAAATACTTAAATAACACCTGGCCCTCAACAGTTGGTGTATATCCACGTTTGTATGAGTCGGTTTCGTAGTGGTGTATACCCAAAACTCAACATCACCTGCCTGTAGAAAAAATACACCATAACGATAACAAGGCGGTCATATATTTATTTTCCTTTTGCATCTCTCCTCTCTTTCCACAGTGCACAGCATCGCGAATCGAGCTTATTTTGTTTTATTGCTTTCATTTGTTTATTTTACAACCACTATCTGACTTTACGATCGTTAATTCACTTGGTTTTATTATGCGTCATTCTTGTTCCGTCCTTTATATAATTTATACTACCATAAATGTAGGCAGTGGCATTGTTAATCTCCAAAATGGTCATAAAATTTTAACTAGGGGTGACTTTCTATGGTAGTAGTACAGTTGGGGAGAATTGCCGGCCTAACAAGTCCCAGCAACTAAACGTGCGCATTTGTCCATACATAGGAACGACCGCTCTTGTACGTACTTATTACTCGGCGAATAAATAACGCCAGGAATCAATAGGAGTAATTTGGAATCGTCACGGATGAGGTAAACTCTAAACTAAAAGGATAATGCAATTGCTTTAGTTCATTGCTTTGGACTAAAGCAAATTAGATTCTGTGGAGCAATATTAGCTTCCGTCATCAGTTAGCTTGATGTTCCTTTTTATTGGCACTTTCATTGACGAATTCTTTTCACTGTTCTTCATCCATACACCACCTGATCATTAACATTTATATGTTTACAGAAGTAGAAGACCAAATATTGTAACAAAGGTGTAGGACCTATGACAATGAAAAACCCGAGCCGAAAGTGGTGGCACTTTTTCAGTTTGAACGACCTTTTGTTCACTGCTTGCTATACCGAATCTTTTTGTCTATTTATCTTTGTTAGTTTATCATTATTATCGGAGAGTAGTAATCAAACCTAACCTAATTTAGTCTCCCTGAGTCCCTCATCACCACTTCCTGCAACCTATACGTTACCAACAACCCCTTATGTGTCAGAAGGATCCTATGGAAAATAGAGTAGACAGCTGATGTCCGTGGCGAATTGTAACAGAAAAGAAGAGGAAATTGTTGTATTTTATTTTAAATTTAAATCAGATATAATATTGAATATAGAACTTTTAACTGTAATTTAGACTATTTTGGAAACCTAATTTAAAGTGATTTTGTTGTTTCTCTTTCCTATTACTAGCGAAATAATTTTGTTTGCAATAATGATTATATTTATCTAAATTAAAAAATATAATAGTCGTAGAATTTTTTATTCTTAAATTTGATTTATGTAATAATTATGGATATTATTACAACGGAAGTAATTTTTAGAAAAATAGAAGAATAGTCTGCTTGTATCAAGAATAGGAAACAAAATCATCTTTAATTGGGTTTTTAAAAACAGTCTAAATTACTACCAAAAGTTCAATATTCAGTAGTAAATCGCCTTTAAATTTCCAGAACACAATCAAAATTATTCATTAATACAAATCCTTCGCACACAGTGTGATAGAAATCAGGAATGATCACCTCGTACGCTTATTTCACAAGTAGAGCATAAACAGCAACCCCTATTAATACGTAATTAAACCTCCCAGTCAATGTACCCTCTAATTTTTATGTTGACTGCCCGGTACAAAATTGTATAGTAGCAAAAATTTTCGAAACGTACATAAGTGTGCAAGTGAGAGGGTGGTCCGGTGCCATAGTTTTTTTTAATAATTACTTTTTGAAGTATTTTAATTAATACATGAACAGGAAAAGGATTTCTACATTATTCTTTAATCTTGTCAATATTTTCGTAATAGTTTAATTTTCGTTTAGACATTTTTATTTAAAATAAATAATGCTCATATGCAGATATGTGCCTAATTAGGGCGAGCTATTATAAAATTTATGTTTTAAAATTTACTTTTATAACAACGAAAAAATAGAAAATAAAAAACAGGAACTTTCACTAAAATTTATTCGATAACCTCGACAAATTTCTGTATTCCTCTTTTTAAATGACTTCGTTTGGGTCGAAGCAAATTTTTCGAGGTTCTGGAATAAATTTTAGTGAAACTTCCTGTTTTTTATTTTCTTTTTTTTTATTTTTAAAATGCAGTTTCACAAATAGTGCTCCCTTCTATGTTTATGTTTTATAAACACAACTATAATAGTAATAATAATATACTATGATATGTATTTATGTAACAATAATACAGAAATTCAACAAATTGTTGCAACAGTTTATATTAATTTTTCAATATTTGCACATTTGAATCAAACTACAAAACTTGGGATGCATAGAAAAAAGCAACGCTCTTTAACGTTGTAGGGGAGCGTTAAGAAATATTCTTTTTTTTGAACGTTTATAGGGTAATATACTTTAAACTTTGTTCAGTATTTATGGTTTAACATCTGGTAACTGACCGCTCTCTCTCAAAACAAAAATTTTTGCAGAATTCAGAATCCCGTTCCTGTTGGGCTGGGTAGCTGGTACCTGCACGAGCTTTTTACAACCCTCTTGTAACATTTGGACGTATTATCATCAATATTTTTTAAATGTCAAAGACAAATTTCAAAATATTTCAACATTTCTTTTGTGAAATTTGGATTTTTGTCTTTTTTAGTTACAATTATTTCATAAAATGATTAAAAAAATTGTGCGCAAAATACGAAAATGGCTGTGCAACTTTCAAAAAGTTAGTGCGCGGCCGCGCAGCCGCGCAGCCGCGCTGCTTAGAGGGAACTGTGCTCCCAGTACGTTATTTCGTTGTACGTTTTTTTTTCACAGTATCAATAGTCAACGTTTCGCATTCTTCTTGAACTATCTTGTAGATCATTTATCTCTAGAACACTTCTTTTCGTTTGTTGAAATCACTGTTATACAAAGTATTAAAAATGTTATAATTTCTCAAAAAAATTTAAAAAAATATATAAAAAATGAACATTTAGATTATTTTTGTTTCACAATCGATGGAACAAATCTGCGTCACTGCTATACCAGGTTGTTACATTTTGGAATTACCGTCCTAAGTACAACCACAGTAATGGAATTCCAACGACAAGGACCTCCTGTCGATTTTTATAATAAGAAAGTGATAAACAAAACTTCTAACCACGTGTAGAAATAATGAACACATCAAGCGTGACCAATGCTTTGTTAACACCAAGAACCAATTAATTACATACGTACCTACTCATTGATACCTATAACTCGGTAGCAAGTTCAAAGTAATGGAATTCCAGTTCAAACGTATAGGTACTTATTTATTTAATTATATTTTATTTAGTTGTAATTAGTTAAAATACCCAAGTTTTTTCTTTGACAGGTTGTTAGTCGACTTGCAATGATTTGGCAGGGGTTTTCTCAAGGTTTAAGAAATACTTATTCTTTCTTAAATTAGAGAAAAACTTTGTCGTTTAAGGACATAAGGACAATCGCTGATTTCAACATTTTAATAATGCATTTCTCAAAATAAAACACTATTTTATGATCCCTTAGAAAGGAAAGCATTAGCATTACGCAAATTTTGTCGACAAAATCTTGAAGCCAAATCTAAGCTACTCAGTCTGACAAGGAGAGGTCGAGCCCTGGTAATTGTCCTTGCAAATTTTCAATTATTACCTTTCTGCGTAAAGAAACATAATTTTGTATACGCAGCACGACCATTTACGCCTCTTGAATGGACGGGTACTCGAGTTTCTGAGAAGATTTGTTAACTATCAACAATCGCTTCATTGTATTTTTATAATCTCCATAATTTGAAAGGTACAATAAAGCACTGGTTGACTTTTATTGTTAGATTTTATCATTTTGGTTTATGATGGTCAATAATTTGCCTTTAAACAGCAGGAGGTTTATGGGTAGATTACTTGTCGTTTATACCTGCTATTGCACCCGGAAAGTTGTAATTCGCATTTAATAGCCGGATTTCCTCTTCGGCGTATAAGTGAAACAAAAGATGGAAAGGTAGATTTATTAATATCATTTCAGGAAAAATAATGAATTGAAATAAGTGTAGATGAAGATTACTGGTTTAAAAGATTACCTACATCGATTTGGTCGTATTGTTATTAATACCAGTAAGAAAGGATTTCTCAATCTCATGGTAATTTTTGTCAGAGTAAAATTTTTAACAATAGTTATAGAATGCGAAGAAGAGTTCAATGTAAGGGTACAAATTCTTCTAAACTTTTTAAGAAAAAAAAATTGTTTTCATACAAAACTAAGGTACTTTACCTAGGAATTGAGTTGTTCAATCGAATCAAAACACAAAAACATACAGTAGTATTTTGGTAATTATGTACATTAGCTTAACCCCTTCCGATTTTCTTGAAAAAAAAAGTATGTCGTAGAGTTCGTGATACCGATCAAGAATATATACATATATTAGGCGCGGAAACCACCCCTTCATGGTGTTTTTGAGCTTCTTCATTTCATGTATTTGTCTCCCAGGTCTATTGTAAAACACGAGTAGTAATAGTGGTTTGTTGATTTATTCGAATATTTAGATCGTGTAGTGTTTATTGTTGTAGATTAGATACGGAATAAGTTATAGTCTTTATCTATAGGTGATACATGATACTGCTCGTTTGTTTAAACTTTGAAAGCGGTTATTCCTACTGTGTTACGAATACAAATTTTGGGAAAGGGTGAGGGGTATGTAAATGTAAACACCCATCCTGAACCGTAACCTATTGCAAAATACACGGAAGTACTACGACAGTTTTTTGTATTTTATGACATCTTCATACTGGTTTTGAGCTTCAGTCTCTCTATGGACACAGTACCAAAATTTAGCATAATAAATCCAGCAATTTAATGTTTCTAGTAAAAAGTTCTATTCCCCATTTCACTCCCTTTGGGGTAGTTTTTAAGAAAAAAGTATGACCGTCCTCTGATATCTCTCTCTGTGCCAAATTTCATCAAAATTGTAGCGGTTTGTGTGTGAGAACAAATTTAATAGACAGACAGACACATTTATACCTGTATACAGTATTAGTAGATATAGATTAGAATATTTCCTGTACAAATTCATTTTGAGTTAGATTACAAGAAAAAACTTCTTTTTGCGCTCAAGATTGTTATCTTTTAAAAATAAAAATAGCGAACAAGTGCGAGTTGGACTCGAAGAGGATTCCGTACAAAATTGCAGGTACACATTATAAATAGTTCAGGAAACGAGTCTCGCAGTCTTTTCCGAGCTTTTCCCGAAATTCAGTTTTTACTTTTTCTTTGGTATATCCTGAGTTAATCGTATTCACCGAAGACAAGAGCACCCATCAATCAACTTGGCAATCAGATCATCATCCAGAAGATTATGTCGTCCCTGTATTGCTTAATGACCTCTTTTATCGGAATTTCATGAAGTGTTCATAACATTGACATTTTATATTTTAGACGAGGTTTCTAGACATTGACATATTCCTAACATATTTAGTCCTTAAATATTTCATCATCCCTAAAATAATCATCTCATCAGTTCGAAAACTAATTGAACATAAACTTTTGTTTATCCTGGGTTGATCTTCGCATTCCTCGAAAAGCAGATCATCACCATCATCATCAACTTATTAGTGAATTAGTGATCAAGACTCCCTTCAGAATATTACTTCATCATTCAAGTATACAAGTGGCTTCATGACAATTGTCTTCAACCACTTTTATCGGAATTTGTTGAAATTCTTATAATTCTGGTTCTTTTTGGTAAGGATCAAAGTGATCTGTCACAGAGGCGTCAGTCCAAAATCGTTTGAACAAGCACCTCCACTTTTTCTTAATCTGCGCTAATCTTCACATTCCCTTAACTTAAGCACGCAATGTCTTAGCAATCAGGACTTCAGTGAGAAGATTATTTCATCCTTCAAGGCTACAAACGGATTCATGGCTGTTTTCTTCAACCTCCTCGTTTATCAGAATCAGTTGATGTATTTATAAAATTGGTATTTCTCAGGAAGGTTTTTGAAAACGAACGTGTTCATTAATACTTCATCATAGTCATCCGAGTTCATCAGTTCGTTCCCAAAAAAGAAAACATTTTTGCCTTTGCTTCTGCGTTGCTAGGTCTTTAGTTAATCCTTCATGTCTCACCACCATAGATACCACTCTACCTCCTTTTTTCTTTATTGACTTCAAAAACTTTAACCATTTCTGCTGCTCGTCCACCGTCTCCACGTTTGACATCCCTGCAGGGGTGTAGGTACTTCAAAATGTTCCTTTAATAGTCGTTTTCGAATCTCTAGATTTATCGTTCAAGAGGACATCAAATAAATCCTCCTTTTTAAGTTGAATATTACGCATTTTAGCGGAAAAACTTGTTAATACATGAAAAAACCTTTTTCGAATCAATCAGTGATTAATCAATGTAATAATGTATTCAAAAAATTCCGTGTTAGTAAGTAATCCTAATATATGCAAATCGTTTGCTAAAATGTTTGACATCAAACAAAAATTGGAAGAGGAAGAAATCCTTTTATGTTAATTTTTCTTTTTACATTTCATGGACTTTAGACTTTTAATAAGAATAAGTACTTGAAATTCCTCGTGCTTATAAAGACATTATCTTCTTTGTTCTGTGTGTTTTTGTTCTTTTTTCGCTGTAAATAAAATTTAAAAGTAGAGTACTGAGTTGTAGTGAGTCTATAGAAAATAATAACGAGATTTTTCAGGAGGAGGCTCTCGAGTTCTGTGCTCCTTTGTCATTTATCGAAGTAAAAACGCCCAGTTTGTCGTCTGTTGCTTGCTAGATTCTGTCATTAAAATCGAATAAGCGCACGCCCAACAACCCCTTCCTGTTTGAACTTCAATCAAGGACTCTAATAAAGAAAAATATGACGTCCTTTGTCATGGAAATTTATTAGTATTCGTACCACACACTGCGCTTTTACAACATGTCTATTACGTCTCATGATTGCAACCAATTTCTTTGTATGTCAAATTAAATTGACTAAACAATTGAGACACATATGCACATCAAAGGCTTCCGTTGACCCACATTTTCTTCTTTTTCTTCGGCTGCCCCGGTGTTTGTAAGGGATGTACTTTTGAATCTGTTTTATTGTATACATTTTATGTAGGTATATTGATCCAATTTTCTCTTTGGCAGATCTTTTTGTGATAGGATTGAAACGGGTTTGATGACCTGTCATTCGCACAAAAACGATTAGAGAACTTAAAACCATTTTGAAAAAGTTTCGTAGTATTACATTACAATAGGTCTATGATGCTGTTATTTTTTTGTGTTTATTTTAAAGTGGTAAATAGTTTAGAATAGGTACCTATTGTATTATCCTATCTAACCCGTTCTTCCTTTGCTTTATAGAAATAATAACGTGAATCATAAAAATCTGTAAACTAATTATTTTATTCTAAATTTAATAGAAACCATAATTATTGCTATTATCATAAATATTTATCTCATATTAATGATATCCTGTGAAAAATTTTCAATTACTTCGTTGTTAAAATTTTCAATATTTGTAAGAAAGTCTTTTTAATGGAGAGCTAGCGAAAGCCGATAGTCTTTCCTGGCGACGCGACACAACAGCTCGGCCGGGCTCGACTAAATTCCCCACCATCTAGTACGTTCGCCGCTGGCATTGAGGATGAAGAATACCTAGCGCCCTTTCCGCAATTGAAAAGGGGGTAAGCTATTGTGCACAATTACCAAAAAAAATAAATTAATTAGCTACTCTTTCAACAAAATTTATTATTTTCATTTTTCTTCGTTTCCAATTTTTAAACTTCTTTACCTTTTTTCTTCAATCATAATGTGCATGGCAGTACAGCGACCAGCACACTGAATTAAATCGATTATAACTGGTAATAATGTCGTTATTAATTTTACTGGTTACTGTTTCTGTTTAGTTAAAGTATGCGTAACAACATTATGGTTATAGTATCCATTAAATAAATAACCAAGTTGACGAGTGAAACTCCAAGACTCGAAGAAATAATTCATAACGTACCAATTGGCTGTAACATGCATCTGCGTTTACGTAAACCTGCATGCATGTTACGTGTAGTCTGTGTTTGTATTTTGCTGTGCACGCTGAGCATAACAAATTTAACAAAACGATTACTCATTCTCAACTAATTACTTTAAGCGTTTCACTCATATGCCGGAAATGGCAATTATCTATACTAATGTGGTGGGCTAGTCTTTCTACTTTATATTGCTGCAGTTAACAGATTTTGCCCTGAATGATTGCGTTTTGTTGGCTGAGTGATTTGTGAAATTATCAATATATAGAAATTCTTAATTCTGCTAGAAGAATCTCCTAATTAAGTCATAATTATATCAATTAAAAATTATGAGGAAACGGAAATATTATTTTTATTGCATAACGATTATTTTTCATACCATAATCATAGGCATTCTGAATTAAGAGCCCCCTCACAGGCTGATTCATATTTATTTTAGGGCAATTAAGAAAGTGGCCAAAAAATTTTATCACAAAATCTCAGGTGTGTGTTTGTTTAAAAGAGTAATCCTCATTCAATTTAGCAGATGTAGAATCATCAAGGAGGTTGAAATCCAATGAAATCTTATTTGCATACTTCAGACATTAAATAAATAAAAAATAAACAAAACTTTTGGCCTACTTTGTTCATGTTTCGAAAACTAAAAAATCGTAGAAGATTAATAAAAACAGCTCTAACCCCCATACATACCAGTTTCATGCTGTAGAGTTCGGGCTAATTTGGATTGCACAGGACTTAAAATAAAATTATACTAATGAAAAATTTGGATAAAACCAGAATTAATATGGATCCTCAGAGTATCCGGAATGTAATATCTTCATTATAACCAAATAGAAGGAAGGTCAGAATTAAATGAGAAATAATTTGGAAGGTAGATTAATTAAGTAAACAGATAATATAGGAGAATTACAATGAAATAACATTTAAAGTTGTAACGACTTTTCTAGTAGAACTTATTTATTTAACGGATATTTATTTTACAACTATTTATTTAACACTTAAACACTAATAGAATACTTAAACACTAATATCAATTCAACGACTTATTTATATCACAAGGAAAATGCGTATTTATATCACTATATATCGTAGTTCGGTATTTATATCACTCGTTCGGAAGCTCACTGTAAACTGAACTGACTCTTACTGGCCACGTCAACAGGTATTTATACTGATTAGGAACAATCCAGAAAGTTCCAGAATGACATACTAGACTTTACTGGAGTGCTTATTGTGTTCGTCTAATTTATGGCCTTGTTTATCGTCATCAAAGCGCCGACCGACGCCGGCGTTCTTTGAGCTCCGCTTATCTGCTGTCGGTTCTCGTCGCCGCTATCGCACACACACACGCTCGCCGCACTGCTCGCTCTCGTACACATATACGCTCGCTACACTGCCCGCTCTCGCACACATACGCTAATTACAAAGTATTACATATTTATACAATAGACCTAGAAGATGATGATTCAGAAGCAATACAAACCAGAAATAGGGTCTGAAGGAATTAATAAGGTTTAGAAGGTAAATTTCAGAGGGTTGATTCGAACTAAATACGAAAACATCAAAGATTTCTAGAGATTGAATATTCGGAGGAAGAAAAGCGAAAATGAAATTCACTTCAAAAGATTTTGAAAAAAAGGCTGTGCCTTTTTAACGAATGAGGTGAAAATTTGGTGCTGGTGGGAGCAGAAAAGAACATAAGAGGTAAAAGACAAGTACATCAAATGGACACTGAGATTAGATAACATAAAGCAACACCCGGATACATGCTGTATCTAGAAACAGAAGGGAAATAAAAGCAGTAAAGAGCAATAAACTACGAACAAACAATAATAAAAACTATAGGAAACGACTTACTCAAAGAATGAAGGGAGGTAAAAAGGAATAAGTGCAGACACAATGGTAATCAGAATAAGAGAGACAAAAAAAAATAGAAATAATTGAAAAAGAAACACTTTGGGGGAAGAGAATAGTCCTGAGAGGATTAGAACAAAAAAGAAATTACTGAAACACCACATTATTTGAAGGAAGACAAAATAATAAATTAACGAAAACGGAAAAAGCAAATCCAAGGAAGAACAAGATTGGAAAGTATGTGGAACGTCATGTGGAGAAGAAATAAATAAGAAACATTACATCAGCAGATGAAGAAAGAAAATTAATAAAGCTAGGTTATATGGACCTTTGTACCTTTCTTTATTTGAAAAGGAGTTTATATTTCAATGGTTATTATTTTAAGAAGAAGTTGATCGATATAAACCATTCATTTATTAATTAAAATTGTATCTAACAATGACAAAATACAGACGTTTCGATCATTAAGCTTTATGATCATTATCAATGTGAATCTAAAAAAATTTATACATATATAATGTAAAATAATCTTAATTTTTAATTGTAAATAACAATGAATTTGATATAACATAATTAATAAGATACATACCATGGGGATGAAGAACACGTTTTCCAAAACATCATTTAAAAAACCAATCAGGTTTACGTTTAAGAGAGTTTTTGTAAAATACACTAATTTTAACACATATTACCAATAAAAATGAATGGAGTAAATATAATGATGATTTAAATTTTTTTAAATTAAGGATATAAAATTAAATTGTAAAGAAAACAAGTTAAATGTTTATTTGATTATCTCAATATCATTGTTTCTCTATTATAATGAAAATGGTAGTTTGCAAAACACTGCCAGAATTCTTAATAATAGTTTCAGGAAGAGATCATTAGAGGAGTTTTTGTCTTTGTGGTGAGATATGTATGAATGAGTGATATTGTCAAAAAAGACAAATGAGAGATTCAAAAAGTTGAATTGTAGATGTAGATGTCTTTAGGTTTCTTCCAAAGAAATGTAGAAATCCGTGTGTGAGCCACTAACAACGAAAATAATTTTCTGATCATTTTCTCTTCCCACGTTTCAATAATTAGACTTATTTCTTCTTTACAGCGGATAAAATGTATTTGGTCACGACCTGACGAATTATTTTCTTTTTTTAAATTGATTATTACCCTCTGAGGAGGCTTCAAATCAGGGTCGAAACAGCAGTCGGGTGAATAGTTTGAAGTTAATATTAAGGACCTAACAGGTGTTAGAAACCAAAGAAATTTATAGCGGATATTAAATCTGTTAATTAGCCCTTAGATGAAAATTTCTTTTTGAACACTTTTTACGTGTTTCCGAAACTAAACCCGACCCCGACTTTCATACTTACTTCGAAGAGAAAATGAGCTTCCTAATAAAAGTTTTAGGTCGAACAAAAGTTTCGTACGAAGTCGTTCCAGTAGTGTGACAACTGCATAAGTTCATTACAAAAACGCCCTTAATCTAGAAGGACTTCCCAGTTCGTTATTGAACTCCCTGCTGACTTGTCCGATAACATAACGATCACCGTCGTTTTTAGCTGGTAGAGTACTTTAAATTGAACGAGGACAAGTAGTTTTGGTAAAGTTCAAGGCTACTCCTCTTTGTTTCGAGCGAATTGTTGTCATCGTCACACGTGCAAAAGAAAAAAGGGGTAGAATATACAAAGGCTACATTCAGCAACTGTCCTCTAAGATTTGAATAAGCCACTAAATAAATGTTAGGTATGTTTAAAAGAGCGGAACATTACTGGTTTTATTATTATTTTTTGTTGAAGGGCTTCACCATGAACTCATTATTATTATTATTATAATTTTCGCGGGTACCTACCTACCCGTTGACCTCATGGAGCGTATAATATTTTGAGCTTTTAAGCTTGAATGACTACTTGTACTGCAGGGGATGGTTTAAGGGCCATTGTAGCGTTATTATAAGTGCTCTTCGTTTCGAAATAGATTTCTTGTAGTCGAACACGCACATTTGTTGTACCATAAAATCATATTAAAAATCTATTTGATATAAAAGGTCGAGAACTCTAAAATCTGCCGCCCTTGGTATAAAATTATAGAAGAGGCTTCGTGAGAAATTCACCACGGTCTACTAGTAGACATTTAGTTCCTGAGAGATTTACAGAAGTTAATAGAAGAGCGTCCCTCTTAAACTCCAGTCATTTTGGCATAAATTAGAAATTAGTCAAAGAACTTGGTCAAAAGGTATAGCTTGGTCGATTTGTGGAACTATGGATTTACAAAATTAAAGACCAGTGACTCAATTACTTACTATAAGTCCTTGGAAATGTGTGTGCTACGGCGACGAAGTCATACCTTTTGACCAAGATGTAGCGTTTGTAGAGTTCGAGCTTGTACAGAGTTTGGGGCTTGGCTCTATATGACAGCGCATGAGCTGCTGGGTCTTGGCAGCGCATCAACTTTTGAGTCTTGGCAGCGCATAAGATTGTGAGTTTTGGCAGCGCATGAGCTTTCTGAGTCTTGGAATCGCACGAGCTTCTGAGTCTTGGAATCGCACGAGCTTCTGAGTATTGGAATCGCACGAGCTTCTGAGTTTTGGCAGCACACGAGCTTGTATCTTGGCACCTACTGTAGGTACATGAAATCTCTTGGTCTTATTTCTTTTCTTTTTTTTAGTATATAATACCTGCTTAGACCTTAGAGATCTAATTAAAAGGTGGGGTTTTTACAGGGGCAATGAAATTGTAACCTTAAACTTAATTTTAAAGTCATTTCGAGATTAAAGTCAAATCTATTTTTGATTCTAAAAGCACGTAAAAATATAATTCTTGATTTATGATGAGCATCAGAGATTAATTGAAGGCCATTTCATGGTGAAAAAGTCAAAAACAAAATGAAATTAATTCACGTCTCTCCAATTATGGACTTAAAGTTGATGTGTAGTATAAACTTGACACGGTAAAACAAGTGTCAGCCTGCACTTGTATCTTGGAATCAACGATCTAAGTTATTTTGGACATTTCCACCTGAAATAACCTTAAACTGATTCTTGATCCTAAACATAAGATGGTATAGTGAAACGTAGAATTTTACTCGATTTCAGAAGTCTAAAATAGGGCTTTCCATTATGAAAACTATATTGAAATAAACCCCAAGGTCATCTTTTCATTTACACCATCTCAAGAATTTATTTAAGCTGTGAACTTAAAGCAATGACTTTGATTTGAGCTTTGATCAGTGTATATAACTTAAAATTGTATGATCACGAGTAGAATTTTAAATTCTTTCGGAATTCAAAATCCAAAATGATCCGTTCTATTAAGAAAATGGTTTTGACCTTGAAACAAGCCTTGAAATTTGAAATCAAGGTCACATTCAAGGTAATTGTTCGATTTCTACTCAACAGTTTTGTTATTTTATTTTATTTAGACCTTTCCTAGTGAGTTATTTCAGTGGTCAATTAACAATGATGACTTTAAATTAACCTATGATCACTATCATAAAATGGTATTGTCGAACGTAAAATTTTATGTGCTTTTTATGCGTTCAAAACTGTAATGAATAACTGTGCAGTTAATTTTGTATTGATAAGCAAAGCTTTGATAGACTTTAGCCTCATTTTTTTGGTGTCGTACGTTGCATTTTCTAACGTTTGCATTCATTAAATTATTTCGAAAATAGTCTAAGAATAATAATGAAATATCGAGAATCATTTAGTAGTGGTGGTGATTTTAAATACATTAATGCGAATTAAATTCAAGAACCATCTACAAACTATCTCAAATTAATGAGGGAAAAGCTATTTCTGTCATAATGCCCCCGCCGGGATTGCTGTCATCTTGTCGACGTAGCTTAGCGATTAGAGGCCCGGGTTCGAATCCCGGAGGGGGCATGATGACAGCAATAGCTTTTTCTCACTAATTTGAGTTATTTTGTAGATGGTTCCTTACATTAATGTATCTAAAAATAATAGTTAAGTACTCATATCTTAATACCAATTTTTGAAATTTTCTTTTTGTATTCAATCTCCACCCAGTATATATCACAATCCTATTGTTTGATAAATATATGTATGTACTTGATCTGTTTTACAATCGTTTTGAATTTTTTTTATTCTTCTATTTACAGATAAAGCTAGTATTCTTTTTTTTTTCTTATTTCTACGTACTTTTAGATCTTACAATTGCTCTAATTCCCATTTCATCTCATTTAGAGTCGTTCGTATTGTACCACAATAATAGTAGGACGACACTGTTATACTTTCTTTTACCTACTCGTAATGTGGATCTTCAAGAAATGCACGTTGTCTTCTTTTTTTTTTTCTTCAGGTACTTGAGATGGTTGTACGTGATTGCTTTTAATGATACAATCCTACGTTTCTGTTTTACTTTTTTAAATTACAAAACCGTTCATCTCTAGTGGGAAAAAGGCGTGTGTTTGAACAATAAAAATTACTGTTACATAATTTCTAATAGTCTACGAACACATTTCCTCTGTTCTTTCTAGGTAACAGTAAATAAAAACGTTTTTGTTTAAAATTCTTCCAGTTAAATCCACATTTAAAGATACAGAGTGATGGTATTGTAAACATTGGCCATTATTTGTCTCTAAAAAGTTAAAAATTTTGGGCATTTACGAACTGAGGCGATTTTATTGCCAACTGATTCAACCAAACGATTTGTGACAAAATTGAAACTGTTTAGTTGCTTGTGAGACATGACACCTGATATTAAATATTCTTGGTAGGATTAGGTGCCTATTTAGTGTCTTTTTCTCGTGATTATCACTCTATTGTCAGTGTCAGGGTAATTATGTACAATAACTTACCCCTTCCGATTTTCTTGAAAAAAAAAGTATGTCGTAGAGTTCGTCATGCTGATCAAGAATATACCTATACGTTGGGCGCGGAAACCACCCCTTCCTGGTATTTTTGAGCTTCTTCATTTCGTGTATTTGTCTTCCATGACTATTGAAAAATACAGAAAGCTGTCGTAATACTTCCGTGTGTATTGCAATAGGTTACGGTTCAGGATGGGTGTGTTTACATTTACATAGCCCTCATCCTTTCCCAACATTTGTATTCGTAACACACTAAGAATAACCGTTTTCAAAGTTTAAACAAACAAGCAGTATCATGTATCACCTATAGATAAAGACAATAAATTATTCCGTATCTAATCTACAACAATAAACACTACACGATCTCAATATTCGAATAAATCAACTAATCACTACTACTAATCACGTTTTACAATAGACATGGAAGACAAATACACGAAATGAATAAGTTCCAAAACACCATGAAGGGGTAGTTTCCGCGCCCAACAGATATATATATATTCTTGATCAGCATGACGAACTCTACGACATACTTTTTTTTTCAAGAAAATCGGAAGGGGATAAGCTATTGTACATAGTGACCGTGTCAGTTGATGAATAAAGTGATAAACGGTAGATAATATCACGTATTCTTCATTGTCCACTTATTTTCCAAACTCTCAAACTGAAAATTTGTATGATTATTATAAATTATTCGAACAATAGAAACGACAACAGACAACAAATGACTACCAAATTCGATATAAGCAAACCGTTAAAGTGTGTTTACATTTGCGAAGTTCAAAGTTCTTTTAACACAATTTCGAGTAACATTCATTAATCGCAGTTCTTCACAGCAACGTTAAATATTGTTGCCGAACAAAAATATTTGTTTATGATCACGTGATAGACCCCCGAACGTGCACGGCCACATTTCCGCTACATTTATTCTGACAATGAATATCGTCAACAGATTTATTATTAGGTAACACACAATAAACGGCGGTCCTGGGAATTATAATGGTGAGAAAAGGGGCCAACTTACACATCCAACATTACCCAGCGTAAAATATATCAAGTACAGTTTAATTGATATGAGCTGGAGGAAAGCCCTGTGGGAACGCGCCAACCCCAACGCACAGGGCCTTTATTTGAATCGTACTTGTTATTGTAATTATTATTATTATTATTATTCAAAACTACCTGCTATGATATTAAATTATCCTGTTACCCAGGGATTACACAGAGTGATTACGAAAAAAAACAATGCTGAAAGAGGGAAGTCTTGTGGGTTTAAGGTATGTAAAACCAATATAGTTCATGCTTAACAACAATCAATGAACAAATTTAAAGGTCAAACGTATCTCTGCTCATGGATTATTACTTTTCTTTACAAATATCCACCAGCTATAATAACGGTTGTAGTGGTAAAAGAGTTTTGTGAAATTACCTGTGCGTAAAGGGAATTGAGCAAGGGATGTATCATATCATAAACCTTTGAAAAAACCAGAGTATGTTATACAGTAGACTCATTAACTGAGAAAGTTAACCTATAAATAGGAAAATGAAAATCAGAAAATCTCTTTAATTTGATAATTCTGCGAATATTTTAAATGAGTATTCTAAAAACTTTTGGAATATTCGAGACACTTCTTGGATTACTGAAGGTTACTTACAGTTTTCTAAAAACTTAAATGTTTCAAAATTTTGTTGAAAATTCTGAGATACGTTCAATAATACTCAGAAATTAAAAAGTGGAGTTTACTAATGAGTGGCGAAGATGTATGAACAAATGAACATAAGAGAATGTTGTGGAAAGTTTTTGAATTTTCGAGATACTCCTTGAATTTTCACGGTTTACTTACAATTTTTTAATAGATGTTATAGTTTTGTTGAAGAATCTGAAATAGTTTGGAATAGACTCATTAACTGTCTACCAGGATGTATTAATGACTGGAGAAAAAATGCTTCTCAACAGATGTTTCAGAAAAATTTGAGATTTTTGAGCTACTCCTCAAATTTCTCAAGGATTCCTCAGCCTTTTCTGAAGAGTCCAAAAAAATGGAAATTCTAAAATATTTTGAAGCAGGTTCATAAACCAGGAATTGGAATGTACTAACCAGTGGGAGATTTGAGAACATAACAGGTTCTAGGAAGTTATAGAAGTTTCGAAATGCTCCTTCAATTGGCTAGGATTTCTTACAATTTTGTAAAACATCTAGATGTTACAAATATTTTTGAAGATGCTGAGCTATTTTGGGTGAGACATATAAACTATACACAGGAATGTATTAATGAGTGGGGAAGGTCGTCGAACATTGCAGAAGGTTCTGGATAGCTTTAAAATTTATAAGATCATCCTTGAATTTCCTAGATTTTTCTAAAAAGTGGAGATGTTACAAAATTTTATTGAAATCTCTAGAATTTTCTGAAAGAAACTCATAAATTAAGAAGTGAAGTAGGCAAATTCGTGGCGAACATGTCTGAACATACCAGAATGTTTCATGACGGATTGGAATACTCGAGGTACCCCTTGATTCTCTAGGATTTCCTAAAATTTAGATGTCACAAAATTTGTTTAACAATTCGTGGATTTTTTGGAATACATTCATAAAACGGGAAGTGAGAAAATTATAGAAGTTTTGAAGAGCTTCACGGATTTCTTTTAATTCGCGAAAATGTTATAATACGCTCCAGATATGTTCTAAAATATTATTAGAATTTTCAACAAATATGACAAACTGGTAAAAGCTTTCGCAGTCAGTTGATGAACTAGTGATGTCCTGATTCCAATGTAATGACCGTCGTCAGTTGAAGTTGCTTCTTAAATTTTCGCTAGCATGAGTTCTTTCACCTCTAATGCTAGACGTAGACTGACTGCTTTTCCTGCGTAAATTGTATTTATATCGGTGGGTAGGGGCGGGGCTTGCTCCGCTTCAGTCAACTCTGGTGTGCTGGTCGATATCGCTCGGGTGATCTTGAAGATCCAGGTCTGGTTAAGTCTGAGGATCTCCTGCTTCCTGTTGAAGTTCTCCGGATGTTTTCGGATCTTGATGGTTTCTCTGACCATCCTGCTGTTTTTAAAGAGTATTTTGTGGTCTTCGTTGCTCAGTGCGTGTTCAGCTACAACAGACTTTTCAGTATCCTAGCCGACAGTTTGCTTCATGTTCCTTGAGTAGGTTTCCATCGATCTCTTGGTGGTTCCTAATTACTTTAATTTGTAAAATTTTGAGCTAATCGTTAAGTAATCGCTTTAGTCTAACTTCCATTATGTCACAACCTGAAATGTCTTTTCATATACATACTTGTGCCTTCTTTAGTGACTTTATAGCAGTTGAATTCTACTTTTTATGAAATTCCTCAGTTTCTTCGATATATGTACAAATATAAACTTATTTTACAGTATTGTATAGATACTTTAGGTTGAAATTAAATTTTCGTTTACCGTTTAGCTACAAAAGTTTCTAAATGGTTACGAACTGACATGATCGTACAATACCTAGGGTCTTCGCCTACTGTACTTAAGAGCTGCTAATTATTCCGTTTGTCAAAAGCCTTCAATGTTTTTTAATTTTTAAAAGCCATTAGTATAATTGCTCAAAAATTAAAAAGTAACAGCACCTTTTCTCTCGCAATAAGGTACATTAAGGAGCTCGGAGCTGGCGCAAGAAATACAAATTAGTAACTTTTCGTTCTTTTTGTTTTTATTTAAAACTAATTGTCGTTGCATTCCCAGCCTATTTTCAAAGAAAACAATATCGCCATTCTCGTATCAAAAAGTTTTGCAGTTAATTTAAATTCAAGAAGCTGAAAGTGTTAATCTGCGACGAGGCATAAAGTTTTAATTAAAAAAGTTACCGCCCCACGAATGTCTCTAGTAAACCACAAGGAATATTTTACGCCATTTAGTAAACACATGAGTTGCATTTCGCAATGCATTGTTCATCAGGGTTGTTAATAGTCTTGTTCTAATTTATCATCCCGTCTCCTTTTAAAAAAGTCTTCCAACAAGACGCTAACTACACCATCCGGATGCAAATGTCTCTCGGTTACGCTTCATATTCTTTTCTGTGCAAAGACTTTTAAATTTGTAGTTCTACTGCTAACGGGGGTAAAGTATTACAAATAATGTCATTGCATGGAAAGAATTTTTGACAAATAATTGATCCTGCAGGTCTTTTATTATCAGATAGGATGCCATGCCAACGAACTACTGCAGCGTCCTCTTCAGACAATGTTGATGTAATATGTGGTATGAACTTAATGGATTAATGGAACGAACTAAAAATTTTGAAATTTTTTGTATAATCAAAACAACTTTAATGATCTAGGTCAGGGTTCAACAACGTGGTGCTCGCGAAAGAATTTTACAGAGCCCATATTCTTATTCCAAAAAAGTAACAATTACAGGACTAAATCCACGGCCGGAAACCACCCTAAAACTAAGCTTTGGGCTTGTAGGCCGTGGTCCATAGAAATTACTTAGGCCAAACGTTTCATCGGCAACTGCGAGTAACATCTTTAGTGAATCTGTGTTGACGAGGGCGAAGATTATATCTCGAAGTCTCGACAGCTTTAGAGAAAATGACGCAGAAGGCGCCCAATCCACCGACAAACCATTCAGAGACCGTCCCATCTAGGACGCGCCCACTACCACCCAGTATATATATATATCAATGCTCATTTAGCTCTCTACTCAGTCGCTGTCGAGACTTCGAGGTATAATTTTCGTTCTCGTCAACACAGAACCACCGAAGAAGTTGCCGACGATATGTTTGGACAAAATAGTTTCTGTAGACCACTATCTCAGTTCTGTCTAATTCAATTTAAAAAGGAGCCCCAACAAAAACTCTTTTATCTGAGGACATTTTAGGGCTATTTCATTAGATCCTATTCATTTGGGTGTATTTGTGGAGTAGTTAAAGGCCATGGGAGTGTTTCCAGGGATCCTTATTTATTAGGGACGTTCATATTTAGTTTGGCAGGGAGGTAGAAGATTCTATTTGTGGATTATTTTTCAGGAACGGTGTAAAAAAGTATCTTTGCAAACATTGGATTATTTTATTTACTACCAGACGTAGTTTGTTGGGGATTAGTGTGATGTTAATGTGAATAAAGAGAAGCTCAAAAGAGGAAAAGATCAAACTAGTCGGCAGTTTTTTCAAAAAAAGATTGCCGATCGCCTGACAATTTACGTTTCCCTATTAGTTTGAAGCATTGCCCTAAAAAGTGAAAATAAAATTCATTACTAAAATGTTTCCAGAATTAGGAAGAAACCTCAGCTTTGGTTCCGTTTTGAAGAAGAGTTTTATACAATACACCCAAGAATTTAATGGAGTTTATTAAACTCAAGAACAGTTCCTCTTTGATACAAAAAGAAATAGGTTTCAGAGAAATGAAAATTTTGAAATATCACTAAACTTTTGCAAAAAATAATTAGAACAAATTTAAATGTATGCTCTATAAAGTCTAATTGACGATCAAGGCCTAGCCATCAAAACTATTGGTCGAATATGAATGAAATTTCGTGAAAACATTCGTGTTATAGCATAGAAGTGTGCTAAGAACAGATTTTGTGACAATCGCTTTGTAAAGGGTTGAAATATAGGGTAATTGTATGCGTTTACCCCTACACCTCCGATTCGATTCAAATTTTTGAATGTAATAGCATTCGTCGTTCCGAGCGGAAACCACGTTTTCACTTTAAAATTTTAAATTCCTAACAAATAACCAATTTTTCTGAAAATTGATAGCTTCAAGCAGGAAAAAAAGGTGGAGGTGGTGTGAGGGACGGGGATGGTGTAGGAGTTAGGGTGATGAGAAGTTGGAGTGGTATAGGAATTGGAGGTGGGTTCATTTTATCGATAGAGTAAAAGTTTGGGATGGCTCCTAGGGTGTTTTTCTGGGTGTTAGGGTCGTGATCGCTAGTCTTCTATATTTAATATTATTTAAAAATGTATCTGTCAGACAATTTGATTAAGTGTGTCTAATTTCAATCCCGATGGTTGGTGTATTAAAATTTTATAAAATCCTTTTTGTTTGGAAGGACAGCACGACTTCAAAAAAGAAAAAGATTTTATGAAGTTTGTCCACTTTTAATTCCAGTTTATCAGAAAAGCTTTTAAAGCTTAATGTTCCATTTTTAGTATTCGAATCTTTTTTAGGAAAATCAAAGAATCAAATTATTGTTCAGTATTTTTCAATAGCAAACAGAATGAACTCTAACCTTCTGCGTCATGTGCACATCTTCTCAACGCATTTACTGAAGAAAGAACAAAAAACTAGTGGAAACAATAAAAAAGCTGCATATCTCATGAACCAGTGGGTATCATGGGCATGGTTTTGTTTTTATAACAGTATTGGTCTTGTGAGGGATCATTATCTAAGACATTAGAAAAAAGAAAAGATGAAATTAGGTCTATTAACCGGATGTGTAGAAGGACTTTATACTTTATACGAAACGATGGTACAAACGGGCACCTACCTAGGTAGTAATGGTCGTAGACGTAGTCAAAGAGAAAGACAAGGTGGGTTGTTGGGACCGACATGTGCGTCGACACCTGGCGGACAGCTGCACCGTGGCAAGCAACGTCTTGGTGCAGCCGGCACGCGGTATTGGACAAAGAAAGAAATAACGAAAACCCGGTCCACGGTTCCTCGGACCTGAATCGGTCAAAGCTTGGGTACTTTGGATCTCGTTCGTTGGTTTTCGTTGTTCGCCTGCTGCTGTTCCTGCCTCGAGCGCCTTCAATTTTGATAACTGCAGATTCATACGCACTTCAATTCGACCCTTCGTACCAACACTCGTATAAACAGCACTCAAATTTCAGGGGCTCCATCGGAATTTATGTACTAAAGGAAACAGGTTCAAAAAATTTGCGACCTTGTATATTCTTCCGGGCTGAGCATAAACGCCAAGGGGTTGTGAAGTCACATGTGATACTCTCGGGGTAAATTCCGATTTTCTCCGATTCTTTCTTTTTTATATGCGATTTATAATATAGGGCTAGATCAGCAACATATTTAAGACCCTGAGGATTCTCTAGAACCGAGACGAAACAGCTGTCGGGAAAGATAATAATAATAAAACTTACAACATTTTGTTTTTATGACCATTCGTTAATAATTAAATATTTTTATGGTAAATTAAAACTGCAAATATTCAAAAACACAAACGAGAGAGAAATCAAGTCAGAAAAAGGACCATTCAGTCCTTTGCTTCACTTGATTTCGTTTCTTTATCATTAAATTAAGGAAACCTATGGACAATTTATTGAGAAATACATTTGGACAACCAAAAATAGGTATAGTGGATTCATTGTCAGTTGAAAATATTATAAATTCAGCATCTCTACGAGAGACGTTCATTTGTATGCGTATTATCGAGTGTAATACTTGCTGTGTGCAATATTGATTGCTACTACATAAAGGATTTTTAAAATTTCATAGGGTCTGTATTGCCTATAGGGTCTGTATTGTCTTAAAGAATTAGGGACAGAGGAATTCCGTGCCCTGGTTTTTTATATCGTTTTTAATTGAGATTGGAAAAAGTATACCATCATAGATACCTATCGTTCAACTTAGGTATGGGAAGTTAACAATCTGGTAACGCTTGTATACGACCTGGGCGGTTCAGTATACTTTTTTCTATGAATCCTTCTGATAATGTATAAGTTTACGAAATCCACAACGCGTTCCAAGTAATTATATGGTCAATGTTCGAATTCGATACTTATACAACACAACACAAAGTTTGCTCATTTTTTCTTGCACATGTCTTACTTTTTTCTTTTTTATTATTTTTTTAATTCCAAGGTTTAAATTGCATGATTATTGTGCGGTTCGATAACCATTGATACGTACTTTGTTTGGATTGTATTTTTGGAATTGAAGAACGAATTTAATAACCGAACGAAGGAATTCGTGTGTGTTTCTTTCGGCAAATGAAAGACGTCACTATGCGGACCCTTGTTTCTTATTTTCTTTTGTAATAAGGACAACCAGGTGCTCCTCGACTATTACCCTTTTTATTTCAGCTTTTTTGGTACAACATACACTTATAAACATACATTCACATATATGCCTATATATCTACGTTCACTAAAGAGAATTAAAGATCAAGGATCATTATAAAAAGTCATATATACTGTGCGTCAAACGCTGCTTAAATACATAATACGTTATATGTTCCCTCTGGATAAAAAAAATTGCCCGAAAAATGATTTCGTGAACCGTTTTTGTGGATGTAACTATGAAAGACCTACGTATCTCCATTACTTCTTCTTTATCATAAAATCATCAATTCAAAAATAATTATAACTTGTCCACCTGTCGTAAATTTTCTCATTTCTATGTATGTGAAAAGTACAAGTTCAGGGAACTTTTTTTATCGATCGTTTAATTAGATTTAAATTCTCTAAGGAAATTATCAGATTCCTGGGCGCTTAGAAAATTGGACTTTCTTAATTCCCTCCGTTCCTGGAAACTGACATTGCCTCCTGTTGAAGTTATTAAAGTAAAATATGCTCTCAGTATAATTAAAATGAAATTTATTCTCCCAGTTGAAAAGAAAACTTTACTCGCAGAAATTTAATAATAATTCGATCCCGCCCACTTTCACATTGGTATTATAAAGAACTGAAGACGATAACAAAAAGGTACATAAACGGTAGCTGGAAAATAGAGTTTTTTAATATGCCTATTAAACTTTTGTTGTTTAATTTTCAAAAACTGAGATTTTGAGTTTTACATTTAAATATCTTTTATCCACGTTAAACGGACCCAAATGGGTTCCTAGGATTTGTTTCGTTTTTTACCCGAAATTTTCGTTTGGGGATTGCAGATTGTGCATTATTTTGCTTAAAGGACTACAGCTAGCAAGGGAGCTTTATATTTTCTTCTAATAAATAAAATATAATCTTATAACTAATAAACAATAATTAAAGTGGAATTAAAGAATTAAAAATATTTTTTTTTTTTAGAAAATCTACTACCTGTACCCGGTCCTGCCCGAGATTTAGTAACGTAGATGTCTGCAACAAATTGCAAAAACAATTGAGCCGTTCGATAAACGAACGTAAAGTAAAGCGGGCTCCGTATCAGACGACAATTTACAGCTTATTTACCAAAACAGTTGATTGTACAAAAGCGCTTTAGGATACTTTTACGAAATCCATAATGCATTTGGCAATTGCATAGGTACTAATATTAAATTGTATCGTGAAATTAATACAAAAAAGTTATAAAATAGACATGTGTCCCTGTGTGACCAACTGACATTTTTGATGTGCAATATGCAATAGTCTTGGAGCTTCCCTTATTTCGAAACATTTTCGTAAAATGTTATTCAGTGGGTACTAAATCTTATCAGGTATTTATCTTGTGTTAGCACTTGAAACTGTTAATCTATCTCATGCTCTTCTTCGACGTATTCATTTAGAAGATAGATTCTCTGCTGCACCACCCAACTTTCGTGATTTATAGCGCCTTTCCTCGGAGTTAAATTCGTTTCTAATACAAGTGGATCGGATTTCTATTAGAACTTGATCCATGATCCAAAGTGAACTATCAGACTTGTTCGTATAATAGAGCCAAGTAGAAGTGTGCAAAACTACTTGGACGTTCTCTCAAATCCTTTCCATCTCTCTAACAGGGTCTTTTCAAATAAGTTTTTAATGGAACTTTAATTGATTTTATCAGTTCTTGAAGGTGCTATGGTCTAATATTTAAAACAATACCAGAAGACGATTCATTACAATGATGTAAAGGGTTGGACTAAATAATGGAACCTAGCAAATATCTTTAAAATTGAAAATTGGTAATGATGAAAAAGTCTAAAATCATTAACTTTTTTTTAAATAGTAAATTGAACTTTTACCTGAAATTGGGACTTTATATTTTCGAAAAAAAACTTTAAGGATTATATATGTAAGTAGGTATATATGTTGATAATATGGACAGGGTGGTCTCCCTTTCGAGGCTACAGGAAGATAAGGGTTCCAAACATAAAAATCTTAGTATCAAATTTAAAAATAAAGGAAAAAGCATATTTTTTGTAAGAATAATAAATGTTAACTTATTGAGTGTAGTGGTTAAAAAATTAAGGCTGATAAAGCTTCATTTTAGCATCTTGGTTTTTTGTTACCCTTGTTAGATATATCTTATAGAATTCAGTATTTTTATTTTAGATAAAAGTTCATTCATCCTATGTTTGATGCATTTTATTTATATGTCTCAACCGGAAATAAAAAGTAATTGCATTTTATTCAACAAATCCTGAGTAACGGCGGACAATTAATAGCTGGGACGTTGCAAATTACGGATACATTCTTCAGATGAGTGCCCTGGACAATTCAAACATTTGAGCTTAACTCTTCAGCCGACTGGTGACGAGCGAATCCTTTTCAATTCAGTGAAATGTATAAGCGCTAATTGGAAAGCTCCTGGACATTGATAAATTACATTCTTAGTCTTCATTTGTGTATTTTTATTTCTTTATTAACACCGTAAATAGTTTACTTTAAAGTGAGATAAATAACGTCTGTATTGAAAGCAAAAACACTTTAATCGTAAGATCGGTAGGTACTTCATTTTTTAAATACATTTAAAATAAATACAGGGTTGGTTCAAAAAGTTTTTGAACAATTTGAGAAAGACAATTTTAACCTTCCTCTCCAGCCATAGTTCACTCTAAGCTGCGCGGCTGCGCGGCCGCGCACTAACTTTTTGATAGTTGCACAGCCATTTTTGTATTTTGCGCACATTTTTTTTAATCATTTTATGAAATAATTGTAACTAAAAAAGACAAAAATCCAAATTTCACAAAAGAAATGTTGAAATATTTTGAAATTTGTCTTTGACATTTAAAAAAGATTGATGATAATACATCCAAATGTTACAAGCCCACCTACCGCTCGTTATGGAATTCGTTGGTGGAACTAAGAGACCAACTGCTACCCACAGGTACCACAAGGTTGGCCATGCCAAGGATAGGATGTGGGTTGGATGGACTGAACTGGAGAGTGGTGTGGAGCATGTTGGAGGTCCTATTCCGGTGGAGCGGCGTCGAAATAACGGTATACACCAATAATCCCCAACGAGATCCCGCACAGCCAAGGACGGTGGATTGCTACTTCCATATGACGACTGGGTGCCTTAGAAGACAGAATTGCAAGTACCGGCATGATCCTTTGAAGGAACGGCAGAATGTGATCCGGGACGGATCACCCTTAAAGAGGGGGCAGTGTAATGAGCATATATGTGTGCGAGAGCGGGCAGTGTAACAAGCGTATATGTGTGCGAGAGCGAGCAGTGCAACAAGCGTATATGTGTGCGATAGCGGCAACGAGATCCGACAGCAGATAAGCGGAGCTCAAAGAATGCCGGCGTCGGTCGGCGCTTTGATGACGATAAACAAGGCCATAAATTAGACGAACACAATAAGCACTCCAGTAAAGTCTAGTATGTCATTCTGGAACTTTCTGGATTGTTCCTAATCAGTATAAATACCTGTTGACGTGGCCAGTAGTAGTCAGTTCACAGTGAGCTTCCGAACAAGTAATATAAATAGCAAACTACGATAAACCGAGTGATATAAATACGCATTTTCCTTGTGATATAAATAAGTCGTTGAATTATTATTAGTGTTTAAGTGTTAAATAAATAGTTGTAAAATAAATATTCGTTAAATAAATAAGTTAGTACTAGAAAAGTCGTTACATTGGTGTCCGGTGTGGGATGCTCAGCCAATCGATCCCCCAAAGAACAGAATTGTCTATTAGAAAAAAAATTGTTAAATAAATCAAAATGCCGAAAAAGTTGTTAGAGTTGAAAGTTGCCGAACTGAAAAGTGAACTCGAGGAGCGAGACGAAGATACGTCTGGTAACAAGCTCACCTTACAAGGGCGACTTGAGGAAGCTCTGATACGAGAGGGTTTCGATCCGAATACCTACGAATTTGAGGATGAATTAGAAAAGAAATTAAAGGAAAATTCAAAGGAACTAAAAGGAAATCTGGAAGAACTGAAAGAAAATCTGGAAAGGAAATTAACCGAAAATTCAAGGGAACTAAAAGGAAATCTGGAAGAACTGAAAGAAAATTTGAGAGAAGAATTCAAAGAAAATTTAGAGAAATTCAACGCAAAATTGGCCGAAACAGAACAGAATTTTGCAGGAAAATTTCAAGAAATAGATTCACGAATTAAGGAAATAGAAGAAAGGTTTCTATGTACAACAATGTTCGAACCGATCGATAATGAAGCTAAAAGTGTGAAGCAGGAGAATGGGCACGGTGTTTCGTCGAAAGCATATACGAAGCCACCTAAGTTCGACGGAAAAGCATCATGGACCACTTTCCTTAAGAAATTTGAAACGGCTGCGAAATCGAACGCATGGACGTTGGAAAATAAAGCCTCCGAGCTGGTCTGCGCGCTGCATGGTAATGCCGAGGAGATTTTGGATACCATACCACCCGAGAAATTGAACGACTATGAACATCTAGTGAAGAAGTTAGAGATGCGGTATGGTCAGGCACATATGACAAGCGTCAGTCACGTGCAGTTAAGAAACCGACGTCAGAAGGCAGGGGAAAACCTGCAAGAATACGAGGCCGATATTGCTCGTCTGGTCCGCCTCGCGTATCCAGGTACTCCCGACGACACTCTAGAAAAGTTGGCTGTCGACTCTTTCATCGATGGGTTGAGGGATGACGACATACAACAGCGACTTCGACTAGACAGGCCAAAAACACTCGCTGACACGTTGGCTCGGGCACTGCGGGAAATTGGGACACGTAAGAAGCGCTTGCAAGAACGAAGAGGTTACTCAAGAGCGCGTGCCCCGAGTTCCGGAAAACTAATCAGGGACGACACGGCGGGGCAAACGTCGGTCCCGGGACACGAGGCCCCAGGTTTAGTAGCACTGACTAAGACAATGAAAGACCGAACTGACAGCCTTTTTCTCACTGGACTCATAAATAGAAAGCAGTGTTCATTATTTCTGCTGGATACTGGAGTTGGCAGAACAATCACAAGCCCGGAATTGACCAAGCCCAGTAAACTTTTGCCAACGTAATGGAAGCTCCGTACCGCCATTGGAGAACAAGTAGTAGTCAGGGGCGAAAGTTACGTCGACATCAAAATAGGAAAAACGTCTTTTAAACACTGCGTGTTAGTGGCAGAAATAGAGGAAAATGTAATACTGGGTTTGGACGTCCTCCGAAACTATGACTTCTGCTTGAATTTCCGGAGAAAGAATGTGACACTGAACGGCGAAACATTCCAGTTACACACCCAGGACACTTGCCTTGCCACAAGTTAAAAGAATGAGTTCAGGGATGCGCAAAGTCCAAGGTATTCCGGAGGCGTTGTTAAAACTGTACAAGGAGGCAGGTGAAAACCGTAATCAACCTGAACAACGTTGATTAGGGGAACTCCTCGAAAAGTACCAGGAAATGTTCGCATTGGACAACGGCAACAAAGGGCGAACCAACATCGTCGTCCATAAAATCAACACTGGCGAAGCGCAGCCCATCCTTCAGAGACCGAGGAGACTACCACTGGCCAAAAAGGAAGATGCTGAAAAGATTATAAGCGACATGCGGAAGGACGGAATAATAGAACCATCAACCAGTCCATGGACGTCGCCGGTAGTTTTGGTCAAGAAGAAGGACGGATCTACACGCTTCTGTGTTGACTACCGCCAGCTAAATGATGTCACCAAGAATGACAGCTACCCCTTGCCACGCATCGATGATACTTTGGACACGCTTGTGGGGTCGACAATCTTCTCAACGCTAGATCTTAAAAGTGGATACTGGCAAGTAGACCTGGATCCTGAGGCCAAAGAGAAGACGGCATTTTCGATCGGAGCCGGGCTGTGGCAGTTCAACGTGATGCCGTTCGGACTGTGTAATGCGCCAGCCACATTTGAACGACTTATGGAGACGGCATTGAACGGCTTGATCGGGAAAACTTGCCTGGTATACCTTGACGACATAATCGTGATCGGAAAAGACTTCGACGATCACCTGAAAAACTTGGAAGAGGTACTTCGAAGGCAGCGTGATGTCAACCTTAAATTAAGCCCCAAGAAATGCCAGCTATTTCAGAAGACAGTGAACTACCTGGGGCACGTAGTCACGAAGACCGGCGTTTCAGTGGACCCGCAGAAGATCACAGCCGTACGGGAATGGCCAGTACCTGCTGACGTACATCAGGTCAGAAGCTTCCTTGGCCTGTGTACTTACTATAGACGCTTCGTTCCTGGATTTGCCAATATTGCCAAGCCATTGACTCGACTAACCGAAAGTGGCAGACCATTCTGCTGGGAACCGGACTGCCAAGCTGCCTTCGAAAAGTTAAAGCAAGCTCTCGTTTCCATACCCGTGTTGAGTTATCCGATACCAGAGGGGAAATTTGTTCTGGACACCGACGCTAGCAATGTTGGGTTAGGCGCAGTACTCTCACAAATACAACACGGAGAAGAAAAAGTCATCGGCTATTTCAGCAAGACCCTATCCAAGCCCGAACGAAACTACTGTGTAACCCGACGAGAACTACTGGCAGTAGTAAAGAGCGTGGAGCACTTTTATAAGTACTTGTATGGAAGGAAGTTCCTGCTCCGAAAAGATCATGCTGCTTTACGGTGGTTACTGAGTTTCAAGAATCCAGAGGGTCAAGTCGCGCGTTGGATAGAAAAGCTCCAAGAATACCACTTCGACATTGAACATCGAGCTGGAAATAGCCATAAGAACGCTGATGCCTTATCTAGAATACCATGTTCCGAAAACTGCAAGCACTGCAAGCGTCTGGAGGAACATGAAGAAGTCCGGAGGATAACCGTCACGGATGAACAATGGCATCCCGATAACATGAAGACGGAACAGGGTTCTGATCCGGTCCTGAGCTTGTTTCGGAAATGGAAGAATGAAGGCAGACGACCGACCTGGCAAGAGATCGCCGCCAAATCTGGGGAGGTGAAATCGTTGTGGGCCCAATGGGACTCTATTGTTGAGGCAGATGGACTGCTGAAGCGAATAGTGGAAAACCAGAATGGTACTGAGAGCAAACGTCAATTGCTTGTACCGACGAGCCTGGTAAAGGAAGTCTTGAAGTGCCTCCATGACATTGCTTCGAGGGGACATTTTGGTGTTAACAAAACCCTTGGAAGAGTCCGTGAGCGGTTTGACTGGGTCAATTGCAAAAAGGACGTTGAAGACTGGTGCAAGAAGTGCGCAACTTGTGCAGCCAACAAAAACGACGGCGTGCTCCTATGCGCCAGTACAATGTCGGCAGTCCATTCGAACGGATTGCCATTGACATCGCAGGACCGTTTCCAGAGACCGATGGTGGCAATAAATACATCCTGGTGGCAATGGACTACTTCACGAAGTGGGTTGAAGCGTACGCACTTCCAAATCAGACAGCCACCACAGTAGCGGAGGAGCTCATAAACCACCTGATCAGCCGGTTCGGCGTGCCCATGGAGCTTCATTCTGATCAGGGTCGGAATTTTGAGTACGCCGTGTTCCAAGACATCTGTAAGACATTAGGCATTCACAAAACCCGGACAACACCTCTGCATCCTCAATCAGATGGCATGGTAGAACGAATGAACAGGACCATTAACAAGTACTTGTCCAAAGTGGTCTCTAAACACCAAAGAGACTGGGATCGCCATCTGCCACTGTTTCTTATGGCATATCGATCATCGATTCACGAAACTACTGGACAAACACCAGCAAAGGTACTGTTTGGTCGGGAGCTACGGT
Source organism: Agrilus cyanescens (assembly GCA_947389935.1). Classification (NCBI taxonomy): domain Eukaryota; kingdom Metazoa; phylum Arthropoda; class Insecta; order Coleoptera; family Buprestidae; genus Agrilus; species Agrilus cyanescens. The sequence continues at coordinate 15,092,695 of OX376713.1, read as the reverse complement.
TACCATGTGACCTGAAATTTGGCTACAAACCTGGTGAGGACGGTGCCGAAGAAGACTACGTTAGTGATCTTCGCAGAAGACTTGACGATATCCATGAGGAAGTACGTTCCCGGATGCAGATAGCTAGCGACCGCATGAAGGACACCTACGATATACGGGCCACTGAGGTTTCCAAGAGGGAGACATGGTGTGGTTATACAATCCACAGCCCCGCAAAGGTCTTTCGCCGAAGCTACTGCAGCACTGGGAAGGCCCTTATACAATCGTCAAGAGAATAAATGACGTTATTTACCGGATTCGACGCACACCAAATGGAAAACCGAAGGTTGTCCATTTTAACCGTTTGGCCCCATATACCGGTGACAATCACGAAGAAGCACGGATCAGACTTATGCAAGCTCGTTCTCCGGATCACCAGTATGACGAGTTTATGGCCACGCCGAGCTTATATGCCAACTCCAGATTCGGTGTCACCTCCGAGAGATCCGAAGATTTGTTTTCTGCTTCGGACTCGCTGGTTCATTGTGTGGTCAAAGACTTGAGGATGGATCGCGGTATTGCCACCGTATTGAAGAAGAAGTTTGGCCGTTTGTCAGAGCTGCGGGACCAACTCGGAGATGGAAAGAAAGTGCTAAGTCTGGTGGACGGGAACCGATCCATTTACTACCTGGTTACTAAGGAGGCGTCGTCTGAAAAGCACACCTACCGCTCGTTATGGAATTCGTTGGTGGAACTAAGAGACCAACTGCTACCCACAGGTACCACAAGGTTGGCCATGCCAAGGATAGGATGTGGGTTGGATGGACTGAACTGGAGAGTGGTGTGGAGCATGTTGGAGGTCCTATTCCGGTGGAGCGGCGTCGAAATAACGGTATACACCAATAATCCCCAACGAGATCCCGCACAGCCAAGGACGGTGGATTGCTACTTCCATATGACGACTGGGTGCCTTAGGGGACAGAATTGCAAGTACCGGCATGATCCTTTGAAGGAACGGCAGAATGTGATCCGGGACGGATCACCCTTAAAGAGGGGGCAGTGTAATGAGCATATATGTGTGCGAGAGCGGGCAGTGTAACAAGCGTATATGTGTGCGAGAGCGAGCAGTGCAACAAGCGTATATGTGTGCGATAGCGGCAACGAGATCCGACAGCAGATAAGCGGAGCTCAAAGAATGCCGGCGTCGGTCGGCGCTTTGATGACGATAAACAAGGCCATAAATTAGACGAACACAATAAGCACTCCAGTAAAGTCTAGTATGTCATTCTGGAACTTTCTGGATTGTTCCTAATCAGTATAAATACCTGTTGACGTGGCCAGTAGTAGTCAGTTCACAGTGAGCTTCCGAACAAGTAATATAAATAGCAAACTACGATAAACCGACTGATATAAATACGCATTTTCCTTGTGATATAAATAAGTCGTTGAATTATTATTAGTGTTTAAGTGTTAAATAAATAGTTGTAAAATAAATCCTATTCGTTAAATAAATAAGTTAGTACTAGAAAAGTCGTTACAATAATTTTGTACCGCGCAGTCAACATAAAAATTAGAGGGAACATTGTCTCCACCATTTCTTAAGTTAACGAAATACAACAGCACATTCTACATAACTTCATTTGCTTGACTGCTCAGTGTTTGGTCTTACCAGTGTCACATATGTCAAACACGATATTTACTTATAAATCACTGCTTCACTTTACTGATGATTGGCAACTACAATCAAAATTGGTTATTACGACAGTATTTTGTAACTTATGACATATTTATACTGGTTTTGAGCTTCAAAAAATATAAAAAAACTGTCGTAATACTTCCGTGTGTATTGCAATAGGTTATCGCGTTTTACAATAGACATGGAAGACAAATACACGAAATGAAGAAGCTCAAAAACACCATGAAGGGGTGGTTTCCGCGCCCAACATATGTATGCGAACTCTACAACATACTGAATTTTCAGGAAAATTGATTGGGTTAGGTGTACCTATACAATTACCCAAAATATTTTGAAATCAATCATATATCGAAATTTTCAAAAAAATATATGTAGGTGGTAGTACCGTTTTGTTTTGTGGTAAAATTTTATCCGTAATTTTGTTAAATTTTTCAATTTTTGAATTTTTTCATAAAATAAAAAAAAACTCACGAAATTTTCTTTTGTTTCAGGTAAGTGTTCATCTCGTCTTCTGGTATTAAATCCATCGATCAAGGAATACTGTAAGTCCGAAATATTATTAAATCACCATCCGCAAAGTTTGAAGGGTTCCTTTCCATATATTTGTTTAGGTCGTCGGTCTCTTTGAAATTTCCCATTCTTTATGATATTAATGCTTCGCAGAAATGGTCAAACTATGTTACATATGTCAATTTTGTTATTTATTTGCTTACTAAAAGGTCCGTCAGAAATCCGGATAAAGCGTCGGTTCCAGGTAGTTCTTGTGACCTGAAGCAAATTTCTACATCTGTTGTTTCTCTAAATTAGGTTCATGAAATTTTTGTACACCATAAAATGTATATTACCTGGACTGTCCATATGTCTTCAGAAATATTGCAGGATACGTATCTGCGCCCACCCCTTATATTTTGTAAATTAATAAAAAGACATCATTTATTTGTCTGAACTTTACGTTAGAGAAACTATAATGAAAAGATTTTTAGTTCAAAAAAACATCAGCTTTGCTCGTTCAGTATTCTTCTTGTGAATATTTTTCTTTTCCTGGTTTTTACTTTAAGTAGAGGTGGATGCGATAATCTGCTTAGGTATATCATCCCCTTTATGTTTCCAATAATAATTATAATGGTCCGTTGCGGTTCATTAAAAATTGAGCCCTTCGGCGGGAATTTGGCTTTTACAAAAAAAATCAAATCCTTAATGAGTTAATTTAAAATGAACCTAGCGTGTCCGTTGAATGGTGCCAGAAGCCATTAGGTAACGATAGAGCTCAGTATTCGGGCATTTCGAATTTGATACCAATCAATGTAGTAGAATATCTGTACCTCTCCGCTTTTTTTATTTTTGGCTTTGAAAAATGATCCCTCTTCCCTTTAACATTTTTGTTTTATAACGTCAAGTAAATTATGACGCTAATGAGAAAGTCATTTTTCTTTATATAAAAATCGCTTTTAGTTATTATTAAAAATGGAATTGGACGATTTTCGTGTCGTTGGAAGTAATGAATAGATTTTTAAATTGACGGAAACAGTAAATTCGCTTTTAATTTCGAAATTCAGTTCCTTCTACCATTAGCGCCGTTTCGACTTCAAAGGAAATGTTCGAGTACTAAAAATGGAAACTGGGAATGTCTATTATCTGAAATTATTTAATGGGTTTTCAAAGAAAACATTTACTCAATTACAAATTTGATAGTACGTAGTTACTGAATTAATTTCTAAGTTACTATTTTTAAATATTAATTTGATTAAAATCGTACGACACCAGCCATAAAATAAAAATATCATTGAAATAATTTTTTGTAGTCTAAAAGCCCAGAGATTTTTTGGTTCTTGTAAACGAAGGTCAGAGGAGCATTTGTCGAATTTTTTAAGCTGGCAAATAATTGTTGTTACTTTTTATTTAGAGTTAAGTTTTGCAAAACGTGTATTTCTATCTTACGTAGTCCAAACCGTGATAAATACGAAAAAAAGTAATAAAGACCTTTTTGTAGATAACTGAATTTTTTTTTTTTAATTGAAAATAAAACAGAAATCACTACGTTTATTTTGATAATTCTATATCTTCATAAAATGAGTACCTTAAGTACCTGAAAATGTTTAGCACCCCAATTTAGAAAATGCCTAATGTGCATGAAATTAAAAACAAACCCTGAAACTATGGGATGTTCATAATATGTCGTTCTCAAGTCCAGGCATGTCCCCAGGTCCTCCACCAAGACACAAATGATAACAACAAATGCATGGATCATGCTATGATTGGAAACTTTACCATAACCATCATGGTAAGGCTCCTATTGTGCAACCAACAACAAATCATGATTTTCTGACTGGATCTTTCCTCTCTGCTGGGAATCAGCTTATTGTGTCGTTAAGTAAACTATTTTTGGCGTTTTCTTGACCAAAATGGGAGCCTTCGAACCTTCTTAGTCTCAGAAATGAATTTTCAATACGTTATGACACAAACAGTCGATGAATCCATAGAAAACTTCCTCTGCAGAGCAATTTACAAAATAATATGCTGTGCTCATTTCATAATGCAGAAGCAACTCCTCAAATCAATAATAGTAACAAACTGCACTGGGAGGGAAGATATGTTGTTACTATAGGTCACTTAACAAATAGTTTAGATACTGACCTTCTTCACAATCCCAAATTTAACGAGCTGACACCACTTTTGCAAATAAAGAATCACGCAAAACTTTTTTGGGATAAAAATTTAAAACTACTTTTTTAAATTTTCAACATCCTAAATTCGTCCCTGACCGATCCTGCCTAGAGAATGACTTTTTTCTGACGATAAATAATTCAGAAAACAACTTCACAACTTTTGCTCCCATCTCCCAAATTTAAATAAGTTTAACATTCAAACCAAATCGACAAAATGTTGTTAGATCTTTTCTGGAAATGGTATACCTACTTGTTTGGACAATGACATTTTCTCAACAAAAAAAAAATACCTGAAACAGTTGCATAATTCCTTCTTTTGTATGTCCTCTAAGAAATCCTTAGGTAGGTACTATAATAACCACGTGGTATATACCAAAGAATACCTAAGTATGTTGGCAATTGTCTGCGGGTAGGTACGGTGTCTTGTAGCCGGCTGGCCGAAGCGGTTGCTGGGCCAGGTGGACTTGGAACAAAGCTGCTGTTGCTGCTTTCATTGTTGCTCTGCCCCATAGGATCCTGTTTCCTGTACGCGTATATATATATATGAATATAGCTGCTACCTAAACGGTCTTCACGTTTTGTTATAATATTCCTCCTCTTTTTATAATAATAATAAAAGTGCCAACGTGCACAAACTTCGTGTTCGTACGTCGAAGCTCATACCTTTCGTTCACTCTCCTCCTTCGTTCCCTTCCTCCCTTCAGCCTTGCAACCCTCGCTTTTCTTATGTTCTTTCGCACGACTTACAATTATTGTCGTAAGCCTACCTACCCGATTGACGAAACGCTTATATGTAGCTTAATCGCCGTGAAAACGGGGATTTGCATGCTCAAATGGATTTCAAGGACACACGTCATACACGAAGAGATTTAATAAGTCTTTTGTTAATTGCAAAATAGGCATAAAGTGCGCAACGTTATCAGATTAAACACATAGAATTTGAACAAAAAAGTAGGTTGTTTTCTGTTGGTCGAGAAACTGTAATCAGAGCGAACAATTTGGCTAAACTGTACCAAATTAATTTAATTTGTCTTGGGCTGAATTAAACGTCAATTGGCGCAAGTGACGAACATTGGTCACTTTTGATGACTGTAGCTGAGAGGTAATTTGGCGCGAATGACTATCATAAGTCACTGTTGATAACTGTAGTCTCACAGTGAATGAGAGACGTCAATTAGAATGAGTGACAAGCAATTGCTCTTGATATTATCTGCTACCTCGTGGTAAGTGAGACGTTACTTGGCCCGAGTGACGAGCATGAGCCACTTTGGTAGCTGTAGTCTCGTAGTGAATGAGAGAGACGTCAATTAGAGTGAGTGACAAGCAGTCGCTATTGACATTATCTGCTACATGCGGTGAGTGGGACGTTATATGGAATGAGTGACGAAAATCAGTTCCTCTTGATAACTGTAGTCTCGCTGTGAATACGAGACGTCAATTAGAATGAATGGCAAGCAATCGCTCTTGACATTATCTACTACATTGTGGTGAGTGAGACGCAACTTGGCCCGAGTGATGAGTATCCGTCATTTTTGATAACTGAAGTCTCACAGTGAATGCGAGAGATAATAGTTAGAGTGAGTGACAGGCGATCGTTCTTGACATTGTCTGCTTCCTCGCAGTGAGTGAGACGTTACTTGGTGCAAATGACTATCATAAGTGACTTTTGATAACTCTAATTTCGCAATGAATGAGAGACGTCTATTGGAATAAGTGACAAACAATCGCTTTTGACATTATCTACTACATTGTGGTGAGTGGGACGTTACTTGGCCCGAGTGATGAGCATCAGTCATTTTTGATAACTGAAGTCCAACAGTGAATGCAAGAGACGGCAATTAGACTGAGTGACAGGTAATTCCTCTTGACATTGTCTGCTTCCTCTTAGTGAGTGAGACGTTGCTTGGCGCGAATGTCTATCATAAGTGACTTTTGATAACTCTAATTTCGCAATCAATGAGAGACGTCTATTGGAATAAGTGACAAACAATCGCTTTTGACATTATCTACTACATTGTGGTGAGTGAGACGTTACTTGGCCCGAGTGATGAGCATCAGTCATTTTTGATAACTGAAGTCCAACAGTGAATGCGAGAGACGGCAATTAGACTGAGTGACAGGTAATCCCTCTTGACATTGTCTGCTTCCTCGTAGTGAGTGAGACTTTACTTGGCGCAAATGACTATCATAAGTAACTGTTGATAACTGTAGTCTCGCAATGAATGAGTGAGACGTAAATTAGAGTGAGTGACAAGGAATCGCTTTTGACATTATATGCTACATTGTGGTGAGTGAGACGTTACTTGGCCCGAGTGATGAGCATCAGTCATTTTTGATAACTGAAGTCCAACAGTGAATGCGAGAGACGGCAATTAGACTGAGTGACAGGTGATCCCTCTTGACATTGTCTGCTTCCTCGTAGTGAGTGAGACGTTACTTGGCGCGAATGACTATCATAAGTGACTGTTGATAACTGTAGTTTCGCAATGAATTAGAGACGTCTATTGGAATAAGTGACAAACAATCGCTTTTGACATTATCTACTACATTGTGGTGAGTGGGACGTTACTTGGCCCGAGTGATGAGCATCAGTCATTTTTGATAACTGAATTCTAACAGTGAATGCGAGAGACGGCAATTAGACTGAGTGACAGGTAATCCCTCTTGACATTGTCTGCTTCCTCGCAGTGAGTGAGACGTTACTTAGCGCGAATGACTATCATAAGTCACTGTTGATAACTGTAGTCTCGCAATGAATGAGAGACGTCTCTTGGAATAAGTGACAAACAATCGATTTTGACATTATCTGCTACATTGTGGTGAGTGAGACGTTACTTGGCCCGAGTGATGAGCATCAGTCATTTTTGATAACTGAATTCTAACAGTGAATGCGAGAGACGGCAATTAGACTGAGTGACAGGTAATCCCTCTTGACATTGTCTGCTTCCTCGCAGTGAGTGAGACGTTACTTATCGCGAGTGACTATCATAAGTGACTGTTGATAACTGTAGTTTCGCAATAAATGAGAGACGTCTCTTGGAATAAGTGACAAACAATCGATTTTGACATTATCTGCTACATTGTGGTGAGTGAGACGTTACTTGGCCCGAGTGATGAGCATCAGTCATTTTTGATAACTGAATTCTAACAGTGAATGCGAGAGACGGCAATTAGACTGAGTGACAGGTAATCCCTCTTGACATTGTCTGCTTCCTCGCAGTGAGTGAGACGTTACTTATCGCGAATGACTATCATAAGTCACTGTTGATAACTGTAGTCTCGCAATGAATGAGTGAGACGTAAATTAGAGTGAGTGACAAGGAATCGCTTTTGACATTATATGCTACATTGTGGTGAGTGAGACGTTACATGGCGCGAGTGACTATCATAAGTCACTGTTGATAACTGTAGTCTCGCAATGAATGAGAGACGTCTATTGGAATAAGTGACAAACAATCGCTCTTGACATTATCTGCTACATTGTGTTAAATAAGACGTTACTTAGGCCGAGTGATAAGCATCAGTCATTTTTGGTAACTCTAGTCTCGCAGTGAATAATAGAGACGTCAATTGGAATGAGTGACAAGCAATCGTTCTTGACATTGCCTAAAACATTGTGGTGAGTGAGACGTTATTTGGCCCTAGTGATGAGCATCAGCTATTTTCGATAACAGTAGTCTCGCAGTGAATTAGAGAGGCGACAATTAGAGCAAGTGACAAGCAATCGTTTTCGATAGTAGCTGCCATCTCGCGATTGGCTAACATCAGTTAGGTACTCGTACATAGAGTAGTCTCGTTGCGAAGAGACTTTATTATTTTTATTAAGAGGCTTGAGGATGCCCCATCGGGCGTCTACAAGGGCAGTAATTATGCCACTGCTTATTTAACATATTTTAATATATGCATGGCTCAAAGTTTGGAAAATCTAAAGCTTTCTTTTATAATTATACAATTGAGGTGGTGAAGTACCACCAAAATTATGATCTGATGAATGTCCAGGGTAAAATGGTACCATCATTAAGATCTTACATGGTGTTGCGGTTGACAATAGGGCGAAATTGTATCTTACCGGAAGTACCTTATCCACGTCTTGATTCAGCTTTCTTTACTTCAGTTTTTCACATTACTGTTATTAATAATTAATGGAAAACTGAGCATACGAAATGTTCAATAAATAACATTTCATGAAATCAAACGAATACATGTACAACGGATAGGCAATAGTTGTAAAAAATGTAATTAATTTTGAAAAGGAAAAGCTTATTAACGGTATGCTCTGGCTGAATAAAATCTTCCACGTCCGTCCAACTATTTAAATTAATTTAAATATTGAGTATCTATTTAAATAGCTTCTGAGTCTTTTTCTCTTATCTACTAAATTGTAAAGAAGCAACAGGTAATAATTTATTCCTATTATCTTCGATTCTTTCTTTTTATATTTGACGGTCGTTATGTAATGTATTTCCGAGGATTTTATTAATCAAAGATTTCCAAATGGTAAACCACAGGTTAATTAATTTTAATTATTCTAGAAAGAAAAAGTTGTTAAAAACAAAAGAAATAATCTTAACTTGAATCTTCTTAACTGTACTCAACTGGCCATCATCTCGGAAGTTGCGTCGACCAAATCTTGATCACTGAAATCTCGGCAGCTCCAACCTTTTATCGAACATTAATTTTAGAATAAAAGTAAAAATTGTTTTTTCGCAAATTCCCATATAATTCGATGGGAAGAGTATTTTTGAATAAATTTTTAGCACTGGTAAATAATTGTTGTTATTACATGTTCAATTATTAATTTTAAGAAAGTACTCTACAACAAATATTTTTGATAAACAATATAAGTAGATATATCTGATTTCTGTTATGATTAGTCTTAAAATAACTAATGTTAATTAACGCCAAATTAAGAAATTCGAATTTAACTAAATTTCAATTAGGATACGTCGTCGCGTCGCGACGTCTGAAACATTTCAGTAAATGTTAAATGCCTCTCAAATTGCAATCAAGAACTATTCAATTTAAAAAGTCGCTCGTTAATGAAACTGTCTAGTAAAAGCACATTTAAATTCGTAATTCTTAGTGATAAAATTTTACAGAACACTTTAGCACTTTAGGTGCCGTTATGGAAGTCTTTATAGTAACTAAATGAAATCATAAATCTGATAATTCGTCTTCATCATAGAGCATTTCTATTTTTTCAAATCTTACAATTAGTAATTAATTGAAACAGAGATAAATTAAAAATTAACTGCTTGGGTCATTGATTTATATGAATTTAGGTTAGGTTAGGTTATGACTTATGGTCACTCCACTTGGCTACAATGAGAACGACCTAAAGCAAACCTTTTTGAATATCATTTCCACCCGAATAATTTTTGTCCAATGTATTTTAATTTTTTTTTTAATATACTCTTGGGAGAAAAAAATTATTTTCCAAATATTCTTTGCGAATGGTTTTGAATTTGAATACCCAAATACCATTTATTTCAACTCTAAAAGCAGTCGTAGGTCGTTTGAGGAAGGTGTTGAACGTGGCATCCTGTATTTCTTTTCTTTTCATAAAGCAGGATTGTTAATTTATGCGATATCGTGCCGGAAAGTTCCCTTTACTTTAGACAATTTATTAATCTTTAACTGCTTCGGGTAAGTGTGTGTGGTTAATTAAAATGGGAATAAAACTCTTCTACATCTTAAGAGTGTTGGGATAATTTATGGAGTGCCAAGACTGTTTTAATTTTACAATAAGGAACGTGATGGCATTATATCATTGGGTGATTCATTAGCGTGCACATTTCTACACGCGAATTATTATTATGTACTATTGTAGCCATTAATAAATTTTACACGCTTGAAATAATGCAATTTTTAATTTGGAAACCTGACTTTAACGTTTCTTCGGCGTTCTATAGGAGTAACGTATGTAACACTCTCTATTAGTGTCTAGGTTAATGGAAGACGTGAGTCTAATGGAGGATGGAGGTTATGTACAAGGTGAGCAAAAATAACGTGAACAAACTTTTACTGTCGTTCTATCTAATAATGTAAAAGTACTCCTTGCGTGGTCCAATTTGGTGAATCCTTTCATGCTATTTGTAATTATTTGTAAGGTTAGTGGTTGTTGGTTGTTGTATTGGATATTTTGGAACTGTTACATCAGGGTGAATCTTTCGTTTGGTTAATACGCTTCAACAGCCGAATGAGTCGTTAGGTAGTCCAAAGTGCGGCCATGAAGAAGAAGCCATAGGAAGAAAAGCTCCGCAAATACATCCAGAATCTGTTAAAAATAGAAAAAGAAACCTCCTGAAAGCTACCAAGGTAGGAACTATATATGTCGATTAGTAGATGATCCTCTTCATCTTTGAGAAGCAGTTCAAAGTGGAGCAAGTGTGCAACCATCAAGAAAACCTTTACTTTGTTGCAGAATTTGCGCTCATGGTAACTAATCGCCAATGTTTTAAGATGAGGGTGCAGTAATAAAAAAAGAGGAGCATTGGTGACGGATTTTGGAAAAGATAACAGATAATACCAAGATAACAGAAGAGCCGTTAACCGTGGAGCTAACCTTCTGGACTATGATTACCGAACACCACCAAAAGTCACTGTTGGCTTGAAGCCAAATTTGCTATCGCGATTGATCACCCTTGTTATTTTAGGAAGAGGGTGTTAAAATCAACAACGGAAAGCATTGGCAGCTCGTTTTGGAAAAGCTGTTTCTATGGAAATACCTTCAACTGAGAATTTTTTTACCGTGGAGACACTGTGCAACTATCAAAATAATAGGACTTGGTCAGTAAAACCTTCTGAAGATTCTGTCATCGTTGAGCACTGTCATAACCCAATTTGAAGCAAAATTTGTGCTTGCAGTAAGAAATTGTTAAATTGAGTATCGGCGACACAATTTAGAAAACATCGGATGACGAATGGCTGTGTACTCGCTGACGATTTTCCATTTTTGAACAAAAATCTGAAAGGGCATCTGCAATTTCAATACGCGTTTGCAGCTGGGTATTGACGCCAAGAAGAAGAACCCTTTCCTGCTTTTAGTCATTATTTCCTATGTCTGGTTTAGTTGACCTGAAGATTATTCAACAAACGTAATGCTATTTTGAAACTGTTTCATCAGGGAAAACATCATTATGAAATTGTGCGTTTGGTCAGTGTGCTTCTACAAAAGATGTCAAAAGGTTGAAATTCAAAGTGCTTGGCCATAAAGGCGGAAGCATGGGAAGGAAGAGCACTGTCAATGGATCTGGAAACTGGTAGCAGATTCAAAAACAAGTGAGACAGAATTCGAAGGTTTTCGTAAGAAAGTTTACAAGCCAACCGTTACCAACAGCCCTAGACCGCTTCAGAACTAAACTGGTGCGGGTTCACATACACACACACACACGACGTTTAATCTACTTAATCTATTTACACCATAGAATAAAAAATATTGAATTTTTAAATCTACTTAAACCTCGTTCCCATAATGATATTTTTGTTTTATTTTATCAATTTTAATGGCCCCTTTTATTAGTAATTGCAAGACTGCTGCTAAGAAATTTATAATCTTTTTAATGTTTAACTGGAATCTGTTAAAGTGCATTTAACTTGGAACGTTCTGTAACTGAATTTAGTTGCACAAGTCGAAAATTGAATCATTGAGTTGCGACTTGGTAATGTCAGGGCTTGCTGTTTCCGTTTAGCAATTCAAATCGAATAAAATTATTTTCCAAAATGCTTGGAAAAGTTAGTAATCGACTTTCGTGTTTTCGTCGCCTGCAGCTAAAAAGGCAACATATTTCCGAGTCCCTTGACACCTCGGGGTTTCCAGGATGAGAACTCTGTTGTTAGGGGTTACTAACCATTCGGCAATCACCAAGGTACAGTTTGCCTTTTCAACCGAAAGAATATCTTGTTATGAAAAGAAATAAAGTCCCATGTGAGTACATTTCCGTTTTTAATCTAATCCGACCTCCGAAATATGATGGAAAATAGGGATGGGAACGGATAACTCGCTTTTCAATTTGGTTATCCTTTCTATCTGAAATATTAGAAGCATAAAAATAAAAAATTATAATCCCAAAAACTATTTACATGGTTTTACACTTCAGACTGTGAAATCTCCCGAACCATTTACACACAAAAGAAGTCTCTCCTTAATTATTTTTTGTTTATAAAAATTTTATGTATTATTCCATCAAAAATTGTGATACTTTTGTACTGCCGCCATTCTTTGGTGCTATACATTCCATTGGAATCAGTTATTCAAATTCCAAGCTTATGTTAATGGAGCTGTTAAATTTTTTTTATTTCTTTATTTAAAACAATGGTAATTTGTTGTTTCCTTAAGAAAATGATGCATGTGTTTCTCACAAAGTTACTATCGACGGCGTCACTTTTAGTTATAAAAATCTAAAAGAGAAACAAAACCGATTATTAAATGCTTTTTAAGTTATCTTCCTTTAAATCGCGTTGTTAATTCACATGAAGATGAAAAATTGTTATTCCTTTATTTAATACAATGCAAAACTTTCATTTTCACGGTTTTTAATTAAACAATTGAATAATTGTACCTACTGTTTTTTTCGTAACCAACAAATTAACTGCTCTTCTTAATAATTATTTACTTTTCAAAATAAATTATTCATATTCGTGTATAGATTTCTTCAAAAGATTTCTAATTTTATAAATACTTATAACAAATTCAACTCCCTCTTATTATTATATGTTGCGCTACTGAGCTAAGCGGCCTGGTGCCAAAATATCACAATTTGCGGTCGACGATTGTACGTCCCTTTTCTCAGCTAGTCGATGGTTATATACGTTTACTTCTTTTAAGTTATTAAAAACGATCTATTGATTTTTTAATAATGTCTGCCCGAAACACATCAAAAATATCGCATTATTCGTGCCAATTTTATGATGTCATTAAAGTTGTCTCATAAATTAAGTATATAGTGCATTATTGGACATACAGGAGAAGAAGCATTATCTGGAAATGTATCAGTTGCTTTAAAGTTTTGATGATGACATTATCCGATTTATAGCTTTTTGCAGATGATCTTTTAAAAGAGAAGTTTCCATAATCGATCGTGCTTTTGTTTCTTTTTACTTATTTTGTTTGCATAAATTCTTTTGAAAATGGTCGTAACAAAGAGAGGGATGTGTGTTTTAAAATTGAGAGGAAATCAGTTTTATTATCATCAAATCCTGCCTGTGGAGCCAAAAAGCAAAAATACCCAGTCTAACCTACTCCCGCCCTTACCATCTCTCCCCAGCTTAAGGAGTGATGATCAATATAGGTATCAATTTTATTATTTGAATCATCACAATTTCGTAGATTGACTTTTGCGATCACTGTTCACTCGAATTGTAATGGCTAATTCCCTCAGAATGATTTCTTTGCGTGTAAAAAATAGATTAGAGGTAAAGATATACTACCATCCGGTTTGATGTGGGTAGACATCGCTTTTCGTTCAAAAACAAATTGGTTCATCAATCTTTCCTTTTTCTTGAACAATTTTAAGGATTAGAGAATTATGTACCATAGTAGAAGAAGATTTTATATTATACATATATTTTTTTCCAAAATTGGAACATCTATTTTCTACACGTTTTCTCCTTTATATCTGTACCATCCAAGAAGACGATCCTCAAATTTGTTCTTGACAGTTCTGGAAGCGAGAAGAGATAAACAATAAACTAAAATCAAGCAAACTCGAGCAGCTTGAAGGCTGACAGTTGTGTGACTTGTTGTCGTCTTAGTTGGCAAAGTTTAACCGTTAGTTCTCAAAATATTTCTGTAGGCGATATCATCATCGTTAAATTGGAGCCTTATTGACGCAACCGACAGATAATCTAATGCTTAGCTTCAAGCTTCCGACTTGAATATGACTTTACAACTTTACAAGAAATAGGTACCTACTGGATGTGTATATTGGATTTTATTGATTATCAGAAGTCTACCGGCAAATTCATAATGATCAGTTAACCCCTACATGTCTTTTGTAGGCGATAAAATGAAATAGATTATATATAAGGTTTATTAATATTGAGAAGGTGGAGGTGATTGGGAGCATCATACAAAAATTGAGGTTAGAAACAAAAAATATATAGAGTAAAACGATATTCTTCAATATTAAGTGTTTTAAAGTACACACCCCTATTCAATACTCAGAAAGGCAAGTAGAGATACTGCATGGGATAAAATAGTGGAGCTTGGTTATAAGGCGCGCTGGTGTTCGCATTAATATATGAAAAGTGTGGCCATTTTAGTGTGAAACATAGGAGAATTATTTTTAACACCAAAACATGGCCTCTTAAGAAACTTTGTGAAGTGTAACGACCAACAGTATTAATTCTAGTCTAGTAGTCAAATACGAAATTTACTAGTCAGTAAATTTTTTTTTACCCAACAGCTGTTTCGCCCTAAACTTTTGGGCTTCCTCAGGGCTTCAATATGTAACTGACTTGATCATGTAATTAAAGTCATAAATATCAGAAGCTTAATAATTTTGACGTGACGTGATACGTAACGTCTTTTTGTTTAGGAAGCCATGTTTCTTAATAATATTTTTGTGTATTTTCTGAAATAAGGGTACTTTACTCCTTTTACAATTTCAAGCCCACCCTGTATTCTTTTTACTTGCAACCATTCTAAGTGTACCTAATATGATTATCGAACATGCGCCAACTTTCGAAACAAACACTGCACACTAAAGTGGCCACAATGTATATACAGTGGTGTTCCTGCAGCCTGTACCACATCCAACAATTCGACCGCCATTTATCTTTATTTCTCCATTCCTCTTCTTCAATTTATTGCTCTGTCCCTCATTATATTTCAAATATGTACCATCGTTCCATGAGGTCATAGGTCTTCCTATCATCCTTCTATTTTTGGGTGAACACTTCAATGCTGTTTTTTGCCACCTCTCGTCGTTCATTCTTTGAACGTGACCATCCATGACTTGTCTCGTTTCTATTCGATCCCAGTTTTTCTTCGTATTTTTTCATTCCAAACGTGTTCCATTCTCGACAACTGGCAAGCCCTTCTCAAAAAATCAATTTGTATCCCTGGATCTTCTTCTTCATGTTTTCCTCATACCTTTAAGTATTCCGTTTTAATTCAGTCCCCAACTTTCGTATTGTTCTTTCAACTTTCTTAACATGTAATCTGCGTCATTTTCATCAAAAGCTGTAATTATTTGATCATCTGCAAAGAAGAGGCTTGTCATACATTTGTCGTCTAATATCTACCACTATATTTGCTATTTTTTCTTCTCCTTTCAGTTATGGCTTTCTGAATATCTTGAATAGAGTCGAGGGGACATGTTACAACCCTCTTTTGGACCTTAGAGAGACCTGAAAGCCATTCTCCACTATTTGCTTTCCATATACTAATATCAACCATATGTAATGGTAATAATTAGTAAAACTTACTAAACAACCCTTCACCGTTTATCGATCTGGCTGGTAAACATAAATAGGCAGCTATCTATTCGAGAACGTCGGCGGAATGAAAAGATAAATAGTCCGGCTCGAAGGACCATTCTCGCTGAAATTTATGTCGCATGTTAGCCGGAGTTGATGATAAACAGCGTAGTTTTCTCGTCGCGTCACTGAACTTCCATGAAACTTCGCTACATTTAAAGTGAAAGCTCCGTCAGCAGCGGTTAAGGGAGACGCCGCGCGATTCGGGGGTGACACTGAGAGACGACTAACAGATGTAGCCGCTCGTTAACCACCACATATTTTACCGAGAAAACACTTGGCACTTTAAGTTCATAGGAGCTTTGTACCGAACCCGACCATTGGCTTTCATAACCGCTTCATTTCCAACAGATTGTGTACCGTCGAATATTTGTTACGAAAATGGTATCCTGCCACTTCACTTTATCACTGAAGGAAATTGGTTCTACCACTCATCTCTGAAGAAATGATTATACACTTCGGAAGGACACTGAATGATATACTAACATCCTTTGTTTTATTGATACGAATCCATGTTCTCCTTCATTTCAAACTATTGAGTATTATTTCAATTATGCTTTCTCCAGGAATGTTTCCAACTCTTGAGTTGTTCACTTGACCCTCAGTAGATTGGTCGTTTTTCTTCCTGTAGCCGTAATACAATAATAATTAGAAGATAAGATCCTAGTACAAAAAAATTTAAGAGTTCTCTTGCAATGGTTGTAATTCTGGAATAAGAGAAATAGAGTTGGAATTGGAAGGAGCATCCAGATTTCCATTCAAGTTAACGAAGGCAGATCACGTCTAACTTTAACTGTATCACGCGCTAGTGCTGCCGTGGGCGGGGAAGTCCTGAATATTAATTACATCCCCTGGCTACGTTAGCCAGCTAGGTTCCGAAGTTCCTTTACCTACTCGGAATTCGCTGTGCACGAGATCTAAGATTTTATTTTTTTCAAATGATTACAAGATTAGTAATCATAATGACTAATGTGTTAATGACATGTTACGAAAAAAAACTTTTGTTTTGACCAAATTATCATTCCACATAGTTTCTTTTCTATTTTAGTCAGAAAGATTTCTATGCTTTATAAAACGATGATTTAAACAAAATCCAACAGTGTCTTTTTGTTTAAACTATTGACAAAACTTTAATGGAAAATATATTTTTTTTTGAAGATTGTTTTTCTTTGGATCTTTACGTCTTTGGCATAGACGCGTGATAACACGTTGCATTTAGCGTATAATTCTCTTCATGCACGAAATGCATTCATTCATGGAAAGCTCCTGGGAGCAACTTCGCAACTTTCCAGGAATACGCTTTCCTTAAGACCGCGTTAAAATCTAATTTTACTTGTATTTACGGTTTAAGAATACGTTCTAGTTGGCTGGTTACTGCACACACAAACTAGGATTACATGCGGGTTTGATAACCAAAAAGTTTACAACTCCATTTAATTCTTTGAGCGAAAACAGCATCTCGACAACTATGTAAGACAGCGATTACTAATGATTACGTCTAACATAAAAGTTCACGTTTCACAATTTTTCAAAAGAACGGACACGCTAGGTACATATCAAATTCTCGTTGATCGCAAAATGGGAAAATGGCAAACTGATATATCCGCGAAAATTTGAAAAATCTAAGAAGTATTAAAGTTGGTAGAGCTGTGCATGAAGCATATACGTAGATGGAGTATGAAAAACCAAAAAGGGATATGTGTAGAGAATAAACATAAATATTGAATTGGATGAGTGGATTTTCGATGTTTAGGAAATTTCAACTAAAACTTGGAAACTCAGGAAAAAAGAGATATTTGTTTGAATCACGACTCTGCAAGAACAAGAAAAAGGTAGAAGCGTTGGAAATGTGAATTTTTTGATGAATGGAGGAATTATCAAATACATTGGATGACATAAATTAGAAATGAGGAGGCATTAGAAAAAGAGGAAGGAACGAGATGGGATGCTGGTGGACACCTTTTGAAGCTTGAAGCTTGAAGGATTTGTTAGAGACATATCAGAATAAGAAAAGGAAGTAAATTATGGACACAAAGATAGACCTACCCGACTAGAAAATACTTCAGGTTTGGTTTAGATCAGATTTACCTGAAGACCAATCTGAGACGGATCAGGTTTGCTGGTCGGGATATGACAAAAGTATGAGACTCAAAAAATTTAAAACTAGTCAAGTGGAAGGCAATAAAGATAAATACAGTATGGTAAAGTACCTAAGACAGAAAGGGACATTCAGAGATATGTACAAGAAAAAGAAAATAGAAGTTAAGATTGTGTGATGATTGATTGTGATTCCAGACTTCTTCTTCTTTAACAATTGTCTGTCCAATAGTTACAATCATTCCATTCAGAGATGCGAGATGCCTTCAGCAGTATGCAAAATTTTGAACAAAACCGCCAACATAGAACTCGCCAATCATTGGAGTCAATAATCCCAACTAATTCCAATCTGGAACTCACTAAGTCTTGAAATCAATATGCCCAAATTACTCCAATATGGAACTCATCCATTGTGGGATTCAATATGGGCCCAATTAACTGCAAAATGGTGATTCATAGGTATTTCTACTTTGATGTAATAAAACATTTCTTTCTTAATCCTGTATATAAGTCGTGGCCTTTTGGCCATTTTCAATCCGAAAACTTCTTTGAAGTAAATTGTTTTAGAACACTAAAATAATCAAGTAGGTAATTATTGTAAATTTTATTATTTGACCCAGAATTTTACATTGTATGTAAAAGTAGATTATAAATTCCATTTTACAATACAGTTCAGGACGTCACAGGTACGTTCTTAACTCAAACAACGTATTAGATTCTTATGAGGAATCGAACAGATAATTGGATCACTATATTCTGATCACGACCCGATCAGATTTGCGGATCAAGGAATATGATTTTGTGCTCTAATCAAGAACTGATCAAGTGACCGTATTAAGGAATATTTGATCAGAATCCGGAATACCTGAATTAATTTCCAGTATGGTATCTTATATTTTTGGCAAATAGTAAAAAACTTTATACATTTCAGTCTGCAGGGTTGGACTTTTTGAACTCATATGTTAATGATGAATCGTGGATAACTAATCCAAACACGTAGTGGAAACTTGTTCTAGCCTCAAGCCCTTCCCCTTTACAAAATTATGTATCCTGGGCTGTTCCTGGGCATTTGCTGCCCGTGTGTCATGATAATCATGCTCCCCCTTCCCGAATCGATTAAATGAAGTTTTGGGATGGGGTAAAACAAGAACTAAATTCGGATAGATACTCATGTGGTCCATAACAGTAACATTACACTCTTCACCTTTTCTCTTTCTCTTCTGACATGTATACCAAGTTGTACGTTCTCCCTAGCACTCCAGGTTGGAACAGCCCTGGCTATATCTTTTCGGTTTTGACAAATGTCTATGCTTCTCGAGGAACAGGATCAAACTCAAAGAAGCAAGAAATTCTATTATCTTTGTCACCTCTACCAAATTCCTCTGAATTACTGATATCCTCAGTTTCAGTTGGATCAAGTTAACATTCGGCTTTATATTCAAGGGTACTTTGCTTTTCTAGGATTATTTTATCCTGACTTTGACGTATACCTGTAGGATCTTCAAAATTTGGACGATTGAATTTCGTGCCATTTCTAACATCCAGAATTTGTTGGAGCAATTTTCTCCTAAAGTCAGTTGCAATTGTGTATAGGTACCTATTGCGTTCTCCAGGCAGTAGCGTAACTAACGCCTCAGTGGTCCCCACGTTGAAGGTGGGCTCACCAAAGCCAGGGTCTCCATGAACTCTCTGATAAATTAAGTGGAGATCGACGTTTGCTTCGAAAAACAAGAAGACGAAGAAATATCATGGTGTTAAAGAGTTCTGTGAAGAAGAGGGATGCATTGGTAGTGGCAAGCCCTTTCTAAAGAGTACAACATTTTCTCTCCTTTTACTTTTTAACTTATTCTTTCAGTTTCATCAATTGTTTTACAGTTTATTAGGTAATCGACTTTTTGAGCTAAGAAAGCAGTACAGTATCATTGCTTGAAGATATTATTTTTGGCATTAGCAATTTAACAATTATTTAATAATTTAGACGATATAAATGCTTTCATTATCAATTCGGTATGATTTTCGTTTTATACAGTTAATTGCAACACAATTACAATTATCCGACAGGACTTTATCCCGTTGCGATTTCGTATTCACATGCAAAGTTCGATTTTCAGCGTGGAGCTTATTTTGTAATTGTCTATTATTAACAGTGTATTCCCAAAATACGTGATGCACCAATTCCGCGAATGATAAATTACCCGAAACATTAGCCGACCGAATGGACGTCAGTGAACGAACGTTACCATCGACTGTGCGCCACTATGCTTATAAATGCATTGTTTAAAAGCTAAGCCGCAGTGTACAGAGTCGAACACGTTTCCTTTAAAATTTACGACTTCATTACACAAACTCGTATGTTTTATTACTTTTGGTGGCCATTTTCTAACTACCATCACCATTATTATTAGGTATTATATAAAAGTTTAACTACATACAGTGCCGGCTCTATATTGGTACAATCTTCAACATGGGTCATTTCTTTTGACTTATTTCTCTGAGATTCTCTGGGCGCTAATCCAGCTCTTTATCATCTTCATTTGGATTTTACATTTGCTTGTGGTGAATCTCAAATTACATAAATTATAGCAAGTCTCCTTTGATTTACTAACTTTTAAATGATCAGGTTGACATTTTCGACATTATCATTGTAATTTATTGTTGGGAGTAAATGGTAGGTAGAGGTGCAAGAACGTGGGTTGTGAATCGTTAGTCTTCGTGAAAGGCAACTTCCTGTTAGAGATACGAAACGGTAGCTATTAGGCTTGTAACAGGATTAGATCGTCTAATTATTGCGTGTGCACATTAAGGGGAGGATTCGCTATTTGAGACACGGGCAGAATGACCAAGCGCCAGGAGATGGAGGCACTGACGAAATAATAGACCCCCGGAAGCGACATCGTCCGTCTTATCCCGGCTAATCGTAAGATAGCGGAACATCCATAGAACACACTATATTATCTTGAGATTATCTCTTATTATTAACGACATTACTACTTCACGTTCCCTAGGTACTTTGAAATAAGAAGATACATCATGTAACTTTATGCCCGGAATCAGTTAGTCAAGGAACGAGGACCAAGAAGAATTGGGTCATAAATTTTCATTCAAGGACCGCAAAGATTATCCCTATCATTTTATAACGTGGCAAGAAGCTAATGTAATTGTTTGACCCATTTAATGACGAAGAATTTTAAATTTATGAAACTACAAATGATTCCCTCGTGTTTTTAAATGTATAACTTCACGTTTATTGTATGGAAGATATTCTTTCTGATTGTGTATTAAAATTGCAGAGTCTTTTGTTGTATTCTCCGTTTCCCTTTAAAAGCAGATTGCAGGGCAGCGTTCCAAATGTGCACCAGGCGAAGTTTCTGTCATTAACAACTCATAAATATTTCCATGAAATGCAACCCACTTCTTCAATTGCCCTTAAAAGAATTATGAACGAGAGAAGACAAAGATTTCTGCAAATGGTAAAAGAAAATTTGTTCGGTTCAACGCTTAATAGTCAATTGCAGTTTTATTGCTCAATTTCGAACATCGAAGCGTTGCTGGTTTTTGACATGTTTAAAACGTAAAATATTCAAGTACTAATCGTGTAATTTCAAAAGTACGAGACTCAAGAAATTTAAAACTAGTCAAGTGGAAGGCAGTAAAGATAGATAGAATATGGTAAGGTACCTAAGACAGAAAGGGATATTCAAAGATATGTAGGTACATGAAAAAAAAAAAAGTAGAAGTGTAGATGATAAGAGGAAGACCTCCATATGTCAGGTTATTGTTCGCAAATAGTTTCAGGGAACGTCTTTTAACTGATGATTCTGTGATGATTGATTGTGATTCCAGAGTTCTTCTTTAACAACTGTCTGCCCAACAGTTAGGTGAATTCTATTCAAAATTTTTTTCTGCTGTATACAAAATTTTGAACAAAAACTCTGACATAGAACTCGCCAATCGTTGCAGTCAATAATCCCAACTAATTCCAATCTAGAACTCACTAAGTCTTGGAATCAATGTGCCCAAATTACTCCAATATGGAGCTCATCCATAGTGGGAGTCAGTATGGGCCCAATTAACTCCAATTTAAAGCTCACTAGAAGTTGGAGTTAATAGGCCACAATAACTCCGGTTTACAACTGTTTTACACAAAATAATCAAAACTCAATACGGCTTATCGTGCATAAGTTTCGAACAATGTGTAGTTGCTGATTCCTCCTATATCTCCAAAAAAACTTCATCCTGGTCTGTTCGAATTACTATACGAGCTGCTTGGAGACAATCGACCCAAATTACCCCAATCTAGAGCTCACCAAGCGTTGGAGTCAAAATGCCCGAATTACTCCAACCTGGAACTCATTCAGTGTGGGAGTTAATATTGGTCCAGTTAATTCCAATTTAAAGCTTACTAAGGAGTTGGAGCTAATAGGCCCATACAATTCCAATATAGGACTCACTAAGTGTTGGAGTCAATAATGCCAAACAACTGTAGTCTAGAGATCACCTGATATTGGAGTCAATCGGCCCAAAACAACTCCAAATTGGAACTCTTTAAATTTGGAAACGAATATAAGTCCAATTAACTCCAAATTAATGCTCACTAAGACTTGGAGCCAACAGGCTGAAATAAGTCCAATCTGGGACTCACTAGAGCATTAGAGTCAGTCATCCCAAACAACTGTAATCTAGAGACCATCAGGTTTTGGAGTCAATAGGCCCACATAACTCACCAGGCGTTGGAATTAGTGAGCCCAAATGACCAATATTTCGCACCCACATACTCTGCGTAATTTTCATCAAGTTTAATAAGACACAGAAATACGAATAATTCTCCAGTCGTGTAGATGGTTTGTTTGATACTTTTGAAGTATAAAATTTCAAAGTAGAAATACAACTAATGAGGTCAGTTAGTGAAATAGATGTAACAAAGCTTTCTCATTGAGGAAACGAGAGTTCTTTGGTATTTATTTTAGAAGTCGAATTACGAAATTCATTCGAAAAATAAATATCTAAATGTCTTTTTATTAAGAAAATATTTGGTAAGGAACTAGAGTAGTTGTCGTGAAGCCATAAAAGTAATCTTTTGGTGTTTGTACGTCAGGGATGCTTAATTGCTGTGTCCAGGTATGTTGTACTCGAATTAGTTTCTATCCCATGTGTGTAACGAGCAAGTAAGAAGAGTAGGTTCACATTTATTTCCGGAACGATTACATCGTTAGGGGAAATAAAAATAAAAAGGAGAGAGACAACCATTCCACCACACGGAGTACGTTCCAATTTCCTTCTGTGAAGAACGACCGTCTTTAGTACATCGTTCGTTCGTTCATTCGCTTTTGGTAGAAAAAAGCCTATGCAGCTTTACTCCAGTTTTAATGATTCATTTCCCGAGCAAGAGCTTACTGGGCCTTGTACAGATTTATTGCGAAAGCTTCCTACCGCTCCGATAGCTCTTTCCCATCTCATCGACTATCGACTTGATTCATTGGCCATCGTCTTTATCACGGTCACCAGTGTCCAATCCCTCGGCTTTTCTCCATTTAAATATATCACCAAATAAAAAGGAAATTTAAAAAGATATCCCGATAGGTACTAGATTTACTTCAATGGAGTGGTAGATATATTAGAGTAGTATTATTTATCATTATAGATCGAAAGATACTAACATATTCGGTCCACGATTATCTAACTTATGCCTCGAGGAGTTCTGAAATATACCGTTAAATGGAGATGAACAAGAAGAAATTTGACCCATTCCTGTATGGCGTTCCCCGTAAAAATTGGATTTCTATTTTCAAAAAAAAAAAGTGAACTGAGATGATATTTTAACTTCTGCCACCTTTATTATTTGGTAGAAATGTATCGAATTTATGATTAGAAACATTTAAAGTACTCATAGAAAAATTGGCATAATGGCTGCTAGTAGTAAGAAAAAATTTTAACTGCGGAAAAGTTTATGGAAAATTTTACGAATTTTGCATGAAATAATCTTTTGTCTTTTAGGGTGAAAACGTTCACCCTTTAACTGGGCAGTGGTAACAAAATCACCGAAAATTTTATTTACATCTTTAAAAAATTATTTCAACCCTATCGACACTTTCAGCGCTTATGCCTAAGTTTTTTTATCACAAATTCGGTACTTTCCTACCGATTTATGAAGGTGGTAGAAGTTAGAAAATCGTCTCAGTTCACTTTTTTTTTTTTAATGGAATTCGAATTTTCATGATAGACACCATGCGGGAATTGGTCAAATTTCCTCTTGTTGAACTCTACATATCAGTACTGCTCGAAGCATAAGTTAGAAAATCGTGAATCTAAATCTGTTACTATCTCGATTCTCGATTAAAAAACAAAATTTTTGTAAAAAGTAATATTCAATAACGTGAATTACTTATTTTCTAGATATTCAGTCAGTTAATATTGAAGTTTAATTTTCTGTGTCTTTTGGAATTGGACAAAGATTTCGGCACACATAAATTGACCCCACAGAAATAGTTTATCAATTTATGTTAAAATTAATAAGGCCCTCAATTTAGGTCATTCGTAATTACTGTGTTTAAGTTTTTTTAGTCGATTAATTTTCCAAAAATTTACTTTCTTGTGCCTATGGTCGAATTTAATTCTACCACCGGTATTTGATAAAGGTGATCAACTCGGATACATATAAATTGATCCACCGAAATAATGTACTAATTTATCAAAAATATTTACACGTCGTGTATAATTTTTAGAAATATCAAGAAGGCATTTGTTAAAGTTATTAATTATTACATGTTTTATATTTTTAGACGTCTAATTGACGAGAAATTTAATTTCTTGTGCAGTTGGACGAATTTCAATATACCGCAGAAATTCCAAAGTCACCACCACCTTGCACTTATTTGTTTCGTGTATATGTGGTTGTCTACATAATTCCTAGCAACTTTAAATAATTATGTATCTGTAGTTTGGGATGCCTAACCTGATGTAGTTCATTTAATAATTACTGATTTTAATTAGGATATATGGAATTTGAACCACAGGAAGGCATAGGTATAACATTAATTTCTTAAAAACCACAGTTTTATAAAATTGTTATAAATTATTGTATAAACAAATCAAAAGTATTCAAAATAATTTATCATTTATTTTCTATGAAAATTTCCAGCTAATTATTGTATGCTTTTTCGATGGCTTAAAAAACAATTAAAATTAAAATGTGGACGTGATTAACTCTTGTTCCCTAGTAATTCTTATCGGTTGTTTTAATGTCATTATTAATTTTAAGATCCTACCACCCTGTATATTAGATAGTACAACACTCAGTCTTAATACCTATTCTGTAGTCAATTTTGTAAGTAATTTCACACCAGTAAACAGTAGAAAGCAAGGAAAATAATTTCTGAACGTGCCCGAAGTTGTAATTCTAAAATTTTCCACCTCCCTACCCCTTTCGCGTTCCAATGCAAATTAAGGAAATGGCCTCGAAGGGAATTTTTCGTGAGCTTCGCATCCAAATGGTCCCAAAACAAACTCCGTCTCTAAAGGTGCGTAATAGTAAGCAATGTTTTGCATTTTCATTGTCCCTTTTTAACGTTGGCATTTATATTTACCTATCTCTTTACGTACCACAGAATGGAACGGCATAAATAAACTCCGCAATGGTCCCAAAAGTGCAATTTGCCCTAAACGGCTCTCTTAAGTAATTAGAAAATGACGAAAAGGTACCGAATTGGCTTTTTTGAACATTAACCCTTCCTGTTTAACCTGGAGAGATTGAGAACAATCTAAATACACTCGGATATTCTTAGCGTGTCCTTAATAAATATTTTAAAATAGTAAATCAAAAGTCCACCCTTATTAATATGACCCAAGAGATTTTACACCAAAATCAAAATAAGCGGATCGTGAGTTTACTAATTGATAAATGTTTTTACTTAATTAGTTGGCATTTAAAGTACAGGTTCTGTTGCCCTTTTTTTGTTTAATTGATCAAAATTCAAATATTCGCGGTTATTTCACTATCACAATGGCCGACGTCAATAACAATACGCCAACAATTAATAAACATCATGGCCGACGACAGCAGTGCCGTAACAATGAACAAAACAAAAATAGCCGACCATGATAGCGTCTGACTACGTAGAACATAACCTAACTTATCCAATATTAATATCACAGGTAAGACAGCAACACGTACCCTGAAGATTGGGACGGGTTGTTGTGCCTCAGTTGACAGTTTTCTTTTATTCATGCCAAAATAGTACCACGTATACAGTTGTTTCCTAAAGAACGTGAAACAAAACAAATTAATAAAATTATAGACGTGTTGGCAAACTTTAAAATTTCAATTTTTGTTTATCACTGGAAGACTAATGCAATAATGCATGACTAATAGCTATTGACCACTCCAGTAAATTTGTCCCCAAAAAGTGATCGATCTCTCATGGCTACCGAGTTTCTGCAAAACAAATATCGAAAGTTGTATACCCAGTGGAATTTGGCCTTTTTGCGTTTTTTTTTTGGGTTTTTTATTTAATGGTTTAAAAATATATTAAAATAAAAATAAGTTCAAATTCATTGCTACCACACCTCAAGTTTTATACGACCCCAACATGTTCCCCATACCCAACATTACCGCCACTTCCGAAGTTTCCAGCAACATCCATTTCGCCTCCAATACCTACCCAATTTTCAACGCCACCTCATTCCCTTCATCTTGCCCAATACCTTAATTTTCAAGAATTATCATTGTAAGTTGTTACAAATTTGAATTCTCAAAGAGATTTCAGGATGGCGAATACTATAACATACTAAGGTTTAGATTAATACAAACTAACCAACCCCTTCGGAGCCACCCCAAAAAATTACTCCACCTCGAAGTTACCTAAACATTTATACGACCTAAACATCTTCCCCACCACCATACCACCAACACGACTTCCATTTTTGGAGGTGTCACCATATCCTTCTCACCTCCAACATCTACCCAATTCCCAACGCCACCTCATTGATTATAAGATGTTACAAATTTGAATTTTCAAAGTAGAAAAAGCTCGTGAAGGAGTTTCAGGATGACGAATACTATAAAATACGAAAGTTTGGATCGAGTAAGAGAGAGGAGGGGGGCTAAAGCGTACGAAATAAATAAACGTCGAATTCTTTTGTGTTTCATGTATAAAACTTTAAAATTTATTTTACAAACAAATGTCTTGTTCGGCAATTTTGTCTAATTGAATCAATTATTTTGAAAAGCAAAGGGCAATTTTAATAACGCGATACCTAAGGTAACGAACCGTAGTTAGATGTTGCAATAAATATGTCGGGTATAACGGCTTTAATTTCTTCACAATCGTATTTTCGTTGCTTCGAGCATTTCGCGAAAGAAATTAAAGAAAACGAAGTTTAAGTAGAAATAACAAAGGAGATGGGGCCTTTTTCTTCCGTCTGGATCGTGCTCTGAAAGTTTCAAACAATAATTAGCATAGAACGCGGAAACGTTTCTTTCAGTAAGCAACTGATACAGCGGAAACAACCGGCTCATTATTATTGCTTAAGAAGAGTCGCAGGATTAAAATTAAACCTCCTCTTTTTTTTAAAAAAAAAACAAACAAACAAACAAGAAATACACCACTTTAAAAGTTCGAATGGCCGATTATAAAAGGAGATATTTTGTCGTCTCCCTATTTCTTTATGCTACTTGTTTCTCTCTTTGAACAACGCCATCGAGAACAAAGTAAATACTTAGTTACTATTGGATATTTTTGCCGCTTTCAAGTGCTACGTTTCCGTAAATGCAATTTTCAAAGAATTCCAATAACATCTAAGGCGCTTCTTTTGCTGCAAATATAAAACAATTCTTTTAATTCACGACAGCGGATTTTGAAGATAAAAGATGTCATTCATTGATTGCAAAGTTTGATTGAAGATTTTCGATATTAAGACATTTGAATAATAAAGCATAGGTACATTGAACTTTTACTAAATCTTTAATGTATGTATAAGATAGCTTGGTTCACAAAAAAGAGTAACTACGTGGTTATAATTGAGGATGCCCCTCCTTCCGATTCAGAGCCTGGTAACATAGAATCCAATTTGAGATTTTTCTAACCCTCGACCATAGCGCACACCAGAATAGACTGGTATTTGCTCGGGAGTCAATTTGGAAAAAATGAAATAGGAATCATCATAATCGCGTCAGTTCAAATAACTTATGGAAAAAAAATGATTATATCTAATTTATCTCCTAATTTGCCGGGTACCGGCTACCGAGGGTACCTGGTTTGGTCGAAGCAATGGTCGGAAGCGAGGGTGCTTGTTATGTCCACATGCTAAGAGTTCAGGGTTTTATTTATTTTCCTATCTTTCTTTATTCCTATGTAACACAATATTTAAAATCTCTTCAACATCCGCGCCCTCCGTCCATGCGAACCGTTCTTTAAATTTTTTCTTCGAATTTACATCACTTTCTGTTAAAAGCTGCTCGACCCTGTGTCAATTTTTTGTTTAGTACCCACCCTTACAGTATTTTTTTTATTTTGGGTTATCTAACTTCGTAATAAATCCGTGGACCGACCTCCTCTAGTTTTACGTACATCCCAAATTTTTATATTAGTCATAAAGTACGCAGGGTGAGTCAATAAGACCGTATTTAGTACATACATTCTTACGCCATTCTGTACTTAATTTTGAACAAGTTTTACTTAGCAGTAAGTATTTTTCCCTATTTTGAACCGGGGGTGCCTAACACCCTGGCGGTAGATCTCAGGAGGCGCCAATGGCACTCATTTGCACTCCCCGCTTCCATGGGGGGTGAGAAGGATTCTCGAAATTCCGTTCTTCATCATTAAATAAAGCGCTTTAATAAAGTAAAATTTCAAAATGTCATAACATGCCGATTAATTGGCATTCAACTCTGGGCTCCAGTAACTTCCTTACTAAAGATGGGGAGGGCGCCAAGGTATTTCCAGCACCCCAGCGTCAAATATCTTCGAACCGCCCCTGTAATCTGGTTTGGTTTTATAAATCACCCTGTAGGTATAATTTTATTGGTCCACTGAAACAGACTTTTTACAAATAAAAACCTGTCAATTTTTAATGGTGTATACGAAATACTCTGAAATATTGCTTTGAAGCGTTGAAATATAGTTTTAATCCAAAAAGGGTTGCTCTTTTCGATAATACAAATGGATTTTAAATCGGACTTAAAACAATTGATCGACAGCTCCGGAAAGCAGAGAATTAAAAAACCTTTTTCTCTTTTGCAAGAATACTGTGACCATAAATGTGTGCATTTTTTTATCCCTAAACACAGTGTGTGTCAGATAACTAATGTATAATTTTGAAATATCAAGAAATATTTAGTAGTGGTGATTTTAAATACATTAATATGAATTAAATTCAAGAAACATCTACAAATTACCTCAAATTAATGAGGAAAAAAGCTATTGCTGTCATCATGCCTAACCTAACCTAACCTAACCTAACCTGGATTCTAATCCAGGCGAGGGCATGATGCCAGCAATAGATTTTTCCTCATTAATTTGAGGTAATTTGTAGATGTTTCTTGAATTTAATTCATATTAATGTATAATTTTGTTTTTGAAGAATTTATGTAGGTATCTTTTAAATCGCAGCTTTTGAAATATGCAAAATTACTTTCCCACCTCTTTCTTCCTCTTTTTTTTCTTTCTTCCTCTATATTTCTCCCTATTTCAACTTATTTTGTATTCAAGTGAACCTAACCTAACTTTTAAGTTTTCAATTGATATCCAAAGAGCATTGGAATTGGAAAGGATTCAAATAATAAAATTCAGCCATCAAACCATTCAATCTAATGATTGATGACGTTTTGTGACCGAAACGTCGCGTTGATTTTTATGTAACCAATGCAGAGTATTATTTCTCTTCCTGTTTCTTTGTTTTCCACGAGACGAAGCGGCATAGTTTTCCTTTTGGGTTACATAGGGAGGAAAATTTGTTTAATTTCAATGACAATGAAAAACATTAGCCATTTTTTCTTTTCAGTTCCTCCTCGTGAGCCCTTTAGCCTTTTTTTAGCAACTCAATGTTCGGTGTATCGTCAATTAATTATTTTGTCAAAATACTTCATAAACGTTCCCAGTATACCTAACTATATTTTATTTTAACAGAACAATTTTATTTCGTTGCTCATTAGTGGAAAATAAAACTTGATTTGATACAAAAGACGTTCAAGGACGTTATCAAGTCAAAGCTGATAAGACACTCGTTCTCGTTTTCTATCTACGTAGGACGTATTAACACGAACACGAAGGACAAAGGATTAGTATCGTGTACGTCTTCGAATCGTAACGAGTCGGGCGTTGTCTCATTCTTTTGCATATAGAAATAATATTTAAGTGAATAAATAACGCGATAAACGAACAGTTTATTTTGTAAAACCAAGTAATACATTGGTAGTTACTAAATTTCATCAGTGAAAATCGATGGTTTTAATGGAAAATCCTTGATATGGTGTTTGGAAAATCAGAGGTGAGCCATTTTTATTTTCTCAGTCATCTAGTGTTTTGGATGTAAAATATTGAAAACTCAACTTTCTTGAGCTTTATTTCAAATTCTTCATTTTGATGGTGAGTTTATAAAAAAATTACAGCAAACTTAAAATTTTTTTATCAGCTTTTTAGCTTTAGGTGTTTCAATTTCTACAAATAATCCTTCATTATTTTTTTTTTTGACGTCATCCAAATTGACTTCGCATATTTCTTTGTCTGTAATTTAGTATATGGACAGCAAAAGACCCAGTGAGGTCATGAATATATTTGGATTCCTCACATCCTCAGGAGTCCAAGTATACCTACAGATCTTAATTGTCGCAGATGAAAAAAAAATAGTTCGTGTTTTCGATACAGAATACATCAGAACGTGTACAAAACAAAAGGTTACCTTAACCTAACCTAACCTACGCTAACCTAACTTAAGCGAACCTAACCATTACCTCCCCTAACCTAACCTTGACCCACCCATAAACTCACATCCAACCTAACTTAGAAAATTGTGTTTCGTATAGGTATGTCATAAGTCTATGGTCTTAATGTATGACATTGCATATTCAAAATTTGACCAACTAATTTTCTTCGATTCCCAACAATTAAAATCTGTATATTTGGACTCCTGAGGATGCGAGGAATCCAAATATATGCATGACATCGCTGGGTCTTGTCCAGATAATTTAAACATATTCTAAATCTACGTTGAAATAAGTGAGCTGAGGCTTTTCATAGTTTACGTTAATTTTTGCTTATATAATTAAAATTCAAATCTTCGCGGGCATTAAAAAATTATAATGGCCGGTACTGACAACAATACTGCACTACTTTAAAAATTATAATGACCGACAATGGCAACAATGGGGTAATAAAGATGACTGGCCTTTTGCATATAAATATACGTAGATTAAAAGGTAGAAGTAAGTACTTCTGGTACTTCCTAAATACAATTAGATGTTCTTTAGTGGACTTATATATCCATAGCATCATTTTATGTGCATAAAAGTCTGTTATTGTCGATTGTTTAACGGTTTTTGGAATGTTTCAATGATTTTTAAATTAAACTTGAAGTTTCAGAACCTGTTATATGTTTATGGTTCTCTTAGATGCTTTTATGCTTTTGAAATGGCATCCTTCACTCGATGTCCTCGCTCTGTAATTTAAATTGTTGACGAAAACGCCCTGTTTTTGAAGTAACATGGCAGCAATTAAAAAAACAAAAGCCGACAGCGTTAACTATTAAAAAGCATAATCGGCAATCGCGGTAACAATTAAACAGCATGATGGCGGACAGCGGCAACAATTAAAAAGCATAATGGCCGTCAGCAGCTGTAATTAGGAAGCAATTTACTCATTTTATTGCAAATGAACGAACTTATTGACTATATTATACTATATTATTTTGACTTTTTACACAAGAGCCCCTTTGGCTTACATCGAAAGATTTTAAAAAGAAGTAGAAATACTTTTTTGACTTTTCAAATTAAGTGAAAAAATCAAAGTTACTTTTCCGCTGACATCTGTTCAATTGATGTATTTTTTTTTTGTTGTTGTACAAGAAACATTCTTAATTACATTACCAACAATAGTTAACCAAGTAACACGTATGGAGGTAGAAAATCAGTCGTTAAAGTTTTTCGAGTACTTTCAAACTCTGTCCGATGTTACGGAACGCCTGCACAACTTCTTTATTTTCTTTCTCTCTTTATAGTTGAAAAGAACATATTGAATTAGGGGATAATTTATAACTTTTTCGTTTGCGAAGAGCAACTATTGTAGAACAGCAGTTGCTTTTTAGGTAGTTGCTCGTTTAAGTTGTTTGCTCTGATAGTTCGATCAGTTAGTTTAGTTCTTCCTGTCTAGCAACGTAGCAACCAAGCATTTATAAGTGAATTTCGTGTCTCTTCCTTTAAGTTCGACGTGGGAAAAGGCAGCCGTTTACTTAATGATTGCACTCTATTTGGGGAGAGTCCAAGTCAGGCACACAAGACATAATATGTAAATTCATCCAATCTGTATCTAAAACTTGTAAACTCACCAGAACGTCAATTTTGGTTGATCTTTGTGATATGTAAACTCGACCAATTGCTTACGCAGGCATAAATTTCAATTGCTCCAACCGTATAGAATCATCATCCAAAAACTTTTTTTTGTTCTTAACTATTTGTGAACATTTAAAAATTAATTTAGTACCTATAGGTCTCTTATTGCCCCCTCTTTGCCCTTGTATCTACCTCCAACTGACTCTAGTACAGAGAGGAGACGCCTAATTTTCGACTGCAAGCTGTGATATTTTGGCACCAAATCGCTTAGCTCAGTAGTGCAACATTAGGGAATAAAAATAAAAAATAAGCAAAGTGTGACGTCCGCAGTTCAGTATCATCACTGCAACTTTACAACAGTAGAGACAACAA
Source organism: Agrilus cyanescens (assembly GCA_947389935.1). Lineage (NCBI taxonomy): Eukaryota > Metazoa > Arthropoda > Insecta > Coleoptera > Buprestidae > Agrilus > Agrilus cyanescens. Next base: position 15,059,865 of record OX376713.1, on the reverse strand, counting down.
ATCGCCATTATTTTCAATAAAAAAGAAACAGAATTTAACAGCCCTATTCGCAAAAGCTGTTAATTTTAAGTACTGGTTCCAATGGCATGTTTGACACCAAATTAATAGCGTCAGTGCGAGAATATCGCAATTCTAAACGTAGGCTTAGCATTTGAGTTCCATAACCTCTCTTTTTTTCTAATAACTCAATAATTCTTCCAGCATTCCTCAGAAATCGTCCTATCATCCTATTTCTTCACACAATTAATCTTATTGTCAAAGACAATGCGGTTATAATTGTGCCATCTTATTTCAAGAAACTTAACTTTTGAAATTATTATGATATTATGTAACGACTTTTCTAGTTCAACTTACTTATTTAACGGATATTTATTTCAACTATTTATTTAACACTTAAATACTAATAGAACACTTAAACACTAATAACAATTCAACAACTTATTTATATGACAAGGAAAATGCGTATTTATATCACTCTGTATATCGTAGTTCGGATGTTACTCGTTCGGAAGCTAACTGTAAACTACTGTCAGTGACCACGTCAACAAGTATTTATACAGACACCGAAAGTTCCAGAAGAATCGAGAATAACCTACTAGACTTTACTCGTGTTCGTTTGATTTATGGCCTTATTTATTGTCATCAAAGCGCCGACCGACGCCGGTATTCTTTGAACTCCGCTTATCTGCTCCCGGATCTCGTCGCCGCTCTCGCATACATACACGCTCGTTAAAATTACATATTATATCACAAGTTTATTACTGTGGCATTCAAACCACGGTTTATCCTAGGTTTGGTAGGTATTTTTCGTAAACTTAGTTTCCAAACTTCCTATATTCTTCGTAATCCAAAGGACAAAATTCCTTTTCTGGCAAAGTCAAGGATATATACACAAGAAATAGATTGCAAAGATTGACGTAAGAAGTAGACTGGACAAACTAAACGATCGATTCACATTAGGTTTAAAGAGCATTTTTGTTACATTCCAATTTCTATCAACGCAAAACTATTTCTGCATTTTTGTTTGTGGTTCCAAATAAAATACGAAGATCATTATACTTGATCAAATGCATGTATTGTGTAGTAGTTTTGTCTTGTTCATGCGCTAAGGAGAAATAACAATTGTAAAGAGAATGTGCAAGCATACCATTCAGATGTAAGTACACAAACACTATTTATTTACTCATTCTGTTTACCTAAACTTGTGGAACATCTTCCTACCACAACGATTACAACTTCCTAAGTCATTCCATCCGCGGATTTTATTTTTAAATTTCCATCCTCATGTAGATACATTTGCATAGGTATACAAACAACTCTCGTGGAGAGGATTCCTTACAATCAATGTGTTGTTTACCATGTTTTTTTCAAATCTGACCCAAAATGTTCCTAAATATTCCAGAATGTTCTACGGCATTCCAGGATGATCTGAAGAATGATTTAGAATGTACCAAATTTTTCGGGAATGATTTGGTATATTTGACAATGATCTAGAATGTTTTGAAACATTTCAAAATGCTGAAGAATGTTCAATAAAATATTCTAAGATAATGATTTAGATTGTTTTTAAGTATTCCAGATTATTTAAGAACGATTTAGAACATTTCAGATATATCAAATAATTTTGACAATAATTTTGAATATTTGAGACTGATCTAAAGTAGGTATTTCGAAATGTTTAAAAATGTTAGAGAATGTTCTATGGCATTCCAAGATGATATGCAGAACGATTTAGAATGTTCCAATAATATTCGAAAATTATTTTGAGTATTCGAGAATGATGTAGACTGTTTTAGAATATTTAAAATGTTGGAAAATTTTATGCACCATTCAAGGATGATCTGAAATTTTAAAGAATTATTTATAATGATCAAGATTTTTTAGGAATGATTTGGAATATTTATTAGACTAAGGAAGAAAAGTAGATTTTAATTCTATTTTTAACGAATTATAGTAATTTTAAGGAAGAAATACGTCAACATTTCAGTTTTGGTCAATTAAGTAACCCAACAATTGCTAGTGTTTTAAATAAAATTTTATTGCAATATTACAACCTCCTAGGGGAGGTTTTCCACGGACTGTTGTAGTTTTAAGGAAAAGTTGTGACGTTAACATTCTATTTTTATGAACCACGAAGGGTTAACACCCTGTTTCGGACGTTCTTTGTTGGAATTTTACAGCTTTTCATATAAAATTTTGATTGTACTCGATTATTCGGCTTTTGCATTTGCAAAATGTAAGTTTTACCTAAGTAAGTAACGAGATATAGTGTAAATGTTAATGACTGAGTCGTTTAAAGATATCTGAGAAGAAATAATTATTTTAGCCGAAAATGGGAAGAGAAACTTTCGCTTTGTCATTAATCAGGGAAGACACGAATACAAATAGATTAACCGAACGAGTTCAGACGTTTAAGTTGTTCTTCACGTCTCAAAACGCAGGGTGTTAGCTCAGTAACTGTAGAGCATAAATTAAAAAACAGTTCGTGCGTAAAATTGAAGGTACCTACCAAGTTTAGGTTTGTATTTCACGAAAAGTCGTTTCAGTTTATTTTACTGCTATCTGCTATCACGGTTAATTTATTTGCGAATATGTCGAACTACGTACCACCAACCAGGTTGCTTGATCAGTATGTGCATCTGTATAAAAACTACGAAAATTGAGATATTTAGGGTTCCGTAAGTCCAAATGGAAAAAAGGAACCCTTACAGGATTACCTGTACGTCTATCTGTCCTTCTGTCGCAGTCAATTGCTCCGATTAAGTTTCCAAATTTCAGATCATCTTGGATTATTGTAGAACATTCTCCAGCATTTTGAAATATTTCAAAACATTCCATAGACCATTTTCGAATATTCCATACCATTTTTAAAAAATTTGGAACATTCTTAATCTTTCTTCAGAGCATCCTGGAATGCCAAATCGTTCTTAATGATTCTGAAATATTTATGAATATTTTTTAAACATTCTGGAACATTCCTGACCATTTTTGAATATCCCAAATCATTCTCAAAAAATCTAGAACAATCTGAATCATTCTTCAAAATTTCAGATCATCCTGAAATGGCATTGAACATTCTCTAACATTTTTAGACATTCCGAAATATTTTAGGTCAGTCTCGAATATTGAAAATCATTCTCGAAGGTATCTGAACCCTCTGAGATATCGCATATTGTTCTTAAAGAGTGGATTATTTAGGATTATTGTTAAACATTCTGGAACATTCCAAAATATTTTCGAATATGTCAAATCCTTCTCGAATAATATGAAACAATCAAATTATTTTTCAAAATTTTCGATGATCCGAGAATGTTGTAGAACATTCTTCACAGCTTTTAAAATATTTAAAAACATTCTAAGTATATCATTATCAAATATTCCAAATCATTCTTGAAAAATTTGGCACATTCTAGATCGTTCTTCAGATCATTCTCCAGCATTTTGAAATATTCCAAAACATGCTGGATCATTGTCCATTATTCCAAATCATTCCTGGAATGCTATATATCCACATGTTCATTCACTTCAACCTACCACGGCCAAACTCTAATCTCTGATATATTGATTAAAAGTTCATTAGTAGTTTTCTACCACCAAAAATTTTATTATTTTTTAAAAAATTAACATTACGAAATCCAATCGTTCTGAGAAATTTTAAATGGAAATCGAGAATAGCTTCGATGTGGATTTTGATTTTGAATAGAATTGATGTTAAGTGATTATTCCCGGTTATTTTGATATTCTATCGAATTCGCGTCTCGAATTGCCTCCTAATTTATTTGTTGCCTCCAACTGGAAAATACTAATTTAAAGTAAACAAAAGGTTGAAATCGACTTATTGTTGTTTTCGTTAAGGGATTTAAGGAAAGTCGCGTCTTTATTATCATCCATCGCTTCATCAATTTCCAAAAGAACATTGCAACAACAGTGCCTGGCGTCGCGACGCGTCGATGCCACACCTAAATGTTCGTTCGCTGCCGTTCGTGGCGTTGAAAGAGAAATGGAAATTAATAACTCCATTTCCTAGATTAATAAATCTTAAAACTTGTAAATATATGCTGATCTTATTCCTTTAACCCGAGAAACGATAAACTCTAGTTTGGTTGTTAATGGTTTGGAAAATTAAATTCTTCGACGAGAGATTTGATTAGTTCCAAACTGATAAATGGATCTTGAACTGAATTCTTTTCTTTATTCTTCCATGACTAATAATTTATTGTTTGTGAAAATTATTGAGAAGGAATGAAATTAATCGTTCATGTTCTGTAGGTATAACAGAAAGGATAAAGAATATGGCATCAAAATATAAATATAAAATATTTTGTAATAGTCAATTTAATTTAGACTATTGGTACCACAATAAGGAATTATAAAGAAACGTTCGCGATACATAAAATAGATAGAACAGAAATTAAAAATAATTTGATGGAAAGGAGTAAGATAACAAATGGATTTTTTTTAATTATTGAATTGCACAACAAGAATATAAATATTTCCTAAAATTGGTGCATATTCGATAATCATATTAGGTGCACTTAGAATGGTTGCAAGTCAAACTGTATACAGGGTAGGACTTATAAATATAAAAATTGTATAAGATTAAAGTACCGTCATTTCAGAAAATTTAGCCAAATTTTATAAAGAAATGTTGTTGAGAATTAAAAGTTATGTACAAATACCAAAACATGGCCATTGGGATCGAATGACAATAATACCTAGAGCCAGATATTTTGGTAATTGTATAAAATCAGGCTCACCTCGTTTTTTTTTTGGCCGTAAGAAAATCGAAGAATGGACCAATCTGCATGATTTTTTTAAATTGTTCAATATTACGGCAGATTTACGATGATAAGAGTTACAAAAATTTAAAGAAAACAATTTTTTTGGTAGTTCTCGGACATTAAATGTTATAAATAGAACAATTTTTTTCAAAAAAACCTTCATAATTTTTTCTGACGATTTCAGATCGTTTTTATATATATATTTTTTTCATAATCTACAAGAAAAAACGACCAAATTAAAACAAGTTGATTTTTCAATTGATTGTCATTGATTATGTACAATAATAAACAATTTATTCCTAAATAATCCTTTAAAAAGTTGATGTTAAAGTTTTTTGTTGTTGTTCCGAAGGTGAAAATAGTGTTGGTGTGGTTGGTTTTTATAGGGTGGGTTTTTGGAGATGGCCCCGAGTGTAGCGTTTGGGATGAGTGGGTTGAGTTGCAAGGGGTGAGTCTTTTAGGAGTTCTGAAGGTTGTGGGATGGGAGAGAGGATTGAAGTTGTAGGGGTGGAGGTAGGAGTTGTAGGGGATGGTTTTCTGTTGTGATTTAATGCGTTTTTGTCCAGCTTCTAGTGCCTAGTTGTTGTCTGTGTATATGTGTAGATATGTACATGGACATACACCCACCCTCTACACTAACCTTTTTCAATCCTTGTATTCTTAAAAAAAAGTATAATACTAATGGCGGTTTTGTGGGGGATAAGGGTTCTAGGAGACCGTGGTACGATTTTATAATGGATTATTTGGGAATAAATTGTTTAATTCTATTATTGGGTATATTATCGATGATAATCAATCGAAAAATCAACTTTTTTTTTTCATTTAGTAATTTTCTCATATAGATTATGAAAACGAAATTTAAAAATTTCCAAAAGTATTAATTGTTTTAAATTTTTGTAATTCTTATCACAAATCCGCCGTAATATGAAACAATTTAAAGAAAAAATTATTCAGATTGGTCCATTTTTCGTGACCGTGATTTTGTACAATTACAAAAATTTTACAAATTTCTTGAAACAAATTCACTTTAGAATGCAATAGCCTCTCCTTTGAAATTTGCTACTCCAATACTCTAAAATAATTTTGCTTCAGAAATATCACAGAAAAAAATAAAGTTTTTCCTGATATTTCTAGTTAAAACTGTCAATGGTCCTTATTTTGTTTTATTTTTGCAAGCTGCTATACATTTAAACTTGTACTTCTTTAATGTTCTCAGTAATTTTCAAGCATTAGTTACACGTGATGTTGGTTAGATGTTTCGGTTGGTAATAATATCTTACAGAATTTTAAAATATTATGTCAAATGGAACGCACAGAAACGGAGGAAAGTATTAAAATTTTCGGGCAGGAAATCATTTATCACCTCGTCCCTGCAGTTAATTTACCTAAAACGTCTCATCTCAAAAGATCTACACAAATTCTGTGACAAATGATTGCACCAATAGCGCGGCGTCGCGACGCGTAGTGTAGCGTCGCCGACCGCTCAGAAGCGGAAAAGTGTATAGTCATGGACACCGGAAGTGACAAATTATGTTGTACTTAGTCCGGATTTATTTTTCTTGTCCTCCGGATCTCATAACCTGCACATGGACCGAGAGACGAAATATGTCCGTTACAATTTTTATCTCCTTTACCTTATTCGCATCAGCGGCAGCCTATTAATTTTCATCAGATAATTGTGCGAAAGATTCCAAGTAATTTATCAGGTTTTACTTAAAAGAATTACTCAGCGTGAAGATTAATCATTTCAAATTTTACGTCTTTTTCCTTTTTTATTAAGGATATTATGACGGAGGGGACGATAAACAGGATTAAATGTTGATTAAGCTCCCTATAAGGGAGAATTCGAAAATATTTTAATAAAGAAAGGGTTAAATATTCAGTAAATAAATAGAATTTAGAAATCATTAATACGTGTAGAAATTCGGGTGATGTTTCATATAAAAGGGTGAAAGGACTGACTGAAATATCAACGCAGTCCAAACCCCTACACAACATTTAAATCCAGCAAAAAAAAGTTTTTTAAAATTTAATCCATAAAGGGGTGAAAAGGTTGTTTCAAGTTTGATGTAGGTATTAATCATGGCGCAGCCCATACTGCATAAAAGCTCCTTATTGTACGATATAAATCACTATAAAATTGTTAAAGGGATGAAGATGGTTAAATGGTTAATATAAACGCATTATCTACACAGTAAACTTTTTTGGAAACTTTAAGGGGATGAAACGAGGTTTTTAATATCAGAACGCCAACGAAACAAAAAACCTTTTTAGCACGATAGTAGGAAAATGGACTCAAGTAAAAATCAATTCAGAATTTTATTATGATTATTTGTCACTCGTTTGTGAGTTCTTCAGCAACTTATTGCACACTTTGATTTCATCTATATTTGAAATATCCGGTTAAGTTGAGGATTGGATAAGTAGCTATAAGCCCATAATGTAATAAAATTAAGTGTCTCAACTGTTATAATGTTATTAGTCCCATTAAACTTTTAAAATGTTTCTTAAAATTAAATTTCTAATGGTGCGATATATAAATTTGGTTCTCAACTTCTGAAGTTTGGATATTAAGCGAATTTTTTAACTGATACACGTTTTTCTCATATCGCGTTTGGAGTAAATGGTATTGTGCATATTTAGAAAGTAACCATAACCACCACAATACGTTTTGGGTAAATATTCAGCGTGCAGCCCTAACATTAGTATACTGCGTATATCTAAAGGTTGGGTTTTTGGGGATGGCACCGAAGGTAGCGTTTGGGATGAGTGGATTGAGTTAAAAAGAGTGAGTCTTTCAGGACTAGTTCTGAGGGTAGTTCGATGGAAATGGGGGTGGGAGTTGTTGGGGATGGTTTTCTGTTGTGATTTAATGCGTTTTTGTCCAGCAAATAGTACCTACCAACTTTTTGTGTGTATCCATATGTCGATAAGTACATGGACATACACCCACTCTCTACCCTAACCTTTTCCAACCCTGGTATACATGTATTTTGTCGACATAAATATTAAATAGAAACAAAAGAAACAACTACTCCGAGGGCTAATACCCCTACCGGCATTGAATTACACTATTGAATCTGAAAATACATGTGGAATTTGTAATTCTTAATTGTTTAGACGTTACAGGAATTTTACCTGTTTTTTTAGATTGACATAAATATTTTTTTTCATTGATCCTTTTCGGTTAATTTTAATGTGACTATAATTGGACTACTTCTAAAACCTTCCCTGAAGTATAAACGTATGAATAGTAGTCAGTTTTTAAAAATCCGACTTATACTTCCAGAGAATTTCATAGACAAATAAATATAAAGTTATCTGACTGGAAATTAGTTCAGCTATTCGGGATTATGATAAGATCCTGATCAAATATTCTTTAATATCTAATCAATTCTTGTCCAGAGATCTGATCAATCCGAAAGCAGTACCGTACTCCATGATCCACAATTATCTGATATGTTCTCCATGAGCATCTGGTACTAAAAACTATTATGATTCCAATAAGTTATTTTAGTCAGGATCGTATCTGTATGTCCTGAACTGAATCGTATAATGGAATTTATAATCTTCTTTTACATATGTAAAATTCTATGTCAAATAATTAACTTTACCATAATCACCTGATTATTTTAGTGTTCTGAAAAAAAAAATGTGATAACTTTATTCCATAACACTGAAAAATTTACTTCAAAGAAGTTGTCGGGTTAAAAATGGCGAAAAATCCACAACTTATCTACAGGATGTTTACTTCTGTTTCTGCCTCTAATATGGCTCTAAATCTTCAACCTCATCTACCGGATTAAAATGAAGAAAACTGTCTTATTCCATCACCTTTGAATCGCCACTTTACAATTTGATAAGTTGAAAAGATTTTAGAAGAAGTTGAGACATGATTTTTTAGCCATAAAATCATATTGATACTGATCCGCTCCAATTAACAAGAAATGTAACAATTGACAAATATCGTCATCATACAGTGATTAAAAACCTCACCCTCCTCTGATCGTAATTCCAATAAATCTGATCCATATCTGACCCTATCATGAAGTATTTTCCAGTCGGATACTTTACTTATATTCGTATTAAAATAACGTTCATAAAGTTGGCCTCGAAAACCCAGCCCAACCAAGTATAACACAGCATAAAATTTAGTTCTATTTATCTGTAAATTAGTTGCTTTGATGATCATTTAGTTGTTCATAGAGCAACCAAAAAAAAAAAAAAATAAGCAATCAACTAATTAGCAACAAGTTTTTATGACCATTGGAGCTGTTCTAAACAGTTAGGTATATTGTACTGAGTCAAAGAAACGCGACAAAGTGAGGTTATGGTCTCATTTAACGAATATGACGCTCCAGCGAACATTATGCTTTAGTGGCGGCACTTCTTCAAAAAAACCTTTGATTTCCCTTCAGTTTTTGTTGAGCAACTAATTAGCAACAATCTTTTGGCGAAGTACTTATGCACGTTTTTACTAATCAACACAAAAATAGCACTAAATTTGTTGTTGAAATATACTCAACTACATATATTTTTGAAAGGAATCCATAATAACAAATCTACATATATTTTGGAAGAAGTAGTTTTGAAATTAATATGAAATTTGTAGGAAGAGATAATGGAGTGAATAGGATATTTCATTTAGAAACCCTGCTCTCGGTCTACACATTAGAGAGGATCGTAGGAATAAAATAAATTTGTGTGGGCGTCATTTAACTGCTTCATGGAGATGTTTCGCGCATTTTTGCTCCATTTCCTCGCCACTTAAACTTGATGATTTCTCCAACTCTGCTTACTCATAACGAATATAAAGCATATTTTGCGGCTTTTCGCGTCTCTCTAGCAGATTCTATTACGCCTAGGGGATTGATATTATTTGCTCAAAGTTTCCCTGCTTTCTGTGTACCAAACGGAACACATTAGATTTCCATATGCATATATATATATATATATATATATACATTTGTGTATATATTTATACATATAATTTAGTAATTAATTTAAGTAATCACATCTACAACAGGTGGATTTAATTACGAATAAAAAATTAACTTGAACACTAATAAACTAATTAATTACTTCTTAATGATATTACTAATACGTGTACGTCATAATTATCAAATAATTAATTAGTATTAAATTAACGTTTGATGTGGTGTCTATTTTGGAGTGTAATTTGTGACTCTCTTTTCAGCTGGAGAGACCAAATACAACTGTAACACCATCGACCATTTTTCTAAGGAAGAGTACGATCCAGATCCCAGCGACTCGACCATGGCAATACCATGTAAGTGAAAATTCCTTATTGTTGAAGTTAAAATCTAAACCTCTCTGAGTTTTTATCTTACTTTTATTTTAGAATAAAGTTTACATAATTACTGGTTAAAATCGATAAAACAACTATTATCTCAGGTATTTTAATTTTCGGTTATAAGAACCTAATTTTGTTGGTAAATTTATATATTTACAACCAGTAAAAGCTGTTATGGCCAATAACCAACAATTATTAAAAACCACTTTAATAATGTGACGTTTCGACCGTCAAATGCTGTCATAAATAAATTATTAATAAATCAAATTATGGACTGTCATCATGCTGTCATCCAATGACTAATATATTTATTATTACTTACTACTATATATATTTATATTTATAACGTTTATATTTAACAATGTTTTGTAATACTGTCACCAAAAGTTCAATTCCCTTTATTTTAAATTATTAATGTTGTCTGTTTGCCTGATGATGACCGAATTTGATGTTGAAAACGTCGCATAATTAAAGCAATTTTGAGCAATTGTTGGTTATTGGCTATATTAGTTTCTATTGATTATTATAAATACTTACATATTTTAATTTATACAGTAAACAAGGTGACACACAACAAGTTGTATTTTTTATTTGAACTCAAATACTATAAATTGTTTTCTTATGTATTGGTAGTAGGTATTGTTTTTAATAACCATACTCAATTTCAAGTTAATATTATCAATTGCTATAAAGTTATACGGTGTTTCGTCAGTTGGTATAGTTACCTCACAATTTTCGTAGTAGCCGGAGGACTGTATAAGTGTTACTTAACTAGAGTAATAGACCACAGACTATAGCATATTGTAACGACTTTTCTAGTTTAACTTATTTATTTAACGGATATTCATTAACAACTATTTATTTAACACTTAAACACTAATAGAATACTTAAACATTAATATCAATTTAACAACTTATTTATATGACAAGAAAAATGCGTATTTATATCAGTCGGTATATCGTAGTTCGGTATTTATATTACCCGTTCGGAAGCTAACTGTAAACTGCTGTTACTGACCACGTCAACAAGTCTTTATACAGACGAGGAATAATCCAGAAAAATCGAGAATGACCTACTAGAAGTTACTCGAGCTCCTATTGTGTTCGTTTTAGTTATGGCCTTATTTATTGACATCAAAGCGCCGACCGACGCCGGTATTCTTTGAACTACGCTTATCTGCCCCCGGATCTCGTCGCCGCTCTCGCACACAAACACGCTCGTTACACTGCCCCCTCCTTAAGGGTGATCCGTCCCGGATCATATTCTGCCGTTCCTTCAAAGGATCATGCCGGTACTTGCAATTCTGTCCCCTAAGGAAGTAGCAATCCACCGTCCTTGGCTGTGCAGGATCATGTTGGGGATTGTTGGTGTATACCGTTATTTCGACGCCGCTCCACCGGAACAGGACCTCCAACATGCTCCGCACCACTCTCCAGTTCAGTCCATCCAACCCACATCCTATCCCTGGCATGGCTAATTTTGTGGTACCCGTGGATAGCAGTTGGTCTCTTAGATCCACCAACGAATTCCATAACGAGCTGTAAGAGGGTTTTTCAGACGACGCCTCCTTAGTGACCAGGTAGTAAATGGATCGGTTCCCGTCCACCGGACTTAGCACTTTCTTTCGATCTCCAAGTTGGTCCCGCAGCTCTGGTAAGCGGCCAAACTTCTTCTTGAATACGGTGGCAATACCGCGATCCATCCTCAAGTCTTTGGCCACACAATCAACCAGCGAGTCCGAAGCAGTAAACACATCTTCGGAACTCTCGGAGGTGACACCGAATCTGGAGTTGGCATATAAGCTCGGCGTGGCCATAAACTCGTCATACTGTGGATCCGGAGAACGAGCTTGCATAAGCCTGATCCGTGCTTCTTCGTGATTGTCACCGGCAAATGGGGCCAAACGGTTATAATAGACAACCTTCGGTTTTCCATTTGGTGTGCGTCGAATCCGGTAAATGACGTCATTTATTCTTTTGACGATTGTATTTGGGCCTTCCCAGTGCTGCTGTACCTTCGGCGAAAGACCCTTACGGGGCTGTGGATTGTATAACCACACCATGTCTCCCTCCTGGAATCCTCTATTAGAGGCCCGCATGTCGTAGGTGTCCTTCATGCGGTCGCTAGCTATCTGCATCCGGGAACGTACTTCCACATGGTTATCGTTTAAGTCTTCTGCTGAGATCACTAACGTATTCTTCTCCGACAACATCCTCACCAGGTTTGCAGCCAAATTTCAGGTCACATGGCAATCGTAGCTCCCGACCAAACAGTACTTTTGCTGGTGTTTGTCCAGTAGTTTCGTGAATCGATGATCGATATGCCATAAGAAACAGTGGCAGATGGCGATCCCAGTCTCTTTGATGTTTGGAGACCACTTTGGACAAGTACATTTAATAATGGTCCTGTTTATTAGCTCTACCATGCCGTCTGATTGAGGATGCAGAGGTGTTGTCCGGGTTTTGTGAATGCCTAATGTCTTGCAGATTTCCTGGAACACAACCGACTCAAAACTCCGACCCTGATCAGAATGAAGCTCCACGGGCACGCCGAACCGGCTGATCAGGTGGTTTACGAGCTCCTCCGCTACTGTAGTGGCTGTCTGATTTGGGAGTGCGTACGCTTCAACCCATTTCGTGAAGTAGTCCATTGTCACCAGGATGTGTTTATTGCCACCATCGGTCTCTGGAAACGGTCCTGCGATGTCAATGGCAATCCATTCGAATGGACTACCGACGTTTTACTGGCGCATAGGAGCACGGCGTCGTCTTTGTGGTCCCCTGCTGGCTGCACAAGTTGTACACTTCTTGCACCAGTCTTCAACGTCCTTTTTCTTCATGTTCCTCCAGGCGCTTGCAGTGCTTGCAATTTTCGGAACATGGTCTTCTGGATAAGGCATCGGCTTTCTTATGGCTATTTCCAGCTCGATGTTCTATGCCGAAGTCGTATTCTTGGAGCTTTTTCTATCCAATGCGTGACTTGACCCTCTGGATTCTTGAAACTCAGTAACCACCGTAAAGTAGCATGATCTTTTCGGAGCAGGAACTTCCTTCCATACAAGTACTTATAAAAGTGCTCCACGCTCTTTACTACTGCCAGTAGTTCTCGTCGGGTTACACAGTAGTTTCGTTCGGACTTGGATAGGGTCTTGCTGAAATAGCCGATAACTTTTTCCTCACCGTGTTGTATTTGTGAGAGTACTGCACCTAACCCAACATTGCTAGCGTCGGTGTCCAGAACAAATTTCCCCTCTGGTATCGGATAACTCAACACGGGTGTAGAAACGAGAGCTTGCTTTAACTTTTCGAAGGCAGCTTGGCAGTCCGGTTCCCAGCAGAATGGTCTGCTACTTTTGGTTATGCGAGTCAATGGCTTGGCAATATTGGCAAATCCATGAACGACGCGTCGATAGTAAGTACACAGGCCAAGGAAGCTTCTGACCTGATGTACGTCAGTAGGTACTGAACATTCTTGTACGGCTGTGATCTTCTGCGGATCGACTGAAACGCCGGTCTTCGTGACTACGTGCCCCAGGTAATTCACTGTCTCTTGAAATAGCTGGCATTTCTTGCGGCTTAATTTAAAGTTGACATCCCGCAGCCTTCGAAGTACCTCTTCCAAGTTTTTCAGGTGATCGTCGAAGTCTTTTCCCATCACGATTATGTCGTCAAGGTATACCAGGCAAGTTATGCCAATCAAGCCGTTCAATGCCGTCTCCATGAGTCGTTCAAATGTGGCTGGCGCATTACACAACCCGAACGGCATCACGTTGAACTGCCACAGCCCGGTTCCGATCGAAAATGCCGTCTTCTCTTTGGCCTCAGGATCCAGATCTACTTGCCGGTATCCACTTTTAAGATCTAGCGTTGAGAATATTGCCGACCCCGCAAGCGTGTCCAAAGTATCATCGATGTGTGGCAAGGGGTAGCTGTCATTCTTGGTGACATTATTTAGCTGGCGGTAGTCAACACAGAAGCGTGTAGATCCGTCCTTCTTCTTGACCAAAACTACCGGCGACGTCCATGGGCTGATCGATGGTTCTATTATTCCGTCCTTCCGCATGTCGCTTATAATCCTTTCGGCCTCTTCCTTTTTGGCCAGTGGTAGTCTCCTCGGACTCATTCTTTTAACTTGTGGCAAGGCAGTGTCCTGGGTGTGTAACTGGAATGTTTCGCCGCTCAGTTTTATTCTTTCTCCGGAAATTCAAGCAGAAGTCATATTTTCGGAGGACGTCCAAGCCCAATATTACATTGTCCTCTATTTCTGCCGCTAACACGCAGTATCCAGCAGAAATGAACACTGCTTCCTGTTTATGAGTCCAGTGAGAAAAAGGCTGTCAGTTCGGTCTTTCATTGTCTTAGGCAGTGCTGCTAAACATGGGGCCTCCTGTCCCGGGACCGACGTTTGCCCCACCGCGTTGTCCCTGATTAGTTTTCCGGAACGCGGGGCACGCGTTCTTGGGTAACCTCTTCGTTCTTGCAAGCGCTTCTTACGTGTCCCAATTTCCTGCAGTTCCAACATCTTATTGGTCTCGGTTTCTTATTTGGTCTTCCCACTATCCTGCTAACTGCTTCCTCTAGTTTGTCTTCGTATCGACCGTCGGGTTCCTCCCTTACCTCGCGCACTCTACCTTGCCGTTGCGATGCCTGTTTGACGACGGCATACTTCAGTGCCCGAGCCAACGTGTTAGCGAGTGTTTTTGGCCTGTCTAATCGAAGTCGCTGTTGTATGTCGTCATCCCTCAACCCATCGATGAAAGAGTCGACTGCCAACTTTTAGAGAGGGTCGTCGGGAGTACCTGGATACGCGAGACGAACCAGACGAGCGATATCGGCCTCGTATTCCTGCAAGTTTTCCCCTGCCTTCTGACGTCGGTTTCTTAGCTGCATTTGACTGACGCTCGTCATATGTTCCTGACCATACCGCATCTCTAACTTCTTCACTAGGTGTTCGTAGTCGTTCAACTTCTCGGGTGGTATGGTATCCAAAATTTCCTCGACATTACCATGCAGCGCGTAGACCAGCTTGGAGGCTTTATTTCCAACGTCCATGCGTTCGACTTTGCGGCCGTTTCAAATTTCTTAAGGAAAGTGGTCCATGATGTTTTTCCGTCGAACTTAGGTGGCTTCGTATACTTATGCTTTCGTTGAAACACTGTGCCCATTCTCCTGCTTCACACTTCTAGCTTCATTATCGATCTATTCGGACATTGTCGTACATAGAAACCTTTCTTCTATTTCTTTAATTCGTGAATCTATTTCTTGAAATTTTCCTGCAAAATTCTGTTCTGTTTCGGCCAATTTTGCGTCGAATTTCTCTAAATTTTCTTTAAATCCTTCTCTCAAATTTTCTTTCAGTTCTTCCAGATTTCCTTTTAGTCCTTTGAATTTTCGGTTAATTTCTTTTCCAGATTTTCTTTCAGTTTCCCTTCCAATTCCTTTAATTTCTTTTCTAGTTCATCCTCAAATTCGTAGGTATTCGGATCGAAACCCTCTCGTATCAGAGCTTCCTCGAGTCGCCCTTGTAAGGTGAGCTTGTTACCAGACGTATCTTCGTCTCGCTCCTCGAGTTTACTTTTCAGTTTGGCAACTTTCAACTCCAACAATTTTTTCGGCATTTTGATTTATTCAACTATTGTTCTTCTACTAGAAAATTCTCTTCTTTGGGGGATCGATTGACTGAGCACCCCACACCTGACACCAATGTAACGACTTTTCTTGTTTAACTTATTTTTTTACAACTATTTATTTAACACTTAAACACTAATAACAATTCAACAACTTCTTTATATTACAAGAAAAATGCGTATTTATATCACTCGGTATATCGTAGTTCGGTATTTATATTACTCGTTCGGAAGCTATCTGTAAACTGCTGTTACAGACGAGGAATAATCCAGAAAAATCGAGAATGACCTACTAGAATTTACTCGAGCTCCTATTGTGTTCGTTTTATTTATGGCCTTATTTATTGTCATCAAAGCGCCGACCGACGCCGGTATTATTTGAACTCCGCTTATCTGCCCCCGGATCTCGTCGCCGCTCTCGCACACATACACGCTCGTTACAATATAATTTATGACTGTTGCTTATCTCAGAAACGTGGTCTCCTCCAGTGGGATTGTAATAATAGGTTGTAAATGTAAGACAGGTATTTTAAAAGTCAATCTACTATTTCTCTGAGATAACTATACACTGGCAGCGAGTAAGATATTTGATATTTAGAAAGGTCTGATTTTGCTCAGCAAAGACTTTCAAACTGCGTTTTCTAAATAGTTTTCTGTTGTGGATGTAGCTGAAGATATTTGGTAGTGATAAGGCTTTGTGTAAAAAATTTTTACAAGAGGTGCAAATACTTTAAAGAAAGTCGAAAACAAATTAAAGAAGATGTCCAGCACCCCTAACGACCATCAATATCTGCTCATAAAAGCCACGTCAAGGAAATCGAAGACGTGGTGCCCAAAAAAACGCCGATTGACAAGTGGAGACCTTGATGACACCCGAGCATTTTATTTTGATCAATCCAAACTATTTCAAAAGGTGTCTTATACCTCATATGCATCAAATCTCCATTCATACAAAAAAAAACACTTAATTTTATCACTTCAAAATCTATGTAGCAATGATCTTTAACTATTAAAATATCATAAAACGCATATTTGTGGAGGATAAGACTTAATAGAACAAAGCTATCAAACAATTGACCGAATACCATAGAAAAGGTGTACCAAGACAAAAAAAACCGTGCCAAAATCGTTCAAAAATAATGGTCTTCTTATCGTATCGCCATATCTGCGAAGAATTATTGGCTTCAAGGGAACAGAATTACAGACGATTACATCTTGCTTTTTGAACCCCAATACGTGCAACTTCTGTTGCAGACGCGAATATAAAGAAGAAAATGAGAAATCTTTTGTTTCTAGCTGGGAAAAGGTTCCTACAAAAACAAAAAAACAAAAAAGGCGATAGTAGAGCCATCCTTTAAATGTTCAAGGAATGCAGTTTTACCTTCCATTAAATCGGTCTTGATTTTTAAAGGGGTTTCAGTGATGACCATTTGTACTTGTTTGAATGTGATTGATTTTTAAAATTTGGTAGTTGTTGTTGAATAAAAAAAATTAATTGCTCAGACTTTGGCAGGTACGAATGGAGATAAAAGGAAAAACTGAAGAATGAAGTACAGATGTTTAGTAAAAGAAATAATGAAGATAGATATAATTAATTGTTTAATTTACCTAACTTGGTGGGAATTTTTTGTGTTTTTATTTTAATTCAAATCATATTAATTTTACACTTTTATCTGTCTAAAATGGAATTTTACAGTTTTCCTTCCAATATATCTGCGAACATCATTCCAGTTTATATTAACTGAGAAGGCTTCCTATCCTATTTAAAAGTTTTATTTACTTTTTTTATAAACCTACACTGGTACGTAAGCAATATTTACTTCAAACTTTAATTTGAAAACTTCCACGCAGGTTCTTCTGACAGGCATGATATAGAAAATCAGAATTTTTCGTATTAGTTTATTCAGAAAGCATACATACATATACAAATATACAAATACCTATTATCATTATTATAACGAAAAACAAAAAAAAAACAAACCAGACATTAAAATTAAAATCGCAAAACGTGAAATGGTTCTTTGATTTTTTTTAAATTTGTTAACACCAATTAGAGTAGTGTCAACAAGATATATCCTTCAATCTACGTGAAAATTGATAGGAAATGATGCACAAAACAAAATCTACGATTTAATATAATGGTGATGACGAATCTAAAAGCTTTAATGTGATGAGCTTTCGATAAAAAAAAATGAGGAAAAGGGAATGTATGTTTAAATGTGTAACTATTATTAAAAATTGAGACCTACACAAAAAGGAACATATAAGGAGTGTTATTTTTTATTAAGTATTTTTTTTTCATCTGAGCCCTTGAATCAATATTAGTTCAATTTTTTTATTTCCAATTTAGTTTTGTTTACTTAACGGTTATTTTGCTGGCTGAATAAAATTATAGTAATTATTTCCTTAATTAAAATTCATGCCATTTTCGTGACAGTTCTGAAAAAAAAGACGACTGCTATTAAAGCAGTCGAAGCATTTTAAAAGTCAAACAAAAATAAGAAGGAACTTTTAATTAAGAATTCCCTTTTTCCTTAATTTAAAAACAGCATCAGCTAAGGAATGAAATTAAAATAATATAGAAATTAGCCTAAAAAATTGTTTTGGTTGTACCTTTTCACAGAAATGTAAAATAAACTTGTCATAAATTATAATCTCCATAAAATTTTGTAGACGTTTCCTTTGGTTCTTTTTTTAATTTACTGCTTCAATAATTAATTCTAAATTAGAATTTTTTTGACGAATGCGAATTGAACTCGCTCGAAGAGTTTATCCTCAAATCTAACCCAAATTTGTTTGTGGTAGTAGATTTTAGAGGAAAATTACTGAATATGTTGTCGATTGTTGAAGTCTGTCTTTACATGAACTAATTGTAAGACCAAGAGATGGATCGTTCATTAAATAACATTAGGGTATTTGTTTTAAAATTATAAAAGAAAATATTGAAGGCCCTCTTATATGTCACATGGTACAGCTTTTAAACTTTTTTTTAATTTTCTAATTTGCTCACCAAAAGACACCTCCATTTTCAAAGTTCTTTGTTAACATTGAGTGCCTTTTGAGTACCAAATTTCAATTTAATTGATCCAATGAGTGTGACAGACGTACAGACATATACACGAGTAATCCTAAAAGAGTTCCGCTTTTGCATTTAGACGATAAGAGAAGCTATATTAATTTTAAAAATCTTAAAAAAAAGTTTAGCATTCGCTTTGGCTACTTTTCGTTGTATGGTAAACAGAATTGAAGGCGAAGAACTTCTAATTTACTAGATGAAATTCAATGACAGACCCCAAGAAAATCTTGCAGATCAGTTAAAAGTTAGGTTAAGGTATCAAGCAAAATCTCTTCAATTTTATACGATAGGGATGATACAGAAGGAAGGAGAATGGATTCCTCATAAGATGTCGGAGGATAACAGATAACCAGGTTGAAATGTTGCAGCGTAACGTCATCAGAAAGGAAATAAAAAAGAGCTCGTCCAGGTACAGCAAAATCCACCCAGAAACTCGTCTTCTGCTTAAGTTGAAAAGTTGTCCAGCATGCAGCATTTTCTTCAGACTTGATTTCTAATAATCATATATATATGAATAGCAATGACGAATAACCATTGTCAACAAAACTGAGTTTCTATTTACATCCTTACATGTAAAGTTTATTGTAAATTATTTATCGTCTTTGGGGTTGAAATTTTTCATGTTTTTTTTTTTTGCAGATGCTGTCACAAAATCAGTATTTTTTTTCGCTCTGGCTACTTTGTTGGTGGGGGCGGGTTACATATGCTGTCTTCTGGGCCAGTGTTCCAAACAACGTCGATTGTTTACCTTCATGTCTGGGGTCGTGTTTGTAGTTTCAGGTAAGCAAACGTAATTATAGACTAAATTCAGAACACAATTCCTCCACCCTTACTACGTATACCTGTGTATAATACTACCATAGAAACCTCCTACAGATCCACACTCTTGATCTGCTTTGAATTAGTCATTTGGATGTGCATTATTCTAATGAGGGGGATTCACTTAGTACTTGCCAATTATCCCTTTAAGCCGTATCAATAATTAATTAGACGGAATGCTCATTTCACTCGACTACCATACACAAGGTGACTGGTTGCTCAAACACGAAATAATTTTTACAATTATTTATTTCAAACTCTTCTGAAGTTCATAATAACAGTTATTATAAAAAAACTTTTGGCCTGCATGGACTCTTCAAACATGTGATTATGACTGAGGCTATTTGAAAAGAAAAAATAATTGTTTAAGCAATTAATTGTTATATTTGTTTCTGCTAACAGGTTTGGTAATGTTACTGGGCCTCATAATGTACATTTCCGTGTTCAAATCGGAAGTGGGCAGCAAATTACGTCCTAAATCACAACTCCAACCCCCAATCTTCAACTACCATTACGGTTACTCATTCCTTCTTTATTTGGGTGGAATCGTGGCGTCTGAGCTTGCTGGTTTAAGCGCCATCTTCCTCTTCATCAATCGCATGCAGGATACGTTCCGATTGCAGGACCTTGAGGACATAAAACTGGGGAAAGCAGGACCTTCCTCGGTAAACTATGTTCATGTGGACCAGGCTGTTTACTACCCATGCCAACGCCACCCGCAAGCGTATATCAACTCGAACAGTTCCATTCACGTCCCTACAAACTTTCCCTCGCCAGTGCAAAATAGACGTTATTTTTTCGGCAAACAGCCAGTGCAAGAGTCGCCCACGTGTGCGTTTCGACGTGAGAGGTCTCCTCATGCAAATTCCCTCAAAGACATTAGTGCTAGTTATTTCGATTTTCCTCCGCCACCAACGATAAGTTACCAATTTGAGGAGATGAAAACTTTCAACAGAGATACCACTAGGTAAGTGATGTTTTATACTCCAGTTTTTGAGAAGCCCTAAAAAAACTACCCTTTTAAATATCCAAATGTCCTACAGTCGTAAATTTTAATGCCCCATTCCGTCTCTTCTGTCTTCAAGAGAGTTGAAAAGTATGTGGATTTACATTATAAACCATTTTTGGCATTTAAATTAGAAGAAGTGGAATATGGTAAAAGAACCAGCAAATATAAAAAATAAATTCGAGTTGGTTTTTAAACAAAACAACAATTTTTGTTTCAGATTCTAGTGGTTACATAAAAAATAATGCTGAACCCTGTTTCCAGGAGTTCATTTCCTCGTGACGTAACCACTAACACCGTTTCAACCACCGCGGACATCAACTGTGAAGAGTTCTTCTCCAATGAACATTACAGCCAACAATATTCGCCGTATGTAGGAAGTGATAACGTATTTATTTCGTTCGACATGGAACAACCACTGCCGCCTGTTAGGACGCAAAGCACCCTGTCCGTTTGTTCGAGGGTTGAAAACGACTACAACAGTGATAGTTTGAAAAGAACTACCCCAGTTTGAGACTAGTACTATTGTGGAGAAGAATTGCAGTTCATTTACACTACCGAAAGAATAGAAATGAATGACTAGTAAATGTTTTTAACTTTATTATAACGGGGTAAATTCGGAGGAATAATTTTTCAAATTAAGGTATTCTTTTGTTTTTAATTTTTGTTTCATTAGCCAAAACCAATCCGATTCATTTTTTTTTGTATCTTTTAATTTTTCTTTTTTCAGATCTTTGTTCTATTAATTGGTAGTTTTCATTATGTTCTCAGCTTTTATGGGTAAGATTTTTTTAATATCAATTACTTCAGTCTTTGACTTTTTTTATAATTGCATACATTTCTTATTCTTATATACCTAAGCAGCATTATTTTTATCTTTGATTTTTTTTTCTATTCCACAATACTCGACAATCATAGCATTTTTTTTGTCATTTAAAAAATTATACTATCACTAATAACTCGAAAGTTAATTTACTTTTATTACTACTCAAATTTTATGATTTAATGAAGTTTTAATTTATTTTACATTTTTGGTTCGTTATTTTTTTTGTGATTTGTTTTATACTGGACTTAAATTGTCGTCAGTAGATGTGACGTCATTAGTATGCGCGCACAATTGTAGTGTAAACATCAAAAGTTATTTAAATATTTAACCTAACCTAACCTTACTTTATTAAAAATAACCTAAACTGACCACAGAGAAAAAGAGAAAACCTGCTTCAGATTCGATCCTGAGACCTATCACATTCCAAACCGCGATGTTACCCTTTAGGCCAAACATTGTTTTGTCGATTAAACTCTACATTTGCGCGCGCATTACAATGACGTCAGATCTATCGATGGCAATTTAATAATGTGCCATTTGACCACAGTTTGAGTACAGTATTTATTTTATTTTATTTTATTTAAGGAAGAGAAATGTTAAGAGTACAAGGAACAGAAACTAGGGTCAATTGAGTGGGGCTATCGGTGAGTTTTCGTTTCTTTTTTCTTTTAGTTATTTAATTATTCATTTTTATTTGCTACGAACAATTAATTTGAAATTGCTTTCCAATTTACCAAATTTTCCTCCGAGTTTCATACAAACGTTTTTAAATAATTTGAAAAGAAAATACTGAATGCTCATTATAATATACATACAGAGAAGTAGTTTTAATAAAAGACTGAATTTTTAAAACTTGTAAATGTATTTGATTATTAAAATGTATAATTCAGGCTGTATACAACAGGAAGCTGTTAAATATTTAGTGACTTTTGTAAATGTAAATGTTTTGTATATATAATTTTGTTGAGTTCAAAATATATTGAAAAAAGTTAACAGTAACCAAATTTTTACTGCTGTGGTAAAGGTAACGTAACAATCATTTTTTATTTTTTTCTGGTAAGACGTTCAGATGGTTAGATTAACTAATCTTACATGTAATTTATTATTATTCTTTTCATCACATGAGAAACAACTTGATATTACACTAAAATAAAATCACTTTAATGATTAATAACTTTATTTTGATAAATATGCATTGTATTTACAATTTATATTTTTATATTTTATTTCATACGTTAATAAATTATCTTCAACGTTTATTAAGATAAATAAGTCTTAAATGTTCCTGATACCAAAACGTTACTATGCTATTCAAAAGTTTTATTTTATAGGGCATTTTAGGATTAGA
The DNA here is from genome assembly GCA_947389935.1 of Agrilus cyanescens. NCBI lineage: Eukaryota > Metazoa > Arthropoda > Insecta > Coleoptera > Buprestidae > Agrilus > Agrilus cyanescens. Next base: position 15,037,068 of record OX376713.1, on the reverse strand, counting down.
TAATTAGTAATTTATATTAATGGTTAGATAAAATTCTGTTTCATAAGTTTAAAATAATTTTTAATAAGTTATTCGTAACTAAAATAACGTAAATATCTTTTCCCTGTTTAATACACAGGTACAATAGGTATCAAGGCGCCATCATCCACTTGACTTCCTGAATCATGGACGTCGTCTGGTTTTCCAGGCCCTTGACGAAATATCGTCACGGTAGGATTCAGGACTCCAGAAACGAAATGGGATATGTCCAGGATTCAGGAAAGCATTGTTGTGGTAGACTTCAAGGCATCTGGACGAAACATTATTATGGCAGGATTTTGGACACCAGGACTTCGAACAGGCGTCATCCGAAAATGTGGGAGTACTTCAGGACTTCGACGAGGCTTCATCATGGGAAGATTCTAGACAGCAGGACTAGGACTTCAACCAGGTATCGTCTGGGTAGGCGTCTGGACACCAAGGGCTTCGAAATTTCAAAGATTTCGGAGTCTTTGGGACTTCTAATGATCCCAGGAGATCAACTCGAAGTCTCAGAGTTGATCCCTTAGGATCCTTCGAAGTCCCAAAAGGCTTTGAATTTTGAAAATTTTGGAGCCCCAACGTCGCTGGAGGGGAGCATCAGGTAAACAATAAGGGCTTCGAAATCTCCAAGATTTCGAAGTCTTCGGGACTTAGAATGATCCTAAGAGATCAACTTGAAGCCCCAGAGAGTTGATCCCCTAGGATCCGAGATTCAAAGGGGATCAACTCTCTAGGACTTCGAGTTGATCTCTCAGGATCCTTTGAAGTACCGAAGGCTTCGAATCTTGGATATTTTGGAGCCCCGACGTAGGGGGAGGGGGAGAGGGAGGGGGGAGAGGGGGAGAGGGAGGGGGGAGAGGGGGAGAGGGAGGGGAGGGTAGTAGGTAAATAATACAACACAGGGACTGTATTTGAAAAATAAATATAAATAATGTAATATACATGTATTTTATTTTGACAAAAAAATTTTTTCACGACTCCCGGGTGACGCGTTGAAACTTTTGTGATTAAAAGCCGCTCCGGTGACGAGCCGAAGGACTTTTTCCGCCGAATTAAGGTCACCCCCCCCGCGTATGGGAGATGACCCCCGCTCAGGATGACGTCCCAATGGTGAAAAACATTTTCCAAAGTCGAAGACAAATCCCCGCTACGATAAGATCATCTTCCATCGAATAAAATCATCTTCAACGACGAGAAAAAAATATTCCCATCGTTGAAGACGATTTCCATTCGATGAACGATGATCTTCGGAGCGGATAGTTGTCTTCGACGTTGGAAGAGTTGCCCTCCACCATCGGAACGTTATCTTCGGCGGAAACGCGATCGCGATAACGACAACGAACCTCCTGATGTTTTCCATGTTGTTGCGTCCAACGTGATCCTGACGGTGAAGATAAGTACTCCTGATGACGAGCAGAAAGCCTTCGCTGATGATGGTGTGGATAATTCCTGTGTGATGTAGACGTAGTGGTGTTGCTGATGACCATAATTGCTGAAAGAAAATAAATTTAATTAAGAACAAATTAATTACAAGAATATTATTAAGCTGTAAAAAAAAAGAGTAAAACAAAAGTCAGTATAAGAAAATAAAAAACAAGATATTGTAAATTAATTAAAAAAAAAGAGAAAGAACTGAAAAGATTCAAAGTCGTTATGAGCATTAAAAGATAAATTCTAATAAAAATCTAATCTAATAAAATATCTAATAAAAAAAATAAATGCCTCATAAATAAATAAAAAACTAACATTTAAGTGAACAGGTAAGTTTATATATTTATTTTAGCCTACCCATTATCAAATTATTTATAAAATTCAGATGAAAACATCTTCTCAGTAATAGCAATATTAGATAACTGTCAGATAAATAATTTAAATCAATATTAATACCTACATGGTCAGATAATAATAATTGATATTGTAAATTTTAGAAAACCAAAAAAATTACTTACAATTTTGTTGAAGAAACCATTAAGATAAAGATGTACATGTGTTCATTAAATTAATAAATAATTAAAATCGTTTAAAATAAGTTAAAATTGTTAGATAAGTTATAATCGTTAAAACTCAGTTGAAGTAAACAACTACTAAATAAAAAATTGAAAGTAATAGTAATGAGAATAATTTACATAACATTTTAGAAAATTAAAATGATGATAATAACAATCTCTTTACAAAAACTAACAATAATGATAAATGGATAACAAAATAAACTAAATGAGACACGGTTGGTAATAAAGACAATAATAACACAGGGAATTCAAAAAAATATTAAATGGGTATAATTAATGTTGAATTTTTACAAAGAAGAATAACCTATATAGGTACAACCTCTAAAAATTAAAATTGATGAGCTTAACAAGATTAATTGTTTGAATTGTAATGTAAATTTGCAGTGGTACATACTACTAAATTAACGTTGAAAAAAAAATTTATACAGGACGTTCAAAAATAAATTGTAAAATTTGAAAACTTTAATTACAAATTACTTCGTTTCTTCAAATAACACCTGGAAACCCCTGTATAGGACCCCAGCATTACTTCATTTTATTAATTCATACATAATATCAATTAAGTTATTTCTTGGTGTTATTGTGTCTGCTATACATTACTTCTAAATTCTTTTTGTTGTAATTGTCAGGTGATTTTAAACATTATTTTAACGCTTTTAACTGAGTTTTAACAATTATAACTTATTTTTTAACATATTAAAACGATTTTAATTATTTATTACTTTTGAATTGGCATTTGCCATATGACTTAAGAAACACTTAAAAATAACTTTCACTAAATTTTATTGAAGTTCTTAACAAATTGTTTCGACCTATATGGCCATCTTTGGTAGAAGGAACTATAATCGCTCGAGATTTTATATAAAATTTAGGTAAAGTTATCTTCAAGTGTTTATTTTTTCACAAAATGCCAGTACTTATTAATTAAATGGACACGTGTACAATTATTATAGTAGTTTTTAACAAAATTGTACGTGTACCAATTTTTTTTCTTTTCTTGAATTTGTAATAATAGTTAGGTACCAATTATTTAATTTAATGCACATTAGTAAATATTTATTTAAATATATTGATTGTAGTACTTTACACTATATGTAACCCCTGATGATTCCATAAAATTTGGGGACGAAACAGATTTTGGGTGATAATAAAAATCTACAGAGATCATATACGTTTTGTCTGACCATATGGGTGTTAATATTGATTAATTTTTTTAATACTGCAAGAGCTGAACTCTCTACAAATAATTCTTTTTATTGAAATTTTGAAGTAAAATTAATAGTTTCTACATTTACTTGATGGAAATTCATATTTAATATTAAAATAAAATAAAAGTCGAAATTTTTAATTTCTACAATTTTTATTCACTTTACACTTATTTCGCACTCTTTGAGGCTTCTTCAGAAGTGATACAACGTATGTATGTGTAATGTATCACTTCTGAAGAAGCCTCAAAGTGTGCGTAACAATTGTAAAGTGAATAAAAATTGTGGAAATTAAAAACTTCGACTTTTATTTTATTTTAATATTAAATACTTTCGGCAATTTGAATTGCTTTCGATTATTTAAAAAGAGACTTAAGAGCCGTTATTTTTCTAATGACTATTTCGCCGTAGAAAGTTCGTTAAAATCACAAAAAAGAGGACGCCTTTATGCAACGAATTCCTTTTTCAAAGCTCAAAAATAAATTTCGTATATAGACTGCGAAAAACTTATCAGATTTTAAAAAATTAATTGAAATCTTCGAAACCAACATTCCCGATTTTCTAAATTAATGATTCTGTATTCTCTAAATTTTTTAAGAGTAATTTGAAATATTGGAGAAAGATGCCGAAATGAAACTTTTCGAGAACCATTTAAGGTCTCCTAAATATTGGCAAATAAATATCGTAAATAAACCAAAAATGACCCTAAACAAACGTCACCCTACAGGACCGTAGCTCGGTTATTTAAGGTTAAATTATAAATCCGATTAAATTGTCAGAAACAGAAGGCCTTCACGTACATGTGTGATTCCTTTTTAAAGGCTCGAAAATCAATTTTTTGTTTGCCAAAAATACCCTCGTAAATAGATTTAGATTAACGAAAAACAGAGGTCACTTTTCAGGACCACAACTCCCTTGGTTTACATCCGATTGTACATATATATAACGCCTTTTTTCACAGTTTTAAATTGAATATCCAACGTTTGCAAAAAAAAACGTAATATTTGTAGAGAGATCGCTCTTCGATTCAGATCTAATTTAAAATCTGTTTGCACCAAAGCAAATATATAAACAGACCTTTCAACAAACAAATTTTTTCGAAATAAAATTTCCAGGCTGTACACATAGTTATTGAAAGAACTTTGAATTACAACTTACCATTATTCTTGATGGACTCGGATACTGAATTCAGTGCAACTTCTCTTTTATTAGTTCTAGAAGATGATGCTCCATTCCAATGACTCTTCGATAGTACCAAAATAAAATCCACAGGCTTTTCTCAAAGTCGTTTGATGTTTCCTAGAGCTAGAACTGAGAAAAATATATCTATAAAATAAATTCTATTTTATTGAAGAGGAAATCTTTAGCTTATTGGTCTTTATTAATCACTCTTCAGAGCCGTAGCTCGAATGCGGTAAAGAAAAAATAATGACTATTTATTATAAATAAATAAATTCATTATAAATTTAAATTTTCCTCAATTTATGCCATTTAAATTGGCAAACGTTTCCCAAATGAAAATTTTAGGTTGTAGTTACCGAAATCCAGGATCAAGGATTTGGAAGTGGGAGGTCTACAAAAAATTGTACCCTTTTACTCTATCCTTGCTGGGATTGGAATACATAATACTCTTGGATATTTTTGATCATTTTTAAATATTTCTCAAAAAATTCTGATTCATTCACAAACATTCCAAATTATTTTCGAAAAACCTAGAACATTCTCGAAGAATCTGAAACATTCTCAAATAGTCCAAAACACTTTTTGAAAAATCTGAGACATTCTAAATCGTTCTCAAACAATTAAAATCATTTTCGAAAATCTAGAACATCATTAATCATTTTCGAACATTCCGAACAATTCTCGAAAAATCTGGGACATTGTAAATCATTCTCAAACACTTCAAATCATTTTAGAAAACCCTCGTACGTTATAAATCATTTTCGAATGTTCCACGTTATTCTCAAGAAAATCTGACGCAATATCGAATAATCTCCAACAATTCTCAAAAAATCTAAGACATTCTAAATCATTCTCAAACAATTCAAATCATTGTCGAATTTTCCAAGTTATTCTCAAAAACATCTGGAACAATCTCGAATATTCCAAACAATTCCAAAAAATCTGGGACATTCTAAATCGTTCTCAAACAATTAAAATCATTTTCGAAAATCTAGAACATCATTAATCATTTTCGAACATTCCGAACAATTCTCGAAAAATCTGGGACATTGTAAATCATTCTCAAACACTTCAAATCATTTTAGAAAACCCTCGAACGTTATAAATCATTTTCGAATATTCCACGTTATTCTCAAGAAAATCTGACGCAATCTCGAATAATCTCCAACAATTCTCAAAAAATCTAAGACATTCTAAATCATTCTCAAACAATTCAAATCATTTTCGAATAACCTGGAACATTATAAATATTTTTCGAACATTCCAAATTATTCTCAAGTAATTCTGGAGCACTCTCGAATACTCTCAAACAATTCTCAAAAAATCTGGGACATTCTAAATCGTTCTCAAACAATTCAAATCATTTTCGAAAATCTAGAACATCATTAATCATTTTCGAACATTCCGAACAATTATCGAAAAATCTGGGACATTGTAAATCATTCTCAAACACTTCAAATCATTTTAGAAAACCCTCGAACGTTATAAATCATTTTCGAATATTCCACGTTATTCTCAAGAAAATCTGACGCAATCTCGAATAATCTCCAACAATTCTCAAAAAATCTAAGACATTCTAAATCATTCTCAAACAATTCAAATCATTTTCGAATAACCTGGAACATTATAAATATTTTTCGAACATTCCAAATTATTCTCAAGTAATTCTGGAGCACTCTCGAATACTCTCAAACAATTCTCAAAAAATCTGGGACATTCTAAATCGTTCTCAAACAATTCAAATCATTTTCGAAAATCTAGAACATCATTAATCATTTTCGAACATTCCGAACAATTATCGAAAAATCTGGGACATTGTAAATCATTCTCAAACACTTCAAATCATTTTAGAAAACCCTCGAACGTTATAAATCATTTTCGAATATTCCACGTTATTCTCAAGAAAATCTGACACAATCTCGAATAATCTACAACAATTCTCAAAAAATCTAGGACATTCTAAATAATTCTCAGACAATTCAAATCATTTTCGAAAAACCTGGATCATTGTAAATCATTCTTAAACACTTCAAATCATTTTAGAAAACACTGGAACATTATTAATCATTTTCGAGTATTCCAAATTATGCTCAAGAAAATCTAGAACAATCTCGAATATTCCAAACAATTCCAAAAAATCTAGGACATTCTAAATAATTCTCAGACAATTCAAATCATTTTCGAAAAACCTGGAACATTGTAAATCATTCTTAAACACTTCAAATCATTTTAGAAAACACTGGAACATTATTAATCATTTTCGAGTATTCCAAATTATGCTCAAGAAAATCTGGAACAATCTCGAAAATTCCAAACAATTCCAAAAAATCTAGGACATTCTAAATAATTCTCAGACAATTCAAATCATTTTCGAAAAACCTGGAACATTATAAATAATTTTCGAATATTCCAAATTATGCTCAAGAAAATCTGGAACAATCTCGAATAATCCAAATAATTCTCAAAAAATCTAAGACCTAAATAATTCTCAAACAATTCAAATCATTTTAGAAAAACCTGGAACATTGTAAATATTTTTCGAACATTCCAAATTATTCTCTAAAGAATCTGGAGCTATCTCGAATACTCTTAAACAATTCTTAAAAAATCTAGGACATTCTAAATCATTTTCAAACAATTCATGTCATTTTCGAATAACCTGGAACATTATAAATATTTTTCGAATATTCCAAATTATGCTCAAGAAAATCTGGAATAATCCAAATAATTTTCAAAAAATCTGAGACCTAAATAATTCTCGAACAATTCAAATCATTTCAGAAAAACCTGGAACATTATAAATATTTCTCGAATATTCCAAATTATGCTCAAGAAAGTCTGGAACAATCTCGAATAATCCAAATAATTCTCAAAAAATCTAAGACCTAAATAATTCTCAAACAATTCAAATCATTTTAGAACATTGTAAATCATTTTCGAATATTCCAAATTATTCTGATGAAGATCTGGAACAATCACTAATACTCCAAAACAATTCTCGAAAAATATGGGACATTGTAAATCATTCTCAAACAATTCAAATCATTTTAATTGCTAAATTGTCTTTAAAGTTTAATGATCAGTTCCTTATTTGTTAATGTTCGCAATTATTAGAGCAGGGAATGAGGAATTCAAGATTTTGGGAATGGTCTATAAAACATTCTGCCCTTTTTCCCTGCTTACGTGAATAATTGTATTGTAGGCATTAATTGTGAATAAATGTAAAATTTTGTTTTCCTATAATATGTTTTTGACTTACCATCATCGTTCATGGATTCGAGTGTTGAGGAATTTCTTTTGCACTTATTTCCTGGAATTTCACTGAACTCCATTTGTTAATTCGATACCAAAATAAAATTCTCAGACCTATTCAAAAATCTTTTGTTGTTTTCCAGTTCCAGAAGTGACACAAACATATCTGTAAATTAAGTTCTATTTTACTGAGAGGTAAGTCTGTAATGGCCTATGTTTATAGAAATCACACATCACTTCACAAGACCATAGAAGAGACATAAAAAATTATTATGGATAGCACCCCCACCCTTTTTTAATATATAATAAACAAACAAAAATTTTGAAAAACAAAACAAAATTGAAATTTCTAGGTTTTAGTGAAAAAGATTTTGTAGTTCAACTTACAGTCATTGCTTCTGGTTGTGGATCCAAGTTTCGCAGCACACTTTTTTGAATTCCATGGCTCGACACCCCAAAATAAAATTCACAAGATGTTCTTGACGTCCTTTGAGGTCGTCTAGTTCCAGAATTAACGCAAATGTATCTATATAAAAAAAAAAGTTCTATTTCATTTCACTTTAGGGGACCATAATTCGGCTCTGTAAATCCACCTCAATCATCAGAAAAAATAGTTGCTTTTATGATTGTTATTAAAATTTTGAAAATTAATAAAATGAAATTTGTTGACTCTGATTAAAAGAAAAAAGAATTTTGTACTTTCACTTACCATCACTTTCGGTTCGGATGGATGACCTGCGTAGGACTTCTTCTTTCTTTCGGAAGAAACCTCGAACTTTTCATAGCATTTTCAAAGAAATCAAATTCGTTGGTTTGGTCCAGAGTTCAGTGTTAGATTTTGAATTTTGCGATAGAGATCAAACGATATATTAAATTGACTTGTGGGGTTCGATTGAGATTTCGAATTCCATAATTTTTTGATTGGAATCTCTATAGAACGTGGTGAAACATTCGAAAATATACTGAATATTATTACCATTACTGTCGATTTTTTTCATTTTTTAAGGTCTTTATCGTAGTACATATTTTATTTATTGTCTGAATTTTATGAAGTGCCAGTTATGAATCTGTAAAAGAAGCTCTATTTTAATTATAAATAATAATAAATAAATAATTTTTAAGTTCACGGAGAAAAAATTAAGAATGATTTAATGAAAGCAGTTTGTTAATAAATTAAAAAAAAGAAGCTCTCAAAGTATGTAGGTATTCGTAGCAAAAAAGTCCTAAAATTCAAGTTTCTCCAAAAGTTTTAGGAAGACTACATCTTCGTCAAAACTTAAGGAACACGCACCTTCCTACTCTAAGCCAATTATCGCATTTTCCAAAAACTTAAAAAAAAACTAACATTTCTAACTATTTGGGAAGAATAATCCAATAAAGGTCTCCCTCTGCCCCTCTTTACTCCTGTTTCTATCACAAATATGTCTCTCTCATGTTTCAAAAAGTGTCCCACAGTTCTACTGTATATGTACTTTATGGACTTCAATAGCGCACTTTGTTCTGAATTTCAACTTTTTTTTTCATAATTCTCAAATTTTTGTTTTTCGCTACCCCCGACGTCAACGTTTCGACCTTTGGCCAATATTTGTTTAAAATCTTTACTTGTTTCACCTTTAGTCCAATGGCTTCTTAAATATTGTATAGAAAATCCGAGATTACTTAAAAATAATCATCACTGCTTAATCAAAATGGTTGATGGGCAACAGACGATTGCACGTAGCGGTCAAAAAAATTTTCGGGTAGTCAATAATATTACAGGACAATTGCACACAAATCGTAAACGATCTACAGGTCAATTTATTGCACGCACGGTCAATGTAACTCATTACTGTAAAGTAATAGGTACTTAAATGAAATAAAAATGAAGATATTCCAAATTAATCATATTCAACTTTTCGAAAATTAAAAAGTCAAACAATAAAACGACATATTATATAGGTGTTTAGGTATTTAAAAATGATATTATTTTTCAAACTTAATTGAAACCCACACTTTTAACAAAAATAATTCTAATGTAATTATTTATGCTTATTACCTAGTCTAACCTACCACACCCTAACCTAACCTAACGACGTTACATTGCCTTTGCTGAAGGAATAATTATTAACAATTAAAAGTTTCTGAGTTGGTTAGAAAGAAGATAAACCATTTATAAATAAATAAACAAGTACATAGATTACTAAGGTAATAATTTTATGTTTGCGTAAAATTGAAGCATCCTTTAGAGTTATTAGCAGAGCAAAAAGTAATCTGACCGCTGCGTGCAATCGTCCTTCACCAAACTTATAATTAATGTGTTAGAATTTACAATTTTACTAATACATCGGGAGATATTTCCAAAAAAGGAATGTGAACTCAGTCAATTTTTTTAAAGATATAAAGAAAATTTAAAAATTTCCCTAATTTTCTAATTGCTGTCCAGTACAAGCATGGAAATTCTAACCCTAAAGGACTCATAAACAAATTGGCATAAGGACTGCTAATAGCAAAATATCATTTCACGAAAAATTCGTAATATCTTCCATCATCTTTCCCTCAATTCAAATGTTCTTTCGCCATTAGCAGCCCTTTTATGTATAAGGGACACAACAAAAAAAATGTCTTTATTTATTTCCACCTACCGATTAAGGGATTAGTTTAAGTGGTAATGTGATTGTTTAACAATAATAAATCTATTGATAAAATTAATATCTTTAACAGTTACAAGTTACCTATTATTGTGACGTTACGTGCTACTCAAAATTAAAAATCTCACTGGATGTATTTATAATATATGTTATATGCTTTTAATATTATAAATCACTTCATAACTTAGCACTACGACAATAGGGTAAAAATTCCCCTAGGATCTATTTTAATAAATGAAGTTTTTTGCAATTATCGCAACAATTTACATATTTATCAGCCAATATTTAAATTGCTTTAAAACAAACCAATACTTTCGGTAATTTAAGAATTTGTAGGATATTGCTTATATTTGATGTACGTCTCTTACGTTTAAACGAAAAAGTATTGAAAAATTAAAAACCACGAATACTGAAATAAATCACGCCCAAAATATTGAATTTTGACAACTTCTACTGCCAATTTTAACTCAATCAATGGAAAAGTAAATTTTCCTTAAACGAAATTCTACAATGTAAAATAATACTAAAATTTTATTTAAAAGAAATTGTTAGAAGTTGTTGGACGAACTGAAAGTAGATACATATGACTAGAGTTTGAACTGATAATAAAGTGAAGGTAAAACTAAATGACCAATTTTAAATATTCGATTGTGGAAGCTTTTACTTGTTGTAACTGATCCATAATTTAAAAAATAAAATAACAGAAAAAGTTTCAAGAAGAATATATTGTAACCAGCGCATATGTGTGCGAGAGCGGCGAACTGAAAAGTGAACCCGAGGAGCGAGACAAAGATGCGTCTGGTAACAAGCTCACCTAACAAGGGCGACTTGAGGAAGCTCTGATACGAGAAGGTTTCGATCCGAATACCTACGAATTTGAGGATGAATTAGAAAAGAAATTAAAAGAAAATTCAATGGAATTTTAAGGGAGACTGGAAAAGAAATTAAAGGAAAATTCAATGCAATTGGAAGGGAAACTGAAAGAAAATCTGAAAGAACTGAAAGAAAATTTGAAAGAAGAATTTAAAGAAAATTTAGAGAAATTCGACGCAAAATTGGCCGAAACAGAACAGAATTTTGCAGGAAAATTTCAAGAAATAGATTCACGAATTAAAGAAATAGAAGAAAGGTTTCTATGTACGACAATGTCCGAACAGATCGATAATGAAGCTAGAAGTGTGAATCAGGAGAATGGGCACGGTGTTTCATCGAAAGCATATACGAAGCCACCTAAGTTCGACGGAAAAACATCATGGACAACTTTCCTTAAGAAATTTGAAACGGCCGCGAAGTCGAATGCATGGACGTTGGAAAATAAAGCCTCCGACAGTGAAGAAGTTAGAGATGCGGTATGATCAGGCACATATGACGAGCGTCAGTCACATGCAGCTAAGAAACCGACGTCAGAAGGCAGGGGAAAACTTGCAGGAATACGAGGCCGATATCATTCGTCTGGTCCGTCTCGTGTATCCAGGTACTCCCGACGACCCTCTAGAAAAGTTGGCAGTCGACTCTTTCATCGATGGGTTGAGGGATGACGACATACAACAGCGGCTTCGATTAGACAGGCCAAAAACACTCGCTAACACGTTGGCTCGGGCACTGGAGTATGACGTCGTCAAACAGGCATCGCAACGGCAAGGTAGAATGCGCGAGGTAAGGGAGGAACCCGACAGTCGATACGAAGACAGACTAGAGGAAGCAGTTAGCAGGAAAGAACGAAGAGGTTACCCAAGAGCGCGTGCCCCGCGTTCCGCAAAACTAATCAGGGACGACGCGGCGGGGCAAACGTCGGTACCGGGACACGAGGTCCCATGTTTAGCAGCACTGCCTAAGACAATGAAAGACCGAACTGACAGCCTTTTTCTCACTGGACTCATAAACAGGAAGCAGTGTTCATTTCTGCTGGATACTGGAGCTAGCAGAACAATCATAAGGCCCGGAATATTGACTAAGCCCAGTAAACTTTTACCAACGCAATGGAAGCTCTGTACCGCCACTGGAGAACAAGTAGTTGTCAGGGGCGAAAGTTACATCAACATCAAAATGGGAAGAACGTCTTTTAAACACTGCGTGTTAGTGGCAGAAATAGAGGACAATGTAATACTGGGTTTGGACGTCCTCCGAAAATATGATTTCTGCTTGAATTTCCGGAGAAATAATCAAACTGAACGGCGAAACCTTCCAGTTACACGCTCAGGACACTGCCATGCCACAAGTTAAAAGAATGAGTTCAGGGATGCGCAAAGTCCAAGGTATACCGGAGGCGTTGTTAAAACTGTAGAAGGAGGCGGGTGAAAACCGTAATCAACCTGAACAACGTCGAATAGGGGAACTCCTCGAAAAGTACCACGACGTGTTCGCATTGGACAACGGCAAGAAAGGGCGAACCAACATCGTCGTCCATAAAATCAACACTGGCGAAGCGCAGCCCATCGTCAGAGACCGAGGAGACTACCACTGACCAAGAAAGACAGCTACCCCTTGCCACGCATCGATGATACCTTGGACACGCTTGCGGGGTCGACAATATTCTCAACGCTAGACCTTAAAAGTGGATACTAGCAAGTAGACCTGGATCCTGAGGCCAAAGAGAAGACGGCATTTTCGATCGGAACCGGGCTGTGACAGTTTACGTGATGCCGTTCGAGTTGTGTAATGCGCCAGCCACATTTGAACGACTCATGGAGACGGCCTTGAACGGCTTGATTGGGAAAACTAGCCTGGTATATCTTGACGACATAATCGTGATCGGAAAAGACTTCGACGATCACCTGAAATACTTGGAAGAGGTACTTCGAAGGCTGCGTGATGTCAACCTTAAATTAAGCCCCAAAAAATGCCAGCTGTTTCAAGAGACAGTGAATTACCTGGGGCACGTAGTCACGAAGACCGGCGTTTCAGTCGATCCGCAGAAGATCACAGCCGTACAAGAATTGCCAGTACCTACTGACGTACATCAGGTCAGAAGCTTCCTTGGTCTGTGTACTTACTATCGACGATTCGTTCCTGGATTTGCCAATATTGCCAAGCCATTGACTCGACTAACCGAAAGTAGCAGACAATTCTGCTGGGAACCGGACTGCCAAGCTGCCTTTGAAAAGTTAAAGCAAGCTCTCGTTTCCACAACCGTGTTGAGTTATCCGATACCAGAGGGTAAATTTGTTCTGGATACCGACGCTAGAAATGTTGGGTTAGGCGCAGTACTCTCACAAATACAACACCGAGAGGAAAAAGTCATCGGCTATTTCAGCAAGACCCCATCCAAGCCCGCACGAAACTACTGTGTAACCCGACGAGAACTACTGGCAGTAGTAAAGAGCGTGGAGCACTTTTATCAGTACTTGTATGGAAGGAAGTTCCTGCTCTGAACAGATCATGCTGTTTTACGATGGTTACTGAGTTTCAAGAATCCAGAGGGTCAAGTCGCGCGTTGGATAGAAAAGCTCAAAGAATACGACTTCGACATAGAACATCGAGCTAGAAATAGCCATAAGAACGCCGATGCCTTATCCAGAAGACCATGTTCTGAAAACTGCAAGAGCACTGCAAGCGCCTGTAGGAACATGAAGAAGTCCGGAGAATAATCGTCACGGATGAACAATGGCATCCTGATAACATCACGAATGAACAGGGTTCTGATCCGGTCCTGAACTTGTTCCGAAGATGAAAGAATGAAGGCAGACGACTGACCTGGCAAGAGATCGCCGCTAAATCTGGGAGGTGAAATCGTTGTGGGCCCAATGGGACTCTATTGTTGAGGAAGATGGACTCCTGAAGCGAATAGTGGAAAACCAGAATGGTACTGAGAGCAAACGTCAATTGCTTGTACCGAAGAGCCTGGTAGAGGAAGTCTTGAAGTGCCTGCATGACGATGCTTCTGGAGGACATTTTGATGTTAACAAGACCCTTGGAAGAGTCCGTGAGCGGTTTTACTGGGTCAATTGCAAAAGGGACGTTGAAGACTGGTGCAAGAAGTGCACAACTTGTGCAGCCAGCGAGGGGCCACAAAGACGACGGCGTGCTCCTATGCGCCAGTACAATGTCGGCAGTCCATTCAAACGGATTGCCATAGACATCGCAAGACCGTTTCCAGAGACCCATGGTGGCAACAAATACATCCTAGTGGCAATAGACTACTTCACGAAATGGGTTGAAGCGTACGCACTCCCAAATCAGACAGCCACTACAGTAGCGGAGGAGCTCGTAAACCACCTGATCAGCCGGTTCGGCGTGCCCATGGAACTTGATTCGGAATTTTCAGTCGGCTGTGTTCCTGCAAATCTGAAAGACATTAAGTATTCACAAAACCCGGATAACACCTCTGCATCCTCAATCAGACGGCATGGTAGAACGAATGAACAGGACCATTATAAAATGTACTTGTCCAAAGTGGTCTACAAACATCAAAGAGACTGGGATCGCCATCTGCCACTGTTTCTTATGGCATATCGATCATCGATTCACGAAACTACTGGACAAACACCAGCAAAACTACTGTTTGGTCGGGAGCTACGATTGCCATGTGACCTGAAATTTGGCTGCAAACCTGGTGAGGATGTTGTCGGAGAAGAATACGTTAGTGATCTCCGCAGAAGACTTAAACGATATCCATGTGGAAGTACGTTCCCGGATGCAGATAGCTAGCGACCGCATGAAGGACACCTACGACATGCGGGCCTCTAATAGAGGATTCCAGGAGGGAGACATGGTGTGGTTATACAATCCACAGACCCGTAATTGTCTTTCGCCGAAGCTACAGCAGCACTGGGAAGGCCCACATACAATCGTCAAGAGAATAAATGACGTCATTTACCGGATTCGACGCACACCAAATGGAAAACCAAAGGTTGTCCATTTTAACCGTTTGGCCCCATATGCCGGTGACAATCACGAAGAAGCACGGATCAGGCTTATGTAAGCTCGTTCTCCGGATCCCCAGTATGACGAGTTTATGGCCACGCCGAGCTTATTTGCCAACTCCAGATTCGGTGTCACCTCCGAGAGATTTGTTTACTGCTTCGGACTCGCTGGTTCATTGTGTGGCCAAAGACTTGAGGATGGGTCGAGGTATTGCCACCGTATTCAAGAAGAAGTACGGGACCTTGGAAATGAACAGAAAGTGCTAAGTCTGGTGGACGAGAACCGATCCATTTACTACCTGGTCACTGAGGAGCCGTCGTCTGAAAAACCCACCTACCGCTCGTTATGGAATTCATTGGTGGAACTAAGAGACTAACTGCTATCCACGGGCACCACAAGACTAGCCATGCCAAGGATAGGATGTGGGTTGGATGGACTGAACTGGAGAGCGGTGCGGAGCATATTGGAGATCCTGTTCCGGTGGAGCGGCGTCGAAATAACGGTTTACAATAACAATCCCCAACGAGATCCCGCACAGCCAAGGACGGTGGATTGCTACTTCCATATGACGACTGGGTGCCTTAGGGGACAGAATTGCAAGTACCGGCATGATCCTTTGAAGGAACGGCAAAATCTGATCCGGGTCGGATCACCCTTAATGAGGGGGCAGTGTAACGAGCGTATATGTGTGCGAGAGCGGCGACGAGATCCGACAGCAGATAAGCGCAGTTCAAGGAATGTCGGCGTCGGTCGGCGCTTTGATGAGAATAAACAAGGCCATAAATCAAACGAGCACAATAACACTCCAGTAAAGTCTAGTACGTCATTCTGGAACCTTCTGGATTGTTCCTAGTCTGTATAAATACTCGTTGACGTAGTCAGTGACAGCAGTTTACAGTTAGCTTTCGAAGGAGTAATATAAATACCAACTCCAATAACCGAGTGATATAAATATGCATTTTTCTTGTCATATAAATAAGTTGTTGAATTGCTATTTGTGTTTAAGTGTTAAATAAATAGTTGTAAATAAATATCTGTTAAGTAAATAAATTAAACTAGAAAAGTCGTTACAATATTTAACATGTAGACACTGAACTTGTTTCGCTGTACTACAGCTTCTTCAGGTAAAGATTTTGAAAATCAACATGTTAAATATATTTTTCTCGAGACAAATTATACCACAAACTCATTGCGCTAATGGGACAATATACATAACGACAAATTTCTTACAAAAATATCGCACAATGTTTTAGGAAACTACATTTTTTTTTACAATTAATTGAAGAACTTTAGACTAGAATACTTCATTTTCATTCTGCAAGGCCAAACTTGCTTTTTATAAGTGATTGCAATTAAAAATTTACAGAACCTAATATTTCAAGTTTAATTTCTAAAACCAATTGAGACAAAACAGGAGCAATTTCTTTGTATTGAAACTTCGTTTTCAAATTTCCTAATTTCTATTAAACGTGCCATTGTAAACAATGCTAGAAATAATTTAAATTTAAATATAATAAATACTTCTTTTTGTGGTTATCATTTTCCAATTGACGTAATAGAAATTCTAACTTGACCGAAAAGTCCTTACGAAAATTTTAATTTGCCTCTCAATCGTTTTTGTTAAAAATAAACGTAACAACTAAGGCGCTTATTTAAAATTCTATTCTATTGACGAAAAAAGTAGACTTTACCGCATCTGACACAATGTTTAAAATTCTAAAATTTTAAAGTGATTCAAAAATACCCCTTCATAGGTGCTCTGAGTGGACAGGTAAACGCAATACGTTGGAGGCCCCAATTTTAGGGGGCTTCACTCATCTACTCATTCTTATTAAAAAACAAAAAGTTCAAATACTTCAGTTTTTTTCCAACTGAAACTAAGGGTGCTTTTCTATAAATCAAAAAAAATATTTTTGTTTCATTTTGAATTGATATTTGTGATTTGTAAATAATGGGAGAAAGCCTATAGTATTTTGCGTTATAGCTAAAAAATTGTAGTTAAGTCACTATCCCCAAGCAACGTACTACGCGAGGGGGTGTTATACTATTTATATTATACCATTTTAGAATCATATAATTTTTTACTGATCTTTCCCATATACGTATATAAACAGAAACAGAATTGACAAATAGCAGGTTGTTAAAAATTCAACCCTTAGTCAGGGTGAAATGGATTTTCCAAATTCGGAATATGTATGCAGCTTTTTAATTCCTCATGCCAAAAACACTTGTCAGAATTTAAAACTGTAGACTTCACTTTATGGGTCTATATCATTTCAAACTAGATTTATGCAATTACACTCAAAAAGGGACGAAATTCACACACATCTATGCCTGCGATCATTCAATCAGATGGCACCTTTTATCATGTACCATGTGATTTAAAATCTATAAAATTCATGAAAGTTAAAATACATTTTGACTATCAAATAAAAACGCATTTTATACTAAGCAGCAAAATAAAGTTTCAAATACGTACATTTTAAGTTAGGAATAAATAATTTTAGCAAAACCATCAGAGAATCTTAAAATAAATTTAGAAACTATGTTAAATTTAGTTTTACAATAGATACCTAAAAAAACATTTTCAAAGTGTAAAATATCTGTGAATTTTTGCGAACATTACAAAACGAAAAGGAAAACAGCCCACTACATTCTCATGCCCTTATCCCTACGAGACACCGCAGTTGACCCATTCATTCTCAACCCCAGTAACTTCAGGGCTGAGAACCTAACCTAACCTACGGTGAAACTTTAAAAGAAAACCATAACAATGGCAGATGTTTTAGGAGTACGAAACTGCCTTTCGGTTCCCTTTCTCCCTATAATGGGTCACTTAGGAACCATCATGCCCACCAAAGAGAAAACAACCTTACGTCGACTGGCGAATTAATATTTACAATTTTTTTTTTGGATCTTCGCCTTTTTATTGTTTCAAATATGGGTATATTTATGACTAAACCATCTTCCCTGTGAGAAATGGTCGGTAATTTTTTTCTGCTTAGCCAGGGTTCGAACTTGTGTCCTTTCGGTTGAGAGCCAACACACTTAACCACTGAACCACCCCCCATTTACAAATAAACGCTCAACGTCCATTTATACCTCAAATTTGTCTCACAATGGCCGTGAGAGACAAGCAATAAAATAATTTTTCTAACAACACAATTAACAAAATTTTAAAAAATACATCGCAAAAAGGCCCTAAGAGACATATAGAAGAGATTTGTAGAACAATATTTTTCTACTGGTTCTAAAAACGTTTAATTTACGTCTGAACCAGCTTAAGACACAATCAAATAATTAAGAACAAAATAGAAAGTTTATATTACATTTTAAATTAAAATATATGTAGTTTATATGTAAAAAGCAGGTACCATTTTAGATAGTAGATTATTTAGGATTAATTGCCTTACTAACTATTTTACTTCACTACTTCATTATTCAAATAACTTCAGAAAAATGGTTTAGGTTTTAAGATATTCCACTTGAAAAATACTATTTAATTAAGACAAGTACTCAGCGACTTAACGCAAGATGAGAGATTTCTAGTTATAAGATGAGGAAACAAATATGAACGGATAAATATTAAATAACATTAAAAAGCTTACATGTATATTTGTCCTAATAATTAATAAGAAACTTATGGAATTTTCCAAAAATCTGTCGTGGAGAAAATTTTTACTTACACCAAGTAATTAAATGCTAACATGAAAATGTAAACCACTCACGTTTAGAAACTCCGTTTGACCCTAAACGACTCCAAAAATCCAATGGATACCAGGAAAATCACATTTATGAAACAGCCCCACATAAAATGATACCAATGCCACATTCTTTTGTCTAAAGTTGTGTTTTAAAACACCGATTTTTCAAAATCACGAAACAAATAATACAATGCGAAAGTATAATTTCACTTAATCTGATCTTAAAGAGGGTTCTTGTATTTAAACCCCATTAGTTACTTCGTTAATTTCTTAAATCTCGATACGACTAAACGGCCGCGGTTTACGTATCAAACTGTTCTCGAAAACTAATTTTATCAAGTCCGTGGAACTTTTTGTCTCACTCACCTTTGCTTGACCTTAATAATTTTTCGAAGTTTAAACATAAAATGTATTCGTTAGTTCGTTAGGAAATCGAGTAATATACACGGTCTTCTTAAGAAATAATTAAAATGTTACGTGGACAGTTTAGAAAATTTTTTGGTGAAGGAGGCAAATATCTACCAAACAGCGGATACGTTTCTCGAACAAAACGAATCGGTGTTTTTGTAAAATTAATTGGAAGTTCTCGGAAAATTCACAGGAGCAGAAAAAAAAAATAATAAAACAAGATTTACAATTGAAAAAAATAAATTGCCTATAGGTTTATAAATTAATTGAATTTAATGATGAACATTTTCAAAATAAACATTAATAATGTATGTAAGCTGTAGTAGTTATAAACAACAAGAAATTAAATGATTCTCTGCAATTTAATAAAAGATAGATATACACACTTCATTTTGCCGGACTGTAACTCTCTTAATTTAATTCTATTTTAAAATCTGTTTCATGTCCAACCAGAGAAACAAACATTTTTCTTAGAGCTATATTTTTGAAATTTACAAATTCTATTTCAAAAATGCTACCAATAAAAAGCTTCTTATTTTTCATGAGATAGAAACAAATAGTTTCATTTTGCAGAATCGTAGTTCGCTTATTTCAAGTGTAATTTAAAATCTTTTCACAGCAAACAAAGATGCAATTTTTTGAAGTTAGAAATTAGTTTAATTAAAGTTCCTAAATTCAATTATCGGTAAGTTCATTACAAATATAAATATGTTCTTATTTTCTTATTGTCAAATGTCAGGCAAAGCACATGTCGTTACGAAAAACCAAATCAAAAGCAGTCAAATTGGTTTAACGAAGAAAAAAACGTCATTAACATAGCTTTTTTCAAATCTGACGTAAAATCTTTTTGATTCGTAGAAATAAGAAATGTTTCATTACAGTACCAAAGGTGACACAAAAAATTATTTTTGAAAATAAAATGTCTAAATAATTTTTCCAAAAACTATCCGCCAACATTTAAGACGGCAAACATCGCTGTCTGGGTCTGTACATTACATTTTCAAAATTGTTTATAATTATATAATATATAAGTCGAAATTTGCCCACAAGGATTTTTGTTTTTGGAATTCGAAAACCAAAAATTTAAAATACAAAAACAACATTAAATAATAATAAGAATAATAAGTAAAATGAAAATAAACTCGAAAAATGTACAGTTATTACAAAAATAAATCGAAAACAGCCCTCAATCTTATACCCTTATCCACCAATGTAACAACATAACGAACTAAACATAAATTAGCGGCTTTTAATAGTTTAGCATACAGGTTAGTTAACATCCCTTTAAATAAACAAAGATACCAAAAAGAATTTGACCATATTTTAAAATAAGCAATAGACCATGGATTCAATAAAAAGGAAATAATAAAAATAATTTCAAAACAAAAGCTCAAGAAAGAAATCAAAGAAACCACAACTTTAATACAACTATCTAAAAATTAAATTAAAAGAAAATTCACATTTCATCATAATTTCACAAAAACCATTGAACATATTTCTAAAGAACTAAATATAGAGCCAGTTTTTTCCAACAATAAGAATAAACTAAGTAATTTGCTAGGGAACCCAAAAGACAAGGATGATTCTAAAAATTAATCTGGAATATATAAAATCAGTTGCAATAACTGCGACAAGGTTTATATTGGGTTAACAAAAAGAACTGTACACACTAGATGTAAAGAACATTTTCTTCACCTAAAAAATTACAACCTTGAAAAATCTGCTGTAGCTTCCCATTTTTTAAACAACGACCATAATTTTGATTAAAACAATTTAGAATTAGAAAAACCATGTAACAAATATCTAAATCGTATTACGAACGAATCTGTTTTCATCAATAAGTATTGGAAAAACCTAATGAATTTCGACACACATCATTTGAACAATCCTCTCATCTCTCTTGTTTCAGAATATGTACAAATTAGAACTAATTTATTTTCTTGTTATTGTATTCATTACACTGATGATGGCCATATAGTGGTTGAAATGTAAATATCTGTATTTTTGTTAAAATAAATTTTGTGAAATTTTCAACGATTCTTTCTTTTTATGAAACTGATGGACCTTCACAGTCACTCAGGGATAAAATATACCTTTGATATATTTCCAATTTTCCTTAGATAACCAACTAAATTTTCAAAAATAAAAAGGTACTAACAAACTAACAATACTTTAGAAGAGATCTGTAGAACAATATTTTTCTACTGATTCTAAATACGTTTAATGTACGTCGTAACCAGCTCAAGACAAAATCAAAAAATTAAGAAAAAAATAGAAAGTTTATACTACACATTAAAATATACTTATATGTAAAAAAGAGCGTTTTAAATAGTAGATTATTTAGGATTAATTTCTTTACTAATTATTTTACTTTGCTACTTCATTATTCAAATAACTTCAGAAAAATTGTTTAGGTTTTAAAATATTCCACTTGAAAAATACTATTTAATTGAGAAAAGTACTCAGCCACTTAACGCAAGATGAGAGATTTCTAGTTATAAGCTGAAGAAACAAATATAAACGGATAAATATTAAATAATATTAAGAAGTGTACATATTTGTTCTAATAATAATTAATAAGTAACCCGAACTCGAAACTCTTATTCGTTATATACATGTATACACAATCTTATGGAATTTTCCAAAAATCTGTCGTGGAGAAAATTTTTACTTACACCAAGTAATTAAATGCTAACATGAAAATGTAAACCACTCACGTTTAGAAACTCCGTTTGACCCTAAACGACTCCAAAAATCCAATGGATACCAGGAAAATCACATTTATGAAACGGCCCCACATAAAATGATACCAATGCCACATTCTTTTGTCTAAAGTTGTGTTTTAAAACACCGATTTTCCAAAATCACAAAACAAATAATACAATCCAAAAGTACAATTCCACTTAATCTGATCTTAAAGAGGGTTCTTCTATTTAAACCCCCTTAATTACTTCATTAATTTACTAAATCTCGAAACGACTAAATGACCGCGGTTTACGTATCAAACTGTTCTCGAAAACTAATTTTATCAAGTCCTTGGAACTTTTTGTCTCACTCACCTTTACTTGACCTTTAATACTTTTTCCAAGTTCCAACATAAAATTTATTCGTTAGCTCATTAAGAAATCGAGAAATATACACGGTCTTTTTAAGAAATAATTAAAATGTTACGTGGACAGTTTAGAAAATTTTATGGCGTAGAAGACAAATATGTATTTATAAAACATCCAGGGGATTACTCTAACAAGTAATCATTACTACATAAAATACCTTCATAGAAGAGGGGAAAATTAATAAGATACTTCAAAGATCAGAATAAATTTCCATTGAATTTACAAATTAAAATCTTGTGATAAATATTATAAAAATAAAAATTAGTTTTTAACTGCTATTGTTTATTACTTGGTAAAATGAGAAATTGCACCAAAATAAAAATGATGTACTTTCATGTAATTAATGAATGTTATAAGAAAAGACTGTTCTACCTGGGTTCTTTTAATTTTATCTTTCTATATGTTTCGCCATTTTTCGATATCTTCAGTACCTAACGGCGAGACGTCTGGAAAGATTAAAATTCTATGGAGCGTTTTTCCTTACTTTACTTTTTTTTTCAATAAGAATGTGATAAATAATAACATTTTTCAAGAACACCCAAAAGAAAATCCAAAAATGGCATTTTTTGTTCTTAAAATCTCTATCAATTTTGAAGATTTAACGTGGATGTTCCACTACGACAAAAACTAATTAAGTTTTAGTGTGCAGACTTTTTTCATTGTTTATGAGAAATACTCATTTATTAATCAGAAAATAATAAACAATAGAAGAAAATGTGGAATTTGAGCTAAAACTGTTTGGATAATCCATGCATAACATACTCTAGAAACGAATCCTGTAGAAAAGTTCAAAGGAAATGTGCGCACAGGAAATAAGCACACAAAAAAGGGCTTTACATATTATTAATTTATTTTAACCTAAGTACCTATACCTACTACAAATACCCAGTAACTAAAGCGAGAAGAGTACAGTTCTTGGTACATAACATATTTTCAATTTCCAGATAACATTTTTGCTTGCAAATTAAAAAAAATCAATTTTCATCAGAGATGTGATTTATAATCGAATTTACCGCAAATCAACATCTGGAATGAATGCAAACTTTAAATTATTTTAGCAAAACTCATAGGCAACCAACCAACCCACTAATAAGTTTATTTTTTGGATTTATATTTAAATTTAAAAAGAGTATACTTGTTCCATCTACAGAAATTACTTGCAAACATACTGCTCTGGAAAGAACCTTTATCTGCCATCTATAGTTCAATAGTCAATACGAGAACATCACAATTTAAGAAATCTATATCATTACATAGATTACTGTATCTCAAATAATCTTTTATTTTATTCCGAAAGTTTCAAACTATACGAAGATTTCCCACTGCCAACGATATTAATTAAAAGTTATGTGTAAACAACTGTAAATATTACACATGTTACTGTGCTTGACATCTGTTGGTAGTTTTATGAAGTTAGGGCTACAGTAAGAGCGTTCACTGTTGATAATAAATGTTTTCTGTACAGAATCGAAATGATGCTACTACTGAATAATAGAGGGCTCCACCTGTATTATAACTTCCCTTTTTTTAAATTTTACCCACAACACATTATGGTGGTAAGCTAAATTTCTATCAAAAGCAATGCAAGAATTTTTACAACACTACATGCAGGTAAAAATTTCGGTTAGTGGACGAATTCGGCAATTGAATACAACACGTAGCCCAAATAAAATTTGTTTTACAAAATCTACCCTAAATGACAAACCTAACCTAACTAAATAAACGGTTAGTATTTATTAAGAATTTTATAAAAATAAGTGCTGCATTTAAACTTTAACGACGTCTACGATGATGGTTATTGGTTAACCAAATGTTATTTTTTGAATATATGCGATTTTAGCTAAGCAAAATGGTACATACAACACTACAGTTGCGCGCGCATTTCAGTGACGTCACATCTATTGACAGGTTTTTCTCACGTTTAGTTTTACTTTTAACGTTAGTAAAGTAAATTTTTCATTTTTTATATGCAAATACGTATAAGTTTGTTCCATTTAGTAATTCTTTTTACGTTTTATTTCGTGAAAACTAATAAATATTCTCACTTATGTATGTGTTCGAGAGGTTCTTTATTTGGTTGAAGTACAAACACATGTTTACTAACACATTAAGTCATAAAACGACTCAATTTTACATGAATTAAATATTAATATTGTAGAAATAATTGTATAATACAAAAAAATAAGCAAAAATTTACGTAATAATTAATTCTAAAAGAAAATTCGAGATCATCAGCCTTCAATTCTTTTCCTATAATACACTATTCAGTTAAACGTAAACTATACTCTAGTTATCTATATACAAGCTACAAATAATTACTGGCTTTGATGCATTTTTTCCGTAAATTAAGTAACATTATCTTATGACATGACTAGTTTAAATATTGTATACTTTAAATATAATTTGTACATGACACCAATTAATAAAAAATGTACAGTAATTAAGAAATGTTATTTACAATAACCAAATGTTAACCCAAAAAATAAAAAGAAAAACAAAACATTCATTGAAAAAAAAAAAAATAATGCTAATAACCGGAAGCAAACTTACGATTTCGTGGTTTTGGTTACTTCTAAATCCTCTTCTTTCAATCGTATTTATAGAAATGTCTCGAAACTATCGATCTGCACTTGATTTACAATCACGTATTGTTATACCATTGTGACATTTCTTCGTTTCTTCTCTCCACTATTTACTGAACTCAAAGATCCTTGCAAGCTAGTATTATAATTTCCAGGTGCATCGTTTCTTTGCATTGTTTGGTATATTGGTTGATTATTTGGATGATTCATCATTTGTGGCGTTTGCTGGACGCCGTAGATGTTATAATTAACAGGATATCCGTTGGCACTATAAGCAGGGAGAGGCGGAACTGGAGGTGCATGTCCAGGAATGTAGTGTTCAGGAACAGGATTCGAAATATGGTGTCCACTATGATCAATAGTTTGCCCACCAATGGACATATGATCCGCTTGAGAACCATTCATCATCATGTCTTGATGGGCAGATATCATTTGATCTTCAGGAATCATGTTATCCAGAGGACTATGCCTTCTTTCGTGCTCATGAAGTAGTTGTGAAGCACTCCAAGAGTTGTATGGACTTAAAGTGTGGCCACCATTACGTTGCAAGGAATTATTAGAAATCACACTGAGTCCACCACCATAGTTATTATTTGAGCTGACTAACTGTTCGTGTTGTTGTTGATTGAAATGTTGCTGCTTTAATTCCTCTATCAGTTGTTGCTCTTGCTGATGAACTAATGAGTACCTCTTCTTAGTATCATCTTCGTACGAGTAGTCGTTGATTGGAACTCCAACAGTATGAGGGTTAGGAACATCAGCAATGTTAGTGTAACCTTGTGAGATATTTGACTGAGGAGAATGAGCCGGTGTTCCAGGAACTATAGTCACAGCAGAATTGAGTTTATCAGTCTTGAGCCCATTGGAATGTTTCACGCTCTTTTTATGATTATCGCGAACCCTTTTCTTGATTATGCAAAAGTAGCAGTACAAAGCTACTATAATGGCTAGGATCAAAATACCAATTACGACAGGCAAAACGATTTCAAGTCCGAATGGCATGGCTTTAGTCATTGTGGGACTGATTGGATCAATTCCTACAGAGCTAATATGATTATGCGGCCATGAAGAGTGATCGCTAGTCGGGAATGTTGGTGGAACCGTCGGTGGTGGAGGTGGAGAAGGAACTAGAAGTCTAACCCAGTTTGATGGTTCCGTCGCTTGGGAATCTGAATAAAGTTGTGGATAAGCCCTGACGGCAAAGTAAAGGGGTTGATCCAGCAAGTGTCTTTCTTTAGTCATATCAATTGTGACGGTAGTTTCCGATCCAGGTGCCAGAGAATGTGGATTGGCATGTTCCCAAACGCTAGCTAGCGTGTCGTATTCGTCCACAATGTCCTTTAGAGTTTTGGCATACTTTATTTCGTATCTAGCGACTTTATTTCCACCCATATCCGGAGAAGTCCAACTCAGATGAGCCTTCATATCTTCGGGTTTCACTTGAACTCGAAGATCTCCAATGCGACCAACAGCAATTTGTCCTGCTTTCAAAATATCATCGGAACTTATAACCATGGTGACTGGTGGTAAACTTCTTTGGAATGGTGATAATGTTTGTACGCTAGATGTTGGAACCACACTTCCGCAGCAGGGTTTGTCTTCTGAAAAAAATAAGAAAAGCTTGTTAAGATTGATACGCAAATAAAATAACATCTCCTGAACATACCTCCAATTTTTGAAGAATACATCCATGTGTACGCCGTATTTCCATTATCAGTTATTGTAACGTCAAAGGTGTAGGTTCCAGGACCCCCTGGCGCTGCACTGAAGTACCTTGAGTAGATACCGTCACCTTTAGTTATATCAGGATCGCCATTTCCTCTGTCCAACAATTCCAATGTACCGGAGTACGGCATAGTGGTGTTCCTGTCATCTTTTATAAAAACGGCTTCTACCTTGGCACTAAGAACGGGAAAGTTTCCCCGTTTCACTTCCGCAAACAAAATGAGTGGTCCACTGGGCTGGTTTCTGTGAACCCAGAATTTTGCTCGTACTACGGGGACAGTTCTAGACTTCGGAGTTGCCATAACTTGCATGAAATGAGGTTGTGGATTTCCAGCGTATCTTTCAACCGTATAAGTCCACGTGCCAGGCTGAAAAAATACAGTAACATTAGAATATGAATAGATTAAATAAAGGGGAAAAAATTACCTCACTAATATTGGCAACAAGGGTAATAATCTTCACACCCAACATACTCTCGCTTCTAACTGTGAACTCTTGGTGACTTGGACTGATGAGAGTTAGGCCGTGTATTAAGGGAGACTCGGCATTATGTGTATACAGCATAAATTTAGCAGGCTCACTCATGTTTTCTTCCAAAACAAAACTACCCGTTATAGAGGATCTTCCGTCGTCACTTAGTTTTCGTCGATGGATTTCCATTGGCAGATCAGACGGGTTCCCAGAGTAGAAATTTTCAGTTATACTATAGAAAACGTTCGTTAGTTGGAAGTAAGTTGTCAGCAAGCTTGTTTCGATATTATTTTTTGCTTCTGTCACGGTGAATGCAACTCCGCCAGTAGCAGCTGCCAGGAAATCAAGAGGTTGCGATCGAAAAATGTACGGATAATTGACTGTGGCGATTTTTATTTTTAATTTTTTCGCGTCCTCAATGGCCATGTCGAGTTCTTTCGTTTGATCTAAACCAGGAGCAATTAAGATGATAACATTTCTCGCAGCACTTCGATATTTGTCCGCCTCGTTCAAAACCCCTACAGCGATCCTGAGAGCGCAGTGTAAACAAGCTGGCTGAATGGAATCCCCGGGAGTGTACGGAATGTTAGACGAGAGGACATCTCGATTGCCCGAGTTCTTTAACGTAACAATCTTGCCTAGTTTCGTAGCCCCAGTTTCATTAGCCAACAACACGCCAACTTCCGTGTTTTCAGGAAGATCGAACCATGCCCACTTCCTGATTGCAACTCTCAAGTAGTTCCACGATTCCCGTTGGAGCATGTCTTTGGTGTTCTCGATTATTACCATATAACGCGTAATATTTTGTCTGACGTAAGATATTCTTGGAGTGGTATTTGTAATATCACTAGATGCTGGAATCCGATTTCCAGTAAAATCTCGATGGCTCATAATGACCTCGTAAGTGTTGCGTCTGTTACAAATTTGATTGTGTTTCGTAGGAGCATAGCGATCGTGGTTGCCTTCATCACAAAACATGGTGACCGATGGAGCTTCTGCTGCAAACATTATCGAACTTCTGGAATCTTTCTCCACCATTTCAGTAACGTTGTATTTAGCACTTGGATTCTCACATATACTGAAAAAAAGATTAAAACATTGAAATTTTACAAATATTGAAACGATATCTTGCTCGAAACGAGGAAGATTCGGGAAATGAAACCTACCCAGTGTTTTTAATAGGATAATCAGAACACCCGGTAACTTTACTTTCTCTGGTTTGGTCGTCGTAGAAACAGGTGGGATAGACGGGATCATTGTAGTATCCCTGTTCCTCGAAGACCCCATATCGATACTTGGCGAACTCCTTGACCAACGTACGTCCCAAAGAATCATCCCTTCCAAGGAGACTTTCATATCCGAAATAAATTTGATCTCCCGGTTGCCCGCACCCCGCAGACTGCTGAGTCCAAATGCGCCCTCGAGTCGGTTCCCGTGGCAAAATCGTAACATCCGGGGTTTCACCAGAACCGGAAACGACAGGTTTGGGTGCACAAGAGTCCGGCCACGATGAAGGAAGCACAACAGATGCTGACCGCAGGAACGCACGACCATCAAGAGCAGTGAACAGGTAGTGGGAGGCGCTTGAGATCGTGTTCTGAAAATAATACGAAAAGGTTAATGGAGTGTCTAAAGGAATCGCCACTTTTGTAAACGCTTTTGCAATAATTCCACGTCCCATGATATTGGAAGAGCTTTTCAAAACGTTCTATCGTCAGCGGACCCATTTAAACATTACATTTTCCTTTTTTGGTTTCATCCAAGTGCTCTTAACGGCAGGGAAGTATTTTAAATCCCTTAATTTCTTTTTAAAACTCAGTCCTTAAAATTATTCGGAAAATGAGTATATTGTCACGTACCAACTCTATTAGCTCCTAGAGTGAGTAGAGAGAGACGAGTTACTTATCTGTCCACTGAATATATTTCACATTGTCCCCTTTCACAATTAAATTGCCCGTAAATGCTTTTCACATTTACATCGGAAAGGAATTAATAGACGACCCTTATGGAACGAGTCCTAATATTCAAATATAAGTAGGTACAGTTTGTACCACATAAAATGCTTAATTAAAAGAGATTCGGCCTTAGGACGTACATTTTCTATAAGGATGTATTTATTTAAAAAAAATGCTTCATATACTACTTTCAGTTTATGGAAATATGTATTTAGTTTATACTGAATGCATGAGGTTGACCATTCTCTAGTTCGTCAACATATTTTGGACGAACTGTACTTCCCTTTGATTTAAATTCTAGAATTATTTTGTATGCAGTTGTGAGTTACGATAAAAGGGCCGTTTTGGGTTAAACTCTCTTCAATTTGAGATAAGGCGAGTTAATTAAATTCCTTAATGGACAATGAGCGATTTAGGGATTTTCTTTTAATACGACTGGTATTCACGGTTCAACCAACTGAAGACCTTATCTGAGGCATTTGATTAAAACTTTAATTAAGACCCCATCCCACATCCCTTTCCCTTCCTAGTACCTACTAACTACGAAGAAAAATAGAGAAGTATGACTTAGACGCAGGTCGTGAATGTTAAACAAGGATTAACATGAAATGTCATAGTTTCATTATGCGCCTGTCCATTACAGACAGAATGAACTGATTTCATTAATTCACCCCCTGTTCCTGTTCCAGTTCCATTCATTTGCATCTTTTAGCGATTGTTCCTTTTTTGTGCAAGGGTAGCGAATATACCCAGCGTCAAATACTTATCATTTACATATTTGTAATCGTAATTCAAGAAACGTGTAAAACACTAAAACCTACGCGTTTCGATACTTAAGATGTCATCCTCAATTGGAGACTAGACGTACTAATTTACGATCTTAGTATTATACATTACTTACGATTACTTTAGTTCCACAGAACTTTATTTTATTTCTTAAGATAAAATCTAAAATGAGATTTTGTTCTCAGTTCTATCACTTTTTTTTCATTTACCCCAAAAGGATAAGATAAAATCAATTAAAATAATTTTGTCAATAACCAACAACTGTTGGCAAAATTAGATTTTATTGAGCTTAAAATATTTTAGTCATACCAACAATATTAAAAACGTATAAATGAAAAGGTAAGGGTAAGGGTGTGTTTATAGTTTGGTCAACGTTTTTTATATTTGCAAACAAATTTGCTTTACTATATGGCATTATTCCATTCTTTGAGAACTTTTGAATAATAACAACTCAAGACACTTGTTAATCCATAGTTAATTAGTTAATGGTATAATATTTAATGACTTTTAAATGAGTGGATGTAACAATAACGGCCTTGGTTTGTGTAAAAAAATACCTATTCAAACGGATAATAAAAATAAAAACAAGGAAATATTTAATGTAAAAACAGGCGAACTTCACGAACGTGATGACATCAGCGATGTTTTCC